>WARS01000044.1:8485356-9085356 GCA_008933995.1 Datnioides undecimradiatus | reverse complement strand
TGATTCATTCAGTAAAGTGTTATTAAACAAAAACAAAAGTTTGAATGTTGAATTAAACAACAGTAATCTGAACGAGCTAGCCGGCTAACTGTCAGTTAGCAACCTGTTAGCTTGGTCGCTGAAGGGTCAATACGTCATTACAGCAAGTAATTAAAGAGATGTATTTGTTCCTCCTTTCTCTAAACAGTGCATCAGCTGTTTCTAAATCAGTTCATCAATTCTCAGATGTTATGGGTTAAAGAGAATGGTGAATGGTGAAGCTTAACTGATAAGCTACAATAGCTTCCACCATTTTTCGGTGTGAATTTGCTCGTCAAAGTTCACTAGAGATGAAGTTGGCAGAAATCATCACGTCATGACTGAAGAACAGACCTTATCTCACAAAGCAGACTTTTTCAAATTCAGTGGTGAAAACTAGAGTAACTGTGCAGCCCTTTAATGATTTACTTACTTATTCCCAAACTGGATATATAATAATTTGGATGGGAACTCTTCCTTTGTCTCCAGCAGTTGTAGTAAAATAAACTCATCAGTCTCCCAAATTATGAGGAGTGCCAAAAAGAAAATGTCTGCTATCTGTTCCTCATCATGTTTTTTTCTCTTTTCCCACTCTGATGAACTCATTTGCATGTTATTATCTCGCCGTCTTCCACGGGGGGGGAATTGAATTTGAAATGCAAATCGTAGAAATAATTACTACTTGGCTGCACAGACACAATTCGGCTCCTTTTGCATTTTTAATGGCATCATCCAGACAAATCAGGATGGGGAGGCATTATTTTTTATTTACCAAGAAATTCTCTCAGTTTCTGTATTTGTCTCTTTTTATCTAATTTTTGTGCTTTTCACTCTCACAGATTAATTGTTTACCCAGAGAGCAATGTTCATTAACCAGTCATTAGCTTGCCTTTGTCAAAGTAAACCTTTGGTAACTGTGAATCACAAGAGTGTTTTTTAACAGACTGGTGCGAGGATTAATGCAAATTCCACCACAGACGATTCCTCCAGACCGAATGCTCTCGAGCCAAAACAGATGCCACTGTAATCACAAATAAATCATGGTGTCATTTCAGTGATTAAAAATTCAATAAGACAAACACTGCACGCCTGGATGAGACATGAGGGAAGTTTGGGAATTTGAAAAGTTATGGTGCTGCAGTGGCGAGGAAGGATTTGGATCATACATAAACAGTAGTAGAGGAAGTGCTCAATTCAAGTCCTGCATTCAAAATGTTGGTAAAATATGTATGTTTAATCAGGACAATGGCTGCTGTCATTGTTTTACCATTATAATATATCATTAGATTATTGTTCGACTGTACAGGACTCCAATTAAAGATGCATTTTCATTGTAGATAAATCTGCTGATAATTTCCTTAATAAACTAGCTGATTGATGAATTGATTGATTAGAAAAATGTTAGAAATTGCATCACACATGCTTGTTTTGTCCAGCCAGTCATCCACAAGTCTCATATTTGTTACAACCAAGCTGTAAAATGGCTACAAAAGCTTGTGTAAAGCTCTGAATAAATGCTAGAAAATGGATCTTCAGTTATGATTATATTGATTAAAGATGACTGATTATTGATAAATTGGTGTTAATATCACTAAATCCGAAAGGTCGACAAAAAAATTTTATTTAAAGGATAACTACACCCAAAACAATAGAGACAAATGTAAATCAACTCACACTGACAGGCTCAAATTGTTTGTTTTTAACAAGTTCATATTTTAACTTCACCTCTGTGAACAAGTTTCATCAGTTAAATGTTTGTTTGTTAAATTTGCAATTAAGCAATAAAATACAACATAACAATGATGTGGTGGTGCAGAACCTGCTGTGTGCAGTTTGAAAATGTTTGACTGTAGAAGCAACAAGACTTGAGTTACATTTATGGACCTTCTTGCATCTGTTCATCATAGATGTCGCTCATGTCTCGACTTTAACAACTAACAGAGCCAACATGTGTGTCGGTGTTTGTGTGACACGGACGCCCAGCCGATGACAGAGACGAACCTCTGTTCATGTTTGCACAGGCTTGTCAGAGAGTCTGGCAGTGAGGCGAAGGGCTGGTTTTTGCTTTTTCAGGTGGAGCCACAGACAGTCGCTGAGGTCAGACAGAGACGTGTCCCGCACCCACTGCTGCTTCCTGCCTCACTGTGGAGCTTAACAGTATCAATACATCTTCTCATACTCACCTTTAATATTCATTCTTAAACTTTGTGTGTTGTATTTTCTTTAAAATGGGCTAAAGACAATTTTACACCTTGAAGTATGATTAAAAACCTCTATTCTGTTGTAGATGAGCTGATGTACACACAAAAACCTGAAATGAAATATTATTTCTTTTTTCAACAACATTTGGTAAAATAACCCTTAATAAAATAACCCATAATAACAATCTTCTGTGTTTTAATACAGAATAGGTCATCTAAATGTTTTACCAAAGGCTTTTCTACTCTCACTGGAAGGTGATATGGGGTATTTATATGACGTATTTGCAGTCAAGGCGTTAGTATGCTCCTAACTAACAACCTGTGGTCTGACACGAAGACAGAGTAAAAAGCCTGCAGTCACAGAGAAGGGGAAAATGTTCAAATGTTCAAAATACTGCTTAAGAGAGGACGTTCAAATCACTTCAAATCATAGCCAAAATGTAATTTTTGGATTTCTGGAACAATCCTGATTAATATCGATGTCAGGTTAAACTAAATTAATTATGTAGTTAATGTAGTTATTTTTACTGATAAGCAGCTCTGTTTGGTATGAAATGCTTAAAGATCAACATAAAACAGTGAATTTAGCAACATTTGTTGAAAAACTGTGCAGACTTCAACCACAACCTTCAATTTATTTCCTTCGAGTTCGACCTTTTTTCAGGAGGGTTTAACCTGATGACACAAAGAGACTCAAGCACTCACATTTTGTCATTTTCTGTCTCTGCTGTCAGTCTTTCTCTGCAGCTAAGTCTCTTTCTCAGCAACAGATACACACACACACACACACACACACAACAGGGAGTTGAGATAATCCTCTCAGGGCAGCCACTGTGATGACGTGAGCCTGTGGGTGGTCTTAATGGTCAACAACCTCCCTGTGTCTGCACCCAAAGAAACCAAAGCTGATGTGAATGAACAAGCAGCTTCTCTTTCTTCTGTCTCCTCTTATTTCCTCCTCTCACAAAGGTTTCAGACTGATCTGATAGTGATTCAATTTTATTGCTAAATATAGGACTCTGGTTGCTGTTTGTAAAGAAATATTGGCAAATATTATTTAGATTTGAAAATCACTTAGCTTTAAAATGTGTTACAACACAGAAACTAGTCTTCCTACATAGGAATTAGTTGTTATTAAATGCAACTGCAAGTGCAACTGTTACATACGTTAGCTAACTGAACTTTAACGTTAGCTTGCTAGTCTAGAGTGAGGTGTGAAAAAGTTAACTGTTAGTGATTAAAACCACTGATGAGACACTTTATTAACAACACAGAATGTGTGCAGCCACATTTTCCAGTCGCACAGAGCAAATGTGCAAATTTCTTTATGTGCACGAGTTCTCAACACTGCCAAAATGTGGCTAACTCACTTAGTGCTTGTAGACACAGATAGAAGACTGAGGCTGCTGCTCTGCTAACATATTGTTTTGCTAACGTGTTGCTTTGCTAACATGTTGGTTTTCTAACACACTCTTCTGTTAATGCACATCACACCTCCTGTGTCACTGTGTAAGATTTAATTGTCAACTGATAAGTTTTTTAGTCACATGACCCACTATTACTCAACATATTTCACATGATAAAACTTCAAGTTAGCCTCAACGACCAAAAATGTTCCACATTTCCTTCTCATGCTAACCATTAGCAAAATGATTTACATAGCACAGGATTATAAAATGATTGTTACAAATCATGAAATACTTTTATTTACAAAAAGTATATTTTTAGCACAAGTAATTAATTGAGAAATTAACTTGCAAAGTTGATTGATGTTTGGATAGCACTCCAGATGTAACAATATACACATTAAGGTCTTTTCCTGCCAAGACATCTTAAGTTGTGATGGTGAAACCCAATTTTGTGAGCTGAGAACTAGCTAGCAATTAATAATAACTTAGCTGGTGTAACCCAATCCAGGTGTTTTAGTTCATGTCAGTGTTTAAAGCGCTTTTTTGTTGGATGGCCCACAACAAAGATGGAAAAAAGACATGAGCCTTTCAATACTCATTTTTCTCCTTCTGACATCTCCTGACCGTCCTCCAAAGCTAAATATTTCCATCAGTTACCCCACAGGGCTCGTTGCTTTTTCCCAGCCTGTTTCCATGCACATGTTGAATCCCAGATGACTAAAACCTAGACTAAGTAAATCTCCTAGTGAAGCATTGGCTAGCCTCTCGTCAAATGATAAACTGCACACGTCTCCTGGAGAAAGTGGCAGTCTGTGAGCACTGAACCAAACACTGGATGATGAGGTAACGCATGTCTGCGCAGTTTTTGTAGGAAAGGAACAGAACCACATCAGATAGCTGAGACTGCAACGACCTGATGAGCTGAAACTTGTGCAGAAATTATTCTTCATTTTTTTGAACTATGATAAGACTGTCATTTCATTTTCCTGCCTGCACCAGTGCATATCAACCGCAACAATGCCATGAAAGATTTGCCACGGCTGTATAATCAAGGCTGTGAAACTATTTGTCTTGGTCCAAGCCACCAACAGCAGTTTTAGGTTTTTATAACATGCATCAAGAACTACACATCAAGAACGCCTGGGCACCTGTACATTGATCAACACTTGTCACCATTTTTGTGGGAGTTGCCATTTTTGCTGTTGGCTCTGGCACAAGAGGATGATGTCTTTAGTATTAATCCCTCCTACTTTATGACTTGTTGTCTTTATGCTAAGCTAGGCTAATCGCCTCCTTTTTCAAACTCATACCTAGCACCACAGCAATTGAGCATATTTCACCATTACTTTAGAAGTATGTCTATCCCCAAATTGAAGCATTGCAACACGGCTGACTTGGTGATCGTGGTATGCGCAATTTTACAGGATTTGTAGGTATCAAGTTCAATTTCTCAACGATTTACCCTTTTTGCCATTTACAGCTGATTCCGTGCAAAGTGGAGCTTTTTAAGTATCAAGGTTAAACACTAAACTACTCAGTCAACCTGTTAACATGTTGGCCATTGATTAGAGAAGTGATAAAGCAGAAGAGCAGCCAGTGCATTAATGAGCAGTTTAAAAAACACCCTTCTGAACTTCTCAGCGGGATGCATCGTTTGAGTGCAAGGCCTGGAAAAACAAAAACCCCACGAGTAAACAAACTTAGCTCTCCATTCATCACCAACACTGGTGTGCCAGATTTTACATCTGAGTGATGTTGGAGCACAGGTCAGTTGTCTACTGTCTAACTTTCAGTCTGGTGCATGTTCACAAGTATTGAGTCAACTCTCCTGAGGCTCCCAAGGAACAAATGTGCTGTTTCTTTCACTTTTTAACAGGAGACATTCCCTTATGAAAACACACCTCGCAGTCCCTCAGCAGCTCTGAGAACACGCTGTGCTGTCAGTCTGTCTGTGGATGAATCCCCGGGGACTGTCCGGAAGACGAGATCAGTGTGAGATATGTGATGAGTTCAGAGGTCAGGGGTTGGTGTTGGGGGGGCGTGCAGGGGTGAACTAAAACTTAAACTATACACTCTGTACCTGCGCTGCCTCACAGACGCCACAGATGCAGTCATGCAAACCTGTAAACGGCTGGAGGACAACATGTCACATGTGGGGTGTTGATATTGCTTTGTCCATAAAAAAAACATACATTTTCAGTGAGAGTCTGTTTTGTGTGTGTCGTCATCATGCACTTTATGAGACAGTGAGCCTCTGTGCACAGGCATGAAAAAGCTCCCCCGCCCCATCGCATCACAGCAAGACACCAAGACTGAAATAGACACACACCTTCATGACCTGGTGGTTGTTGTGTGTGGTAATTTAGTGTCTGTTTCTGGTTATTCTGTGTCTCCTGTGGTTTATTAGCATATTCTTGTAGATGTTTAACATCTATCTGTGGTGATTTTGTGCCTTTTAGTATTCACTGCATCTCTTTGTGGTCACCTTGCATCTCTTTGCCGTTGTCCTTGCTTTCCGTCGGCATTTACTTGTATTTGTTTTGTGTGTCTCTGCAGCAGTGTTTATGTTGCAGCTTTTTGTATTTATTTTGCATTGTATTTTTTGTCATTTTGCATCTTTTAGTGTATCATCGTGCTAATTTAACATGTCTTTGTTATCAGTCTCTTTCAGGGACATTTAGCAGATATAGCCCCATGAACATGAATCCCAATAGATTTGTTGCTCCACATGTTTCATAGTTATGCTCTTTGTGTGATGTTCAGTGTAAATGAGGCATAAAGAGATGTAGCCCTGTTGCTCACCTAAACAACCCCCCTTTTCTCTTGTTTTGCCACATGAGTCAACATCTCATTGAGTTGCACGGTGGCATATGTCATGCTCATTCATTGTGTGTCCTCCTCCACTGTCCCCAAGGACTCCTCTTAACAAGGCGGGGGAATACCTGATCTCTCTTGTGCTTTAAGTGGTTAACTCTCAGGTTACACTCTCCACTGGGGGTGAGGCTCTTGCATTTTGTTCCGTGTTTTCCCACAGAACCTTGGAGCAGAGCGGCCTCTGTACGTTCTGTTCTGCATGAAACATTGGAAACCAGACACTTGTCTCTCCTGAATTCTGGCTGAAGGGATCGGAGCACGCAGGGAGATCATCTTTCAGCTCCCACGTCTGGCACGGGGTTTACCTGAAAGGGCTACGCCAGGTTCAGGCTTGTCAGCTCTCTACTGTAGATGCTGCAAGAGTAGCTGCAGCATTTGCAGCTCAGATAGCTTAATCCGTGACCTTTACCAACCTGTCTTCACCTCACACACCTCAATTTTTGAAAGTATGGGGAGAAATTCCAATTATAAAGCAGAAATACAGCAGAAAAGTGCAGTAAAGGTGGATGCCTTTTTCATGTTTGGAGCTAAAACTTAAATAATAATATCAATAAATTAAGATTTTTAACAGTAAAAAGTTGCTGTTAGGTTAAGAAACAAAAACATTTTCATTAAAAAGGTCTAAAAACCAGACTTTTTAGATGCTTTCAACTAGAGGTAACAGTTCTTTTGATGGATAGAGTTAAGGTCAGTTAGAAAGGAAGTGTTTCTGTGGTCAGGTTTGAACTTTCATGCTCACTCACTTGTGACACTCAGTGAGTATAAATGTGCAACACATTCAAGTGTCATAATTCACAGTCTAAATATATTAAATAAGATTGTATTGTTTGCGTGTAGCACAAAAGCCAGTCAGAGTAGGAGAGTATATGTCACAAAGACCTTTCCTTGTTCACACACAGCTGGCCTTCAGCTCAGTCCGTCATGGTTCAACAGGTGTTTTTACTATCAGACTCTACAGTCTCAACACTAACGCTACTGCTGCTGCGTCCCTGTCAGCATTTCATCCACTCTAAACCTTCAACCTCTATCTGCAAGGAGAACTGGAGCTGGGTTCGACAGGACTTTGCTCCACATACATAAAGAACTCACTACCAAGAGATCCTTGATTCTTATGGAAAGCAATAATTTAGAATTGGCAAGATCTTACACCTATATCCTGTCATATAGTGCCGCCTAAACATAACTTCATTTAGTTACCTGCCTTTTAAGATGAAAACTAAGGCTTTGCTAAGAGAAAAATCAGATTTCTCAAAACATGTAGTAAAGACAAGGTGTTAATTGCCGGTGATCAGGTCGATATGAATGGGGTGCTTTGACTGAGATGTAAGAGTCAGTTATTACACTGGTATGCAGCTTTGCCTGTACAGAAAGTGCAGACGGTCTGTTCACGGACTCTTCAAATTGCATTTCATGTGTTGTCCAAATTTTCAAAAATCAATCTGGACACAATGCTTCTGTGCAAAAGAGCTTATTTAGGCCAACACAGTCGAACGGGCATTGCCATAAAGGTTAATTTAAGCTACACAACAATAGGGTATTTTAGGCAAACCTACTCTGAAAATACGAGGGACTTTTTGTTTTCTATTTGGATCCTGTAGCTTGAGAACATCAGAACTGCAGCTAATAATTTAACCACCTTTTTATTCCCCACTACATCAATGCTGACATTGCATGTAGGGGATTTACAACCTCTGTTCTGCTGTTTGTTCAGACAAGAGGAACCTAACCCCCCTCTGGCATTTCACCAAAAGTCTGGTTCCTCATATAAAGCAGGAATCTTATGCTTCAGCACAGTGGGGATGTGTAATTTTCCGGTGGCGATGCATACAGTCAGGGTGTGCAGGGGTTTGTCTATGGGCAGAAGTGCTTATGCATACATTAACAGGTGTTAGAAATTGCAGAAACCAGACAGTGTTAAGGAAGTGGATATCTGGAAGTGAATGTTTAACAACAGCATGCTACTCCCATCCTGACTGGCTGCTGTTTTGTGCCTGTGACAGATCAGAGAGTGTGTTTCCAGTGAAAGGTTGACCAGAGACCAAGCTTCTTGTTGAGTCACTCTGTCTGTTAACTCATGACAGAAACCTTGAACTATGAGACAACAGATTTATTTGTGGACCACAGTGTTGGTCTACCACTTTGGTCCAGACTTATAAATTTTAGACGTTCATGTTTCCCAGAGGATGAATCCTACTTTGATGAACCCTTGGCTTTTCCTGTAGCACCATGAGCTTCACATTTGTGGTTCTGCAGGAAATGTCTTTTAACTATTGGAGACATATTAATGTCACCTTCAGGATAAGTTTCTATTAACTTTGGCAAACTCTTTATGTCTAGAAACTTCATCAGGTCAAAATTTAGTAAAGAATAAGTCACTTTCACCAGCTTCAGATTTACTTTGCATGTAGTGCTAATTATCAAAAGTTAGCATGCTAACATGCCACACTAAGCTAGTTAATCTGGCAACAGATGATGATGAACAAATTATATGAAACTAAGTACATCCACTCAAATACTGAACTTAAGTATAAATTTCTGTATTTGAATATTTCCATTTAATAAATTAAATCAAAATTATAAAGCCTATACTTTCACTCCACTGCATTTCAGAGGCAAATATTGTATTTTAACTCCACTATATTTGACAGTTTAGTTTCAAATTTTGGACTTTTCATATTCATTCATATGGAAATGTACAAGTAAAACTAAAACAATAAGTGAAACTATTAGTGTTCTATTAACAGAAAACTAATTGGCACCCACAAACAGATTACAATTTTACCCTTCAAGCCCAATGGAAACAACATATCTGCAAATCTGGCAATTTTGAATTAAATACAAATGAATTAACACATGCAGCTCTAATATTAAAACAGAAACATCAGACGTAATAGTAAAACAATGACACTGACACACTGACTATTTTTACTTTTGATAGTTTCAGTAAATTCTACTTCAGTAAAGGATCTGAATACTCTTTCTGAGGCAAGTCACAGTTTTAATGTGCAGCCACTGAACACGACTTTGTAACTTTTGATGGAATAAACCATCAAATCAGTTCGTCTTGAGGATAATTTGAAAATACGCAGTGGTTCAATCCAGTTTCATCTGAATCTTATACCTACAAATCAAAAAATCAGACAGTTTAATTACCCAGTGGGGCGCTGCAGCATAATTTCATCCCCCTACAAAAGCAATGATACCACACACTCCCACCACCAGGCACAAAGCCATGCCATGGATTACTATAGAAGCTACAAACTGGGTTCCAGCATGAACTCATTCTGGACGAACATAAGGATTCATGGTTTCCCTCTTTAAGTGCTTCTTGTTCCTGCTAATGGGCTGCTGGAAGGGCAGAGGAGTACATGGGAAACAAGCTTGTTAATTCATCTTACAACAGGATTACTATGGGCTTCTATTATGTGACAAAAGGGGGCGAATACAAAACCAACTGGCTTGTTCTTTGGTTTTGTTATGCAGTAAAAACTTACCGCTCAATGAAGCACATTCCTCACAGTGTGAACAGGAGTGTAGGCGATGTTACTTAAAGCTCAAGATGTTCGCTAGGAAAAGAAAAGTAATACACTGTGGCCTTGGTTCATGTATGCAATTTCATGTGTGTTTTCAGGTTTTAATTAAAAAAATGTCTGTTAATAGACCATCACGAGTCATTCAACCACATTTAAAGGGTTTAGAACGAGCTATTTAGCTTTTCCAACAGCAAAAACACAAGGCAATTGTAATGAAAGTATTAACTTGTGTGTTTAAATGCTCTCAAGTTGGCAGCAAACAGTAGCACTTCCATCGTTCTAGCTTCCCACTAACGGCATTAAACAGACTCTATTTGGAAGGCCAAGAATCATTTCATTAACTAACTAGTTAGTTAGTAATTTGTTTAAAAGCACATTAAACAGCATGCAAACATACCTGCAAATGTAAAATTAGTCTGGTTAGATCCTTCTTACTCTTGAAAATCATTGCTAGCAACATGCGGTCTACCAATAACATTTAGGCTACAGCACAAGATTGTTTATTTTGTCTGTTGCTCCCCTGCTGGGGCTCAGCCTGCAAGCTGCTGTCAATCAAACACTTTAAGTGTTAATGAAAATAAATGCGTCTTTTGCTAATTTCCAACTCTAAACTAATTTATTTGTAACGTTCATGATCAACGTTGATTGATTCCTGATTTTATCATCTAAAAGGTATGTAACCAGAATGGAGACAGTCTGGCCACAGTTTACACTGAAACAAGCTTATGTTTCCTAAACAACATGCACCACAGGTAAGAAGTAGACAGTCACTCTTCTGTACACATGTAACCTTGAAATTGGGATTAGGTGCATAATGGACAGAGGATTATTATAATCCAGAGGAAGTGCACCGAGGTAACGCCATGTTGCATCATCAGACAACTTTACCAGATTGGATGAACTGTGTTGGTCTTTAAATCACCTTTATATTGTGTCAAGAAGACCCAGTCAAGCCGTCACCCCTCAGCTGGTTTGTTGACAGTGAAAACGTGTTTGTTGACCTCAGCTCTCCCCTGGGTGCTCTTCATGTTGTCTGGGATGAAGACTGAGCACCAGAAAAAGCAAAACCAGTGACCTCAGTCAGCGGCCCGAGGCTGAAGGGATTTAAGCAATGATGTGATCCCTTTGAGTTCACACATACACATATATTATGTCTGCTGGCCCCGTGTCCAGACTGATGATTTTGAGGATCTCAGACACATTGTTGTTATAAGTCAGGGTAATCCTGAGGTTATCCTTGGGTTTAAACCAAAAACCTTGTGGTGGTGATGGCAATATTTAATAGAGAGAAACAGTTAGTTGATTATTTAATTAGTCGAAAATTATCTGCAGAAAACTGAATTTAAATGTAAAATGAGTGATGTGCATCTTGCTTCAGTACTCTGTTTTGTATTATTTTAAACTGAATATCACATATATATGTAATATCATATGAATAAGGAACAGGTTTGTGGAAAGTTTACATTTTTTTGTCAACAAAACCCATAAAAAGATAAAACCTCCAGGTCTTTTATCCAAAGTAGAGCTGAAACAATGACAGAAAATAAATTAATTGACAACTATTTCAATGCCATCATTTCTGAAAAACAGACAAGTTTTTAAACAAATCTGACAATTACTTCCTGGTTCCAGCTTCTTGGTCGTGGTGATTTTCCGTTTTTCTTTGCTCTGTGTGATAAAAAAGAAAGATAAATGTGTTTTGGACTGCTGGTCAGACAAGACAAGGCATTTAAAGACATCAGATTGGGCTCTGTGTGCATGTAATTGGTATTTTTTACCATAGACCAGATTATCAGCAGATCAGTTGATACTGGAAAATAATAGCTGCAGCCAGCTTGTTATTTTTGTGCAATTGGAAAAACAGTTACCAAACCCGGAGTCGATTCGTCACAGTAACTGTCTCCTTTATCGTCTCGTCTCATTGTGCCAAAGTTGCATTGTCGTATCAGTGCATTTCATTATGTTTCACTGTGTCTGCTGTCAATCAACTGCTGCCCGCACAAAGAAACAAGACTCTCTGCCAGAATGCAGGGTGAAAAGTTGTTTGCTGAAATAGAAATTAATTTCAAGCTCGGTTTGAAGCACAAGAAAAGCGATAAGAAATATGTTAATGAGAAAAACCTGCTAATTATGTATGACAGGCACTGCTAACAGATTGGGGGGACTGTAAACTAAAGGTAGACAGAGGTAAATAGTCAATAAGTGAAGAACAAAGCTTGAAATTTTGTGTGTGATGCAGAGACACCCTGACAGCTCGGTGAAACAAAGCTGCATCTGTTCTTGTGTTCTGCAGAGACGGATGTGAAACCAGCAGGGGAGCAGGTATGAATCCCTGCAGGCCTCCTCGCACTCGGCCTGCTCTCTCCCGTTCAAGCTCTAAACCAATATTTCATCGATTCCCCCCCCCATTTCTGTGACAAGTTAGAGAATAGGTTTCAAAGACATCACCTCCTCAGAGCTCTAACCTAAATGTAGCTGCAGTGGAAAAGGCTGGAGGTTGTCGTGCCGGTGGGACTGAAGTCTGGCTAGGCTTCACCGGCAGGGGCTCTCCTGGTTAGCAAACGGCTGCCATGACCCACTTCTCAGCTCCGTGTGAAGCTCGCCTCTGGATTTGATATGGTGAAATGCGCTGAGCAGATGCGGAACAAAAGGTGTTTTTTATCTTTATGATCTCTTAAAGTGAGCGCCCCGGCTAAAAGTGGCTGCACACAAAAGGCAGCTGAGTCTGACGGACACACTGTAAACACCACATAAACACTGCATGTTGGAGACAAATGAGCAATAGCATAAAAAGTAAATTAATAATATAATATGCGTTTGAAATAGTCCATTCTGCACAATGAGTACGTTTCCATTGGGCACCATTGTAAATATATTTAAATTTCATGTTTTTGTTCAAAGACTATGAATTCAGGACTTAGAGTAAAGTTGCTAGTTTAACTTAAGTTGCTTCAGACACTCCATGCAGTTGCATGAAAGAGGAAATTGTCTTTAAAAAGCAAACAAGGTGACAAAGAAACCACCAACAATGAAACGTCAGTGGCTGCAGCGGAAAAGAAGTAATAGCAGGTTCGTCTTTTGCTGGTCTGCCTAAAGGGGTAACTATAACTCTTCAATTGACTCTTGGGTGATGGATTTCTTACATTTCATAAACGTTGTTCACCCGTCCTGCACTTAGAGGAGTTGCACAGTGACATAAATCTTTCATTTCTCCACCTTGGTTAATTGCAACTTACTTGAAATAGTCAACGGACACATTAGTTGAGGTTTAGTGTGAGTGTGCTACTGCTGAGTGGTCAATCAGCCCATTTTAGTGGTGATTAAAACACTAATATGAGCTAATACCAAGTAGGAAGTTAATAAAAATGCACTGGTTCTGCTCATCTTATGAGTATCAGACTATAATATGGATTTAATAAAATAAAACTCTACAAACTTGATTCAAAAATTAATTTGAGCTCAGCTTCACAAGCAACAAACGTGCATTCAGCAAACTGGACAATCTGTGCTGTCTGCTGAGCTTGTATGAGGATATAATGACGTTAGCTCACACACACCTGTGTTAATCCAATTAAGCCCGTCATGCGGTTTAATTACATCATTCAACAAAAATTCTCGTAACTACACCGTAAAAAATGCAGTTTACCGATCGAGTTAACCTCCTGCTTTCAGGAGCTGCCACAAAGGAGAAACACAGACGGGCGTGTGACGTATTAAACGACTCCCAGACAATTACACAGTGCGAGGAAAAATGTTGAGAAAAAACAATTTTCTTTGTGCAGAGCAACAAACAACTGAAGCGAGAGTCATCAGCCGGAACCTCTGCCAGATCTCCACGCAATCACAACAAGCGACAAAAACCTTTGTCTGATACTGACGTCACCCTGCAATGTACTGCCATGTTCTCCATCAGTATCTCATGTTTCTGCGCTCAAACAGCATCCACATAGCGCATTGTTTTTCCTGCAAATGCCCTCCCTCACCTCTGTGAATTACTCTGAGATCCACTTTAGTCATTGTGATGGAGCAGAGTAATAAAAGAGCTCAAGTTGCCCTTGTGTTCATTCACCGGAGGCGCAGCATGGCAAACAAACAAGGAGAGTGAAAGGTTAACCCTGTTGTTCGGAGTCATCAAACTACATCCTGTACAGTATAATCCCTAAACGGGGGTCTTTTGTTGTGCAGGACTGAGCTAACTGCTGGGCGTGGTGGTATTACTGTACCATACCTCAACAGAGCTGTCAGGATGAAATACAGCTGCCTTCATCTCAGAAAAAAAAAAAACAGGAGAAAGAGGAGATGGGAGCACCAGGGAGGCTGATACGAACCAGTCTGAGGGCAGAAGTGAGAAGAAAATAAAATAAATAAAGGCTTAAAGCATTGTTGTTTTTGTCCTGGATTATAGCCGAGACTGAAAAAGGGCCTGCGGTTGAGAAGCTTAAATCATATTCATAGCTCTGAACAAAATCAGGTCATTTCATAATGGGAATGTTGTATCCCAAATGACAGACAAATTCAGGCTCAGTGTGACAGTGATATACAGTAAACGCCCCTGCAGGGTGAGAACAGTGGAGGGCAGGGGAGGATGGCAGTGATAAGTGAGAGAATGGCTCCCCAGACTTGTTATTATAACAGGACGTGGCCATTTGTGGCTCCGCTCGGCACACATCCAGCTGCACAATTGCATAATATGAGAATAGGAAATTCTGCTGATAAACTCTCTATTGTTCCAAAGTGCCAAGCAGGCCAACAAAATAAACACAACATGGGCTTGTCCGCCGAATAGTCCAAACAACAACACTAACTTCACGCGGTGAGTGCAGCAAAATGTTCTTTATATCAGAAAATTAAAAGCTTGTTCTGTTTTAACTGGCTCATCGTTTCTAGCTTTCATTGCCCAGGTCAGAGGCCCAGGAAACTCATGATGCTGCTCAGCCAATCAAATCTGTGCATTTAGAGTCAGCGAGCAACACACACAGGTGAGAAAAGTAATGATGAACTCTGAATAGAGAGAGGTAGGTAGCTAAACTAGAACTTTTAAGAATAAACAGACCTTTACATGCTCAGTCAGACTACCAGCAGTTTAACACCAGCATGTCTCATATCTGAGGCTGTAACGATTGTTAAAAGCAGCAACGTGAAGCGTCACCACGGCGCACAAGCACACTGGACAAAGCACAGAGCACCTTTTGAGCAAACATACAGACTTAAATCTGGTCTGAGGATGCAGAAAATAAAAATATATGTATTTTTATAATCATTTCTTGGGCATTATGATGTTGCAGACTTTTGCTTCTGGAAAATTGCTTGGGTAAATCACAGGTAGCCCCATGTTGAAAACGAACACATCGCCAACAGGATAAAGGGGTGCAGCTACTTTTAGAACTGAATAGAGTTCAGTGAAAATGAAATTGCCTATTCACAGCAAATCATTATGCAGTTATATTTGGTCCAAAAGGCTCTGCTCCTTCAAAGAATCTGATTGGACGCCCCTAATCAGCTGGAAGCCAAGCGGCTGAAGAAAGAGCCGGTGATTGCGAAGCATGATTGAGGCGGCGAATGCCAGAACTAACAGTATGCTCCATTTGTGGAGGGGAAAGTCTCCAGAACACAGAAATCATTGCAAATGCAGTCATGTGTGGTAAAAAAAAAATAACATAAAGCAGACAAAATGAATGTAAAAAGGGATTTTTTTAATATTCAGGGTTAGAAAATAGCTTCAACTCTTAATGAAATAGACTTAAACTATTAAATATCTGCTACAAATGTGGATTTATGTTCATGTCCTGAATTTGTAGGGCTTTTCTGTGAAGATATTGTATAATTTCTTTTTTTCATTTCTTTTTGGGAGCATTTGCAGCTTGGATATCATCCTGACAATGATTACCACGATGGTTTACAACTGATAATTTCTAGCTGACAAGTTGTGTGTGCAGCTGCCCAAGTCAAAAATTCTAGGTAGCAGCATGTCACTTTGTCTGTCCTTGAATTTGTTGAACTTTTAAACTATTAAAAATTTTAAAATAACCCTTAAAGTGTAATAAAAAAGAATAAAAATCATTTGTACAGGACACTTTCAGGATGGAGAACTTATATAACATGTATTATTGGCTCAATAACAAACAATAAAGCTAAGAATATGTCTTTTTTTGACTTACTGTCAACAAAACACCACAAAAAGACCAAAACAGACAATGCATTCTGCTTCCTTACTCTGTCTTTTTATTGAAATTCATCAACAATAACAGTAAGAGAATATCATCAGACTTTAAGTGTACTAGCTTTAAAGTTAAAGACCTGTTTCGTGTGTTTACTGAATAATAAAATGTACAATATACTGTATTTGCAGCTGACTGTGTTTGACTGGATTTTAATTTGTCTTTTCATGCTAAAAATAGCTTATTAGAAAGTTTGCTTAGAGAAATTATCATGTAATCAAATAAAAACCACATACACTAGATAAATATAGATTACAGTCTTGTAGATCTAAACATCTGACAGTCCTCAGGAGATTTCATTAGCGTGTCCTCAGGACTCGTCTTGCTCACAAACAAACATCTCCTCTCCTCGCTTAAAGCGTAGCGTGGCCTCCTCACAGTTTATGTTTATAACGAGATGAAACGTGGTCTGAGTAAGTGGGTGAAGTCGGGATGCGGGCTCAGTTCAGCAACAGTAAGGCCCTTGGGGGAGCTTCATGCAGGCAGGTTATATTGGGTCAGGAGTGGAGCTGGATACCCTGCAGCGGCCGGCAGAGTTGGTATCCTGCCCTGTTTTCATTCCAGCCGTCTGCTCAGGGACCAGCTCCGGTGGAATTGGTTTAGCCCCAGGTAGCGGTGGATGAGGAATCCATATTTTCAGCTAAGCAGGGAAATCTGCACTGCTGTTCTGTGCAATAACCTCAACATCAGTGGTAAAAACCAGACATGCATGGCTCAGGGACAAAAGGTTGGCTTTTTGCATTGTTTCTTCTGCGTCTTTTTATGCAGGAAATAACTTTTCCATCTCAAAATTACCAAAAAAATAAACATTGCTATTGAGCTGAAATTAGCTTTGGATGAAAAAACAAAAAGCCAACCGAACGGCACATGATTTGAATTTCCAAACACTGTATTTCATGCAAGAATAACACAACAAAAACACCATTTCCCAGGACCACAACACATCACATCTCTGACTCAAGCCCCAGTTGTTTCGTCCACGACTTGGAATATGAAATGATTTACAGCGAGGCGCATTTTTCACCCACATTAAAACTCAGAGCTGCTCCCCCGAGCCAGAGGAACACAAATATAAACATCACTTAAAGTTCCTGCGCCCAGATGAACTCAATAGCAAAAACAAATGGTTGGTTAAGTCAGGCACCGAGCCTTGTGTGCGCATTCTTTCACCAGATGGATTTTTCATCTGCTGTGAAGGTTTTAGTCTCTTCTTCAGCATCTGTTGCTTGGAAATATGAACACAGCATTAATCTGAGGTGGTAAAAGTTTCTGGAAATGTTCCCGTCATGTGAGGGTGCAGGAACCTGAGGGGCATTAGTTCTGTAAGTGGAGAGTTTGGAACATCTCAAGGGAAAGAAAACAGCAAAATGTGCACTTTTACACCCTCATAAGCCTTTGACTACAGCTAAAGCTTGTTAATGAGCTGATGGACGACACCTTTAATTGATTACAGTCCTTCTGATTGGCCACAGCTGGCTGTCTAAATGTTCTAGCGTTATGTGGTCTGTCACTTTTCTCCTCTTATTTCATTCAGTTCATTTCCACAGTTCCCCAAATGAATTTTTCACATAAACTGAAGGCTTACATATTTCTTCATGGGCTATGAAAACGTTAAAAAAAACCCTCTGGACTCAAAAATGCATCATCACAAATCTGAAAAACAGGGTCGAAGAATCTCTTTTAGTTCCTTTCCTTCTTTCTACTTGAGCTATTTTGTCAAAAGCCCCATTTTTTCCACTTTGTTGTTTTCGTTTTAGCCAAATTAACCACATAAAACAATAAAAAGCAGCAAAATCCAGGTCAAAAGTCATTCTTGGAGCAGCAACATTGCTCGACTCTGCAAAAACTAGATGTAATCGAGCTGAAGGCTGGTGTATTACCACTGAATGTGTGGCTGCCTTTACTCAGATTGACTCTGACTGCATGGGGGGACATGGCATTGAGACGAAACCACTCCGGATGGCCAAGAGCAGAAACTGGATCAAAATGCTGACCACAAGTTTGGCTGTGTTTGTGCACAAGTGTGTGTGTGTGTGTGTGTGTGTGTGTGTGTGTGTGTGTGTGTGTGTCAGAGCGAGAGAGAAACAGAAAGCCGAGGACTTTCAGGTGACGGTAGACATGTTGGAGATGCTTCGACTGACTTTCTAAATATAAAACTCAGCCGTCCTGAAAAGACTTTAAATGTTTTGTATCTGTGCAGTTGCTGACGCTGAGGTTTCCTCACTGGAACATCAGATTGATTATTGTGTGCTAACAATCACTGCCTTGTTGTAAACATCTGTTTTGTATGTGAGCTAATGTGCTAGTGGCTAGATGGATGTTTTCATGAACGTCACTTGCACAAAAAAAAACCTTCGGCCAAAAACACAAAAGGGGGTCAGAAAGAGAGCATGCATGAAATATCTTCCTTCAGTAAAAGTCAGATGGAGGATATCTTACCCTGTAGCCACAGTTGCACTGTTTTAAGGAAGTGAGTTTAAATTCTAGTGCTTAAAGGCTTAACTGAGCCAAATTCATGTATTTTTATGCTTTTATAAGACAGTGAGACAGAGTTTAGAAGACAGAAAGCAGGAATGTCATCCTCCCACATAGGTACAGAAGTAGCTACATGCATGAAAAGTAGGTCAACCTTTTCCCAATTTGTCCAACCTTTGGATCATTTTTGTTTTTGGGTTCTTGGGGGTTTTTTTAGATTTTTTTTTTAGAAATGCTAATGTTTGGTCTGTCTGGTTAGCCAACAGTTTTAATGTGCAACTGTGTGTCACCCTGTTATTTTGTCAAACAGCATCCATGTTCTGTTGATAATGAACCCAAATTACACTAAATTTCCACTGGTGCCACCATGAAGTTAAGATTTTTTGTTTTTAAAGTTAGTCTTCTCAATGTGAGCGTGTTAGCATGCTGACCTTTAGCTCAAGGTCACTGTGACCGAGGACAGATTGACAGAGATGCTAGCTGATTACACTGAGTTTCCCACTAGCGCCACCTTGAGGTAAAACTATTTTGTTTTAAAACATGTTGACAGATACTCGTTGACAGATACTACTCAGCACATTTCAGCATGCTGGTGAACTGTTAGAACTGCTATTGGGCAAGTTAGCTTTATTGTGAGCATGTTAGCAGGCAGCCCTTAGCATTTAGCTCAAAGTGTTGCTGTGCGCGGTGATAGAGATGCTATAAATGGCTACAGGTTCGTCATTATGTTTTCACCTCAGTGTCTTTTTCCATTATAAGCTGTTTATCAGAAAGTGTGCAACTTTCCAGTAGCTATATTAATGTGTTAACCTGCGTTGTAAGCAAAAGGGTAATGTCGGTCTGTTTGTTGGTTGGATCAACGATTTGGGCGACTCACTCTGAAACTGAAACTTTGTCAAATAGCATCAGTGTTTCCAAATTACACTGGGTTTCCCACTCGTGCCGCCATGAGGTAAAACATTTTTGAGCATGTTAGCATGCCACTGTTAGCATTTAGCTCAAAGTACTGTTGTGCCTGGTTATGGAGATGCTAGCATGGCTACAGGCTCTAAATCTTCTTTTTCCAGTTTTTGTGGCTCAGCAGTTTTGTTGGTGACCTCCAGGGTGGTGCCAGACATGCTTTCAGAGCCTCCACTCCTACAGCTTGCCGATGTAATCTGTTTGTTTCCATTTCAGAGTGAACAAACATAGCATCATTAATACCAGAAATGTCCCTCATTTCACCGTGTCTCATCATGTCAACCTCCACCCACGGCCAACACCAAATCCAGATGTAAGCCAAGCGCTCGCTTTGCTTTTCAGCCGCAGATCCCGGGCAGAGCTCCGTGTCCTGACAAGACCAACCAGAAAGCAATCAGAGAAGTCAGACCCTGTTCTCAAGAGCCACAATTAGATTTGTAGTGTTTTTTCGCTCCAGACTCGGTGTTGAGCAATCCGCCAGACTACACCCTGCTATGAGTTCATTAAGAAACTACCCACACTACACCCATTCATCTCAGTCAGCAGGGTATGCAGGAAACCAGAACCCCATTTCCAATGCGCCGCCAGCCATACCAGAGGCACACACAAAGACCTCAGCACGGATGGCTTGCATTGTATCAATGACTTTCCTTCCTGCATATTCACATATTTTCCTCAACTCCCCTGGTATGATTGTGCTTTGTCCCGATTGTGTTTTGGTAGGATTAAGTAAAGAAAACATTCACAGGCAGGTATGAAAACAGGGGAGCAAAGCCGTAGTGAACATGAGAAGTGCTCGGTGAACACATCAGGAAGGAGAGAAGGTTAATGTGTACAGTTCAGCCAGAAGAAGCTAGTAGGTCATTTGGCAGGGAGCCATTTGTCTCACAACAAAAAGGTGAGTAATAGGACCGGAGGTGGAGGCAAAGGTTAGGAATCCCTCTTAAAACTGTGTTTGTTTTCCGTGTGTGTTTCTGTGCATATTTAAAAGTGTGTGTTTGCACGTGTGTGTGTGTCTTTGGGTGCACTCAAGAGCACTATATTTTGAAAGCCAGAGGCACTGGCGGTCCTCACCGTCCACCGACATGTTTGGCTGGGAGGGGGGTGGGGGGGTTGTTGCCTCGTTTAGATCCTTCACTTCCCAGAATTCCCACCCGCATCGCCCCTGCCCGCAGAGCACAAAAGGATGGATGGATCCTCTCCATAAATAACCAGCAGAGCAAAGCCAAAACCACTATGTTTTTCTCTCCATGCTTTGTTTAAAGGCTCGGACAGCTCTCTCTCGCTCTCTCTCTCTTTCCAGAAAGTAGCTGTCCAAATGTGCTGGATCCATCACAGGGGCAGATAAATCTCTAGCACACATCTGACAAAAGGGAAAATAAAAGCCACTGAATTTTGTAGATAAAGGAGAAGAAAACCGCAAATATGATCAGATTAGGCTGACTTGTCTGCACGTGAGGTTATAAACAGAATAATGTCAGAACATGTCGATATAATGTGTCCGGGGGGGATTCTTCCTTATGGAAAGAAATTAGTCTAATCATCTGAAATAAAATTTAAATTAGTGTGAAATGATGAGCTGACGTCCCCATTAAAACAGAATAAATCAACAGTTTTGATCAGTTATCAAGGGAACAAGTGAATTATTTGCTGGTTGCCGTTTCTTAAATGTTGAATGTTGCCACTTTGTCTGCTTTATATTATTCAGCATGAACATTTGGGGGTTTTACTGTGTTGGTCAGACTGAACAAGAAATTAAATATGTCTAATATGTCTGTCTATATGTATTAAATATGTGAAGCACCATTTGTCTGCATCTCATTTATTCTGTTTTTTGTTCAGTAGATGCATTATTTTGACTCCAATTTTGCAGTTTTGGGTGCTTTTCTTTGTTTCATTCTCTTTGGTTTGAGTTGATTAGTTTATTATTGGTCTCTCTTGCTCTTTAACACTACTTTAATCAATATTTTATATTAACAATGAATCAGTGTGATGTGAACTTTACTGTTCTGGTTCACTCTGAATGCTCTCATTAGCCTTGTTTTGCAGCAAACTAAACCAGAATGGAAAGCACAGTCTTAATTTTAGGTGGCCAAAACCATGTCTCCGAGTTTTGGTTACAATTTTAAAAACACAATTAAAGTTTCTATATTATGGTTGACAATAAAAGATTAATCAGGTAACCAACTCCTGATATTCTTCTTACTCCCTTTTCCTCTAGACCAACCTAAAGTCATGCCAATAGACTAAAAAATGATTCATTAGAGGAACGACTGGCCAATAAAGTCTATGATGAAAATAAAATAATAACTGTGAGTTGCCGCCCTTCTTTAAATGACACACAAAAGACTTACACACAAGCGCCTACACACAAAAAACACTGTCATCATCTCAAGCTCAGCTTAAAGTGTCTCATTTCACTCCCACAATGCTGCAGCTTCGAAGCACCCTGGGATTAGTGGCCTGATTAAAGCTGCGTGTGCTCACACATCCCTGCAACACACACCACATACAGTAAATACATACGCTCACGTGGGCCACATTCACACACACACACACACACACACACACACACACACTGCAATCAGACAGAGAGCAGAGGGGGTCAATACACTCAGTCTGTCACCTTGCCAACTGGAGGTCTTATCATCAGACCAGGCGGAGAAGCAGCTCGCAGCAGAAATGTGAGTGTCAACACATTATCAGGCATCATCAACCTCAAATCACAGCCAGGACTTTAAATCCCAGACCGCCGGTTTCCATCCTTTCTGTCTGTCGTACCCCCACAGCCCCTCAAAGATCAGCTTGATACCGTCATCAGCACCTACCCTCGTGGTGGGAGGGTGTCGATTTAAATCGATTTTTAACTGGATGCTGCTCGAACGCTGTAAATCACGTAAATGACACTGGTACATTATTTTCAATTTTCAGTGTTTAGTTTGGTCAAGTTTGCTTAGACATATAACCACTGCGCATCAACTACTGTACAATTAGTGATTTTATAATTCATCCATTCATTCTACCTGATTTTTCCAGCGTTACATATATCAATTATCCTACCATTAGCTTAGCAATTTAGGCTGTTTATCTATTGCTTTTGCTAACAATTTAACCAATTTTCCATTACTTTCTATTCTGAATCTTGTCGACTGTTTATCCAATACTATAGCAGCTATAGCAACGTATTGCAATTGCAGTTGCAATGTCCAAGCTCACTCAGTAAGTGGACATATATTGTAATTTCTATCCTTTCAGATCAGTTGAGATAACACTATTCCAGGATGTTGCACCCAAATCCTGGCAAATACAGAGGTACCCCGAGTCTTGAATCATTGCACTACACTGGGATATAACCTGGGTTGATGCTCATGTCAGTGGAAGACACCAAGACTCCAAGTTTCAGCTTTATGCTGGTGTATATATGTGTATTTATATATACACACTCTGTATTGTGTTAACGCCTCTTAACGTCTGGCTAAAGATCTCTTCTTCTCCCTTGCTGTAAACTGACTTGGAGCTGATTGAGTGACATATCTACAGGGTTTCACTGCTGGTCAGTGGAGTGGATGATTGGGAGCCTGAGCCCGAGCCCACACTTTGTCAATATCACATGCACGGCCTCTGAGGGCTCTCATTTAAAGTGTGAAATAAGTATTTTTCACTTCTCTTGTTTCCACCAATAAAAGCTGCGCTGTATGCGGGGATCTGTATGTCGTCTGAATTTTAAAACTACTCTTGACACTGAAGCATTATCCTGCAGTAGCTGGTGACAGAATGATGAACAGTTGGCTCTGCAGCAGAATACAAGACCAATCCAGAGGCAAATTACTCACAGGGGAAGGTGTGCCCAGGCAATGTACAATGAATGAACAAGTGAGAGGGATTTAAAAAAAACAAAAAAACCCCAGAGTGAACGTTGAACTCTGGATTTTAAAAGATGGCCTTGGCATCCAGTTGAGAGTAATTCACGTTCACAGTGAGCGTTTACGTGTGCAGCACAATTTAAGTCTAATACAGACTTTTATGGCCTTGTTTTCCAGCCACCGTGGATCACTTATATCACTGCCAAGTTGAAGGCCAAATAAAGCAGAGCCTTTAGCCGCGCACAAGGAGCTATTCAGGTCATTGAAATACAACTGTGACAATCAGACGTAAATGAAACCCTTCATGTTAGTGAGGTTGGTCAAACTGGAGCCTCGTAGCAGTTGCTAAAGGCTACAGAGCTATAGTGCTGTGACTGTTTCCTCTGATGTGAGGTCGATTCAGCTAATGATGCAGAAGGGAATCAATCTACTGTAATGTTTGAGCAGCGAGACTGTGAACATTAAGCGCGGCACATAATGTTTGCGAGAGCAGCGTTCAGACTTGGAAATGTGACGGCTTGAAAAAGACCGATGTGAGTTCAGGATCATTATGTCGGTTCGACCAAAGTTCGCGCCAGAGCTGGAAATCACAAATCATTTAAATTGAGTCATTTTGTCGACTTGAGTGCAAAAATCTGAGGTCTCTGGCTGCCAATAGTTTGCTTGTTGTTTTTAAAGAAAAACATGAAGTCAAAATTAAATTAAAAACCCCTTTTTAACCCTTTTAGATCACTTCTTACCTCTTTACTTTGTTCTTTTTTTCTGATAATACATGAGTTAATTAGTAAGCTTTAGAGGTGTGGGTGGGTGTTGAGAGAGACAGGCTAGCTGTTCCCCCTCGCTTCCTCATCTTTATGCTAAGCTAGGCTAATCACCTTCTCCTCCAACTTTGAGAATAAACACTTTGACCCAAGTTATTATTTTTAGTTAAGCAGTCACGTCACCATTCAAATGCACAGGATGAGCCGTCTGCCATGATGCTGGGATGTTTACAGAGAATAACATTGGCTGCAACATGATGCGACACATAGATACCTAGTTTTCAGATTTCAGACCCTCAAAAGGGTGTTTTTGCTTTTAAAACATAGCATTTTCCCCTGTTATTATGATCCATCACTATCTGATTACAGCTGATTGTGAGCCCACTTGGGTGACATAACCCTCCAGGAGTCTATCTGGACCCAATCAGACTGAATTTACATGTAATTTGAACAGATTGTTGTGTCCAAGCCACCGAAGTGGACTCAGAAGCATGAAAACCTCTTTTTCTCACTGTTTTCAGTTCAGTTTCAGATTCGGCCCGGGTTCAGTTCGGGGATGTTGTGTTAAGAGATTAATTCTTTTCATGCCATCACGGCCGAACCTCTAGACCACCTCTTCCTCCAAAGCGCAAGAGGAGAAAAGTAAATGCCTGAGGTAAATCTGCAGGTTCAAAGAAGTGCAATACTCAGACTTAACGAGAAGAGGAAAGGCAAACAGTTTGAGGGAAGATCAGACTGGGCCAAGTTGCGTAACTACAAACCACATGTTGTCTTTTCTTCTCTGTCTCAGGTACATTATTATTTTACTTTCCTATTAAGTCATGCAGATAGTTTTAGCTTCATGTATCCAGATTTTAGGATTTCTTTTTCAATTAAAGGGTTGGTTCACCCAAAATTGACAATGTGTTTTTTTCATTTACCTTTGGTGGTTCGTTATAGGCGCCCAAGTCTTTCAGGATACATGTTTTTGAGATCTGCCTCAACTCAAATACGATGAAAGTGAACGAGATCTGATTTGTGGTGCTCACAATGCTGATAAACCTCCTAATTTAGTCTATCCGGTGCAGTGCTAATGCAGGACGTTGTGTGTCAGCGGACAGTAGTGTGGCACTTCTGACTTTCATGCAGGAAATCATGTACGTTCTTTTTATTAACCATAATTTTTTTCTTAACCTCAACCGAACGTTCCTCCTAACTTTGACCGTGACCACAGACAATTTGTCATAATCAGGACTTTTTCCTCTAAGGTGAATATCAAGAAGTCTTTTGGTTTTTTTTAAGTAATTGAACATTGTGGTTTCGCAGGATTGTCCAATATCAATGTTCTCGTCTGGCTTTCGGGCTGAGAAGGAAATAACATTGGTAACACCTCTTTCCAGTTTCAGTGTCCCCGTTAGTCTGGACAATCCACAGAACACGCTGTCAACAGTTTCCCTCAGTAAAAATAAAAACATGTCGAGGTCTGTGGATTATTGTAGAGGTTAAACACTTTTTCTGAAAATAAATGTGATATTTTTGTTGCTGCTGAATGAAACAAAAGACAAAACCGTCTGCATGGCTCAACACCTCAAGATAAGAGAGTAAAATGACCTTGTAAGACCAAAAAATCTCAATATTATGGGCTCGAATGAACAGAAAAACATCACAAACTGTGCCTCAGACTCATATTTTCTCACTCCTCTGTCTTGTGTGTTTTGTGCATTCCTCTGTGCTGCTGCCCGGCCACGAGCCTTCACAAGGTCACAGGGCAGACTACAGAGGAGTGGGGGTGGCTGTCCGAGGAGTGCAGCAGCAAGAAGGGTGGCGGTCCCATAAATCTGCCTGAGCAGGTTTGCAAGAGTTTGAGGGCGGTTGATTCACAGGCAGCAGTGAGGGGGCCACGTCCGACTGGGCTGCACAGAAGAGCTGTTGTCAGGCTTCTCCACCACCACCACCACCGCTGCCACCAACACCTCCTGCTTCTGTCCATCCAACGTAACAGCAAAGAGGATCCCTGCTTCAGGCTACACAGCCCTGTGATCTCCACTTATGGAAGACGAATGGCTGCTCTGCCCTCTGTTAAACCTGGGGTCAGACCTGCAGGGGCCCTTATGTAACCCAGACACCACAGACACCTGGCGGAGATGAAAGGCGGAGCGGCTCGTTTTTCACCCGCACTATTACCGCCTGTTTCCTCGCTGAAATGTGCCATAATAGCACTGAAAGACCCCTGCACCTACGAGGACCAGAGGGCCTTCTCTGCTCATGTAATACAGTAGGTGTGAGACCGCAGATGCTGCAGCCGTGGTGGCAGTTGTCATGACGACGGGTACGTGACCACTTCAGCTCAGATGCCAATACAAATCTTTCCCGTGGTCCCCTGATTGTTTGACTTCTCCGCTGAGATTCAAAAGGGGGATTTCTGGGCTGCAACTCAAGCCTGCACGGGAGCGATTTTCTAAAAGACGCTCTCCAAAATCTCTCATTTCTCCCAACGACGAGCTGATAATGCGTGTCAGGCTTCGGCAGAAACCAGCCAAAATGACACGCCACTGGAGATTGAAGACTAATGGACTCATTCAATCCAGCCAAATGTTGTGAAGAGGGGATAAACAATCTTTTTGGCTTATTTCAGGCTGTTTTCTTCCACAGGCCTGATATAAACAGATGGGAAAATGAGTTGTGTTTGTCATAGGAAACAGGTGCTCACAGGCACATAATCACATGCCATACACAGAAAAGAATAGCCCCCCATACCCACTTGTGGCCCAGAGAATGGGCTCCAGCTGGGTATGGTGTATGTTACACAAATGAGTGTTTTGAGTGCCCTACAAGAGGCATTCATCTGAGGATATGACTGTTCACAGGGGACAATGAGGGCCGATAGGGTCCCTGTGATTGTAATAAATGAGCTGACACAAATTAGAGCATTCGGAAACACATGAGAGGCGGCTAATTACAGGAGATTTCTGCCTCTTTAGAGAAAACAGTCTCAATAACAAACAGATCTGCGTCAGGCCTGTGTGTGCACATGCAAAATGTTAGAAACGACTAAAGTAACTTTCCTTTTGGCTCTCTGCATTCATGATGTGCAGTGACTGGTGCTTTGCAGAGACAAGCTGTGTGCACTGAGGAGGGTTTTAGCAGTGCGACGCAGAGAAACGCTTTCCTGCCAACTTGTCAGCTTGTCAGAGATCAGCTTGGGTGTTTCTCGTCACCTCCATTTGATGCTGAGCTGCGTGTGCGGAGGTGACATCTCTGCATCTGTCTGCGCTGTCTTCACTCCAGTCAGGGTGAGCACTAATAAATAACCTGTGAATTCGTAAAAATAACCTGTAAATTAATTTAAAATTTATTAGGATTGTATTTCTTATTATACACAGACTAAAATCCTTTTGATTTATTATGTTTTGTGATTCATTTATTCACATTAAACTTTCCACTTGTTTCAGGAAGTACTTGTTCTTGTCGATAAACAGCAGTTATTGTTTTCAGATGCTGGAAACGTCTCTCAGGTGCAGTTTCAAATAGGGATTTATCCAATTTATTGACTATGCATGCCACAATGTAGTTTTATTTCATGTTTAATTCATTTGTGTCGTGCTTCTGAAGGGTGTTTCCTCTGTTGCAGCAATGATACTCTTTTAAAAGAAAGTGCAGGTCACATCCTTTCCCCATTTCTACCTGCATTACTTTGTCTCATCCTCCAAATGTTGTTATCACCCGAGAGAAATCAAAAACAACCAGTTTTTGTGCCATCTTTGTTTTCAAACCTGCAAACTAAAGCCGCAATCGTCCGTGCTAAGTACACGTTCGTGCCACCTGAGCTCTGCAGGTATTTATTTATTTATTCATTGAAGCTCAGACGGCTGGTATTAAAGGTGGTGTAGGTAAAAAAAAAAAAAAAAAGTAAAAGTTTGGTTACTGCAGTTTGTAATTTCCTTTTGAACTAGCAGACACAATTCTGCACAGGGGAAAATGCTGCATAATCACACTTCCTTCAACATACAGGGTGTCAATATTTCTGAGAAAAACAACCACAATAACTTCCTGATATGTAGTAAGTCAATGATATTTCAAAAAACTCATCAAGTATGTTTATGCTGTAACCTTTTCCCCCAATAGTCTTATTGGCAGGTGCAAGTATTCAACAACATAACTTGTGTAAATAACTACGCCAGGTATTTGTACTTTAGCCCCCATAGTGTGTGTTTTAGCATCTTTTTGATCGATATATTCATCCGTACATTACATTTATTGGTATAGATAATCAGCTCAGACAGGTTTGGCTTTCTGCTTGCACATTTTTACATTTCACGCTTCCAGATAGCGAAATATACGCCTGTCCTGTTCCCTAGTCCTGTTGTTAATTGTCTTTTTATGTAAAATGCTTCAAAAACATCATTTTGTATTAGATTCTGCTTCTTTTTTGATGAGTCACCTCAATTTTATATTAATAAATCCAATTAAATGTGATTTGGGAGGACAAGCTAACTACACGTCATATGTAATTAGTTTAGCTTGTCGGTAGCTGCTGGGGCCTCATATCAATGTGTGTCTAGATGTGAGTAAGCAACTTGCACGGCTCATCTCTTTAACTGTGTAACTTTTACTTTGTTTTGTCTTAAACCTTGTTGGGCAACTCCTGAGAGTGCAGCCTCACTGTGATTACGAATCGTGATGCTAGCTCCTTTGGCCTGATTGCCACAGTTTGTGTCAACATTTGTAGACTTCATTCATAACTCACTCAAATCTGAACACACATGCATGACACACATTAACATCCGTAAGGAAATTATAGGGAGAAAGGTTGAGCGTCTTGTAACTCCAGAATTTGTCATTTGTCACTAGTCATTTTTAGATTTTCCATTGTATCATAGTAATTCAGTGGAAATAAGTTGTACCTTTATGATTTCATTACAAACATTTACTGCTGATAGATAATTCGGCATAGTTCTAATGGCCAAAATGTCACATTTTCAAAACTCACAGCATATTTAACACAAAGGGATGACAAACTATTATCCATTAATTTCTTTAAAAATAACTGCTTTACCCTAATGAAGCGCATGATTTAATTGACCTCTGTATTGTGATAATGACGTCATTCAGCCTGAGCATGGCGCTGGGGGCGGGGTCAGAGTGTTTCCCTCGACCAATCGGTGGCGTTTGATGCAAATGAGCTGGTCCACCGTCAGTGTGGTGAGGAGCAATCCGGGTGCAGAGGAGTAGAAAGAAGCGGTCCGGACTCACAGATTCCTACGTGCGTGTTTCTCCCGTGTATTAAGCTCTGGATGGCCGGTTAAGCACACAGAAACACACACTCCAGTCCCCCCGGTTACTCTGATGTGCGCCCTTTGACGCGATAAAGCGGATTTATTTCTCACTTTTGCTGGAGTCACAGAGAAGAGCTGCGAGATGAAATACAAAGTAAGTGGAGCGGCACAGATTGGATCGGTACTTTCCGTGTCTCATGTGGTTGATGTGTGCTGGAAGTGTTTACCGTCAACAAACCTGGGGTTGGTCAGAGGAGCCGACGTGGGTGCTGCGATCGTGAAACTTTTCCACTATGGTCTCGTGGCGGTTATTGCAACTTGTTTAAATGAGCGCATCCGGGTTTGTTACAGAATTGAGGTGTCTCAAAAAGGGGGAAACTGCACTTTTCAGGGGTGATGATAAGAGGATGCTGACACTGTTACTACTGTTATATGTTTCTGTGCGCGTGCATCTCTCTCATTTGACGCTACAGTTGTTTCTATCATATCTTCCTTCAGGCTACGTTTCTTGCCATCACAGGAGCGTAAATAGAGCAAATACACACCCGGGAGCATTGATTGGAGCCTTGCAGTGTCACTTGCGTCCTCTTTCTTGTTGCTGTCGTTTGGTTATTTTATGTTAATACCGCGGTTGACACCGTTTGCTGTGTCATTCTGCACTGCAGTGTATTATTTGCTTAATCAATAAGCGCATTGTTTGGTCTTTAAAACACAAGCGAGCAGCAGCGAGTGATAATCACAGGTTCCCCTGACACCGCAGGGATGTCTTTAAAGGTCAAAACTAAAGTGTACGCATCTCATAAGAAGAAGGAAAGCAGCAAATCGAGTGTCAGCGACCAGAAAGCGAGAAGCCGCATCTCTGAAATGACTTCAACAATGATGTGGTTATCACAGAAGTTCAATGATAACTGATTTGGGGCTTTCCGCCGAGTTAAAAGATTAAAACTTGACCATATTGATGCAGCAATCCTGTTTGTGCAACCTACAACTAGAGATTACAAATGGAAATCTACCTGGTTGTAACCTAAACCTCATGGTCATGTTTTCCAATTCATCACTTTGTACTTTCAGTTTGAGATCCTCATAAAATCCTCTTGATGCTCTGGTTGTGACTGGAGCTCCCAGGTTGCTCTTTCCCGCTGCACGCAGCCAATCGGAGGCTCTGTTGTGTCTGTAACCGTCAGTCATCTGATTGACTTTTGTGGAGAGCTGTCAGGCTTTGACCGCCGCTTCATGAATGTTTTCTATCCCTAAACAGGGACTTTGGTCATTGAACTACTAGAGTATCACCACCCTGCTTTACTGCATCCAATATAAGCTACTTGGACTTTAGTTTGGAGTCTGCCTCGCCATATTAGGGAGGCGCAAACTGCACTCTGTCATGCAAAACTGTGCAAAGTGTTTGGATGATTCAGGGGTTTTGAGGGCAGCAGCTTCACCTCTCCACTAGCTGTTTCCTGAAGTGTGAAGTAGCTGTTTGCCAGAGTTTTGGCTCAGACTTCACACCAGACACAGCTCGAGTCTCTCCTCCTCAGCGTCTGCTGCGCCTGGTCACTCTCAAGTCGGGCGTGGTTATGATCGGAGGGCGTCCACGCTGTGATCTGCGTCATGGTCCTAAGTGAGTCATTGTCTTGTAGTCAAGTATACAGAGCCAAACAGTCCAGGGTGATGATGATGCTTTTGGGTGCAAGGCCAAAGAGAGTAGCAAGGATTTCAGGGGAGGAAACTTCTTTGAAGACGTCTCCAGTGATCAGTTTTCATACTCAAGAAGATTGATCTGTGGATGTTAATAAATATAATCAATGCTCTTGTTTCCTGGCTGTTATCTTTCTGTAGAGTGTGCAACCTCTCTGACGTACAACCTGCGTCTACGCTTCTTTGTTTGCCTCGTTCAGCCGAGATTGGCAGAGGATAGAAATCACGTAGAGTGCTCTTTGCTTATGATAAACTTATCTGCGTTATGCAACACAGCCAGAGGAGGCTAAGGTGGCGGGGAGAGAAGAAGAAATGTTGGAAATCAGGCGGCCAAAGAGGCCCCATGTTGGTTAGATGACACACTTTGCGTCACTGCTGTGTTTATAGAGTTTCCTGCCGCTCAGCCTCTCACAGCTCCTTGTTTAAATCTGTTAAATAGTGTCAAAGTTTACTCTGTCCCCTATCAGGTCGCAGCTTTTGCTCTTGATCTCAGCCGCGATGAATTAGTCACGACTATATTAAGCACTCCTTTCCTCGCGGAGTGGTAATGTTTCAACAGGAGCTTAACGAGGTCGCCCCAGCGGCTGGCGCCCGTCACATGTCCTGAGGTGAGGTCCTGGCCAGATGCTGCTGCAACCCCCCCCCCTCCTCTTCCCCCTTCTCTGACATCAGAGATGGTTTCCAGTGGGTGTTCAGGTGTGAAGGGAAGGCTTGTCTTCCATAGGTCACCTAATGCGTATAATCCCCCTGATGGGGCCGCTCGCACAGACAGATCTCTTACAGCGTCCATGGGCGCTGAGGAAGAACATGACAGACAAAGAAAGGAGGAGAAGGCGCCTGAGGTCGTTTAAAGGAGCAGTTGGTGCACTTATTCGCTTTCTGGTGGAGAGTTAAGGAAGAAGATTGATGCAACTCTCAGCCTCAGACAGTTAGCTTAGCTTAGCATAAAGAGTGGAAACAGCCTGGGTCTGTGGAAGAAACTAGATCATACAATACAAAAACAGAAATGGAAAAATGAGGAGAAACGTGTTTTTACTCTTTGAGATGTAACATGTTGATAAATGAACTGTTGAGGTGCTGGAGGCAGATCTTGTTACAAGAGCTATGCTAGCTGTCTCTACCTGTTTCCAGTCTATATGCTAAGCTAACTACCTCCTCGCTCCTGATTTATAGTTATAGATACGAGATGGGCATCCTCCATCTCATCTAACCCTCCATCAGAGAGCGTATAAACGTATTTCACTAAAATGTCAAACTATTCCTTTAAAGCGTTACGATACAACTGTCTGGGGCAAACCGAGTCCTCTTTCGTTCACGCTCTCCCAGAGACTTCCACAACCTTTTAACTCATTCCTTCGCAGCTGACGTAACTGTTGCAGAAATAGCTTCACAGCCACACTGAAGAGTGATTAGGTGAACCCACATTTTGGCCAATATGTGTGTGTGTGTGTGTGTGTTTTTTCCTCAGTGTTTCTTTTTTATGGGTTCAGGTTCCAGGCGCTGGTCCAAAAGCAAAGAGGGCTGGAGGAGAGTGCAGCAGACATTGTTCTGAGGAGGGGGGAGGAGGAGGAGGATCTGTGATGCTGAAAGGGCCTGCAGAAAATGAAAGAAAGAGGAAGTTGTGGGGGGAACGAGAGGACAAACAGAGCTGGATGTATTGTGGGGGGTGGGGATGAGAGCCGGGAGGTCGAGGAGTGCCCTGTGAGAATGAGAGCATTTGAGGCGATCGTGCGTGGGAAGGTTGTTCGGAAGATGCACATGATTGTTTCAAGGTGCCCCTTTACATTGGTAATGAGTCTGGCAGCGGGGCTCACCGGGATACCAAGCCTTTTCTTCTCTGCGTGCCGTGCATGTTCGGTTGTGCAGTGCCGTGTAGAAAGAGACATTTGTATTCTCCTGAGCCGAGTTTGTTCAGAGAAAAGCAGGCAAACAATCCTTTTCTGCGCTGGTTTGTGATCAGCCTGTGCAAATTTCTCACACCCGTTCAACCAGTGATACATCAAATAATCTTATTATGGGATTGAACTGACTACATGCAAATTATTACTTCACTGCCTGTTAAAAAGTCAGAGTTTTAGCATTTTTCAGCACATTTCAGTGCAGAGTTATTTGCCCCTTTGCCCCAAGTTTGCTCCTGTGCAAGACTTTCAGTGAGCGTGAAGAGTTTCTCCCTCAGCAAGAATGAATAGCCGTCCCTCAACCCCCCCCCCCCCCCCCCGCTGCGCCCTCGCACCATGAACCAGCCATTAACATTTGAAAACGGTCAGCAGGGAGACAGACTACATTGTGTGCTCATTTCAGCCAGAGAGAGAGAGAGAGAGAGAGAGAGAGAGAGACGACGCAACATCAGCAACAATGCATATAATCATTTCCATGTTTGACCTTTGGCGGAAATAATTCTCGCCACCCCCTTCCTTCCCCTCGAGGAATGCCAAACATTTTGCAGGGTCATCTCAAGATGTAGTGGGCCTCCGTCAGCTCGGTGCAACCCCATGGCGAGTCGGTCCTCATGGCAGTTAGGAGCAAGGACGACAGCTGGGAACACCGGGGAGGAAAAGTGTTAGATACTGCTGCACAAAACCTTCAGTTACTGTGTGTTTGTGTACGACTGTCGGCGCATTAACCGGCCGAACATGTGATGAAAACGTGCATCTTTGCTTTCTAAAGCAAAAATGCAAAGTTCTCTCTACTCCTCCTTCACAAACATGAGGATTTGCTTAAACTTGTGAAATTAAGCGAATTATCTTTGGATTTATCAGACAAAACTTACATTTAAAGACATCTTCTCCACATGGTCAACCTCTCACCAACACAAATCTAGAAAATAAAGGATGTAAACTCAAAGCACATCATGAATAGATGTTTTCAAAAGCACCAAAGTGTTAAAAAGGGTGAATCTTTCCCCCCAGTAAACAAAAAGATTCTCCTTTTATCTCGGATACTCTTCATGTTTCAAAGGGAGAAGATGGCAGCCTCGGTTGTTTGGCTTTTTGTGTCTGTGAGATCTTTGCATAGCGTGAAATCGGGAGGACACTGGAGTGAATCTCCATCTCATTGGTTATTCCTATATGTAAAACCATTCAATGTGTCCCTGCAGAGATACCATGAAACATATTTCACATCTCGGCTAACACCCCCTGGAGGGATTAGCTCTCGTCTCCGGGGGTTACCACGATGCACTCATGTACCCTCGTTTGGCATCAATGCCAAGCTTGGAAATAATCCACGGCTACTCCGCCAAAACTGAGTGCTTCTTGGCTGGCGCCCCATGAATACCAACCATACTGTCGCTTTGCTTTTTTTGTGTTGCTGGTTGTTTTTTTGACCCCTCAATGCAGTAAAATGTTTTTTTTAGGTCAGAGGTCGGTGTCAGCAGCTGAAAAAAGTCCCAAGAGCTTGCAGAGCTTCATAGCTTTGTGCATAGACACTTCAGCAGCGTGAACGCCTGCAACCACTGGTCCTTAAAGTGAAGGACAGTTTCTCTTCTTGCTGCTTCATGCCGTTCACACAGTCCTGGAATGACTTGGCAGAATATGAGAGGCAGCGTTGCACAATATGTTTCTCCAGTAGCTCTTCCAGCTCACAGAATTTGATACAGTTTTGAGAGGATATCTCCAGCGTGGCTTTCACTTCTAATTATAGGTTGTGTTTGGCATTCAGGAACAGAGTGAGGGAGTCCAAGATGTGAAATGGTAAGAGTAGGTCAGTCATTGCCTGGATCTCTTTTGGGGTTCCTGCAGGAGGCAGGAAGTGCTGCAGGCTAAGGAGTGGGACGGAAACAGAGGAGGGCGTCATGTCAAGTTACCTTGTAGTTTATGTGACAGTAAAAAAATAAAACAAGTCTGATGAATGGACCGAGTGGGGAGGAGCTGGAGGAGAACAGTCATTTTAACTAAGAAGTTACTCAAATTACATCCTGTGACTTGATCATAATGTGGTTGACAGTGATGCGGTTGTATCCTGCCCACGTTGTATTCATTCATGATGGCCACAGTGAGATTGGTGGAAAGAGAAGAAAAGTTAAACAAAATTCAGTTTATTAACCAAAAATATTGAAGCAGCTGATCTTCTAACAACACAGAATGACTAAATGATGCCATTTTGCTTTAAAATGTAACAAAAAGATCAATTATCAATATAGTTCTTGATTTATTTGCTGCAAACTGACTAATCAATTCATCGCCCAACAGCTTCAACTGTAGTGCAGCATTTCATATGAATGACTGGAGTGCAGCCACATTATTGATTTCAGGACTTCAGGTATGATTGACAGCCAGAGCAAGATGATGTCATTATTTTACTTATCATTGTTTTTCTTTCAGGGAAGCTCCACAATTACGACGAAATTTGGGTCATGCACAACCCCTGACCAAATAAATAAATAATTTCTCAAACTGTGATGTTTTGAGCATCGGTGGTTTGTCACAGCTTGCAGTTGTGGTTACAACATGGCACATCATATCCTGTTGAAGAGATAGGCACTGCACTGTTTGACGCTCAGAGTGCGGAGGCTTCCTCGCAGCGCAGCAGCTCGTGAATCACAAACGCGAGAGGGAAGGTGGGTGTCATATTTACACTGGGGACACAATGGTCTTTTTATGCAACACCAGGCAGGATGAATAGAGCCTTTGCCATCAGCCCCGAGGAGCTCAGCGTGGTGCGTCTTGATATTTGTGGTCCAATTAAAATCCTGGCAGAGAGACGTAACCAAACAACAATCAGACACAAAACAAAGTCTGCTGGAAAAGAAAAAAAAACAAAGAGCCGAATGCTGTGATTTATATCTGCAAGTCAACGGCTGATGACCACAAGCCTGGAATAAGCTATTGATTGTTGGACAGTTATGAAGTTACAGCTCCATTCATGCCACTGTAACTGTGCCGTAGCTATTGATTTACAACTGCTTGCATAACACATCAATCAATCAGTCATTGAGCGGCTCGCAGTGCGTGTGTCGGATCATGTTTTCCTGAGCGCGTATAGGCTGAAAAAGAAAAGCACCAAACTTGTGACATGGAGACTTTTTCAGAACCGGAGGAGGTGAAGTTTCACCGAGCCTGCTGTATAATTATGTTAATACACGGCCACTGGCTTGTAAAGAGGCTGTAATCAGGGGGTCAGCCTCCATGAAAACTGTCCAAATGAAGAAATTACCATGTACCCCGAGCGCTGAACCGCTTCCCATGAGCCCTTCTTACCCAGAACCCTTCACACGGCCCATTTATTTGAACTGGCTCTCACCCGCAGCAGGCCGCACTCAGAGGAACGGCTCGTAAAAGTCATCAGGTCCTCATTATCGTCATTACTATAATTATTTTCTATATTTAACCATGTGAAATGAGGCCAAATGAGTGTGCTGGTTCGCCCCTTTCTGCGAGCCACCCCGGGACACGTGTTACAGTGGTACGGCCCTAATTTCCACACAGCGGGCTACATCGTGATGTTCTCACAGTCGGAGCGTACCACTTTTTTTTGGGAGCAGGTTGTGTTTGTTTGGGTGTCTTTGAAAGCCGGGCCGCTCCCGTTGCCGTGGGGACGCTGGTTTTCTGTTCTGCGGTGTGGTTGTGTTTTTGGCCCCAGTAGCAGGGGAATTTGAGTATTTGTGAGCTTGTTTAGCCAAAGCCACCTTCATTATTATTAGATTGATGTGTACCCCAGAGAGGCCGAGCCAAAACCACCCGGAGAGCTCTTACTGAAAACTAAAGGTGGAGCCCTTTTTCTGCCGGCGGTGAAGTTACATAAGTTTTTATTTTTGGCCTGGTCATCGGGCTCTCTGCACAAATAAGGGGGCGTTTGTACTGTTTGTGTTCAGGCGAGACGCCGGTGGAAATAAATGCCTTGTTGATGTCGAGGTGTGTGAGTCACAGTGTGGGGGTGGGGGGGGACTCAGGCAGCAGCTGGGTCTTCGGGCTGTATATCGTGCTCCAGGTGCGAATGTGGACAGCTCAGCTTTGCACGATTCTTCACTTTCTAATGACGAAAACATACGAGGCCGTGAGAGCGTCTCTGAGGCCAGATGTTGCAGAGGGCAGGAGGAGACCTGAGAGACCCCCAAACTGAAAACGTGTGCGAGGCGTTCATACGTCTTCTTTTACACTTTGTAATATTGTCTGGACCTGATCTGTTATTCATTACTAGGGCAAAAGTTTGTAGACCCTCAACTTCAAACATCTTTAGACCTGAAACAATTAACCAATTGGTCATTAATGTGCAACTATTTTGCTAATACATTTTTGGTTTCAGCTATTTTTTTTTACACAAAATTGTAAAAATTCTCTGATTCTTGCTTCTCAAATGTGTTGATTTGCATCTAAAGTCTTTGGGTTTTGGGCAAACCCTTCGAAGAATTTGGTTAATGGATTTGTTCACCGACGGTGAATTTACCATTTTAAAAAAAACACTGTCAAATGGGAACATTTTCTGGTTTTCTTTTAGCTTTTTATGACAGTAAATTGAGCATCTTTTGGTTTTTGGACTGTGCTTGGACTTCACATTAACGACAAAAACAAAGTCACATTAGAAGCATTTAACTGGATTGTGTTAAAAATAAACAGGATAAAACAAAATCCAGTAAACCATCGAAAACAGACAAATTACATAAAATCTGAACGGACTTAAATAATATAAGTGTATTTTTAGAGATTTTAAGGTTTAAAGTAGGAATTCAACCAATGATCATGTTTACAATTGAATCTAATGATGGTTGTCAACTGATCGTTTGGTCTCTTGAGTACCAAAACCATAAAAATGTCCTTCACAGTGTCCTAGAGCTGATGGTTGGTTTGCTTTTGTCGGACCATCAATCCAAAATACAAATATATTCAGTTCACTATCACAGAAGACAAAGAAAAGCAACAGTATCTTCATTTTCAGGAAGCTGAAACCAGAGAGTTTGTTGCATTTCAGCTTTAAAATGATGCCAAATGAATAATCTAGAAGGTAAAAGTAGAAGAAGCTGAAAGGATGCAGAGTTTGACAGCTTCGTTTCATCTGATGTGTTGACGAGTAGACAATCAATCGGTGGATGAGGCGATTCGCAGACTCATATGTTCCTGAAAAGGTCTCAAATAAAGCAAAGAGCAAAGCCATTGAAAGCTCTTCAGCGTCGCCTTGAGATAAGCTTTTGTTCTTCCCGTCCATCGGCCTCTAGAACCTTGTGTTATTGTGAAGGTTTGAGGTCGGGGCCAGAAACGCTTTATATTTACATTAGGAAGCAGCAGAACGCCTCTCGCCTCGCTGACTGAGAGCAGATAACTTCCTGGAAGCTCTCGCTCATCTGTGGGTGAAGGCAGAAGGGGCCCTCCCTGCCTGACAAATGGCAAACACATGTGTTTACAGGAGGATCAATGGCGAGCGCTGGAGTCACTGTGTTGTGACTAACTGATGTTTATGCCAGAGACGTGACGCCCGGTTTAATAGTCAGTTTCACCTGCTCCGATTACAGTGGCGCAGCGGGCCGAAGCTAACAAAAACACAGGAGACAACGGGAGCTTCCCTCCTGTGCATCACTTCAAAAGGAGCTGCGTGTAGCTGTTAGCCATTACAGCTAACAACCTGTTTGTTCAGTATGATTAGGGGTGATGTTTCACATGACCTCTCGTATGTCAGTCATTATGTTCGAACTCATCTATGACTCACTGTTTATCTGCAGAGGTGCTGTCAAGTGATCAGGATTTTCATTTATGTTGCATGTATGTTCATCTGCAAACAAACCCTGCCCCAATAAAACAAAACCACAGTGAATGTTGAGTGTCTGAAAAGGGTGTGAAACCGTTCACCTCTGGGTTGCTTGCGGTCCCCAGACTCACCGAGACCAACGATAAGGTGTGAATTCATGTTTGTTGAAGCGTTCTTTTCCCACAGACCGAAAAAGCCCAGGTGCAGAGTGGGTTCACAGACTGCCAGTGACCACTGCACTCACTTTTTATCAAGGGGTTTGAATCCTAATACACTTCAAGTTGTGACATCCGTAGAGTGTTTTGTTGACATTGGCTCTACTTCCTCATCGGTTAGGGTGTAAAAATGATATTTACAATATTGACAATTTTAGTTTCTTTGTATTTGTCTTTCATCTGATCTTAAAACCAAATATACAGATATATAGCTCTGCTAATGCTTGAACTCGCAGCACATAATGAAACTTGTCATAGGTCATCTTTCCCTTGATGGGCAAAACTGAAACTTTATGGTGAGCCAGCAGCCAAAAGCAAACACCTTTTGTGTTGTATTAAAAATCATTAACAGGACCCCAGTAGTTCCCTTAATGCCACCTATAGCCCACGCAGTTTGGGCAGTCATGGTTCAGATGTTTTATTAAGCATGTTGAGCTACCACAGCTAGCATCCATCTGCATAAAACACCAATAACAGGCATAAATCATGTAAATCTGTTACACTGGGCCATGTTTAATGTAGTTATTTTAGTTTATATGTTTAGAAATCTTTATAAAATGATAAAAAGTCCCTCGGCTCCCAAAACCAAACCTGCACAGGGGCTTTATGAACGTCTGTTTGAGTGATTGTGTTGCTGACTTGTAGGATGCTTAGCTAACATGAGAATCTCAGGGTGGTTTAGAGGACGGACGCTTGGTCACAGTTTCCCACACTTTTCCTCCACGAGCTTGTGTCTCTGCGACTGTCTGTGGTTTTCAGCACCTTTTTTTTTCATTTTAATGTGTGTACAAGTGCACACATTGGTTTGTTACTGTGTGTGCATGCAGTCGTCGGTAACGGGATTCTTGTTTTTCGGCGGCTGGTTCTGATCACCGTAATCAGCAGAGATAAAGGATGCATGATGCTGTCTGCGAGGTGATGTAATTTCTCCTCTGAACATCAAACACAAAGACGTTAACCACAGCAGGACAACGAGCCCCATGCAAGAACCACGTGTACAAACAGATCTTCTCTTAAGTGACACGTACGAGTGTTTTCAGTCAACGCGTAGCCTTCACCCATTTACTTTCAGATACGGATGAAATTCAGAGGTCAACTTTTTTCCACAGCGGGGAGAAAAAAACCCTCATTTAACTCAAGCATGATGCTTTAATGTGTATAATCTGAATATTTTTTACCATATCATCATCATTATCATCAATTTACTGAGAGTTTTCACCCAGTTTAGGCTGTCATAGTCTCGTCTAATATCTCAGAGACTCTCACTTTACTGTGGAAACATGTTTGCTTAGTGTCTTTGGTCTCACGCCACCACTGACTCTGCTTAACTCCTTCTGTTTGCCTTGAGTGCAAAATTAAGTATTTTTACTCTTTAATAACATTTTTTTAAATTTAAGCAGTTTAGAAAGTTTGATGAACCAAACTCACACCAGCCAACCTCACAGAGAGAGAGCGTAGAATAAGACAAGAATATGAAAATCTTCTCATGTCTCACTGCTTTAATCATGTTTCCTCATTTCTCAAAACAAATACAGTCAAACACTAATTAGAGCTGCAGTTGTAATCACAGCAATCTGCATTTTGTTTCCTCATGGATGCCTCTGCCAGCCTTGATCAAATTATTTGAGTGAGCAGACATCCAGAGTCTGCTCCCATTGGGCGACGTTGACCTCCACGGGTCACGATTGAACTTGTTGCAGTGAGCTGGTGGCGGGGGGTGATTGTGACGGTGTAATTACGCGACGGGTGTAGCTGGCTAACGGCCCTGACAGTGCACTCAGACAATAGCCAGGGAGGCCCGAGAGAGATAACGACGCTGCTGGCAGAGAGAGTTTCACATGGGAACTGCCTGAATCAGGCAGGGTCGGAAAGAGGAAGGCCAGAGAGGGTTCAAGAGAGCCTCAAACCAGCAGCAGCCACAAAGTGGCCTTCCTGATTCCCACACTGAGCTACTGAGGGGTGAGGCCTTAATAACACAGACCAAAAAAAGGTTGCAGAAAGATAAGTGTAACTGAGTTACCCTTTTCGCTTGAGGGGCTGTATTTGGGTGCCCAAACAGTTCAGATTGTTGCTCCCGGTTTACATGTTTCTGCAAATCCTCACTCTGTACACATATTTATTTTCTTATCCAAATGTGCATGTGGCTTTCAGTCCGATCAGAAATCCAATTTTACCCCCAACTCAGCTCAGTTCATCTGATACAAGGGGATTTAATCCAGCTCTCTATACCGCAAGATGAAGGTTTAAAGTTGGCAGCAGTGCAGCATCAATCCGTCCTTGTAAGACATTTTTCTAGACATTTTATTGCCGAATCAGAGGCAATAACAATTAACAACAAAACTAGTTTTTTATAAGGGGCATCTGACTGGGTAGTGGCGCTGCAAAAATAAAATGAAGTGGAGTTGCTCACATGAAACACAGACTGAAAAACTGAACAACACTTTCATCTCCCTCAGTAAGTTGAGGTGCCCTTGAGCAAGGCGCTTAATCCCTAATTGTATTTATGGAGCTTATATAGCTTAAGGCACAGAACTGTTGTTGTGCAGGGCAGCTCCCAGGAGTTATATTTTGTTATTATGTGAGTGTAAAGCAGCTTAAAAGGCGTATTCATGCTCATTTAACTCCTTCCCTGGATGAATAAAGGCTAAAGGAAAGAGATTGATGCATTTACTGAGGCAATTAGTCTTAAATGGCTCTCTCAGACACAGAAGTGGCACACTTTGGGGCTTTTCCTATCTCCAGAATCTGTGGTTTTGAGTCATTATCCCTCAGTCCTTACCGGCCTTTTAGCTAACTGTGCCCCGAGGCATGGCGCAAGCTGAGAAAATCCCATCAAGTTCAGATTGGTTTGAAAGACATCTGGTGTGGAGCTGGGGGGGCTAACACAATCCTGCATGGTAATTTGAAGTGCAGAGAGAGGTTCACCAGCATGTCGTTCACCAAAGCGTTTTAAAACTAGACTATAATGTTTCAAAGGAAAGTTAGACATTGTAGGAAATACTGAAAATACTGGAAAGAGGTGTAGGCAGTTAGCTTAGCTTAGCATAGCACAAAGACTGGAATCAGGAGGAAATAGCCTGCCACATACCAGCATCTCTAGGGTCACTGTGAAACTTGTTACTTCTTGTCTTGACTGATCACATAGCTTAAAAATACATTGCTGTACCTTTATATGCTATTTTTTGATCATCAAGAAAACAAATAGGCAGATTTCCCAAAATGTCCAACCATTCCTTCAGCAATTAATTAGATAAACTTGAAACTTACAATCTGTTAGAAGGTATGCAGAAGGTAAAAGCTGTTGTTACTACCTGTTTTTCTGCTAAAATGCTCAAAGAAGTTTTTCTTAAGACTGTTTTCTCTTTCTTTCTGCAGAACCTGATGGCAAAAGCGTTGTACGACAACGTGCCGGAGTCCCCCGAGGAGCTGGCCTTCCGTAAAGGGGACATCCTGACCGTCATTGAGCAGAACACAGGAGGCCTGGAAGGCTGGTGGCTCTGCTCCTTGCATGGCCGCCAAGGCATCGCCCCTGGCAACCGTCTGAAGCTGCTGATTGGACCCATGTTCGAGGCCCAGTCGCCTATTGCCAGTGCTGCTGCCCAGTCCTCTCCTCAGGCCTCAGCCTTTCAGCAGAAACCTGGCTCAGGGGCTCAGGGGATCTACCAGGTGCCACCGTCCCTCCAGAGTCCACAGCAGCAGAGTCAGCAGAGCATCTACCAGGTTCCTCCAGCACAAGATGTCTACCAGGTTCCACCAAGGAGTACCCTGGCTGCTGAGAACACCCCGAGCAAGGTGAGACTGAAAGACAGGAGGCTCTAGTTTACATTTCCCTGGAGATGCGGCTAATTACTATATTCATTATCAGTGAGCCTGTCAATTACTATTTTGATTAATCATTTAATCCAGTCATGCACCATGGTGAGCCGACAAGGCTGGACCAGCTGATTTCACTGATTAATGTTCCTTCAAGTAGAGGGGAGGAACTCATCAGTGATTGGCTAGAGGGAACACCTGTGAGCTGTTGACTCTGCTCCATTGTTTATAATAAAATGCTAAAATCTAAAATTATATTGAAGAGATAAAGGAAGCAAATCCCCACTTTTACAAGGCTGCAACCAGAAAATTGTGTTTTTGATAAAAGATCATTTATTGACCAAACAATCGAAAGCTATTTTGTCTCCTGTCCATTTCCATGACTAGATTCATACAGTAGCTGTGTGATGAAACTGTGGATGATAGAATATAAAGAGTGGGCTTGGAGAAAGAGAGAAAATGGAGGCTGGTCTGTTGTTGCTGATCTCTGGAGACAGTTCTTTGGGATCAGTGCGGATTTAAAACATCATCTCGGGTGGGTGTGGCCTATGCTGATGAGTCTGGGTATTAGATGTGATACTACATGGCATTTACGTATTTACACCATGACCTGTTATCCTGCCAGACTGCCATGACTCGTCAGTGTGATTGCACACACACACACACAGAGCAGGATAGATTGTGGATCAGTGATGTGAAATGTGGACAGGGTGTGCCGGGGCCTGGCGCTCACCACAGAGCAGGGTAGTGTTTTTGTTCAGTGCTCCCATTTGGCTTTTCTTGTACATTGGCACACTGTGTGCAGCAGAGCCAGTCTAAGCCACAGAAAGGCAGTGAATATGGGAAGAACTTGTGGAAAAGCAAACAGCCCAGAGCTGTTTTTTGAATTTTGGTGGAGCCCAGCTGCCTGAAAGTTGGGTTTTTCTGTATTTGAATGCTGTAACCAGGATAGCTGGCAAACCCATTGCACCTGGCATGGTCCTTTTACAGTATAGCTATTTATATATATTCTTCCATAGTTGTCATTTTAGTGGCTGGATGATGTATCATTTAAAGCACATCATATCACAGGCTGTCCTTTGAACAAGTGGATGTCCTATACAAGACTCACGTTTGCACTGACACATATGCAAAGGGATCAGCCGAGCACAAAGGAGTGATGTTGATGAACAACTGTCATACTCCAGTCTCTTTTAGGCAGGTAGATTCAGGTGCAAACATGTTTCCAGCATATCAAATAAAAGAAATAGATCTTGAAGGATCTGTAAGAAATGTGTGGCAATATGAAATGTAGTGTAAAAGCATCTGAAGGATTAAGATATAGGACAAATAAGTACAATTTAGTGAATAAAGCATAGAAATAGACAGTAAAATTAAAATTTAAACACTCACATTACAAAATTGGATATTTTATGTTAAATAAATACTCCAGTAGTTAGCTAAACTCTAGCTAACATTAACTACCATACCCATTTGTTTTGTTATTGTTAGCGTGTCTGTTGACTAACCAAAAACAAGTATTAGCTGACTCCAGCCAACATTAGCGATCATAAGCAACTGGTCATTTCATTTCTTAATGGTAGGTATTGTTAACTGATGTATCAGTTAATGTTAGCAAAGTTACTGGATGATGCTAGCTAACATTCGCTCACATCGTCCAACATAGCTACCATAAGTGAGGGTCACTCCTTTCACTTATGGCAACAAAATTAAACTATATATCTCTTTATAACATTTTAAGTGCCAATATTACACCAAACTTTTACTAATAATGGTCTTTTGAGGCCACAATGGCTATTTTTCAGCTAAACGTTCAACAAGGGTGAGCGTGGTGATCCCTTATTACAAATGGAAGTCAATGGCAGGTGTGTGCTTAAACAGGAAGGAAGAATTCCTGTTTATTCAACCGTTTAACTCATTCTAGCACCTTAGACCAGATCATCCCTCCAGGAGACAGATCGTAATTACATGCTGGATGAGCTTTTGAGAGCCTACGGGTGTTTTTTTTTAAATCAGCTCCAGCCATCATAGAAATGAGCTAAGGTGTGCATTTTCATAGGTAAATAGGCAGCAGGCGCCAAAGGCTTAGAGGACTTTCCGTGATTCACTGTGTGATAAAGTCAGTCGGAGCCAGGGGGCTGAGAGGAGAGAGCCGTCAATCAACCTGCACACAGCAGCCCCGTCTACCATCACCTCTCCTCGGCACTTGCAGGCCTCGAGGCTTAACTGAGGAATGGTATTAAAAAGGCTTTGGTGATAACATGGAAAATCAAATGTGCTTCCAATGAGAGTGTGTTTTGTGCTGTAATCATGTTATTGGAGAGATTAAATTAAGTCCTGGACGTTTAACTTTCCCTCCAATCTGTGGTTATCAAAGTGGTGCAATTTTCGGCGGTTGTTCCTGTCTATTAAATAGAAAGATTTTGACTGTGTTATACTTACGCCCATGTGTCAGGAGTCCAGACAAGGCTGTGTTGTTTTCCAGTGACGTCTGACTGTTGGACAGAAGCACCGTCAGTCTGTGTGGCCGCAGTCAGTGCTCTTCAAGCCAAACAGCGATATATGTAGTGAAAACTGCAAAAGAGAATTTCAGGGAAAGTGTTGTTGGTTCCTAGATGGGAAGTGTAATTTTTAAAAGGTCCCCCTCTCTTTTTGCGTGGATAATTAGGTGACTAACAGGTGGAGCATTTCCTTTGACCTACCATTATGTAGAAAACAGGTATTATTTAGCTGACAGACTCACATCAAAGACCCTAGGAAGATTTTAACTGTTAGCGCCAGCTTTCTGGTCAACTGTTTGTAACAGCTGATGCATTAACCAGTTTAAATCTGTTCACTTTGAAATTCTGGGTAAATTAAGAACTGTTTCTTGCTTTAAAGACCAGTTTGATGTGTTAAATATGATGTACTTTATTCCCCAAATGTTTTTGATTGGCTCTTTTCAAAATACAGTGTTTCATCTCAGCTTATGAAGGACTAAACAAGTCGTCTCTCGGTTTATACCCTTTAAAAAACCTGTTTTTTGGGAACAAATGTGATTATCTAAAACCCCAATGGAGGCAAGAAAGCTGAAAGCATCAATAAGCCGGTATGCTGAAGAACAGTTATTTAACTTTGAAGTTTACAGTGATAGGTGTCGTTTTATGTTCCATGCTGTTATAGCTGCTTCACTTTAGCAACAACGCCTAACATCTTTTACCCAACTGATAAAGCAAGATTTCTCAAGCTCAACCTGGCGGCTGTAATATTAACCTATAGTAAACTTGAAATTATCCAATAGACTTTAAAGTGGGAACAGAGCTGGTGCCCATTTTGAAACTCTATGCGCAGCAGACTGCGTCACAGTATTTGTGGAGAATTTTTGTTGACGTGAAATCCAAACCATGACCTTTGCTCTTCAAAAACACCAAACTCAGTCTTGTTTACTACTGCTTGACTTTCTGGGGCACTATTGATGACAGGCTTTGAGCTTTGACTCATGCTGCATGCGGTGTAATGTGCCATGAGCCGATGGAGCTGGAGGGAAAACAGCCATTTTCTTGTTGTCAAGTGCCGACGTGCACGCACACACATATACACACAGAGACACAGGTTTGCTTCCCGAATGATTACGGAGGCTGATGCTTCCTCGACTGATAATCCCCTCTCATATTACTCTAAAGCCTCCCGCGGAGAAAGGTTCCCGTGTGTCCTCCACCATGTGTGTCATGTCTCGTCTGCACATATCCTCCACAATGTGTCCTCGGGTTTGCATGCCAACCCCACAGTGCAAATCCAGATTGGCGACTGGTTATTTTCTCTTCATGTGGTGTGGGGCTCTGGTATATAAAGGCACACTGAGGTTTGGCGCTCTCTTCCTCCCTGGCTGTTTGGTTTGATGCTGCGGCCTTGTCCTTGGGTGACCCTCTTGGGAGGGTGTGCTACACAGCTGCACCCCCAACCCCTCCTTCAAGGCCTCAGAACTGGGACCGTGTGGGACAGATGCCTGGAGCTCTCGGCCACACAAAGAGGCTCCTCAGATGGAGGCCAGGAGAAGCCTTGCACCGCCTTTTATCATCCTGCTCTCACAGGGCCATTTTTCATCTCAGTCTGCTGTTCTTGATTCCCTCTTTCTAAGTCTTCGGCTCTGAAAGGTGTGTCTGTTTCACTGCATCAGTGCCCTTTTCCTCTGTGCTTCCCCCTCTGACTCAGGCTCTGAGGTCATGGTGTTCAAAGATGGGCTGGGTTCAAAGTTCAAAGATCTCCGCCGAGCTTCTTATCTACCCCTACCAGACGGCCTTTTCATTCCTCACTTCCTGGCTCATGAGGTCTGCTCCTTGTATGGGCATTTCCTCCATTCACTGTGTCATACCCATAGATCCAATCTGTTCATTGGTGCCATAAAGAGGTTGGGGTGCAACAAAAGGTTTAATAAACTCCCACACAACTTCAGGAAGTGCTCTGATAGCTGTTTATGAGGTATGAGGGTGTGTCATCCACCTTGACAAAGTCCCCTTATAGAAGTAACCAGGTTATGTGTAATGAATGGCTTGTTTGTTTGCCTCGGACATATTTTCTCTGCCTAATCACGCGCACGACAATCTCAGCACCAGATAAGTGAGTTATTTCTTCCTGGAGCGAGCCAGCTCCTTCAGACGCTTGTCTGCTAGCCATTGTCGCGGTTGTGATGAATCACTGGCCCACGAGGTTTGACCGAGGAGGCAAGGTCATAAATCAGTAGCACCAAAAGTAATCTGCTCTGCGGTGTGCATACTGAGAGGACTTTCTCCCCTTGAAAGTTTAAAGCAGAGATTGTGATGAATGAGCAAAAGTAGGAGGATAGAAGACAGGAAATGCCTTGCTGAAAGGTAACATTTTAGCAGGATGGCTTTAGAAACGGCAATTACCAAAACCGAAGTTGACTTTCAGATTGCCTTTTTTATCCAACCAGCTGTCCAAAACCCAGAGAGATCCAGTGTAATGTAATAGGAGACAAAGAAAACCAAGAAAAACTCTCATTTAAAAGCATTTTCAGCCACACTAGCAGCCCTATGGATGCTCAAGTTAACCTGTTGCTTGGTCGAGCCATCACTTTGAATATATCAACAAGTCTCAGATGAATTGTTATGAAACATTCATGGTGCCCAGAGGATGAATCACAATGACTTTGTATAGCTCCTCGACTTTTCCTCATGAGGTTTGTGATTTTGAGTGAAATATCTGAACACCTGTGTGTTGGATTAGCATTAATTTGATCCAGACATTCATTTTCCCCTCAGGATGAATTGTAATAACTTTGTTGACCTCCTGTTCATCATGTTCATCATCATCAGGGTCAAAATGTCTTTGGTTTACAAAAAAATACCTTCAAAACTAAAAACATCCCCACTCCCTCAGCTGTAATTTCGGTTTAGTGCTAATTAGCAAATGCTTACATATGAAGAAACTGTGAACATGAGACACATTCCTGGTAAATATCAGCATGCTAACATTGTTCTTGTGAGCATCTTAGCATGCTAGCATTAGCATTTAGTTCAAATTACAGTCACACAGTGCTGCTTGCATGGCTGTGGACTCTTAATCTGGTTCCCTATTAGGATTTGAGGGTCATTCGAGTTATTTCTCATTTCTCATGATCCTCTATTTTTCCTGATAGGACTGTCTTGTGATATTGTTTTCCTTGAAAGCAAACACTGAATGTCAGACACATCTTTTAACATTACTTCTCTTTAGATAATCATGCCACCGGATTAAGAAGCCTGCTTTGATCAGAGCGGATGAAGGATGATCCTTATTAGTGCTAAAATCAGTGTGTTCTCTTTTAATGCTCCTCATTAAGCACGCTGTCTGTTTGGGTTTAGCCGCTTGGACGTGTTATGGAGACGGCTGAAAGCCTCGCAGGATTCACAAGTTAATTACCTGCATTAATTAGTTTGGCACTTTAATAGGCTGGTGCAGCTCCGAGTGGCTGAGGGGAACATTATCGAGCAGTTCTGAGGAAAATGGCCCACAACACTGCAAGAGACAGTTTTTTTTGTACTGTGATTCAGCAAAGCAGAAGAGGGCAGGTTACTACAGAGCAGAAACACACCCTACATTCAGGAGATGCAGTCGTATACAAAGTACTATTCTTACCTAATATTTGAGTGATAGCATGGTTAGCCAGCCGCAGCTGTTGGTTTAGATTTATCGTTTAAAGGTGAATTTACCTGCACCATGCTGACGGAGCTAAAGCTAGAAAGAAACAGAGAGGGGTCGGCTTTGTCAGCCTCCAGATGGATGGATAAGAGCACAAAAAAGGAGATGAAGAGGTGTGAATAAGGAGATGGATGGGTGGGATTGAATAGAGTGCCACTTCTACGGTAGAGTCATTGTGACCGTCTTTTATAAGCCGACCTTTCGGTGAAAAGCCTCGTTAGGGGTGTTGATTTGTGTCAGCGGGCCATTAGCAGACTGAGGAAATGGTTGTGCATGTGTATGTGTGTGTGTGTGTGTGTTTGTGCCAATGAAAAAGTGTAGAAAGATGATTTCCTGTGAAATCTTGCCACACACACAGACACGAGTCACACCTCACCCACAAGCAACTGTGCAGTTTGAACCATGCTACAGCCGGGTGATGTGGTTGAAAACATAATTATTTTAATGTATTTTAATGTATTTTATTTTAATATATATGACAACAACAGTTTCATAGCATAAAAGTCAAATATTCCCTTATTTAGTATCTTGATGATGATCTCAACCAGGTTGATATGTGGTTCCTGCATGTGACTCTCAAACCTTTCAGTGTGAATCTGTCAACTAATATGAATATTTATTGTTTTTATATGGCAAATGCATGTCCGAGCTATCCACTTATCTGCATTATAAGTGTGAAACTAGATTTTAATTATCGCCTGCATAGATAATTCACTCTGACAACAGAAATTTGTTAGTCCAACTTATAGTGCACGTTTCAAAAACAGGCCAATACAGTGTTTTACACAGGCTATAAAGAAGCATTAAGAATAAGATACAACAGAAACACAAGGCAATATAAAAAGATACATTAATCAGTTTTAATAAGATTAGAGAAATTACTAAAATTGAATAAAACAGATTTGACAAGTGATTAAAAATTACGTTTATTAAAGTTGAGTTGTTTACAGAAAGGTCTTTAATCCTGCGACTTGGAGCTGCTTCTTCATGGTTTTCATGTTTTCACCTTGAGGACAGGAAGAAAACCAGCGCAAGATGAAAGGTCTGGGCAGTTCATCAGGAGGCAGATATTAGGATACACATTTAACAAACTAAAATCAGACACACAGAAGGCCAGAGTGAAGATCTTGTTTCACTTCACATCTTCTCAATATGATTCTGCTGAAAGCCGATACACAATATCTCATTATAGTCATTCAGCTCTGCAGCACAGGTTGAATGACTTTAACGCAACGCACCGCTCATCACTACATAAATCTACAAGAGCTTATAACAAGCTGATGAGGTAGTTGTTGATGTTATGACGACACCTCTCAAATGACTGTGAAGTAAAGCTGAAAAGTCCTACCTGCCAAAACCTGAGTCCTGCCAGGATGCTAAGTAAACACAGTGTTGCTGAAAGAGCCGTGAGTCATTTACCATAACACGTCGGCGTGTTAGCAAAGCATCTATTTGGCTCCTCGGGGCACTAGTTTAAACCTGATCCCTCTGTAGTCACTCAGTTTGCTCTGCCTCGTCCATGAAGGAATCCAAGGAGTGTATCACCTGAGTGGGAGCAAATGTTTGCTCAGTCGCCCCAGCCCTTCATGATGTCATCGCATTTTGAAAGGGCTGCCACTGCCACCGCTGTACAAGCGCCAACCTCATTGGACGCGGTAAATATTTACCCACCAGCAATTATAGCAGCGCCGAGCGGCCTTGGAGCAACAGCCTGCTGGGTAAACAGAGGGAGGAGATGGGAAATAAATGAGCAGTGTGCATCTGGCAGCGGCTGAGAGGAGCCACTGATGGGACGAGTGCTACTCAAAGCAATGACACGTACCTGCGGAAAAGGTCGCCGAGGTCTTTAACAGACACCTCGCTGCCATCTGTGCGCGGCAGCTGAGTCCAGACATCAGTTATCGTCAGTGCACAGGCTCGACCCGTAGGGACAGCAGCCGGGATAAAGTGACCTTTTACCAAGCATCACTTTGTTGCTACTTAGTGAAAGGCTCGCTCCGGATCAGCTGTGTCTGGTTACATGCACTCACACTGATGAGTAGGGTACAGACATGGAAGCAGTTGCGGTACGTTAAAAACAATTAAAACACTTTGGACTAAAATTAAGTGTCAAAGCTCAACAAACAGACATTTATTAGATTGTGTTTATTAGATGTTTTTAAGTTTTCTTTGTCAGTATAATCAGGTGATGAGTTTTCTGTGCATGTTCCTGCAAGAAGGAACTGCTAATAGCAAATTCAGTATATGTTCAGTGGTGCCAATATTTAAACAGAGACACTTGTATACATTATTCGATGCAGTTGTCTCAGTTTTGTCTGAAGGGGAGCCCACAGGGCCAGACTTTGAAAACCACTGATCTGGATCATATAAACCCGAGCACAGATTACCCAATTATGACAACTTTCATACCCAAATGCTACAGCAATAAAGAAATGACAATAAAGTGGTCCATCGTGTTGTTCATTGTAGTTTTAACCAAGTCTGAAGTGTGCGAGGGACAGTGCGTGACAACAGCCCAAAGCAGCGCGTCTATTTATTCCTGCGTTGGTTTATTTCAGAGGCCATCCTGACATGTTTAAAGTCCACGGTGTATGTTTCAGCTCTGACCCCACAGGCCCTGTTGGGATGATGTATGCGTGGACAGGAATGCCAACAATGAACACCTTAAATCACCACGGGCTTGTTCAGATTGGACTTATGAGAACCATATGGACTACTGTTAGTCAGACTCTGGCTCAGATGAATGGCATTCCTTTCCATACTAGGCGACGTACTCTCATTTTCCATTCCTCTCACTTTCACCCCCCCCCTTCCTCCCCTTTTCCACCTCTGTTACCTTTTTTCATAAATCTCTTTTACAAACCAGTCCCCCCCCCTTCCCTCTCCATCTCTGCTGCTTCCTCAGAAACATTAATCCCATTCTGAGGGATGAGGTTGTGGCTCCTACTGCTCACGCTCCGCTATAAGTCTCCACAGTACGAGAGATGGTATTAGGATATTAACTCGGCTACACAGCGACTCATGAGTGGATACTGGGGCTCAAGTCTTATACTACCCTGGAGACTTTCCCTTCTGCCAGGAAGCCATGCGTATGGTTCCTATTTTCGAGCCCTATTAATGAACCCTGCTCGCTCCGGTGTGGCGATGCTGGTGCGTGGGGGCAGAGGAGGACTACCGGGCTCGGGGAAGGACATTCCCAGCATTCCTCTGTCTGTCTGACGCAGCAAGGAGGTCTGCAGCTCTGTTTTTAGGAGGACGATGGCAAGAGGGGGAGGGGATGGAAACTCTGGGATTAGGAGGTGTGGAGGGACTGATTAACCCTGACGGGAAAAGAGTGGGGTGGGGGGAAAATGTGATTAAAGAAATTAACAAGGGGCTAAAATGTCATGTGAAACCAGCAGAATGTGTTTTTTTTATTTCTGAGCAGTAATCTCACCATGATTCTGTAGCCTGTAAAATACTTTAAAGGTGTATTAAATCCTACAGCACAAAATGCCAGGCTTTATAACAGGGTTGTTCATCAATACCAATGGCCCAATGATTACTTCACCACTTTCTGAGATGCCTGGATTTAAAAACTCACAATTTAGCCAGGGTGACGATAAAACTCATTCACAGATCGCCTTTTTAACCATAAAACATCTCAGTCGCTAGCTAAAAAGCATGGATTTAAAGTTCCTTACTGTTTTCACAAGGAGCTGCTGAAGTTGTACTTTGGCTCATTTTATTGCTCAACTGAACCACATATTTACTTTTTATTGGTTGAACTGTTTTCCAGCAGAGCCATAGGTTGAAATATAAATTTGATCTGTTTTAGCCTAAAAACCCAAACTTTTTCATTATAGTTGAATTACTATAGCCAGTTAAAGGTTTTGCTGGTACACACTCACTGTCTGTCATAAACACTGGCTAATGTAGGCTGAAGGCTGAAGATCATCCTCATTGTGTTGCTGCTATACAGACGTTTTGTTAGCTATAGCTAAGCCCTTCTCTTCTTACTCCTGGTATTTAGTATTTGGTAAGTTTTAGGCCTTTTAAAGTGAGAAACTGTAAACATTTATAGAAACAAAGTTAAATTCACAGCAATAAATCCCACTGTTTCCTAATTACATACGGGTCAAGGCTAATTGCTAATACGGCTAGCTAACACGGTCTGCTGTGACAGTTAGCTTACTTTTGCTAATGTTACACACATTTTTTGTTTGTTTATTGGCTTTAAACTTAAAATAGGCGACAGAAATGTTATTATTTTTAATACAGCCTTGAGCTGAAGTGATTAGTTGATTAGTTAGTTTAATTTGTTTGCTTGTTTCAGCCTCACCAGCGCCTGGATTTGCTGTTTCATATCATTGCAGCTTCACCTTTGGTTCAGTCTAAAGGGATAGTTCAGGACAACTCATTGACAACACATGTAATGAAAATATTTGGTATTTAAATCACTGGTGTCTTTTCCCAGATATTATAGAGCTGACAGGAAATGGTCCCAGGTCGGACTTGAACCATATGTCTTTAAACCAACCGACTCGTCTTTGTAGCTCCAGGTTTCTGTTTATCTCTTGGTTTTCTGGGTCCTTTGCAAATATCCTGAAACAGAGAGGATGTGAGTTCGCCTCTGTCCTCAGAACATAACTGTACTCAACTGTAATCACTTACTTTCCCCGGGTCACTCCAGGACTGGGATTGAAAACAGGCAAAAGGATGGAGAACAAGGACAGATGTACAGAGGTCTCAGATCTGGGTGGCAGGAGGGACGAGTGTGTTTGTAATTTGTCTTTGTCTCGAACACTTCGGTGCCCCAGGTGTCGTCTTTTAGACAGCAGCTCTGATTGTTTGTCTCCTCCCCTGCTGTGATCCGACAGGTGGTGACCCCGACCAGAGTTGGACAGTCTTACACCTACAGCCCAGGCCAGCACAACCAGCAGGACCTCTATGATGTCCCACCCAGTAGATCACAAGGGGTAGGTGTCTCATGTTCCCACTGCATGTACAGTTTTACCAGTATGGCCCATTCTGTCAACAAGCAATCTAATTATAGCATGAGTAACCACCAGTGGTGACATTCTCCATAGTTATTTTAAATCATGAACAAAAAGAAAAAAAGTGACTTTATTGAAATATATACATAAAATATATATATTTTTTGCAGTATCAGTGCTCTTTATTTTAAAGGCATCATGCCCATTTTGTACAAATCTCAGATACTTCCTGGCCTTTTAACATAACCATGAGTTTTATTTATATATGCATGTTAAAAATCAGTCAACAGACTCTTAAATGTCTGTGCGAAGTCTGTTTTAATCTTTGCCAATGTAGCCTCATAGATGATGTAGACTGGATGTTCACTGTAGTGGAATAAACAATCCAAACAGAAGCGAGTGTGAGGCAAAGGCTGCCTAGAAAAGTAGGACAAACACATTTAAAACAGGCAAAAATGTGGAAAATGTGTAATGTCTTTGTTTGTAAAAGCCTGAATGGTTCCTGTGTTGTGCTTTTAGTCGAATCAGTTACTGATTTGGTGACAAAAATGTCAGCGAAATGTCTCCTCTTGCACCTTGTGGTGCACCTAATCTGCTGCAGTTTAGCATTTGAAAAGCAACACAGCGAGAATAGTTTGAGACAAATACAGTAGGAAGTTTATATGTGTCAGAAGAAGAGACTTGTTGCTTTGATCTTCAGTCTGTTCCGTGTTTGAATTTACCACATATCCTGTTCTCTGCAGTGACCTTGTTTTCTCAGAAAGGATCTTTGACTCTTTTTGTCATGTCATCTTGTTTTAAGCTGATATAAACGCTGCAGCACTGTTGTCGGGGTTAATTCCACCTACTGAATTAAAATAAAAGCCCAAAATGTCCTTTTTTGAGCCTAAAACACACACAACAAACCATAACCTTTGTGTGAATTTTAAAAACCTAGTAGATTTAAAAAAAAAAAAAAAGTTTATTCACACTTGCAATGAAATGCTAATATCATCATTAATTAAAAGTTAATTATCATGAACATTTTTAAAGTAAAAAAGACAACAACACCCAGGAAAAACCTGCAAATATAAAGCTGTGTAGACTTTCTACATCCACTGTGCATGGTGTTCATCTCATGCTTGCTTCCTCTTTCAGGTGTACGATATTCCACCTGGTCAGATGTATCCCAGTCAGCACAGCGCCGCCAGGAACCAAGGAGTCTACGATGTTCCCCCGTCTCAAATGGACCCCCGGACACAAGGCATTTATGACGTACCTCCGGTTTCACAAGGGGTAAGAGGACATTTTCAGCAGCTAGTCGATCTTCCACCGCAATGAAAGGGCACATCCTACAGACGCACCATTTATTTCAGTCTCATAAATAAAATTAAGGAAGTGGTAGCTGCTTATGACCAGAGCATGTTATTTCATGTTTATTGATACAGTTCCTAGTATTTCTCTTAATTGTCTGCAATAAATGAATAATACGTCAAATGTCATATTTAAGACATTCTTGCGGCTGCACTAAATGAAACCTTTGCCTGCCAGAAGAGTTAAACCAAAACTGCATGAGTACAGTTCAGCATCTGAACTCTGCAGCAGGGGAAAAGAAAAAAAAACAGTCAAGGACATAACTCTTCTCTTTCCAGACCCTCTAAGATTTCTACAGACTTCCAGACCCGACCAGGCAGAGTGCCATCAGTTTGTTTGTAATAACCTGAAATATGCTGGGACCTGTTATTTGCTTCGTTCCTAATTACAGTTTGGGCAGGCCTGTCTAGCTGCAAAGAGTGCATTTCAAGGCTGATGAAAATCACTCACAGGCCACCATTTTATTCGCTCCCATCATGCTCCGTGCCATGTACGTCAGAGCACGCACTCTGCCCTGTCAAGTCAGTGGGAGGTTAAAAGTTTGGCCATACTCTTGACTTTGCACCAAGGGAAGAGGTTTTAAATATAGTATCTGCACAACACCAGAATGTTTTTCACTTCCTCAATTTCTAACTGTAGCACTGCTCAACAAACTACATCCGGTGTAAAGCCGCTGACATTCGCTGTGTTTGAACTTACACTCACAGAGTCACAGTTGACTTTTTCCAGTAAGCGGCTTTCTTAAATGTCATGTAATGAGAAAACTTGGTCCCCTAAGGGGAGGGTTGAGTTAGAGACACCTGTGCATGTGTTCCTTCACCCGGGTGTTTTGTCAACTTTCATTACATGAAGCGATGCAGCCTTGCATATAAAGTAATTCAGTCCAGATCTGGACTGAAACTGTAACCTCTAAACTAAAAAGTAACCTCTAGAAATCTAAATAAGTCAGTTTTAGACTTATTTTAGTCTGATTTTAGACACTCTGAGGACATTGAGTTCCTGATTTACAAAGAAAATATGTCTGATGTTTGACATAAACCTGTAATACAAATATAATGCCCGATGGAAAAACAACTACAGCAGAAAGCAGATTTATTGTAAGATGATTTAAGAGCTTTTCTAGTAAAATGTCCTTAATTTCCATTGAGTTTATCATGAATTATTGTCAGAAACGTTTCTGTCTTTGTAGAGTCAGAAGACAAAGTTCTTTGCTTGAAATATAATTAGTTATATTCATGTCTGATTGTCTTTCCCTGCAGGTTTACTCGGTGCCTCCCTGCAGGACCAACCCCGCCCTCCAGGAGGGAAACTATGACTTCCCGCAGCCACTCAAACACAAACAAGAAGGCATCTATGACGTACCGCCACCTGCCCTCACCAAGCCTGCACAGAGCCCCCAGTCCCATTATGATTTCCCCCCCATTGTCGAACACCCACACCCAAGCACCAATGGCAACGAAGGCATTTACGACGTTCCTCCACCTGCCCTTCAATCAGGGGCGGGCTCTCAAAGTGACGTGTATGACATCCCCCGGGGCATGCAGCCCTCCCAGCACAGAATCTCACCCACTGACAGAGATGGCAGCAAAGGCATCTACGACATCCCTGCTCAGGATGCTCGTGCAGTAGCAGATGTGACGGATGGCGTGAACCGTCTGTCGTTCTCCAGCACCGGCAGCACACGCAGCAGCATGTCCACCTCATCGTCCTCCACAGGCTCCAGCACTGAGGGCCGCCTCGTTCTGGATGTGGACGCTGCTGTCCAGAGGTTGTACCGCCTGCAGCAGGCAGTGGAGGCCTCAGTCGGGTCTTTGCATTCAATGGCAGCTTCCCCTCACTGGAGGACTTTTCCCTTCATGGAGCGCCACGCTAATGACGTCCGCACAGTGCTCGACAGGGTCCGAGCTGCTGTGGGGGATTTCGTTGTGTTTGGTCGAGGGGCTGCAGCAAATGCCACAGCTCTGTCAGACTCCAGCCTGCACAGTAAGATGCGAAGGCAGCTGGGACGCCTGGAGGACTCGCAGCAGATCCTCCTGCAGATCTACCAGGCCTTGGAGAATTGCAGCTGGGCTCTGAACACCCTGGTGTCTTCTGGAAAGCACCACAACAAGAGCGATGACCTGGATCGCTTTGTCATGGTCTCCAGGACTGTCCCAGATGACGCCAAGCAGCTGGCCTCCACGATAGGCAGCAATGCTGAGCTGCTGTTCAGGCGAACGCACATGAACGGCTCCTTCTCTATTGGGAGCACACCAGAAGAGAACATGATCCACCAGCTCACCTCCCCTTCATCTGATAATGACAACTACGGAGGCCAGACCAAACCCTTCCCAGTGCCTTCCAGCCAAGACAAAGACAACATGAACAACAGTGAGAAGTGTGTGAAAAGCTGGATGGAGGACTACGATTATGTGCATCTGCAGGTAAATCCTCAAAGTGAAAACACTCAAAAAAGCCAAAAACAACTAAGTGTTTTGGGATTTTAAGTTGTATAACCTACTCCCTCATCCCTTTATGTGCTTTATTTCCACTTATATGTCAAATTCATGTTGGACATATCAGAAGTCAAACTTGCCTCCTCATCACTTCCTTGTCTTTCTCCCACAGGGCAAAGATGACTTTGAACGTCAGCAGAAGGAGCTGCTGGACAAGGAAAACATTATCAAGCAGAGTCAAGTCCAGCTGGGCCAGGAGCAGGTGAGGCAGCGGACAGGATTTGTTCCTCGTCGTGATTCTCTGTTATCAATCATAAATATTTCTATACAAGTCAGGCTTTGCAGCCAGATGGTCCCTCATTGCCTCACCTGAGAACACGTTTTCTCAGTTTAAGCTCTTGAACAAGAACCAACATCCTTAGTTTATTATTTATTAACTCTGACTGTTGCTTATTCAGCCATCAAAATATTGTTAAATGCATATACTAAAGGTGCTCTGCTGCTGTTTTGACTGTGGTAGGACTGCAGCTCAGCAATATTTCTATTAATCTGATCATTTTTTCTTCAATTCTGTGTAATTCAGTCTATGAAACATCATAAAATGGTGAAGGAAAACATCATTTGCCGTCATATAACCACCAACTTATTACATTTGAGAAGCTTGAACATGCAAAATGCCTAAAACGATCAATCCACAGATTGATTATTTGATTATTATACTACTGGCAGCTCTAGTTGGAAGTGTTTTTCTCTTTTTATTCAGTTTGACAGGCAGAATTTAAGATGCATTATCACAGAGAAGAAGGATGTTATAACTGATCTGAACCCTCTTACCCATCACAGATCAATCAGTTCAAGAAGCTGGAGCAGGAAGTGATCAAACCCGTGGAGAACGACATCACACAGTGGATATCACACCAACATTCGGGCTTAACCTCGGCCTCACCCACAGACTCTTCCTCCTCCGTGTCCCCGTCTCCTCACGTGTGCGCCCGGGACCGCCAGCTGCTCGGCTTCTACTCCGAGCAGTGCGAGCAGCACTTTGTGACGCTCCTCAGCGCCGTGGACGCCTTCTTCGGCTGCGTCAGCGCCGGGCAGCCTCCTCGCATCTTTGTGGCGCACAGCAAGTTCGTCATCCTCAGCGCCCACAAACTGGTCTTCATCGGAGACACTCTGTCCAGGCAGGCCTCGGCCCCCGAGCTGGCCAACAGGGTGATGAACTCCAGTAACGTGTTGTGTGACTTGCTAAAGACGGTGGTGGCTGCGACTAAAACAGCCGCCCTGAACTACCCGAACACAGCTGCCATCCAGGAGATGGTGGACAGAGTCACTGATCTCTCACACCACGCACAGCAGTTCAAAGAACAGTTGCTGCAAATGGCCAATTTGTGATTTTCAGCAATGTTGCTCCAGTGCATTTCACCACAGACTCCATGTGTACATTAACCTAGCATAAATATATATTTACAGTTTATATATATATATATATAAATATTGCTCTTCGTCTTTAAGCCTGATTTGGATGTTGTAAATAGTCTGTTCTGTACATATTTGCTCTATTTTTGTGTAGATCGTTTTATATTATGGTGTGAGTATATATGTAGATGCAGTATTGGTGTCTTTGTAGGATGATGTAGACATTTTTCATAACATTCCTGTCGCATATTATGAAGCACCTTATGAGATGAGTCCTGTTTATTTTTGTTTGTTTGTTTTTTCATTTTTACCCGTAGAATGTCGTTACATGTGTCTTACTGCTGGGTGTGACAGTAAATCTTGTAAATCACGTTAATGTCGATGTGTGTGTGTGTGTGTGGAGCTCTCCACAAAGTAAAGGATTGTTCTTAACCGTGCGACCGCGTCGTGTAATTTCTTTAACATATTGGATTTGTTACACTAAAAGAGAAATTCCTGAGGGACTGAGGAGGCAGAGGAATCCTGAGGAAGACAACAGAAGACGTTATATGAGTTATCGTTATTCGGGTTTATGTCAAATTTAAGCAAGATGGCCGTGCAACAATGCAGTACCAATTACTATTCTATTAATATTGATAATTACCAAACCTAAATCTAATTTGCCCTCCAAATGTTTAAAATCCAATATAGTATAATGCTTACTAGACCTTTTGACCCTAGCTCACTGTCTTCATCACTGCATGGAGTTCGCCCAGTTGTTATGTCAAGCTACGCTGAAAGAAAAGGCCTAGCTGTTTACACCTCTACAGTCAAGCATGAAACTTCACACTGAATCTGGTACATGTAATATCTCTTTGAGGTTGGGTGATGGCACCGTTTTAGAATTTACATGGCCCGTTGCGAAATATCACTGCAGGTTTTTAGTTTCTTTTAATATCAAACTGCGGTAACCCAACATCACGTCAAACTCAATCGCATCCTCGTGAACCCCCTGAGGGATATTTTTGATTTCAAGTCATATCAGATCAGAGTTATTGTACCCTCTAATCTTAAAAATGGGCATTGAAAGACGGGGGCTAAAAGGATTTCACTCCGAGGAGGATGGAGCTGCTGGATAAGGTGCCTTTGCCAGACATTTCTTCACTTTGCTGGCAGAACATTTGATGTGACATAGAAAGGGAATAATGAGGGGCAAGTAAAGGACGGGACTCTGCTACATATGCTCTCTGGACCGTGAGAAACGTGTTTTTCAGAGTGACCCGATCAGCTGCAGCACATTTTCTCTGGTTCAACGTGTAGTGAATTGATAAAATGTACAGAATGATGGAGCGTCTTCTGCAGCAGACCCTTGGGAACACTGAGGTGTAGGTTTGGGTGTAGATACAACCGAGAAACTGCTTTTAGGGTTTTGCATTTTCCACATTTTCACCTGCCTTTCTTTCCTCTTTCATTATACTTTCAGGAAAATTATAGTTTTTCCCTGTGGAAAAGCTGCTTTTTAGACAGACTGATGGCACTGTGTGAAGGAGAGATGCCCATAACCACAGTGAGACTTCTGCCCCGCCCCCACACCCCTCCTCAGGTCCCAATCAGAAAATCTCATTAAAAAGCCTTTGAGCTCCCACAGGCTGGCACTTACAAGCAATCTAAGTGTTTTTATTATTCAGTGCATTCCTCTCTGTGCTCTCCAGGGGGATGAGAAAGAAAGGAATTTGCAATGACTTTAAAAAGAGCTCCCATTTAACCCAAACAGCAGACAGACACAGTAAATCAGGAGATGTCAGGTCTAACTAATCTGCCTTGCAAAAATGGAGAACTACAGAAGCACTGACGTGAAAAAGCTATAATGCCTTTATTTTTTGCCTTTTTAGGCTGATTAATATATCCAAAAATGAAATTTCCATACAACCTACATAATACCTGATAAGAACTAAGATTTCTGCTTACATATAATGTTCACCTTGTTCACCATCATGGTTTTTACGGCAAAGCAAACTTAACAAGAGTACACCTGAGGCTGATGATCAAGGCATTAGCTTTGCAGGTATTTTGTCAAAGTGTCGAACAAAGTTGTTTTGGTGTCCAAACGACCACAGATCTGGTCCAGTCCTGAGTCAGACATTAGTCAGGAAACAGGTAGAAAAGTTTCTCTTTACATTTTAGGTTTGTTGACGGCGCCAGAAGAAGATTTAGCAAACAGCAAAGTAACAGTTGGTCTTGATATGGACAAACACATCTGCACCAAAGTTCACGGCAAACCATCTCAGAGTCATCCAGACATTTCACTCAAAACAAACTCCAGAGGGTTCATCCTCTGGGAGCCATGAAGGTCTGTGCAAAATCTTTTGGCATTAACCCAATAGATGCAAAGATATTTCATTCTGGGCCAACACCAGACTAACCACCCAAACAGATCACACTATCTTAACACTGTGTGTACTCAACTTTGCATTGTGGGTAATCGTTTAAGAAATAAAAAAAATCACCAACTCTATTTATCACATACATCAGACGTTAGCTAAATGTGTCTCTTACTGAATGTAATTAGACTAGAAAAGAGAAGTCTTTTATTAAACTGTTTTTATAAGTGAGTACATCTGAATATGTGTCTTAAATTTAGATTAACCACACTTAGTTGAATTCAAAGGGTTAAAAGCTAACATGGCAGTTTATGCTGCCTCTGTGCTAAGCTAGTTACCGGTAGCAGATTAGCTGGAGGCTTATGCCATCATGTCAATTGCTAATTAACGCATGTGACCTGGGGAGGGATTGATGAACAAATGAGTTATTTTAAGAAGCTATAATAAATCCAACTGGGCCATATAGTCCTGTTTGATTACTTTGAGTCATTAACTAAACTTCTAAGATGGTGATCCATTAAAAATATATTATACTATTAAAAGAACAAGAGAGGACAAACTATATTTAGCTTCAGCTGCTAATTTACCAGCTTCCACATGATGCAGCTGCATTTGTTTAGCTGTTGTTTTTCCTTCGCAGGTCAGTTATAATGACACGTCAGGACAACTTGTGGCTCCAAACAAGTGAGAAAAATAGCTTTTGGCTGATTAATGCCTGTGACCTGGGGAGAGATTGGTGAATCAATGAGTTATTTTAGTCCTGGCAGCTCTAATAAATCCACTCTGGCCAGAACAGACAGTCCTGCAGTCGACGGCAGCAGAAGCCTCTGTGTGTGTGTCACCAGGGGCAGTGAGCCAAACATCTCATAAATGGCTGTCTTTGGTCTACCACAATTGCACAAATACACAAGGTGCTGCGGAGACAGAGAGCTGAAGCTGCATTTTGCTGAATCCCCTGGAGCAGTTGTCTCCACGCTCCCCGATGAGATACTGTCTAGTCGAGTCGAGAAACGGCAAACAGGTGTTGGACTGCTGGGATGGAAATTTGCAGTGATATACAAAAGCAGCAGCAATCAAGAAGTCAGCTGCTCACCTGTCTGTGGAGAGAACAGACACTGAAAGGTCATCAGAGAGGTAATGTGCAATACCTGCAGCCAACAACAGGAGCAAATAGCAAAGTGTGGCTCTTGCTGAATATATAGAGGGAGTAGTGGAGAGTCTATGTCATTTCCTTGGCTTACCACAATCATTTCCTGTAAAGTATTTGCAGGCTCTGAAATTACAGCTTCATAGCTCAGTAGAGCCTACTTTAAAAAAAAAAAAAAAAAAAAGGTCCCAGCTGCAGGCAGAAACATACTTATCCAGATCTGACGGAGAAGTGGCATCATTAGTATGAATAAAACTATGAGTGAAGGTTCGCCTCAAAGTCAATTTACTGTAAGGGCGGTTTCTTAATTTTTTGCATCTGTTTCCAGTCGGCGTTGGATGCAGGATATTCTGGATGAGTGGATTCTCAACATTTGAGTCATACCACAACGAAATGCACCAATTACTGCACTTAAAATATTTCTTCTTTGCGTTTCATTAGAGTTATGTTCTTGCAGTGGTGGAGGAACTACTCCAATCTGTCACTTAGGGAAAAGTAGCAATTCAACAGTGTTGAATACTACAGTGATCTCTGTATTGTAAAAGTACCTGTATGCATAAAAGACAAGCACTTGCCCCATTTCAGAATAAAATTAATTAGTAACTTAATAATTAATGCAATCATGTAAGTGTAACTTCAATATTGCTGCTGTTTGCAATGGAGCTAATCTAAATACTCGTGTGCCTTTAATGACACATCCTAAAGTATTAGCTGATTACATTTTAATAACCTTTATCTAAAAAGTAATTATAGCTGTGAGAAACATGTAGTGCAATTAAAATTTTATATAAAATTGTAGTAAACTTGCAGGAAATACAAAGTATAAGGTGGCTGTAAACACTTCACTTCACACTTCACAACACATCGATGCATCAAAACTGTTTTGTTCTTGGGGCTGTTTTGGTTCTCAAGTGCAAATATAAAGTTATGACTGCACAGGAACAGGATACGTCTGTGTTGCAGCCATGAATGAACAGCAGGATGACACAGACAAAAGGTCTGAAAAGGACGCCCAACATATCAGAACTGTGTGTATTCGCCTCGCCGCTTTATCCTTCTGTTTCTCAAACTTTACCAACTTTCCAGCCATAAATCTGAATTTATCCTTCAGATCTCACTGTGCTAAATGTTTGCAGTCACTATCACTGCATCCTCGCTTTGCATTGAATACGAGCACTTTAGGAATAAGATAATGACCCTTGAGGCTGAAATGGATTAAGCCTTGCCAAAGACTAAAACAGTCCTGAAATTACATTATACATACAGTAGATTAATTCACTGCATTGAGTTCTGGGACATTAATTCATGGTAGCAATTTGAGGCCAGTCTGGAGATCTTTAAGACTGCAGAGAGAGGCTTTGCTGCAGACGGGACATGTGTGTTTTTGCATTTGCATTTGTTTAGTTTTTAGTATTTTATCTTTGTGTGTTTTAGCATCTGTTTTTGTTTGTGAATTCCACTTAAAAACAAAACAGCTGCACTGTTCGTCCACAGTAAAAGAGAAACTTCTCACTGATGCAGATTGAACCAATAAACTGTTATCGGCTATATCTTAATATATCTACTAATTAACATAACATAACATAACATTTTCCTTTGTTTACTTATCTCCCAATGACCATGAAAGGCAGATGCAGACAGCTCTGTCTGCACACTCAATGCATTTCAGTTTTATGTCAGTTTACTTCTAACATCTTAAAATAAAAAGATCCAGGTGAAGGGATTTTATTCTTTATCCACAGTGATTCATACGCACAAATGGGAACACAAAGAGAAAGAGATAAAACACGCGCTATCTTGTTAAATTCCTCAGTTTTCTTTTTAAATGTGAGACTGTAGTCTGTTGTGATGCCTTTCCATCAGTGCCACACTGCCACCTAGTGTTCAAACTCTAATACGTCCGGGAAACTTGAAATGGTGAAACACCTGTGAGGTTCAAGGATCTAATCAGTCTGAGAGCAAATACAGCACAGCGGCGTTGTGCTCAAAGTCTGCGTGAAGACATGAGTTGCCACCTGGGAGAAGCACTCAGACACTAACTCCACAATGTAGAGATACAAGAAGGGCCTAAGTCGCCTCCACCTGCTGAGGAGACTAAGGTCTGTCGGAGCGTGCAGGCGTCTACTCCGGACTTTCGCTGGACTCCATGTGGCCATCACGGGCAACAGCTCCCAAGTCTTAAATTCACTCAATTTACTCAAGTGAAAGTTCATATAATCTTAGTATAAAGAAGAGTATAAATAATATCTGACTCTAAATTATAGTGGAATAAAGGTATAAAGAGGCAAAAGAATGAAAGGTCAAGTTCAAACGCATCAATATTGTTCTTCAGTGAATGTACTGAGTTACGTTTCATGGCTGAATTTAGGACAGTGGCTGTTTCGGGCACAAGAGATGCAAGGTGAAAATTCAGCTCACTTCCTACTTAAACTGACCCCAACAATTATTTTTAATGATTAATCTGCCGATTGTGTTGTTGGTTAATTATTTGGTCCAAAGAATATTAGAAAAGAGTTTATAATACCCATCACAACTTACTATAGCCCAACTGGAGGACGTTAAAATGCCTTATTTTGTCCGACCAACAGTCCAAAAACTAAAGATATTCAATGAGGCAGTGCGCTGAGTAGTTTGTATGTTTATTACACTTGTGATTTAAAGCTAATATAAAAGAGTACTTTAAACCATCAATCACATTTCCTCCAGAAAGACTTTTTCTTTAAAAACAAACAGGTCAGTGCTCAACATACTTATGGCATTATTTATTTTAAGCTAGTGCTCCACTGAAGAAAAGAACAAAACTCACTGCTGATAAAAAGGTGCAAGAGTTACATGAGTTTTACCTGGAGGGAGAAGATTACAGAAATATCGACTAGGCCCCTGGTCAGCTTTGATTTGCTCTGTAATGGAAACCGAGCTACTGTCAGCTTTACAAAAGGAGGTCATGTAACAAACAGTGGATGCCATCTCGACAGGCACTGGTACAGACAGAGGCACAGGGAACGGGAGAGGGTTCAGACACCACTCGGGCAGCAGGAAGCCACGTTTCACCGCTCCTAGAAATCAGCTCGTTAATGTGTAGAGCTGCTTCTGAACACCCAAACAGTCCTTGGAACTTTCTCCTGACTCTTCAAGTATAAATCTATAATAATAAAAAAAGGGTTAAGGAGAAGTCGCAAGAAATGAAAGGTCACATTTTACACAACTGGAATGAAGCCGTGTCATTCGTCAATCTTCCCTGGAGGCTTTTTAGGCATCACCTACTGGATGGTAGTCCATAATACGAAGAGTATACTGTGCAAGAAACAACAAAATGACAGCATAAACACTCCTTTCATTGCACTTCGTTACGTTTTAAAGAAAATAAAATTGTCACCTGTACAAATCAGTTTTTCAGTTTATCTTCAGTTGTTGAAATGTAGACAAGCTCTTTTTACACATTTATCTGCCTACTTTGTTCAAAGTAACAACTTACAAGATTAAAACATGTATACACGAGATTTAACTCATCTCTTCATGTGATGGGGCATCTTCATGCTCCACGTTGGTGGCAGGAAGCAGCATGGCCGCTCATGAAAGCAGGCCCTCACTATTGCAGGAACACAGGAGGAGCAGGAGTGGAGCCCCTGACTCAGTACACATATGACTGTACATAATTAAAACATGTGAAACCGATGACATTAAGAAATGGACAGTTATGTACGTGAATGGCTTTTCCCTTTAAAACCAGGAGATCTGCCTGGTCAGTTTAAAGTGTCCCGGTGAGGAGAAGGTCAAACTACTGTGTCCACAAGGTCCATGTGTAGTGTAGAGCGCAGGGTTGGTGGGAAGTACCTCTGATGGTCATACATAATGTTTGTAGGGAGCTGGCGAGTGGTCGTGGTGAGGTGAAATCTTAATAAGGAAGTGTTAGCAGCTGTCTGGGTGATCTATGAAGAACTTTCTGGAGAGGCAACTCTTTGGCGTGCAGTCCTGGGCCGGTTTCGTGTCGGGGCATTGGCTGTACGTTCACTCTTGGTTTCAGGCGGCTGAGTTTCGCCCTGTGGGGTGCCAGCGTCCCCAACAAGTTCACGCAGGAACTTGAACTTAGACAGGAAGAGCTGCCAGACTACATACCAACCTGGGGGGGCAAAAAAAGGAATATATATAGATATTCATAGACATAATAAATAATATTAGACAGATGTAAGAGTGTGTTTTCTGAACAATAGATAAAGGGCCACCAATCTCTGACAATCCCAGAGGAGCATTTCACACTTAACGCCTCCCTTTGTAACTGTTAAAAGCTTATCAGGTGTATGCAAAAGAGGCAGAGAGGGTAAATACACCACCCTGGGGCTAGCCAGGACTGAGTAAACACACACACCTGCAGACCTGAGGAGAAAACGGGTAAGGGAGCAGCCATGTTTACGTTCTGACACCTGCCAGACTCCTCCGTGCATGATAAATATAGAAACTCCTCACTGAAATCGAAACTTACCGGTCAAAGACATTCAATACACTCAGACCTGCAATGCAGTGCAGCTATAAAGGACTAGACGAACATTTGGCAGCATACGGCTAAATTAATCAAATATGACAGTCAACTTTAATTTTACAGTGAATCAGCTATTGCAGCTTCTTCTTAGCTGACAGTGTAATCAGGTGACCTCGGCCTAGTTGTTCCCAAATCCAAGATAAAGCAGCTACAAAACGGCTTAGTGAGTTAGCGAGTTATGCAAGTAACTTATCAAGGTTATTTTACTATAAACTCACCGAACAGCATGAAGAGCAGCGCGCAGACAAGTGTGGCCACAATGACCAGCAGTGTGAGCCCGACACTTTGCCACATCTTAGCTGGACACTTGATAGCACCAACGGCATAAGGAGCTGGATGCCGTGTATTTTCTGCTGCGCACCAGGCTAAAGTGTAGCTAAATTAGCCGAGTTAAAAAGCAGAGCCGAGACGAGAGCGAGAGAGGGAGAAAACACCAACAGCAGCGCATCGCAAACTCGCACCAGCTTGTTTGCTAGCGTGTGGCCAGCGAGCTAGCTAGCTACCTAGCTAGCTATCTAGCTAGCTGTTTGACAAACGGAGCAGCACGCGCGGAGAGAGGACCGTGACATTAGCTAACGTTAGCTGCTCACAGCGGGGTAAAGTCCTTCTTCTGTGTGCTACATAACTGCGACATGTATTTGCTAGTTCTCACAGAGGAGGCAGAGCAGGAGCTGACTACAGTAACTGGGTTAAGACAACAAAGCCAGCGTCATGAAACCGACTCCTACTACGCATGCGCAATTTTCATTTGACTTCTGGGTAGTGGAGTGTTCTCTATCATTATCGGTACAGTACGTCTAATTTTATTTCTATAGGCACTAAAAATACGTGATAAAATGTTCTTGTAACTATAAATCTGAGTTTACGTGTTAGTATCTCTTATCTTCACTGTAACCACACTGTTATAAACTTTTCTGGTGTTTATATTGGCTAGATTAGGTAAAAGCATAAATAATAAATAAAATTGCCTGTGGGTGAAATACTAAAAACTAAGAAGAGAAACAAGCCTGTGTTTATCTTCTTCCAAATTGTTGAAAGTCCAGGAATAAACTTTAATTTATTGTGTTTATTGTGTTGAATTAACTTAAAATAACCTTATCTCATTTAATAGTACAATTGAGTTAAATGTGTTTCTTACATATGATACAGTAGGCATATACAGTAATTTATTTGTAAATCCCTAATTTGTCATTCATTCTGCAAGATTGTTGAGTTAAATTAAAGATTAAAATGTTGTTTTATGGTATATTTAAAGAAAAAACTGAGATTTGCTTTTTTACGAAACCTGTCCATCCAATCTATCCAGTCCAATCACTTTGATGTTGCAGTGGCTTACTCACTAATAATAATAATGGGGGTTTTTTCTCATTGATTTTTGTGGTAGAACAATTTCAGACTAAACAATCAATTGGCTTAATTGCTTGCAATCCCTCCTGAGCCAGCAAGGTCTGTACTTCCTATCTCAAAAGCAGTATTTTTGACAGTATTTTTAATTTCATCCTCGTGTACCCATTTGCAGTTTCAAATTTTTATTGTTTTGCCCACACAGGCCTCAAAAAGGCTTCTCTACAGCATCTGGAAACTAAAAAATAATTAATATAAGACATTTAAGTGTGATATGCTTAGCTTTACTGTGACTCACTACAATTTTTTTTACCGTAACAAAATCAGCAAAGCGTGAAAGCACTGTTGCATTTATTGATAAATCCAGCAGGGGGAGTCATTATCACACCTCTGTAACCTGGGTTTCGAGCCACAAATCAGTCTTCTAGGAAAGCTGGTTTGTTTTGTGGGTGGATCTGATGATGAAGCTTTCCACAAAATTGTCAGGTAAAGTCTTTTTGAAGTGAACTGTGTGACGCTATACAGGAAGCTGTTTCAACAGTATTCATTAAAATTGGTGCAATGTGCATGATTTTGAAGTGAGCCTCTCTGCCCAATGAGTACTTTTTTTATTTTAAACTTGTATTTTGATGTGGCTTCTGTTTTACCTTTGCATATTTAAGATCTGAATGCAGGAGTTTTAATTGTAACAAAGTACTTTTACTTTGTTTCTTTGATACTTACGTTAAAGATCTGAGTGCCTTATTCTAGGAACAGCAAAATCGTGCACAACTCAAGCCACCACGTGTCTTGACTTGTGCGCATTCGCAGTGGCGTGTATCCTTTCAGGTATATCAACCACAGTATTTGCATATTATGTTAAGGTGCAGACGGAGCATGAGTCATGCTTCAAGAAGCCATTTCACAGATACATAAATAACGCAGTGTGTCCAGCCAAACTATGTCAGTCCAGCCCATTTAACTGAAAGCCCTCGGGACTCTTTTCTCTGCTTCATGTGAGGTTTTTCATCTACAAGATTATTATTCGCCTGTTTTGGATTATAAACTTGAAAATTTAAAATATAAGCATAACTATATATCATGACAGTGTTAAACTAAAGTAAAAGCTGTCCCTTGTATTGAACCTGCAGAGAGGTTAGACCTAAGGCTGCAGCTGCCCTCAGCTTTTCAAAGCTTTATAATAAATTTAATGTGGCTTCACTCTTCGACCTGGAGGCTGCTTCCACTATTTTAAAGAGTCTGTGGGCAAGGGGACAAATCACTCTCAAAATAGAAATCAGTTTAATGAGTTAACAGCACTGTGGTGAACGGTTGGTCAGGTTTTTGGACACAAATAGCTTCGTTAGGTCCACCTACCAGTTAGCTTCAGACAAAGCCAGGCCAGCTGTTTCCTGCTGTTCACAGTCTGTGAGTTAGGCTAAGCTAACGGCTGTGAGAGTGGGAGTGATCTTCTTATGTAAGGAGGAAAATCATACCCTGATCAGCAAAATGCACCTTCAAGTGATTAAAATAGAATATTTTATTATCACATGCGCCATATTATTGCATTATTATTGCATTCCTACTGTAGTCTGTTCTCCAACCAAGTTTATGAGTTAAAAATAGATAAACCTAAGTTTCTTTATTATAAATTAGAGTGGACATTACAGACATTACAAACATTACAGATTAGCAACTTTTTTTAATCTCCATGTGGTGGCGTTGTACGGTTCGTAGGCAGCTTTCCACATGCTGTACCACATTCAATAACTGTGTTTCTTACTAACTGCAGTATTCATCATGTCATTCCTTTGGTTGTCTTGGATATTTAAAAAAAAAAGCAAACCAGAGAAAACAATTGATGATATTTAAGTGCTGAGCCTACAGACTATGATAGCAGCTAGCATAAATAGCCCAAACACAATTTAGCTAGCCGAGCATCTAAGTCAACAGCAATGACAAGATCAACTGCTCTTCTGTACACATTATTATAATATGACATTTTTGGACATTTAGATTGTTATGCATTAATAGTTTTTTATTTAATGTGTTTAAGGTGCCGCTTTTACTGTAAAATTTGTAATCAGTTTTTCTTTTCCATACAACTGTGGCCTAATTTAAGCACAACATTAACTGAAGTTGAATCTCTCTGAATCTACAGTCAAATAAGATCATTTCCTTGTTCTATATCCTCCCTTGGGAACGTGTCGCTGCCTGTGATGTGTGTCTGACAGTTAATTTGTATTTAGTCAATATCATTTTGCAGTGTAAGCAGGGAAATTACAATGAGAGCGCATCAATGGAAAACAATGTTTCCGTGAATGAGTCATAAAACTCACTGCTAGAGTTTTCCCCCTAGCAGCCCGTTGCCTGTGTTTGCTAAGCGTCCCATGACTTAATGAGCTCGCTAGCAATAAATGAAGCAATCGCTGAACACGGCTCTCATTATATTTAACACCTGCTTCTTGGAAACGTGGTATGTGGTAACTGTGGATGGGTTCATGAAAGTTGTTTAAAGAGATTAAAACCATTCAAATGTGGTTTTTTTGACTGTCTGTAAAAATGAAACTGTGTCTCTCCTCCACACATGCTGTGTTATCTCACTCTGACAAAATGGATCTTTGTAAAGGAATCTAATCTGATCATTCTCGCAAACACATTTGGCTCGGTTTGATAGGAAGAACCTGCACTGCTTTGGTTTCTCACAACTGTTTCTTTCTTTCTTGCCTTTGTGTGGATGTGTTCGCATGATGCACTAAAAAGTGGTTTGGCTGTGGTTTCGTGCTGGAGAACAAGTTTTGACCACTCATAACGTTTGTTATGAACATGCGCCGCAGATGACCTGTCGACTCTCTGTTCAAACTGCAAAGAAGAGATGTTTTATGAGCACAGACACACTGTAGTATTTGTATATACTACTCAACTTGTTTGCATATAATCAGTGGTGGAATAACTGGCTGAATACATGAGTACATTTACTCCCCGTGCATAAAAACAAATGCGACTCACTCCCACTGTGCTTGAGTATTTCCATTGGACATCTACTCCAGCACATTTATACCTGCAGAGTTTCTTCAAAGATAGATTTTTTTATAGAAAACATATAATATCCTCGTAAAATATGATGCATTGTTAGCATCATTAGCTCCAGCTTCACAGACTGAAAGAATTTCACTGCATTACGATAAAACGTTGACCTACTTTTACTTTAAGTTAGATTTCCAGGTACTTTTACATGTAATGTAGTAATTTCATCTTGCACTAGTTCTACTTTGACTCAAGTAAAGGTCCCGAAACCATCCCACGCCCCCGTGTATAGTAAATGTATTTAATCACTGTTAGACCTGTGCAGACAATTTGTTCTTATATGTGGAAGAAGTTATACTCCATAAGAAAGCTGTCTGAAGTGCCATGTGAGGCAGAATCAGATGGGGTTGAAGAAAATAAGTTTTCCATACGTCTGTTCCCCGTATCTTAATTCTGCTTGAGGCTAGCAGGCTACATTAGCTGCTGTTAGCATAACATGCCTGAAATTCTCACATGTAACAGCATAGTTATATTGCAGTATTGTGTTGTTCAGCTACAGATCTGTTCGCTGAATAAGTCACCACTATAAATGAAGATACAGATGTATGAACATTTCTTTGGAAAATTAATCTCTTCACGTCATATCTTTGTAAGTTAAATATCTTGAATTTGACCACATCACTCTGGGCCTTAGAAAAGTGTGATTTTAGTATTTTTCAATGTTATCTGACATTTGAAAGAACAAACAATGAATTGATCCTTCAGGAAAATAAATGGCAGATTAACTGATGGTGGAAATTATCATTTGGTGTTGCTCCAGACACAAAACAAGCCCCGGGCATGAAAACACATATAATAGTATAGTGTGTGTGTTTCTACATAAGATTTCAGACCTGAATGGGTGCGATGAACAGGATCTACTCGTGCAGACAGCACTCAACTGTCAGTGTGTCATAAATGATCAGGGCTCTTGATAACAAAAGTTTATTTTCATTCTGCAACAGTGACATTCATTATTGAACATAAAAACATTCCCATCCATGTTTATCATTCTCAGTCAACCATCTGTCAGTTTACACATTTGTAAATAGAATAAATGTAGCTATAAATCAAACAGCGGACAAACGTTTTCGCTAAACTGTCCTGTATGGCTTTACTGACAGTCATGTTTTCATTTAACTTGTGTTCTCATCGCAATATGGATGAAGTATCACAATAACAAATGCAAAAACACATTAAATAAATAACCCTGGGAATATAAAGGCATTATAAAACCAGTTTTCAGTTTCAAATCTCCTCTTCTTTGAGAATAACTATTACTTATGCCTGTTAAGTATTGCCCATTAAGTGTGTATCACAATAACTCAACATTACTAATTCACCATGGCACTTTTACTGAAGGGTTGATACAGTTTATTATCGCCACCGCCTATGCAATAGCTGTCTGTTGAAGCACAGTGCCAATATGACACAAAGACGTTGTTGTATTCAGCGTTGTTCTTATCCATGCCATCCTAAACATATAATTAAATTAATACCCTGATGCCAGTGGGCGTTATAAAGGTAGATTTTATGGGAGAACAACAGTATAGGATTGCATTAGATTGTACCTGAATAAGTATTATCTTTTAATTCCCATTAAATGGCATTTAAATCAACAAACATTTTTAATAAAGATACAATTTGTATCAACTGCATACTGGCTCTATTATATCCAGTTCACTGTGGTAACTTACAAAATACCATATTTTTAAAGCATTCAAATGCAGTTTATAGCAAGGTGGATACCACAATACAAAAATACACAAACTCGTGTTTTTTGTCAGTCTCTCTATGGAAAGGTGTGGGTCCAGACTGGACCTGGACTTGATCTCATCTCAGAGACCTGTTCTGACTCTGCAGCATGAGGATCTCAGCAACCAGCATCTGTGGATCCATCAGTTGTGGAAACATCTCCATGGCCGTGTCCACTAGTTGAGCGCTGAAGATAGCGAGGAGCTTCTTACGGACAACCTCTCTCTCCTCCCTGCCTCCGGGGCTCGGCTGTGTCCCCTGTGGAGGCTCCCAGTGTGAGTGCTCTCCTGGCAGGCTGCGAACCGCTGCAGGATGAGCTCCAAACGGATCAGACCAGTACTGCTGCTGCTGGCGGCCGTGGACTCTGCTGTGCTGGAAATCTGTTGGCTGACTGTACGCAGGCATGCTGACCGGATACACACCGAAGCTGGCGTAATGCGGCAGGCCGTAGGGGGTAACATCAGCGCTGCGGCTGCTGACAGGCCCAAGGCTATAATGCTGGTTGTGGTGCTGGAAAGCTGGCGTGGTCCCCTGAGAAGAAGGGCCATGTGAGCAGCAGCTACACGGCGCACTTTGAGGAGGGCTGTACTGCTGTCTTACACTGTGGGTACGCTGAGAGCTCCCGTATGTCACCCCATACTGGTGATCACTCCACGGGGCCTCCATTGGCTGACTGTCTATGGAGCCTAAACCAGAGTCCAGCTGCTCCTGAGAACCGCTAAGCCGCACTGAGCCGTGGTCAGAGGATGACTGATGACTGGTCTTCTCCTTTCTAGAAGCAGCTCTCTTGCTGGAGCGGTGACTGGTCTTCACCTGAGCTACATGCTCATTTTTATGATCTTTCTTTGTGGAGCCACTCTCATGTCCCAGAGTCAGTTTTTTAGCCATGTCCTCCACCAGCAAGAGGCTTTGTCCAGGTGGAGGACAAGAGTGAGCTGAAGGTTGCTTCTGAGCAGTGGAAGGGTGCTTGGCGTTGTCCCGAAGCTCATCAGCAACCGATCGGTTAGACTGTTTGGCTCGCCCAGGATGGTGAAATTTACACTTTAGGCCATATGTACACTTCTTTCCTGAAAGGATAGGAGATTTTAGAAGTGTTAATAAAAGTCACCCTGACAGCTCAATAAGTCCTGCATAGTAGTACATGAGCTGCATGCTAACATTAGCCTGCTAGCAAACTAACAATGATAATACTAACATTTTTATTGTATTTATTGTTGCTCTCACTATTCTGTGATTATTTTGAAATTATAATTAAATTATGAGTAATTATGAGTGTTAACCATCCACTGTGTCTGTGACGACCATGCTAACAGCTCTGGCTCAATCTAGATGCTAAAATTAGCATGCTAACATGGTAAAAATGGCAGTGTTGATTACTATGTTAGTTCAGTGCGTTACACACAAAATTCAGCCAAGGCTGATGGTGATGTCATTAGTATTTAAACTTTGTCTAATTTTAAAAGGTTAAGCAACCAATTGATTCTGAGGAGATCATGGATGTATGTACAACAAAGTAAACCAACAATTATCATAATCTATCCTGCACATTGGCAGTATGATTCTGTCATTTCCCATGTCAACACCAGGAAGGACCGGTAGTGTGTGGTACATATCTCTCTCACCATAAGGGCATGGCTGTTTTTTCTGAGTCTTTGGAAACCTCCGCAGGAAGTTCTCTAGGGTTGGTCCATGGCGGCCCAAAGGATCATCAGGAGGCATAAACCTGCATCAAAGTGGCATTTAAAAGTTAATCTAAACCTGCAAAGTTACAGCTTCACACCAGTTGACCAATCAATCATCAACCTGTGTTAAGTTTTAGAACGAAACCAGCAAATGAAGCAAAACAAGGCAGAACTCACTTGTTGTTAACGAAGGAGTACATGAGCAGCCTCTCCTCGATGAAGCGCTTCCACTTCGGGTTCTCTCCCTGAAGGTCGCGGTACATGTCGTTGGACACAATGATACCGTCGGTATCATAGGCCAGCTTGACAATGAAGCAATCATCATTACAGACCACTCGCTTGCCTGCAACACGCCGTGATGGTGTGAACACCAGAATCTTCTTCTTCTCCAGGTCTCTCAGAATGTGCTGGTCTGTAAACCAAACATAAAGTCACATTAGCTGATTGTTAGCATCAGTAAATGATTTTATTGAAGTGCCCCTTCAATAAAATCATGATGTTTCATATTTCCATATATCACAGGTCAATATTCACTCTCTTTCAGCTCTACCATCTCCTGAGAGAAACGTGTATCTTTAGCTACTAAATGTGCCACAGTGTTCTCCAGCTAGTTGCTAACTGTCTGTCTGGTGTTTGGTACTGATCAGGAAGTGCTGAGTGGGCTTTTAGAGCTTTTGCTGCTGCTGAAAATGATGCTGATGAGAGAAAGGTGGACCAGGACTTTAAATTTGTGGACAAGACAAATTAACAATGAGCTGAAACTCTCTATAAAGCTGTTTCAGAATACGTTGCTATCACAAAAATATGGATAACACTTTAAGCCACTGGCAGGAAGCCACTGTTGCATTTTGATTTGTGTTGGACAGATTTAACTGTGTTAAATATTCACAAAGGGCCTTAAAAGTTTCAAGATGAACAATCTCACAACATCCCAACATCTACATAAAGCAAACAAGCAGGATGTTTGTGAGCATCCACTTGCAAATGTAGGCCACCAAAGGTTGTTAGATTCACTTACAGTGACAGTTCGGATGGTTATCTTTCGGTGTCACAAACCATTCGGAAAAACCCAGCGTTTAAATCTTTCGGGTTCTAACTACATAGATTACAGATAAAGCTCATTTACTTGGCATTTGGAAAAAAAGAACCTACATCGGGTATTTCCCTTTTTGAGAAATGCAGCTCACTCTGAGAATCAACAGTTGCATCAGAGCAAAACGTGTCCTGCCCTTTTTGTTCTTGGCTCTAGCTTTCAAGTCAATGCAAAACAAACCAAAAAAAGCATTTCAAATGGGGCTGCAACTAGCAAATGCTGAGTGTTTCCATCCATCTCTTCTATCACATATAAGTGTAGTGAGAGATTTCTGCTCTCACCCATGTTTTATTCCTATAAAATATAAAACAAATGGTTAAAAATGACTGCCCAGAAGACAACTTTGTTGTATTTAAGTGTGTTTCAAATGATAAAAAACAATTTACAGTGATATAAAGCAGAAACTTTGAGGGGTGTTTAATGTTCTCTAAGTCATCTTATTTCAAACATGACAAAGAAAGAGGCACAACCTGCTTTATAATAACACTAATGAATAGGCTGTAATAAGACCTCAAAGCTGTCCCACCACACCTCTGTTTCGATTAACAATGAGGGCAGTGTTGTTGGTTCACAGGGCGCTAGGCAAAGCAGGAAGCAGAGAATGTGAATTACCATCTTCTCACCTGTGATGGGAACATCTGGCCTGGGCTGCTCCTTCCTCCATGAGGGAACAAACACAGTGATTTCAGTGTGACCTCTGTCCAGGAAGAAGTTGACAGTCAACTGGATTCCCAGACAGGAGAAAACTTCCTTGTTCCCATGGCTTAATGAATGAATGGAAACCAGGAAAAAAATGAATTAGAAACCAGAAAACATTTGCGTTTCAAACAGTTAAACGAGTGTTTATAAACAAAAGCTTCCCTGAGCCAGTTCAGAACAATGACTGAGGTGTCCTTTATGGTGTGTGATATGTTCACCCGTCACAACATTTGGTATGTAAATGTGAGGATAACAGTCAGAGCCATACAAAAGGGCTTTATGATTTAGTCAACCATATTTATCAGTTAAGATGAATTTTCTTGGTTATTTAGTCAAATGTTTGGCTTATAAAATGTAAAAAAAAAATGTTCATCTCAACTTCGCAAAGCCAAGCTCTGTGGACCAACACCAAAAGATATTGAATTTACTATCACTGAAATGAAGACAGCCAGTAAATATTCACATCTGAGGAGCTAAAACCAGTAAAAAAAAAATATTAAAAACTCATTGTTTCCCAAAATAGCTGCTGATTAATCTGTTGTCATTTGATTCATCAACTGGTAGTTTAACACCAATCAGGCTAACATAGTGATCCAAAACTGTGAATTTCCCATAATAAGCTGAATATGTGTCCGTTTGTTAATCCAGCAACCCACTGGTTCCTAAACAACTGGCTTTTTGACCTTTTTAAAGGGAATAATTTGACGTTTTAGAAAACAAAGCCACTCTCATATCAGTACTTGAAATGTTCAGATAGAGCCAGCAGATGGTTAGATTATTTTAGCATAAAGGCAGGAGCAAAGGGAAACAAACCTCCCGGCACTTTTAAAGCTCACTAGTTGTCATACAGTATTGTTGTTTACTCTGTTCAAAACTGAAACATAGAAATTTGAATTTATAAAATTGTATTTGAAGGAGTTACATTTTAAACATTTTTTTTGACTGGGAGCAGCAGACTCTGAAGAAATATAACAACCATATTTGCCAAAATGTCAAACTCAGATTGTTCTTTAAAGACTATAAAACAGCATTCCACAATAATACTTCTAAAACCAGAGAAAAAATAAAAAGAAACTAATAATAATAGTGTGTGACAACAAAATATATTTTTTTCTATCTGCCTTTTCTTCTTTTTTCAGATTTAAACCTCAATACTCAAGTTTAAAACCAATGCAGTAACCACCAAAGTACTGACTCTGCTGTTGCGGTTTACACTAAAGTAACAGTTTAGCTTAGCAGCAGTTTCACTGTCCTCTACTTTGCAAGCACAAATCCATCAGCAGAAAACACTGATATCACAGCGACTGATGAACAGTCACTAACAGTCACTACACGAATACAGTCATGGCACGCTGTCTTGATTTATTTACTCTTGCAGACACCTAATATGGAAATATGACAGTTGTCCGTGTTTCGACGCCCTCGGGACCAGGGTACAATGAAAGAAGAAGGTTTATATGAGAGAGGAGGTGTAAAATGCTGTCAGGCCTGTTTCTGTCAAATCTCTTCTCTATAAGAAGTGCCGGTCTTCAAGGAAACAAGGAGGCACTCATTTAAGTAAGTGCTCTGATTTGCATACTCAAGCTGTCTGTCTACAACGTGCCTGAACGGGCGTGCCTGGCTGGGAAAGGCAAGAGGACAGAGGGTTGTGTGTGTGTGTGTGTGTGTGTGTGTACTCTGCGCACACACAGTTTACACACTCGCCCTTTTTTTCCATCTGTTGCACAAACTGCGTGTGCATGGCAAGGTATGAGGAGGTGAGCGAGGGAAAAGGTCGTGTGCACCCAGAGGCAGAGTTCCCTAAATCACTGACAATATATCATCTTCAGTGGTGTTCAAATGACAACGGGTCCTGCTTTGTCTTTTAACTCAATGACAACCTCCAATATAGACGGAGGAAATATCTATTTATGAGCAGAAGAGGCCGAAGCGCACCAACATGCTGCCTTTCACTGTCAATCACATTAAAGACAACGGCTGGGTGACACCATGATTGCAAAATTGGTGCGTCAGTCCTCTGAGTATGGTGTCAAAAACCCCACAGGCTGTCTAATTACAGCCAGTAATTACTAATGAGCTCGGACCAGTTTGTAATAGTAATGTGTCATTAAAATCATTGTCTCTTAAAGGTTTATTATAAACAGCTGCACTTGGGGCTAATAATAGCTCTCACCTTTCCTCCGTCTGCAATATAATGCTGACATTAATGCTTTTTTGGGTACAAGCATTAAAAGGTCCCATCAGGATCATGTAGGTGACGTTGGTGAATTTACAATGTTTTAAAACTAAATATGTACAAAGCTAATGACAATAAAATCAGTCTCATCTGTGTGCACTGCTATTTAACGAATGTGACCATGCCATTATGCAAAACAAGGGTGGTGAACATGTTAAACTTGCACAACATTAGCATGTTAGCAGTCTTAAGTTATTATATTTACTTTAAAGCACAGCTGTGTTTAGGTACAGCATCACAGACTGAGGCTGAAACAACTTAAAATAAATTTATAGTGTCATAATTCTGCTTTTTAGTTCACTGAAAGCTGTTTATCACTGGCTTAGTTTATAAAACCCTCTATCATGATAACTCATAATCTTCAAGCATTATTTGTAATAAAAGTACAAACTTCAAGATCAATCGGAGTCAGTGAAGCTGGAAGCTCCCTACATCTACTTTGAGCTGTAAAGTATGTATAATCTCACCTTGATCAGGAGGGAGATAACCTCCCGAACAAAGTAAGAATGAATCATCGGCTGACTTAAGGTGAAATTGAACATCTGTTATGGTGTTACTTTCACTGGTGAGCAGTTTGACCATAAAACCACATTAAAAACACAGTGGTACGTGTAGCTGCTGTGGGACATATTAAAACAATAACTGTAACTTTGAAATGCAAATAAACAAAACCGCAACAAAGCTTAGTGACAAAAGGTTTACGGCTCACTGCTTCCATTGTTAACAGTCACTTAAACTGCTGTTGGCAACCAGATACTTGGCCTATAAAACTTTGGAGAATAATGAAACATAATGAGATATTCTGTTTACTATCATGTGTGACAAAGAAAGGCAGCAGAGTCTCCCACCTGAGAAGCTGAAATCAGAGTCTATTTTGACATATTTCTTTAAAAAATAATTCAAAATGGTTCCTATTTACTTTTTTGCTAATGAGCTCATCTCAGTCTCAGCTCTCAATGAAATTAAATCAACTAATAAATCGTTTCAGCTCTTGATTTTATTCTGTGGAGTTTCTCACCTCATGGCCACATTGCTCCCATCTATAACAATGGGTCTGAGAGCGTCTTCATCCTCACTGCTCTCCTCTCTGCTCTGAAGAGATGGGGCAGTTAAAGGCATCAGCAAGGTGGGGCCCGTCACCTGGGTTTCCCCTCTGGGTACCAGCACTGACATCGTGGTCACCGGGCCCTGCTTGTCCTCCAGAATGGCCTCCCGACCGGCACCGATCCTGATCAGCTCCCCCAGAACTTTATCCGTCTCCATGTTGGGGCCGAACTTCTGCTGAACGGCCTGCACCTGAGCCGTGGAGTACCCGAGCTTGTGGAAGAAGTCCAGTTGAGCCTCTGGGTGCTGGGGCTCGGTTTCGCTGGGATACATGCTCTCACAGGAGGGTTGGAGCTCAAAGACGTGAAGGGAGGATCTATGCAGACGTGTCAGGGGGTGTCTGAGAGGTTTTACTCCACAGGTGAACACATGGGAAGAGACTAACTTCAGCATTCATCTTCTCTCACTCACTGCATCCTGATCATGCTGCACCTGTTTAGAAAAAAAACACATAATAATTCTTCCTGTGACCAGCCTGTAATCCCAAAAAACAACTTATCAATGATTAAATGCTTCAGGATTGTAAAAGACTCTCTGTTATCAACTCTCAAATATAAATCGGTGCTGCTTTTCTTTAAACAATAGTAGAATAATTATCTTCAGACTGGTTTGGACTGTCAGATAAAAAAAGGAATCTGAACACATCAGAGGCAAATAATAATGAGCATTTCTCACCATTTTTGACATACACACAAAGAAATCAATCATTAAGAAAACAATCATTAAGAAAACAGTTATTAGATAACTGATAATGAAATAATATTTTAATTACTTTACTGTTTTATATATAACAAACAATTTTTATTCCTCTTTCTCTGTCACACACCTGTACCTGTATACTGTATCTTAAACCAGATTATTACTTATGTCTAAGGCTACAACTACTGATTATTTTCACTTTTGATTAATCTGCAATTTTTAATTTTTTTTTATTGATTATGTCTCAAAAATGTCAGAACATTAACGTAATAAATATATACTAATAAGATTTTTGGGGTTCAATATGTGTTCAAATTTCTTATTTTATCCGAAATTCAGAAATATTCACGACACAGTGGCATTACACAGAGAAAAGCAGCAAATCCTCACATCTGACATGGTGAAACCTGTGAATGTTTTAATGTGTTGCTCGTAAACTCACCGAAATGATTCAGATATTATCAAAATAGTAGCCCAAAATGGATAAATCGACTAATTAAGTCAGTCCTGATCACTTTATCTTCACATCTCATTACATCTGATAATAGTTTGTTGCGTTATAAAAGGAGAAGTGAGAGAGGACGGGGATACGTCTGTCACTCTCTCTTCGCCTATGAATGAAATGACGGTGAAACTTCTCAATTTGTGGTGGATTCACTGTAAACACACAACAGCTGTCTACCTGTGGCTAATTCAAGGCTACAACCGAGTTCAAAAAGTCGCTTCTCTTGTTTCTCAGCCTCAAACTTCAACTCGAGACGAGAGAATGAAACTCACCCTTTAAAAAGCCGCTCGTGAGCCGATCAACGCGTCTTCTCGCTGCGGTGAGAACGAATCTGTTACAGCTGATCACTGCGGCGACGAGAAGCTTCTGTTCGAGCCGTGAGCCGGTACAAGGAAGTTGTGTTTTGGTTTGGTTTGTTTTTTTTTTTTTTTGCTTCCTTTTCTTAGAGCTTTGGATGGGTCACATGCTGAGAGACTCCGGGAAAGACTGTCAAAGTTTACTGTGACTCACCCAGTCCACTGCGCGAGGAAATGAGAAACTTTTAGATAATAAATATATAAATAATATATAAATAAACCGGTGTAAAAGTGCAATACCACTATTCACCAGTGTGTTCACGAGTTTAACTTATAAATGTAGTGAAATAAAAAATATATAAAATAGGTGTATAAAATGGCAAAAGTATAAATATTGAAGTAAAATTTCAGTACCTTAAGTACTGGGCTTAAGTAAATGTATTTTACTATAAGACTATAATTCAATAACATTATTTTGTGTAAAGAAATATATATTATTTATTGTGTACCTTTCTCTGTGAGCCCCTCTAGAGTTTTTTGTGGGAGCTATGGATCCAGAACCCAGGTTGGGAGTTGGGAGGATTTTAAATATTTCTGTGCCTTTTATGTTATTTTTTAATCTTACAGATTAACTTTACAAGCTCCAGCTGAGCTAGAGCTTTCACAAAAGTGAGACGGTCACACTTTTTTAAAATTAAGGTTACCATGCTTAAAGTGTTCCGCGATAATTTCCTGTCACTATACTTCCTGTTATTAACATTGATCATGTTGTCTGAATTTAACAGAATTTTGCTTTTAGGCATGTTATCAATCACTCAGTTCAGTACACATGTGTATGCAATATGGTAGTAGTTAGGACCTGAAATTGATGTCAGTGTTTTGGGGGGGGGCTTTAAAGGAATATGCAATAAGCCTGAGATTCAAATGTTAATTCTGAAAAATAAAGTTTCTTGTATTTTTGTACATTTAAATTTCTGATTGAAGAATTAGGGTCTAACATTTACCACAAGCCTCACTTTATTTTTTGACCCTTAACTGCAATTTCTGACTTTTTCTAAATTTAAACCTCAAGGAATTGTTTCATTACAACCCCACTCCAGTGTTCTCCCCACTGTGATAGTAAAAGGTGTTAATAAGGTTTTCTTACTTATGTCATTATCTGTAAAATGCAAAGCACCAATGAAACATTTAATTTTCTATATGGATAATAGATTAAGATTATTAGGTGAACCACACCAACACAAAAGCAGGAATTTTCTTAGTGTGTAAGTAATAGAAAGATAATAACATCATCATGTTCATGGACTTAAGATACAATGACTTGACAGTAAATAATAAATTAAATAGAAAAATCTTTACAGTTTTCTCCTCTGTTTGTGTGTATATCACAGATGAGTTATTGGAAGTATGTGATTTGGTATTATGTTATTGCTGTTTTCATATATTTAGTGTTTATCTATATATTTTTTAAAAATGGTTTCAGAAAGACCCAAATATAGACCCAAGTGTTATATTCAACAACAGATGTCAGTATCAAAGAAAAGTTGGTTGGGAGCTAAATGACAAAGTAATGGTCCATTTTTAAAAAAATTATTTAATTTTTCAGGACAAAACATCGTCTATACTTTTATTTTCCAGAATTTGCTAGTTAATGTAATTCTATTTCAAAGGATATCTTATCCTCTATGACAATTACGCCTTCTCCACTGTGATTGTGGCTTGTGCACTATTTTAGATGGGATGTTAGGGACCACAACAGGATATAACTCAGGTATTGGTTCAGGCATAATGGCTGGTGGATTTATCAGTTGTGGTTCATGTTCTGGAGACCCTCGTTCACTTGAGTGTTTATCTGTACTGTCACGTTCAGATGAAGGTTGACGATCTGAAGTGGTGCTGATTCCTGGCTGAGGAGGTAGCAATAGAATCCATGCTGATATGTCGCTGATTCTGATGCAGGTTCGGAGGGTGGTTCTGTAGCTTGCTCAGATGTTGGTGATTCTGGTGAAGATTCTGGTTCAGAGGATGGTTCTGTATCTTGCTCAGATGTTGGTGATTCTGGTGAAGACTGGTCTGGGGAGGTGATGGTTCTGGTGGTCTGCCCAGATGTTGGTGATTCTGGTGAAGATTCTGGTTCAGAGGAAGGTTCAAGTGTCTCAGATGTTGGTGATTCTGGTTCAGAGGATGGTTCTGTATCTGCTCAGATGTTGGTGACTCTGGGTTCAGAGGATGGTTCTGAATCTTGTCCAGATGTTGCTGACTTGGTGAAGATTCTGGTTCAGTGGAAGGTTCAGTTTCTTGCCCAGATGTTGGTGATTCTGGTGAAGATTCTGGTTCAGTGGATGGTTCTGAATCTTTCTCAGATGTTGGTGATTCTGGTGAAGACTCCTAACCAGTGGATGGTTCTGAATCTTGCTCAGACGTTGGTGACTGGGTTCAGAGGATGGTTCTGTATCTTGCCTTGCTGTTGGTGATTCTGGTGAAGATTCTGCTCAGTGGATGGTTCCGGATCTTGCTCTGGTGTCGGGCGCATTCTGGTTCAGAGGATGGTTCTGTATCTTGCCCAGATGTCGGTGATTCTGGTTCACAGAGGGTGGTCTGAATCTTGCCCAGATGTTGGTGATTTGGTTCAGCAAGTGGGATGGCTCTGAATCTTGCCCAGATGTTGCGGGGATTCTCGGTTCAGACGATGGTTCTGTATCTTGGCCAGATGTTGGTGATTCTGGTTCAGAGGATGGCTCCTGCATTCTTTCCAGATGTTGGTGGATTCTGGCTCAGATGGTTCTGTGTCTTGCCCAGATGTTTGGTGATTCTGGTGAAGACGACTTTGGCCCAGTGAAGGTCTGTTTCTTGCCCAGATGTTGGTGATTCTGTGAAAGACTTGGTTCAGTGGATGGTTCTTGAATCTTTCTCAGATGTTGGTGATTCGCGAAGATTCTGTTCAGTGGATGGTTCTGAATCTTTGCCCAGACGTTGGTGATTCTGGTTCAGAGGATGGTCTCTGTATCTTGCTCAGCTGTTGGTGATTCTGGTGAAGATTCTGGCTCAGTGGATGGTTCTGAATCTTTCTCAGATGTTGATGATTCTGGTGAAGATTCTGGTTCAGTGGATGGTTCTGAATCTTGCCCAGACGTTGGTGATTCTGGTTCAGAGGATGGTTCTGGGTATCTTGCTCAGCTGTTGGGTGATTCTGTGAAGATTCTGGCCTTTAGTGGATGGTTCCTAATCTGCTCTGGTGTCGGCGCATTCTGGTTCAGAGGATGGTTCTGTATCTTGCCCAGATGTCGGTGATTCTGGTTCAGAGGGTGGTTCTGAATCTTGCCCAGATGTTGGTGATTCTGGTTCAGTGGATGGCTCTGAATCTTGCTCAGATGTTGGTGATTTCGGTGAAAATTCTGATCCAGAGGAAGACTTGAATCCTGCCCAGATGTTGGTGATTCTGTGAAGATTCTGGGTCTAGTGAAGGTTCAGTTTCTTGCCCAGATGTTGGTGATTCTGGTTCAGAGGATGGTTCTGTATCTTGCTCAGATGTTGGTGACTCTGGTTCAGGAGGATTTGTCTCTGAATCTTGTCCAGATGTTGCTGATTCTGGTTCAGAGGAGGGTTCTGTATCTTGCCTAGATGCTGGGTGATTCTGGTGAAGATTCTGGTTCAGGGAGGATGGTTCTGTGTCTTGCCCATGTTGGTGATTCTGGTGAAGATTCTGGTTCAGTGGAAGGTTCAGTTTCTTGCCCAGATGTTGGTGATTCTGGTTCAGAGGATGGTTCTGTATCTTGCTCAGATGTTGGTGACTCTGGTTCAGAGGATGGTTCTTGAATCTTGTCCGATGTTGCTGATTCTGGTTCAGAGGAGGGTTCTGTATCTTGCTCAGATGTTGGTGAGTCTGGTGAAGATTCTGGTTCAGAGGATGGTTCTGGAATCTTGGCTCCAGACGTTGGTGATCTCTGGTTCAGAGGATGGTTCTGCATCTTGCTCCTAGCTGTTGGTGATTCTGGTGAAGATTCTGGCTCAGTGGATGGTTCAGTTTCTTGCCCAGATGTTGGTGATTCTGGTTCAGAGGATGGTTCTGTATCTTGCTCAGATGTTGGTGACTCTGTCTAGAGGATGGTTCTGAATCTTTGGTCCAGATGTTGCTGGATTCCTGTCTTCAGAGGAGGGTTCTCTGTATCTTGCTCTGATGTTGGTGATTCTGGTGAAGATTCTGGTTCAGAGGATGGTTCTGTATCTTGCTCAGATGTTGGTGACTCTGGTTCAGAGGATGGTTCTGAATCTTGTCCAGATGTTGCTGGACTTGGGTTCAGAGGAGGCTCTGCATCTTGCCTCAGATGTTGGTGATTCTGGGTGAAGATTCTGGTTCAGAGGATGGTTCTGTATCTTGGGTTTCAGATGTTGGTGGACTCTGGTTACAGAGGATGGTCTCTGAATCTTGTCCAGATGTTGCTGATTCTGGTTCGAGGAGGACTTGTATCTGCCTCAGATGTTGGTGATTCTGGTGAAGATTCTGGTTCAGAGGATGGTTCTGTGTTCCGCCTCAGATGTTGGTGATTCTGGTGAAGATTCTGTCTGTGGAAGGTTCAGTTTCTTGCCCAGATGTTATGTGAGATTCTGGTTCAGGATGGTTCTGTATCTTGCCTCAGATGTTGGTGACTCTGGTTCAGAGGATGGTTCTGAATCTGTCCAGATGTTGCTGATTCTGGTTCAGAGGAGGGTTCTGTAATCTTGCTCAGATGTTGGTGATTCTGGTGAAGACTGGTTCAGAGGATGGTTCTCAGGTCTTGCCCAGGATGTTGGTGATTCTGGTGAAGATTCTGGTTCAGTGGAAGGTTCAGTTTCTTGCCCAGATGTTGGTGATTCTGGTTCAGAGGATGGTTCTGTATCTTGCTCAGATGTTGGTGACTCTGGTCTGCAGGAAGGTCTCTGTGTCTTGCCCAGATGTTGGTGATTCTGGTGAAGATTCTGTTCAGTGGAAGGTTCAGTTTCTGCCCAGATGTTGTGATTCTGGTGAAGATTCTGGGTTCAGTGGATGGTTCTGAATCTTGCCCAGATGTTGGTGATTCTGGTTCAGAGGATGGTTCTGTATTTTGCCTTGGGGCTGTTGGTGATTCTGGTGAAGATTCTGGCTCAGGGGGTGATGGTCTTAATCTTGCTCTGGTGCCATTCTGGTTCAGAGGATGGTCTCTGTATCTTGCCCAGATGTCGGTGATTCTGGTTCAGAGGGGTGGCCCTGAATTTTGCCCAGATGTTATGATTTTTGGTTCAGTGGATGGCTCTGAATCTTGGTTCAGATGTTGGTGATTCTGGTGAAGATTCTGTTCAGTGGATGGTTTCTGAATCTTGCCCAGATGTTGGTGATTCTGGTTCAGACTTACGGTTCTGTGATCTTGGCCAGATGTTGGGTGTGATTCTGGTTCAGAGGATGGTTCTGCAGTATCTTTCCCCAGATGTTGGTGATTCTGGCTCAGTAGATGGTTCTGTGTCTTGCCCAGATGTTGGTGATTCTGGTGAAGATTCTGGTTCAGTGGAAGGTTCAGTTTCTTAAGCCCAGATGTTGGTGATTCTGGTGAAGATTCTGGTTCAGTGGATGGTTCTGAATCTTGCCCAGATGTTGGTGATTCTGGTTCAGACGATGGTTCTGTATCTTGGCCAGATGTTGGTGATTCTGGTTCAGAGGATGGTTCTGTATCTTTCCCAGATGTTGGTGATTCTGGCTCAGTAGATGGTTCTGAATCTTGCTCAGATGTTGGTGATTCTGGTGAAGATTCTGGTTCAGTGGATGGTTCTGAATCTTGCCCAGATGTTGGTGATTCTGGTTCAGACGATGGTTCTGTATCTTTCCCAGATGTTGGTGATTCTGGCTCAGTAGATGGTTCTGAATCTTGCTCAGATGTTGGTGATTCTGGTGAAGATTCTGGTGAAGATTCTGGTTCAGTGGAAGGTTCAGTTTCTTGCCCAGATGTTGGTGATTCTGGTGAAGATTTTGGTTCAGTGGAAGGTTCAGTTTCTTGCCCAGATGTTGGTAATTCTGGTTCAGAGGATGGTTCTGAATCTTGTCCAGATGTTGGTGATTCTGGTTCAGAGGAGGGTTCTGAATCTTGTCCAGATGTTGGTGATTCTGGTTCAGATGATGGTTTTGTATCTTGCTCAGATGTTGGTGATTCTGGTGAAGATTCTGGTTCAGATGATGATTCTGTATCTTGCCCAGATGTTGGTGATTCTGGTTCAGTGGATGGTTCTGAATCTTGCCCAGATGTTGGTGATTCTGGTTCAGAGGAGGGTCCTGTATCTTGCTCAGATATTGGTGATTCTGGTGAAGATTCTGGTTCAGTGGAAGGTTCAGTTTCTTGCCCAGATGTTGGTGATTCTGGTTCAGAGGATGGTTCTGTATCTTGCTCAGATGTTGGTGATTCTGGTTCAGAGGAAGGTTCTGTGTCTTGCTCAGATGTTGGTGATTCTGGTGAAGATTCTGGTTCAGAGGAAGGTTCTGTATCTTGCTCAGAGCTTGGTGATTCTGGTTCAGAGGAAGGTTCTGTGTCTTGCTCAGATGTTGGTGATTCTGGTGAAGATTCTGGTTCAGAGGATGGTTCCGAATCTTGCCCAGATGATGGTGATTCTGGTTCAGTGGATGGTTCTGTATCTTGCTCAGATGTTGGTGATTCTGGTGAAGATTCTGATTCAGAGGAAGATTCTGAATCCTGCCCAGATGTTGGTGATTCTGGTGAAATTTCTGGTGAAGATTCTGGTTCAGTTTTTTGCCCAGATGTTGGCGATTCTGGTTCAGAGGATGGTTCTGTATCTATCTCAGATGTTGGTGATTCTGGTGAAGATTCTGATTCGGAGGAAGATTCTGAATCCTGCCCAGATGTTGGTGATTCTGGTGAAGATTCTGGTTCAGAGGACGGTTCTTTATCTTGCCCAGATATTGATGAGCCTGGTGCAAGTTCTGATTCAGAAGATGAGTCAGAATCCTGTCCAGATGTTGGTGATTCTGTTTCAAGAGAATGGATTTTTCCCTTTTCTGCTCCAATACCACAGTTGCATGTTTTGAGTTCAATGATGTTTTTAATAAGATCAACACCAGGAAAGCTCATACTTAAGACGCCTAAGCAACCTTGGTTTGTGGAGCTTTTCTTATGTTGCACCACAAAGTCACTCAGCTCCTTGTTAACCTTCTTTGCCAATGTCTTTGGACGTCTTAAATGTGATGCTGTACTGTCGGTCACAGCAATGTAATGATTACAGAGGCGTGACTTGATTTTCTTTATTTGGCTTTCAACATCATTTAGTTTGTTATATACAGAAAAAAATGAATTATGGTTTTCTGTTCCAACATAGAAAGTTTTACTTCTGAGTAAAACTATTTTGCCCCTTACCTGTTTCAATTTTGGTACTAAAAACTCAGTCCATATTTTATTTTTGAACTTTTCAATTGTTTTTTTTATCACTTGTACAGCATCTGTCTTATAAAATCCATTTATTGTAATTTTCAAAAGCACGGCTTCACTTTTATTAATTTCTAAGAATTTTAAAATGATCCTTATGACTTCCTCAATTTGAATTGGTTTCCTCAGCAAACTGCGACTATTTTGAATGTAAACAGGTGAGTTACGTGTAAAAATCTGCTTAGTCAATGAAATATAACCATGTATATCAAAATACCTTATTCCCGCATTAAGTTGCTTTTCCAAGTCCCAAACCTGACATACAGCAAGTGGTCCCCCATGTAATGATAAACTTTTGTGTGTTCCAGGAATGGAGATAGCGGATACTGGAGTCTCATCAGGGACAGACTTCATCCATGTCAGTTTATAAAATGTTGGATCTAGGTTTGGTTTATCATTGAAACCTCTCTCTGAACCCAAACAGAGGGTGATTCTGGTGGAGAAGACAGGATACATGCTAATTTGTACGTTATAGTGTAAAATTAAACACCAGCAAAAAATTTGAAATAATTACGAATGAGCAAATAAAAATATTACAGTTGTCTGATTATGAGAGAAATATTTGCTGTGCATGTGAGCAAGCTATTATAAATGATGTGATAAATCATATTTTTACACAACAAACGGGGAAATATGTTAAGAAAAAATTGCAATACAATAGGTTTGACTTACATTGAGAGAAGCCAGAGGTAATGATGGATCCCCATTATTGGTTTGTTTGCAAGTCTTTGGTCCGATTAGCGTGATCAGAATTTGTTAACCTATTTGTCCGAGATATATATTCACATTTTTGTCTCAACTCTCAACGCTCTTTGTAAAACACTTCACAAGCCTAGAAAAACATTTAGCTGGCGACTGTCTCTCTGGTAGTGAGCAGCTGTGACAGGACAGGGAGCATAAAGATAAACTTTCATTTGCATGTTTCTACTCCCTAATCTTTTATTTGGAATGGGAGAGGGAGCAAGAAAAAGAAAGAGACAAAGACTTGGTCATCGTAAAAGTGGTGAAAGGATCCTATCGTAACAACTTAGTAAAATGTGGCTTCATGGACGGTTCTGGAGATACTTAGGTCAGTTCAAACAAATTAGCAACAACAACCCATTGCTATAACTGTTGGTTCCAACTGAATGAAACTTTGAAGCAACTGTTACTTATCTGGGGGAAAATGTGCTTGCTCACTTTCTTACTGAGAACTAGAAGTTTGACACTGCTCATGTCTTATGTCAAGCCAATTAGCTTAGCTAAGCATTAACACTAGAACAAGGGGCACAAGAACAGTCAGACTGACCCAGCCCAAAGATAACAAACTCTGTCTACTAGTACCTTTAAACCTCACAAGTTAACATGTTGTATCTCTAATCTTGTTAGTTTATTTTGTTTGAAATTACATGCTTTGGTGTCAGTAGGGTTGTATTTCATGCTTGGGCACAAGGCCTTCTTAGAGACATCAAATAGAATAAATAGAAAGAAACCTGACGCCAACTTTGTAACACAAGTTTTGGGAATGCTTCTGGGGAATGGTTTTCCATGTGTTGGGTGGAAGAACTTGATTGGCCTGCACAGAACCTGAGCCCCAATCCCATCCAACCCCTTTGGGATGAACTGTAATGAGCCAGACCTTATCTCCCAACAACAGAACCCGACTTCACTAATGCCTTTTAAAAAATCCTTGCAACCAAGTTGTGATATGCAGTAGGTTTTGTTGTCTTTTTCCAGAAATCTAACATGTACATGTACAATAGCAGCATACCTTCTTTGGTTGGTTGGCTGGGGTGTCACGTCATCCTTATCTTGGCCAATAAGCTTGTGTCTGGCCTCTGCTGATCCTCTTCCTGACCACCTGTTGCATCTTAATGTAACAGGTTATCTGCAGAAGCATGATCAGATAAGACTTAACATGGACAATTTGTTGTCAGTGGAAATTCACAACAGGGACAATCAGATAATGCCTTTTAAATGATAAGAGTGCTTTTGATCTACAAGGGGCTCAGCTGCTTCTAACGCCTACTGCTGCACCAGCTTTTGTCTATAGGAGTTAATCCCTTTTTTGTTTTGCAAGATGTCTGTGAGAACTCTCCCCCTGGTTTTCATTAATCTTGGTGGAGAGATGCTTTACATACTGGACCAACGCCTGCAAGCTCACAACACGTCTGAGGACAATTCAGATAAAGGTAGAGGTTGCTAGAGAACTGACAGGCCTGGTAGCTGTGTAGGTGTTTAGCCCCTGGTTATACCTTATCCTGAGAAGCCATATGTGTCAGATAACAATTTATAATCTGAACATGTGCGTCTCATATTTCTTGTGTGCAATACAGCAAATGACATTTTTCTTTCTCTTCCTATTTTGGAAAACTTAACTGGCTGCAGGAGTGTGGTCAGACCATGACAGAAAAAGAGGTATTTCAGCATATTGGTGTTTAGATAGATCCCTCTGCCCCTGTAGTCTCTCATATTAGTATGTGCTAATTAGTAACAGTGGTCAGTTGTCAGTTGTAGCCACTAGACTACACTGCCCTAAATGATTAATGTACTTGGGGCTAAATATGATCATCTGATCTTTTGGCATCACTTTTACCATATAATTAGAAATGTAACAGTATTGATAACAATACTTAAAGCAGCCTCAGCAAAACAGGGTAACTGTATCAGGAGTCATCTGGTTGGTGGCATGTTGGTGGCTAACTAAAACCAAAATTAAATATGCTCACTGCACTGCATTCTAATATTTGATTAAATAAAATGATGCACCAACATGTTATTTTGTGTTGAAGCATACATCACTAAATGAGTCAGCACCTAATCCAGTTTTGATGGGGAAAACATACCTCACTAAACTCTTGCTAATGGTCAGTAGCTTAGCAAAGTATCTGAAACTGCTATCTTCACGCAATTTGGAGGTAATGAACTATATTTGAATCAAAGTTAATAGTGCTCAAATGTAGATTTATCTATTTTGAATTTGCATATACTGTAAATTCAATACTTGACCAATAATAGCAAGATAGAGATACCCTTATCCATATAAAAAACAAGGCATAATAAACAATTTGATATGCAATTTCACAAGCCAAACTGAAAACTGTCAAACTGAAAACAATGTTTTTCTTTTTCATTGCTTACTGTTGTGTGACTTTGTGAAGCTGTATAAAGAGCTATAGAAACACTGCTTTAAAGCTGCATTTAAAAAAACATGATGGTGCACCAAATATCCAAATTTTAAACTGCAAAGTTTAGTTTTAACCATGTCTCTGTTTTTGTCTGTTCCCCCATTCTTAGTTATGAATGACATCATTGGGACCATGTTTAGTAAATCTTTTATGGATGAACTTCTCAAACCTCAGCAGCTGTATTCTCACAGGACAATGAAAACAGTGCTGACTCGGTTAGCACATGCCTCCATCATGAGGCTGAACCAAGCTAGTATGGACAGGGTATGTACAAGATAAATGAAAGAGATGCTTCAAAATACATACTTTGTTTTATGTTTCTGTGTCTATTACCAAGTCTTAGAGTTGTAATGGTTTGCATTGTTGGCCTTCAAAGGGGTCAGGCCTCTAAACAAGTTAACTCTCAGTACTCATTTTGCACAACAGCAGTTTTGTTTGATCACTGGCATGTCAAGATCTTCATATCTTCAATCTTTTTCTCCCTTTAGCTTTATGAACTGATGATTATGGCATTCAAATATCAAGTCCTCCTTTGTCCAAGGCCGAAAGACTTGCTGCTCATCTCTTACAATCACATAGATACAATTAGGGAATTCGTAAAAGACACGCCTATGGTCGTAAACCAAGTGGATGAGACACACAGGAAGATCATTGAGGTATGTTTTCGAGCTGTTATTGAATTAATCTTGAATCTTGAAATACCCAAACAAATCTGTGACACATCTACTTCCAGGATTAGCGTATGCAGGCTGTACAGTTGTCCATAGAGTCTAAATTCCAGCTGTCAGTCTTGAAACCTGTACTCTGTGTACCGTGCACTTCCTGTGGGACCTGTTTTGGTTCTTGCTGCAGGTTTACTCAACTTTATCAGAAGGTGAATTCCAGCTTCTCAGACAAACACTCCTCATATTTTTTCAAGACATGCGAGTTCGCGTAAGTCCTCTGCTTTCTAACTCACCCTTCCTTACGAGTAAGATGAATATATGACAACAGCTTTTACAACCAGTGACTTAAATTCCTTGAATTCCTTCCTCTTAGGTGTCTCTTTTCCTCAAAAGTAAAGTACAGAATCCCAATGGACATTTTGTCCTGTCGACCTCAGGCCCAGTGCCTCATGGGATAGATGTTCCAGGGCTTATTAGGTAGGCAGCAGTCGAGCAACAGCATGGTAATACATGTACTCTCATAGTAAAAATCTAATGAACTATCAGATATTGGGCTTGTGCACACTAGCACATGTTAGCAAGCTACCATGCTAAATGATGCTGAACATGGTAAACATTATACATGCTAAACAGCAGCTCACTATCATTTGGAGCCTGTAAGCATGCTAACATTAGCTTTAAGCTCAAAGCATACAGTCAATATAAACACAACACCTCCATTAATGGCACCAGATGTGTGTGTAGATCTCTGATGCAATTTCAAAGGCCCCGCTGACATGACTTAATTTGAAACATTTGTATATTTAGTATGTTTAGTTTCCTCTGACTGCTTGTAGGAATTATAGCATTTCAGTATATTCCAGAGTGTCATCATCTGCTTCCTTTTTTCACAGGACGTTTGATATTAAGGGCAGAGAAGTGAGACGAGTTGAGTTCCCCACAGGAGGAAGTTACACCAGCCCCATCAGAGAGGGATCTTTTGAGCTGCATGGAGACAGAGTCATCAGATTGGGCATGAACATGTAGGAACTTTGTGATATTAAACACATATGCTATAGCTAATATCAACATCAAAATATAAGTGGATTAAACATGACACTGCTGTGTGTTACATGAATTAAAGGTACACTGTGAACCATCCAGAGGAGACACACACATCCAAGGCTCCCTCCATCAAGGTAATGGACCTGTATAAAGGGTTTATCAATAGACTTAGTGAGCACAGACCCCAGGGCCAAAAGGCTTAAGTCGCTGGAACCTTTGTTTGAGGTGCATGTCTTGATTGGAGGTCACAATGCCCATCTGGAAAAGGTGGGGACAACGTATACAACCTCTCCTCACCTCCAGAATGGACAAAATATTGAATCAAGCAGTGTTCAAGCAACTTTAAGGCATCTGCAAACATTTGTGTTGTCCTCACTCCTAAATGCAAAGAAATTGTCATTAACAGGTAGAGCGCTGCATTGATATAGCCCCGTTATCCAAAGTGCTTTAAAATTTGCATTTATCCTTCACCCACCGGCGCACACACAATGCAGTACTGGTGTGACCAACTTGAAGTTTTATAAAAGTATGTAGTATTGCTACTTTTTCTTGTAGGATCTGGATATTTCTTCCATCACTACACAATTTTCAGTCATATTTCATTATTTTGCTTTTGATTATGTTTTATATGCTGTCCACTCCTTGGATGAGACCATGTTTCTATTTGTGTATAACCTTCCTGTGCACCTCCACCCTGCTGCAGACAGATAACACTCCCAACATGCTGGCCAAAGAGGAGCTGAACCTGCTGGCTCGTCTGATGGGCAGCATGAAGGCTGAGAACATGCCCAAAGCTGAAACTGGCTTTCGGATCAACCTGTTTACTACAGACCAAGAGGAGGAGGAGGCGTAAGTGCTTTCTTTACTTTCCTCTTTATTTACATTTAAATTGACTCCCACAAGTCTGACTTTTTCTTTGGTTAACAGGGGGGCTTCAGGTGGAGTTGAGGAATCCTTGTTTGGGGTGATAAATATTCAAGCAATGCAGGTACAGTAGAGTACTCGTTAAAACCTGTCTGAGTATGCAAAAACAAAATGCACTGAATTGAACAGGTATTGTAGCAAAGAAAAGATATACACCTTGTTAGGCTGTCATGTCTTGATAAAAAAACAAAAAAAATAAATAAGAGTTACTTATAAATATGTGAGAGAGCGACATATTTGTTGTTGTTTTTTTAATTCAGGATGAACAGGCTGCGACTGAGCTCGCACGAATTGCCGGACAGTTTGCAGAGCAAGAAGAGAAGCCTGAAAACCCTAGCAGCAATAAAGGAGATGACCTGCTGGCCATGATGGATGACCTCTGATCTTGTTATGTACTTTCAATGAGGTGGTCAGACAAGTGTTTTGTCTCTGGGTTATGCCAGATTCTCTTATCTCAGGTAAAATCACATTATCTGTCACTGTGAGCTTCCCTTTTCATCTGTAAAATATGCAGATCTCTATATGCACTCAATTCTACACTGGATTGTTAAACACAGATGTTATTTGAGGTTAAGATAAATATATTATATATTAGAGTATACCATTGGACCTGAGTTTTTGAAAACAGAATTACACAACAAATTAATTTACTTATTTTCATTGAAATAAACTATGTTTCAAATTATTAGCACATGGAAAAGTACCATATGAATGGACTACAATTTGTAAAACTGCAGTATTTGCTAAAGTATTTTCTATATTATAATTTTATGTTTTCAATAAAGCATGTATTCATTCATTTTTGCTTGTGCTCTGATTTTTACACAATGTAAGACAAACAATTTTTAGCCATTAATTTTTAAGATGATTAGGTTTTTGCTTTTGCTTGCTGGTCAGGTCGTTATACTTAGTGATGCCCTTTCTTGGATAAATAAATGTAAATATGAGGGCGCATAAACAATACACAGTTAAAACAGATTAACACAGCTGTACACAATATTCGCTAGATCGGTAAACTCCAGGGAAAAACACCATGCACTGCATATTAGTTTGTTTTCTGGAGCGCCCAGCAGAGAGCGGTGTGGTTCCGTGTGGATGACAATCATCGACGTAAAGTGAGACGTCATCACGCTGTACTTCCTGGTTCGGACTTCTCGCGGGAAAACGAGTTTGTTGTCATGTTCGAACAGTTAATCGCGAAGGTGATTCGCACGTGGGAAAAGGCGTTTAACTGATACAGGTAACGATAACACAACAATTGATAGAGTAATCGTATCATATGAGGTTTCTAGAGGTTCTGTTGTACTTTGCTTGATCGCTGCTAAAGCTAACATGAAGGTTGCTAATTCAACTTACTGCCAGTGTCTTATAGGGAAACTGACCCTTTGAGGTGAAGCCACATGAATAAAATGAGAAACCTTTATCTGTTGTATTATTCTGTTGATTACCGGTTCATTTTGTGTCTAAAGTGATAGCTGGAATTAATGTCCTTCTCACATTAAACGATATATAATCAGTAAACACGTTTTAAACCAATACAAAGTGGTTTTCCAAGCTAGTTTTAGTCCAAATCGGTAGGTAATTGATATGAATGCGCAGCTGATGTCAATTTACTGCCCTGTGTTGTTGTATGAGGAGCTCCTGTAACATACAGAAGCATACAGTAAGTCTGAAAAACCTTTTTTGTTGAGTCAAGATCATTTCCATCAGTAATTGTGCATCTCAGAGATGACTGACATTTAGTTAGTGCTTCATTAAATGCAGGCGTGTCCCTGTGTGTGAAATAGACACCAGTTAAAACAGTTTTACTATGTTGCCTTGTAAAGGTTCCTAAGAAGAAAGAGAGATATGCGTTATTTAAAAAAATAACTTTGATTGTGTTTTAATGTGCACACAGTCTGAATCAATTGGATTTGTTAGGTTGGATGTTAATGAGGCTCACAATATCAACATGACACATATGGTAGACAGATGCACTTACTGTAGTCAAACATCCATAAAACAGTAGACAATAAATAACACAGCACAACACACGTTAATGAAATGTGTGGCAACAGCTAAATTCTTCCTGTCTGCAGGTGTCTCTGATTTCTGGAGATCCTCTTCGTCATTGTCCATGGAGTCACAGGGAAATGAATCCCCACCGTCGGGCTCAGGTCCAATCGAGGTCATCAACTCCATCCGGGAGCGCACGATTGCAGAGAACAGTATGGTGGTCCTGTTGCAGGGCCTGCAGGGAGAGGTGACCACAGTGGACCTGAAGAACGAGAGCACAGCGCGGGGCCGTGTGATAAACGTTGACGCCTTCATGAACATGCGCCTGGCAAACGTTCTGTACCGGGACAGACGGGGTCAGCTCACACAGCTGCAGGACTTGTTTATCACCGGCAGGAACGTCCGCTACGTTCACATCCCAGACCACATGGATATAATGAAGACCATACAGAGCCAGCTGGCCAAGATCCACAGAGTCCGCAACTTTGCCAGTCTGGGAGGAGGCAGAAAAGAGTACGCCAAGAAGACAAAATAACTAATTTTCATTTTCATAGGCGGATATAAAACTCAGTTGGGTACTGTTTGTGCAAGGATAAGACTAGTCCAAAAATACTCAGTGAATAAGCAATTTTTTTTTCTGAATGCTGGCAAAGTGGAGCAACTTTTTCGTGACATACTTGATACTTTCATCTCTTCAGTCCTCTAAAGTTCCTTCACATGAAACAGAAAAAACCCTTTGACTCTTTGTGCTCACACAAGTCTACGTCTCTGATAAGAGGTCGCAAGATTACAGTGGTTCTGTTTTTTAGGGGCTTGCAGTAAAGGATGACCAAGTCTGGATCATTTTCTAGAGCTGCATTAAACTGTTGTTTTCATTATTAATTAATTTTTCTTTACAAATCTGACACTTTGTCAGAGCCCCACGATTTCTTGTATATCTTGTGTCATATCTGACAAACAGTGTAAAACCCCAAAATATTGATTTTCAGTGATATAAAACAGAAAAAAAGAAGCTAATACTGAGATTTGTGAAACCAAAAAGCGACTAAAACAAGTAATCGATCATCACATTTGTTGCTGATTAAATATCTGTCAGCTAACTGTTGTAGCTCCGAGGTTTTGGTAAGAATCTGTCTGTATTGTCTGATCTTGTAGATAAACTGAAACAGAGACATGAGTTTACCTCAGACAATGAGTATCTCTGTATTTCTTCCTACTTATCATTTATAGCAATACAAATGTATCTGCAAAGAGCTATTATTAATCAGAACCACTGGACTAATGAGTTGACCATTGTGCATTTGTGCTTTGGAAACTGGATTTGAGGTTTTTAAATGATGAACTAACTGTCTTCAATTTCTTTTGAATTAGTAGGAACTTTTTTTTTTTTAAGTACATGAAAGAATTATGAATTAAGATGCCAACAATTAATTCACTGTCCACCCAAAAGCCTCTCTGCACCAGCACTTGACCGCTTCATTAAAATTAAATGGAACATATTACAGTGAACAGTGGCTGCAGGTGTGGCCCAAAGCGTGTTTACTGCTGAGTATTCCTGGCATGCACCACAAAGCCCATCTGTCTGTCTGTGAAGCCAGCCCAAAGTTAATAACTGCCCATATGCAGGAAAACATTAGTCATGATCAGTGCCAGTCTGGTGGAGGGAAAAACAAGCAGGCATGTTTCCACAGCTTCCACCTCAAAAACATCTCCGCTGTATGCATCACCGAGCTGTCACTCTCCACTGTGATTGGCGCTGTGACACCCAGCAGGGCGCGACGGCCTCCGTTCGGCCAATGGAAACGATCGGAGCGGCTGAAAGGAAGAGAGTGTTTCGCTTGGAAACTGCCGTCCCAGTGTTCTCCCGATGCACAAATACGATTGGGAATTTGAGGAATTTGCAGAGCGGCGTGTTATTTCTTCACAGTGTCAGGAAGAGGACAGGCCTGACATAACACAGGCGGAGGCTGCTGGTGCAGATAAACCCTCCACTGTAGATGGCATCCACCAGCCACATCATTTAAACAGACTGAAACACTGCAGTAAATTCATGGCATTATGCACGCAGGAATGTCCCCCAGCGGCCGGATCATTGTTTTGGCTGCGGCCTCGGTGTGTTTTTAGGGACATATTTTCTTTTTCTCTTGACTGCTTTTAAAACCAACCTTGAGAGCGTCTGAATGACAGCAGCCCACATAATGACCGCTTACCGCTTTGCTAAAAACACGACCGAGCGCCACATCAACACTCACTGGACTCAGAATAGCACTTTACAGAGGCTCAACCGCACAAAACAATTCTTTTACAATGCATAACACAGCCCAGTTTAGTGTCACCGACTCCAGCAGTGGTCAAAGAAGTACTCAGATACTTTACTGAAGTAAAAATACACAAGTATTATCCGTGAAAAGGACACGAGAACAATTCTGAGGTGCTTTACTTAATTTTCTGTGACTTTGTGCTTCAAATACACCAGGAAATGTAGTTTCTACTCCTCTGCGTTCATCTGACAGCTTTACTCAGCAGTTAATTTACAGATTAATATCGTACACGAACTAAAAAAAGCTTATAACGTGCAGCCCACTCTTTATACAGAATCAAACCAGTGCTTTTCTGCCCTGTTGGCTCATGACACCTCGTGTGTTTAGCTGGGTTCTTGGTCACATGTTTAAAAGTGTCCTTGGGTTTCATCAAACAGACGGTTCCCCTCTAAACTCCTCAGATCTTGTCCTTTAACAAAGAAGAAGACAATTTTAAAAAAGTGATATTTCACAAATGAAAACATCAGAACATAGTTGTTTCTTCTTTTCTTGTCTACTAATCATCTCATGCCCCATACATTAATATTGTGACCTTTGGTTTGAAACCAATGGACCAGAGTCTGCAGCTGTAAAACACTACTCATATAGTGATGCATCATTAGTAACAGTCTATTGATATTATACATAACCATGTGTCACCCACAGATGCCAGTTTTCTGCAGACTGAAGTAACAAGTAGGAATAAACGGCTTAAACCTATTTGGGTGTTTTCCAAGTCTCTGTGTTTGAGTTGATGAGGCATATTTGATAATTATACCTAATTATACCTCAGTTAAACTACAAATGAAACTAATGTGAACTGTTGAGAGATGAAATCTGTGTTTGTGACTGCTAACGATACATAGAAACACAACAGGGTTCCCCAACCAGACAGTTTTCTATAAATAATGAGTTACATGTTCTAAATGTTTAGATCAACCTATAGGAATGCATTGTATATTATGATTTATTTAGTTTATTTCCCTCTACTCAACCTGATTAAAGTGCTGTTGAGATTGAAATAACCTTTTCTAGGGAGACTTTGCTAAAATGTCTTCATGAAAGTGATAAATACAAGCAAACGTGCTACAGTGGAGACAAAATCCAGTTCAGACACAATAATGAAATGTATAAAATGAAAAAACTCAACACAAAATGTTCTTAATCACTTTCCTCCAAACAACAGCACCTGCTGGTTCTGCTCTACGTGCTGCTCCACTGTTTGCTTAGTAAAGTCTGTTTGCTCTTGTTTTCCCTCCCTCGACGCTGAGATTAAAATACAAAGAGCTCAATTAATCCAGGAGCCCCCGAAAGCGCCGCAGCCCTGTGCTCATGGCAGCCGACTAGCTATTTCCTGTTCCACCCTCCTGGCTCAACAGTGAACAGACCTCACTGTGGTGCGTTCGTGGCCAGCAGAGGAGTGATCACCTCCCTCTGGTCAAGCAGTGTGGCTCCAAATGTGCCCAGAGGCAGAATAACAAGGGCGATTTCTATAAAAGTAGGGACTCTGATTCGTTTACTGCCATTTTGGGGCTTTTATTTTGGAGCTTTGGATTTTCACTTGTCTCTCAGGAAAAGGAAACTCCTCCTGAACACCAGTGAGGACCACTTGTGTCCTCCTCCTCCTTCTCCTCCTCCTTCTCCTCTTCTCAAGGATGACAGGGAGTGGGTCATAGTGGAGGGCTGATCCCTCTCCGTCAGTCCAGCAGCTACATCAGCTCTTCTGTCACAGCCTCTCACTGTGTCTCTGTCCACATCATGGGATCTTATCCAAGCGTTGGCTGATACACCAGGTCCAAACCTGGATCTAAATCCTTTGTTTTTCAGTGGAAACTTTGTGCTGGTCCAGCTCTGCAGTGCTCATCCAGGACTGAGGTGAGTGATGGTCTGACTTCTGGTGCTCTACTATTTATCTTTAACATCAAATATGATTCATGTTTAATGTAAACGATGCTTTTAATGTCATATATTAAAGACCCTATTTTTGCTTCTTTTAACATCCTACACACAGGATCATCCAAAATACACTGCAGCTGCTCTTCTGTCAGGCAATAAACAGGGCTGCAAAGCAGTTTATTAGCAGGGTCTGTTTCCTTGCAATACCACAGACCATAAAACTCTTTATAGGTGCAGTAGCTTCAACGTGCCCAAAATCATCAACACTGGCAGTTTGTTTCATGTATTTTTACACCTCCTTTTTTATTCACTTTATCCTGTGTTAGATGGAAGAATATGTCTGACAGCAGCTCCCCGTCTGAGACTGTCGGCATTCAATGAAGCGAGGTCAACTACTGTAAAGCAACAAGTCTTATTTTCAATGGTTTCTAGTTTCATCTTTCGACTTATCTGAGATTATCTGAGCAGGAAGTGTGGGAGGGTTGAACGGGAGTGCATTTTATGGGGTTACATAAACAGCTACAGCTGCCGGGCTCTGCGTGTGTATACTTAAGTTGAGAAGTTATTGGACTTGTCTGGAAATGTTAGGTGTTAAATCTGTCTGCCCGAGACCGCGGCTGCATAAAACGGACATTTGTCTCCCTCCCTGGTATTATGTCTTGTGCTCCAAACTCGGATAAACTTCCCCACAAACTGCCTGTCGTGAAGTTCTGTGGAGCTCTGCGTGAAAATATAGTTTTATTCTGCAAGTGAGAAAACAGAGCAAGTGTGTGGGCGTAAGTCTGACTTTTTTTAAACTTAAAAGTGGGTTTTTTTGTACAAAATAATCGACTGTGGCTCTGTAAGAAGTCTCCATCTTTTCCCTTGTGCCCTTATTAAGTCATAAAAATGTTTTTTTCTTAAAACAAGGGAACCAGTTAACTTCAGCTGGTCTTAAGAGGTTTCCAGAAATGAGAGTGTGGACGTTAAAAATTTGCATCAAACACAAGAATCAAGAAAAATCAACTTTGATTTGCAGTGAAACAAGATGCACCAATGTGCAAATGTGAAGACTGATTGTTTTCTAAATGTGAAGCTTTGGCCTGCAGCCAGTTAGCTTAGCTTAGCACCAGCAAGTTTAAAGCTCGCTAAATAACATGTTTTATCTCCTTTTATAAGTATAAAAACAATATTCTTGCAGTTTTACAGGTTAATGAGCTGTCTTGGTCAACGGTTGCTAGAAACATTTCAGCACATTGTTTTGTCGTTTTTACACACTGATATAAAATAACGGGATAGTAGGCTGATTTATCGCCTCTGAACCAAACCAAGCTAGCTGTTTTCAGTCTCAATGCTAAGCTAAGCTAACTGGCTGTAGCTTCGTATGTTACCTTCCAGACATGAGAGCGGTGTGAATCTTCTTATCTAATGCTGCACCACAATTAATGCTAAAAGTTTCATTAACAGTCTGATCGGAGGGCGTCTACATCAACTGGGTGTGAAGGCTGGTCTAAAACAGTTATGCCCAGTTATGTTGTTAAGGTCTGGGGGCTGCAAATTGAGGGTGTAGATGCAGTCATGCTTCTCCTCTGAGTTAAATGCCGAACAGAAGGCAGTGCTATTTGAGACCCATCAGTTCCCATGAGTCAGTGGACCCTGAGTCAACTCCTGAAAACGGCTATCGCTGTAATTGCCCCCCAAAGAAAATAAAATCGAAAGCCTTTGAGGGCGTAAAGGCTCTGCCAAGAGTGCCCCGGATAAAGATCAGGGTGGGAGAGCGGCTCAAAGCCCCCAGTGGCAGCGACTGGAGGAGGGTTATGGTTTCGTTTTCTCCCTGGAGAGAAAGCACCAGAAAGAAAAACACCCAGCTCCCACGCACATTGTTGCCGTAATGACAGGGAATGTGAGGGGGTGGGAAATATCAGTCATCATGTTTACATCAAGCTTTACTGTAACCGTGGGACCATCTGCGACAGGGTTTCAAATCCCCCACTTCATCTCGTCTCGGTCCCTCTTAAAGGAGCAGTTCGCCCAAATTATAACAAAAACATGTCTAAAAACCTTCTTTCTATTGAAAGTAGTTACAGTGACTGCTGTGGATTATCCAGTGAACCAGTCGCATTGTTGTGGACTGACATGTTAGTGTTACTGTTTACCACTTGGCTCAGAGGATGGCAGTGTTTGTAACTGTCATGAAACTTGGTGCAAACATTGAAGTTCAATTTCAAAGTTTTGTTCAGACATTCATGGTTCCCAGAAGATGAATCCCTCTTTATAAATGACTTAGTACCATTTTAAGAGAATGTGTCAACAACTGCAGGATGGATGAAACTGCAGGAACATCTGTTATTCATCTGACCTTCATCTTCTTCTGCACCAACAACACCAAAACTGAATGTTTCAGCATCTGCAAAACTGATGATATTCCCATTGATCTAATTTACACCTAATGAGCTAACATTAGCAGGCTAACGCTACACCAAAGCATCATACCTGCTAAATATCAGTATGTTTGCATTGTCACTGTCACTGTATTTGCATGTGATCTACAATGAAGCAGCATGTTGAAATGTTTTATACCCACGGGGAGTCAAAGCACTGATGCATGTCGGTGTCACAGCCAATTAAACTTCACAAACAGATGTTTATCAAAATGGTTTTTTTCTCCCTAAAGATGTCATTGTTGGTTTTTGTTGTCTGAGGTGTCCCTGGAGCTGTTTCACCACCACAATTAGTTTTAATTCTCTGCAGCTGTGAGCAGCTCTTCTGCTTCCTTAGTGCACTGCTGTTGTGTGCAACAACAGCACGCGCACAAGTATTTTCAATATCTATACTGACTATTCTGAGTAATTTTGTCATTTTCCTGTGTGAACACAAACTTACTTAGATTTCCTTGCAGTATGTAATTGGGACACAGTCTGTTTGAACAGTTTTCTACTAAGACACCCTTTATAAACATTTTTAAAGACAGTTTCCAACTGGTGTTTTCCCTCTTTCCTTTAGTTCATTAAGACGACTGCTACAGTGGAGGGTTTTACAAAAAGGCTCCATTCATTAACAACCTATTAAACAACAACAGACTTGATGGATGTTATTTTTTTATTTCAAATTTCATTAAATCTGTTCTTGTTAACATTTGCACATTGACTTAACCGTTAATTGGCCTATTATAAAAGCAATAAAACAATGGACCCTTTATTAACTGATTACCAACATTTACAAAAGATTTAATAACTAAAATGCTGAACGCCATCCAAAGGGACCCACTGGAGCTGTTACACAGTCCAAAGCAAAAATATACTTTGTTTGTGATAACAGTTTGTTATTAGCTGGAGTTTCTCTCAGTCCAAGGGAACATGTGAAATCTGTCGTGTCACTTCTTCTGTGGGAAAAAAAAAGAAGAAAAAAACATTTCCTGGACGCCGGAAAAGAGTCTCCTCAGGCACTGATGTCATAAATATAAACATCCCTATCAGACACAGAGGGGCCCCACGTTGTCCTAACCGTGGGCCTGAGTGTAAAACACTTACGAGGAACAGTTTGTCCTGGTCTTCTGACCTCTGACACTAGCTTAGATCACAGGACTGATGGGCGGGGAATGTGTTTTGTCAGGCTTTTGGCATCTCTTGGATGAGCTCAGACTTCCCGTTTGGGTTTAAAAGTGGCACGATTTCCTCCCTCATCAAACAACATTACATCAGATTGAGGCACTGAAGTCCATATTAACTGTCCTCTTGTGTGTTTCTGTGACAGGATTTGTCGTTGAGAAGGTGGATGATCGAACGCCCACTGAATCACTATGGAGCCTGTTAAGAGAGATATGGAGCTGCTCAGCAACAGCATGGCGACCTATGCTCACATTAAAGGTCAGACTCAGCATGTCAACTCCAATGGTTCCCAACCAGGGACTCTCTCAAGGGGTCACTGCATGAATCCATGGGGTCAGAAGATGATAACGACATTTTACCACACTTCTCAGATGTTTCTGGTCAAACACTGTTGTTTTACTTCTTCAGGCCTTTACACATATTACACTTCCCTGCATCAACATACTCAGGCCATGATGCAGTCTCCAGAGGTTGCATGGCAACCTCACAGTAATAATAATACAAAAAGTAGTTGTTTTTCCTCTGTGGTTCGTGTACAGATTACATAACCTAGATATAACTGGGTAGTGAGCTGTAGAGTTAACAGATGTCAGATCATGTTTCCCTTGGACAAAGCCAGGCTAGCTGTTTCCCCCTGTTTCCAGTCTTTATGCTAAGCTAAGCTAACCAGCTGCTGGCAGTAGCCCCATAACTCGTTCCTGACTCTCGCCTAGAGAGCAAATAAGCACATTTGCCAAAATGACAAACTATTCCTGGCTTTTCAACTCTGTCGTAAAACAATACTCTCGCATCCATATATATACACTGAAAGGTTTATTGGTAGCTGTAAATGCTCCTCCTGTCCGTACTAGGCATTAGACAAACGTGAAAAAATGTGAATCGCTGCAAACTCAATAGAGGACTTTTAGTTTTGCCTGAATCAGTGCCAGGGACCTCAGTGTCCTGTTTTCTTTGGCTCACACTCTGACAGTGTATCTGTTTACATTGTTCAATTTATGGAGCTTCAATGTTGCCAACAGAAAAAAAAAACAAAAAGATAATTTATGTAACTGCTGTTTATTATTAGAAATCCACATCAGCAACTTTAGTAAAAGTACTGATGCAATCAATGAAAAACTACTTCAAGTGGAAAGTATTATCAGCAAAACACACTTAAAATATCTGAAATAAAAGTATTAATTGTGTAAAAATGGGAGTGATGCATTATTAAATATGTCTTAATATTATTGTTTTGTTTTATTTATTACAGTGTTTATGCTAATGCAACAATGCATAAGTAGGATTTTACTATTGTTTTACTACTTGATGCAGTTAGTTAGTTTAGTCCAGTTGCTTCCAATATGGGGTCTGACTCCTCCAGATAGTTACAAGACAAATCTGAGGGGTCATGAGATGATTAAGTGCAAAAGCAGAGAAAACAAACTTCAGATGCACGTTTGTTTTCATTTTTGGGATTTTTTTTTCAGTCTTTGCTTGTCTTGTGAAATATTGGATCATTTAATCTCTTTGTGCCTTGAACTGTTATGAGAATTGAACTATATGACAGATTTATTGAAGAAATCAACTCAAAGACATCTGAAATATGCCAGAGGGCCCAAACACTGCTGCACAAGCCAAAACATTTTGAAACTGCTGGTTTAATAAATTATATGTAGATCTTTTTAAAGATGTTGATCTGATAAGTAACTATTATTTGCAAAAGTCAGATAAATGTGATTTAGTGGATGCAACAAGTACCACAACATTGTATTAGACACAGTATTTGAGTAAATGTACTTAGTTACATTTCATTACTGTGTGTTTCTCTGCCAATGCAGCCAACCCAGAGAGCTTTGCCCTCTACTTCATGATGGGCGTCTGTTTCGGCCTGCTCATGGCGCTGTGCCTCATGGTGGCAGCCATCGCCTGCAGGACTCGCCGCCGCAGCAGGCCTCCCCCTTCCCCTGAGAGAAGACAGCTAAAGGAGTCGAGCGAAGAAGAGGAGGATGAAAGCATCGCAGAGGAGGATGGGGGAGAGGAGGCCGAGATCCCCAAAGTGACAATGGGTCCCATGAGTGATCGTAGCAGCCAGTCTAACGGTACTCTGAGGAGCGTCAATGTGTTTGCGTCGGCCGAGGAGCTGGAGAAGGCGCGACGTCTGGAGGAGAGGGAGCGAATTGTCAGGGAGATCTGGAGAAACGGGCAGCCGGACATCTTGGTCACAGGGACGGGGACGATTGGACGAGTGCATTACCACTAACAGACACTAACAGACTGCGCCCTGAAAATCCACCATTCGACTGCAAAGGGCTGGTCATAGACAATACATTTGGTAGAGAAGCTTTCACCTTGATTTGTATGGCAACCTAAAGTGTTCAATATTAGTGTTTAAAAGTAGCCAAAGCCCTGCCCAGTGATCATCATCTTCATCTGTGTTTTCTTTTTAACACAGGAGCAATGTTCATCTGCCACGTTTACCCACTTAGTTTAGTATGCTGTCATTCGTTTTACAGGTAATTGATCACAAACCAAAGGATGAATTAAAAACCCTGAAACAGAGACAGAACTGCTGGCATCGGCTTTTGGCAAAGTGAAAAAGAGAAATACAAATTTAGGACAAGAAAAAAAATTACAATAATTAAATAATATTCCACTTTTCAGACTGCTTCTGCACCTGGATGAGGTCCATACAGTCTCTAAATAAGAAAACATCATTAGTTGTCATTAGTTTATAAGAGCAATATGTGCAATATGTGCATTATTTTTTTTTCAATAAGGAATTTTTAAAACTCGGCTCAGTGTTATTTTGTTTTGCTTCTTTTCACAAAGTCTTTATTGTTAAGGAAAACCTTGTTTGTACTAACAAGGGAAAAAAAATGTTGAAATAAACAAAACAAAATGAAACCCATCAAATAAACTGTCTCTGTGAAAATAAGCAGGATAATATAATATTGCATTATATTAAGCTGAGCTCATTTCAGATCTTCAGTATTTCCCTGTATTTATTCATTATTAGGGTTTTTTTTTCATAATTACTTATTTATTATTATTTTTAATACTGAACACTCCTGGACGCCATTAACTTTTGTATGGCGTGAGACATGAGACCTTTTTGTATGCAGCATGTTTGACTTCATCTGTATTTTACCATATCTTTGCAATGTGAATTATTAAAAGTTTAACCACTTTTTAAATCAACAGCAGTGCCCGTGTAGCTTGTATTTATCACTGGATGCAGCAGCGTCCGTCTGTGATCACTTACGTGTCGAACAGTGCGCTTCCTTGGTTTCCTGAGTCTCTTTGGTAAGTATGTAGCATTAGCTGACGTACAAACAGCTAATCGGCGTTTGTCCAAATGGAACTGTGTCGTCACCGTGCGGTTGCCCGGCAACCACGCGACACTCCAGGAAGTCACCTTTCCCGCCCAGGAAATATCGCGAGCCCGGAAACCCACCATGTTTTCTAAAGTTTTAAACAGAAATGCAAAACATCCCCTTGTTCCAGCTCCTCAAACGTTAAAGATTTGCTGTTTTGTATGTCTAATATTACAATAAATTGTTGAATTTTGACTTGATTTGGCTCATTAGACAGTTCATAACCAAAATATTCACTTAACAATGGTATAAAAGAGAAAAGCGGCAAATACTGATATTTTACTAACTTAAATCAAGGAACCGAGATTTCATTAAATTAGTTTAATCAACTATAAAGATCATTAAATAAATGAATCTAAAATAATTTCATCACTTTAAACTAATTTCATCATTTCCGGCTTTGGGAAAATAATTCATTCTCATATTTTAATCATTCAAACAAAAAAAAATAGTGTATGTTAATGGGAAAAAGAACATAGTAGGCTATTTAGTTGCAACCACAGTGTTGAATTAATCCCATGGAGGGATCTTCATTGTGGGTTAATCTTCGCATTCAGCTTCCCACATAAACCCTCCAGTCTTTTCCCAGCCTTTAAATCGACTTGTCTCTCTGACCCCATCACTTCCTGCGTTTCCTTTTCCACAATTCCCACTGCTTTCCCACCCAGTTCTACCTCCAACACAGCAGCTCTCTCTGCTGAAGACATGCCTGTTCTGGGGCTATGAAAGAGCCATTTACCTCAGCCGTACTGTAGATATTACCAATGCAAAGCTTTCCCAAGTGGATCCAAGCGATGTCCCAGGAGACGGTCTATTTTCTGCTGGCTGGATTTTCCCCCTTCGTCCATGAAAAGGCCGATTATGTTAAACTGGAGAACTTGTGTCCAGTGTCCGTTAAAGCGGCTGAATCTGAGATTGTTATAAAGAAAACATCTCTCAAAACTGAGAAAATGAGATACTCATGACCTGATGGTGTGACCTCTGACACACTGTCACAACTCTTCAGTCTGTCTTTAACAGCTCAGAACACATATTTCACATCGCTTTTGCTGCCCTGACACTTTGTGGGTTTTTTGGATGTTCTGGGGATTGCCTGACATGATTTTGAGCTGAAAAGGTTGAATGATGGATTTTCTCTATATCTGTAATTGACAGTTTGTACCTGGAGCTGACGAACATGTGCTGTTATTGAACCTTTTCAACAGTTTGTTCATGAAAAGCTTTGCAGTGAGTTAGACATAACTAGGATTTTCCTATTAACAGTAACAGTGGGATAATGTCTGATGATGAATTCAGTTTTCTGTAAGCTTGTTTATCTGTTTTGCAAACAGGGATACATAATGTAACAAAACAGTGTTAAGAGTTAATCAGATATGACGACAAAGCAGCAAATCCACACAATGATACAGGAATATCTGACTTCAAATATGTAAAAACTGAACAACACATTTATTCTATTTTCTGGCATTTTATAGAAAAAGAAACATCATCTGCAGACTGATCAATAATGAATAAAATCAGTCCAGTCTGAGGCCAAATTAAAAGTTACCACTTCAATACTTTTATAAATATTGAGTTTTAATATGAGGGAAAACAAAAAAAGTCTGATTGCTCAACTCGTAATATTTTTACAGACTGTGGTGAGGTGTGCATGACCTGTGACCTGTCAACACAGTGCAGCGTCTAAACATCTCAACTGTCTGTTCATCGGTAGATCACAAAAAAAGAAAAACGGCACACACTCACAGAATCGCCTTGGATCAAAGAAAAATCTATTGCAAATTAAAAGACAAACACTTCCTCAGAGCTCATAAGAACAGTAAAAAAGTTTTCAGCTTCAGATTGAACAAAAAGAACGGACAGGCCTACAGCTCTGTTTAGTACATGCAGTATGTGCAAAGGTGGGACGAAGCAGGACAGAGATTCACAAACTCAACTCCTCTTCAAAATATACACTTTCATCTTTGCCTCTGACGGCACTTTGATATCGTTTTCTCCCCCAGAAGTTACAATTACAATAATTTAACTCTTATTTCTATACAGGTGTTAGCTTTTTTGATGACTATGTTCTTTTTTATTATTAAAAATCTAAACATCAGGAAGCCACTTACCTCACAGAAAGGACAGAGGATGAAAACCTACGTGTTTTTCTGTCTAAAGCAAATCAGGGGATTCTGGTGCCAATTCTTTACAATATATAGTTGTCTTTAACAGAAAAAAAAAAAACACCAAAAGCCAACGAGGATAAACTGCAGCTCACTCATGAAACTGTCTTCAGCTCCTAACGAGAAGTACAGGTGAGGTGGCACTACATGAAAAAGCTTGAATAATATAAGTGACGACCACCAATCGTTCCGGGGTTCGACAGATATTTACTTTCACGTGAGATAATTTGATGATCAGGAGCCCTGAGCCCACTACTGATTGGTCCCGTGGAGCGAGGTATCAATCAAACGTTTCATGCATTAACATCAAAGATATATCACAGTCCCAAAAACAACAAAAATCAATAAAATGGACATCATCTACACTGACAAACAGGAAATCCCATAGGCAGTACCTTCAAACAGATTACATACTACTGTGTTTTTATTATCTTCTAAGGCACACATACATTTCTTATTTTCTCCTGCTTTCAGGGATCACTCTTTGAACGTTGTTGCCTCAGTATTTTCTCCCTTAAAAAGATACAATTAAAGTCGACCAGCTGCAAAACAAAACTCACTGTCACTTAAAAAAAAAAAACAAGAACTCAAATTTAAGCTGAAACCTCACGTTCGACAGTAACAGAGTGGTGCTTTTCATTCAAGTCTTTCTTCACTTTAACCATGAGAAGGCTCAAACTCACTGAATATATTTGAACTATTAAAAGATGGGATGAAGTGAAGAGAAACCTCCGACACAGACGCTCTGGAAGGTGAGTGGTCTACGGTTTCAGGGCGGAGCCGTCTCCAGTATTCTTCGCTTCTTTTCGGTCTACTTCTATGCTGTCGTCTCCAAGCTCGCGCTCCTCTCCTCCCTGGTACATGTCGTGGGTCCACTTCGGGCTGCTGCCTCCCTTTCGGTAAACAAAGCGACCTCGGCGAGTCGGGAAAGAGCCCCGGCCTCTTCCACGGTTGTCTATCCAGGTTTTCTCGCCGTCACGATCGTCATGCTGGAGGAGAAAGACAATGAAATAAACTAGAAGTCCTTCACACAGCAGGACTGTTATGCCAGGCCCCGATCCTGTCCCCGCACCCAAAACTCAGCTCTGGGCAAACTCTTTTATATTTATTCATACACTTAAACGTTATTGCTTTGTTTAACTTAATATTATACAAGTGATACATAAATGCCTTAAGTTGGTCCAGAGCTGAGTTTTATGCTGCGCACAAATTTCCCTCCTCAGTCAAGATTAAAGCCGAAACTTGGATCAAAAAAAATCGGTTACTTTCCAATAAATTGTGATACGGCTACACCGCACTTCGTGAAAGTGGTCTTACGATGAGATGCAGTTAATGCAACCGGAAGCAGGGTCTGTATGCCATTAAGTGAAGGTGAAGCTTCACACACTCACCAGGTAATACTTCCTGCTTTTGGGTGTGTACTCAGGGTCCCACTCCTCCTCTGGAGGGCGCACTGCAGGGTTCATATTGGCAGGGTTTCCATTGCTGTTATTGCCTGGGTAATTTCCCCTGTTCCAACCTCTCCCTCTGACTCTGGGGAACTGAACGCAAACAAACAACGGGTGGATTTAAACTTGCACTCAAGGGACAGACACATTATCCACAATAAGATGAAAGAACGTTTAATAAAACTTCCAAAGCCAGAGTTTAAAACTGACCCAGGGACGATGAGAATGACAGAACACACAAATAAAAGCCATACTGATGGAAATCAGGCATTTGTTTAGTGATGAGGTGAAGTTCCACTGATTTGCACTACATTACCTTAATTAAAATCAGGTAGTACATGGAATATGTATGATTGAGTGTCATCATCATTATCATCATCATCCACATTATGTTCCTTAGCATTAGGAGGAAGGAACAGAGCAGAGAAGCGTAGTCTACTGTGATGCCATTAGGACAGAGAATTGCAAGAAGATGAGATGTCAGTACCTCAGTGGAAAAAAAACAAACAGCAGAAGAGATGAGCAAAACGCAGACAGTAACTTACAAATCCACGGCCTCGGCCTCGCTCTGGGCCGTGGCCCTCGTAATCTCGAGGGCCTCTGTCTGTGGGCCCACTGTAGTCCCGTGGAGGATAACGTGTGTGACTGTAGGCCTCCTCCGAGTGCTCCACCCCCTCTCCCATGTACTCTTTACCTCTGAAAGGTGGAGGATAAGGGGATGGAGAGGACGAGGAGGAGGAGGAGGAGGACGGAGAGCGATCGCGCTTCTTTTTAGCCTTCCTGTGAGAACAAACATCAAAGTTGAACGTCAGTGTCACAAAAGTTGTTTTACAGCTAAAAATGTGAAAAACAGTCTGTGTGTGCAGGTTCGTGGGTTGCAGAGTGGCTACAGGAGACATGACTGATGTCTCCACCCCTGTCTCCTTCACACAAACAGGCGAAATGTCCTGAATCTTCGTTTAAAGAAGATATGCTGTCTGTCTCGTACTATATAGTTATCTTAGTAAGTGGAGATGGTACTTTTCTTGCTAATGTTTACTCTGTTTTCAATTCTCCAACATTTCCTCACTGACAGCAGTAACCACTCCTCTGACATTTCTCATGCGGAGACTGGACTGTGTCAGCCTCTAGTGGAGACGCTGAGACGACAGGCTGAACGTACTTGGATTTCTTGTGGTGTTTCCCAGATTTCTCAGAGGACCTCTCTCTGCTCGGTCCTCGGGAGCCTCCTGGGCTCCTGCCCTTGTAGTCACGCTCCTTCCCCGCGAACCTCTTACGCCTTTCAATATCCAGGCGAAGGTCCATCACGTCACCCTTAAACTTTTGACTTGGATCCTGCGGATGTATGTGTTTGTTAACCGCTGCAGCAGCTATTAGCAACGCTGACACTGGCAATTTTTGAATGAAGCAATCAAGCGCACGTATTCCCACAGATTCAAAAGTGCTATGCTGGTGACAGACAAACAAAAAGCTTGAGAACATATGAATATCTGCAATACAGATAAAGATGCACAACATACACCTGCGCTGCGTTCCCTCTTTTAGATAACACAAAATGTGAATACTGACAATTACATTACACACTACATAAAAAACTATGTGTAGCAAGTAAAGAAAATACAAAATGCTTTTTTCTTAAAATATGACTGTGCAAAATTCAATATAAAAGTATGTGTGGATACCAGCAGCATGCATGTAGCTCAGTAAAATAAATAGATTTTCACAGTTTTCTGTGGCTTGATTTTTTTTCTTTTTAGAAAAAATACTTACAAGGTAAAGGCACTGATAAGCGTCCCTTGAGAGGCTTGGACTCAGGATCTTAATTCACTTCCTTTTAGCCTTTGCTTGGGTTCGTACATACCCAATCAATAACCATATCTCATAGGCTGGGGGGGGCTTGCTTGGCACTTACAAAACACAATTGGGCTCTTTTGATTTAGAAATATGCATCCTTTGAAAGAAAAGCACAAAGCTGAACACTGCTGCTTTGGGTCGTCTCAAATTTGCTTGTTCCAAATACGTCAAATTTCAAAAGGGCAGGTCACCTTGTAGCTCGTCTCCTCCATATCCTCAAACAGGTGAGAGTGCCTCTTAAAAGCACTGGGGGAAACATCGATTCTCCTGAGAGAGGAGGAAAGGCTCTGATGTCAGTAGGCAATGATTACAGAAGGAGTGCACAACAGAGCTGCTGAATAAATTCCTCTGTGATCAGATAAAAGGACGCTGAAGATACCTGTGGATTTCTGGGCTCTTCCTTGGCTTCATCTTTTCTACCTCTGCAGCTTTTCTTTGGTACATGGCAAACCGCTCACTTAAAGTCATGTCTGATGAGTGGAAATGTTGCGCTGCAAGCAAAGAACAAAAAAAAATATTATCCCCCACATACGGCAGCTTAAAACAAAGCAAACATGTTCGACTAATGAGATGTCCAGCGGGTTTGTCAACTGTCCAAACTGCCGTCTTATCTTGAGACCATTGGGACCATGCAGATCATACTCTACCTTTGATGTAGTGCACAATTGAGACTATGTGCTGAGCAAACAGCTCAGACGGGCTGCGACAGAGCTGTGCGGACTGAATGTGCTGGAAAATGGAACGAAACTCTGAATCTTTCTTAGTGGGATTGAGCAGATCTCGCGGCAGGTGGCGATCTTTAGACAGGGATGAGCTGAGGGAACAGACAGCAGAAGAAGAGAGGAACACTGACTAAAGAATTACGATTAGACTTTATGGCGAATGTATATCAACCACACTGGCCTAAATACAAGACTGAGAGGCTGTACTATATTTGAAAACTAAATACTGCGTATTCATACATGTTTTACATGCGTCTGCAACATGTTCTCTGGCTGTAACTGGCTTTGACCCACATTATAATAGATATTATTGATTAGAAAGTGTTGCTGCTACCACTACTACTCCTCTCTGTCACACTATTGTTCCCAAGTCATGTTCCCACGACTACACATACCTGGGCATGTCATCTAAAGAGCTGATTTTGAGTTCAAACTCCTGCCTTGATCCAGACAAGTGTCGTAATGGAGACTCCTCACGTGGAGGGAAGGCTCCAGGGAACAGTGGTCGATCCTTTTCTCTGGATGTGGTGGGAGGGGACGGACTCCTTCTGGACTTCTCCTTTTCTTTCTTTTCCTTCTTCTTGGACTTCTCCTCTTTCTTGGAAGTGTGCTTGCGGCTCCTGTACAATTCCTCCTCCATGTGATCTAGGGACTCTGCCTCTTCAACATCTCTCCGGTTTTTCTCTTTGACTGACGGATAGGTTGTTGAATAGCTCGGCTCATCCCCCCACTTCCCGAAAATGTCCCGAGCGGTGAGGGTGCTTTTAACTTCGCCATCCTCCTCGATGTCCCTCTCTTTCAGCCCGTGGGACTTGAGGAACTCTTCTTCTCCGGCATCAAAGAAAGGCACGGTCTTGTCTTCCTTGGAGTCGCCGAAAGAAGTCGACAAGAAAAGGTCTCCGGACTTGCTTCCTTTCTCGAGATCTCTGTCCAAGGTGCTCTGCTCTTTTTCACGACCGTTCTCCTTGTCACCAGCCTGTTTTTTGTTTTTATTCTCAGCTAAAAACCTGAAACAGAGAACAAACTAAGCTTTAGTGCCTCCAACACCAGGAGCATGACCAATATTCTTATTTTAATGCTTTAGATTGAGATGAACATTGCATGAGGCAAAGTAAGTTACGAGTACAACATATTCGCAAAAACTGGAAAAAGAGGAATGTAAGACACATCAGGGATGGGCACACTCAAAATGGCATTTTGTCAGTAGCACTTCTGTGTAAAAACTGTTAAATCTTACTGTTCTCAGTATTAATGTAATGGCTTCAAAAGCTAAAAACTTTAAGTTTAATTAAAAAACCTGCAAGCACTAGCTGTTTAATTTTCTGTCTTGATCAACACCAAAAAAAAGCCCATCCCTAATGCAAACAGTAGAGACCACGACTCAGATTGCAGTAATTATACTCACGTAACCACTGTTTCATACAACTTCGTCTCAGTGCACAGAAAAGGACAAGAGCCGGCTACACTTTCAACGCACTTAAAATCAGGAGTCTTATGTTTTCCTTTTTAACATGTATTCTTCCAAGGATCTTTGAAAAAAGGCTAAACATGTTTGAAAGAAAAATAATGTTCATAATTTGTTAGCAAAATTAAAAAGAAAAATGATATAATTATATTCAAAGAACTTAAAAAGTGACAGACATACTTTTTGAAGGCGGCAGAGATCACAGTCTTATCGCTGACTTTGCCGTCTTCCTTTGAGAAGAACCCAAAACCACCGAAGGAGGCAGTTTGTCCTGATTTTGTGGGGCTTTTTTCAGGAGGGGATGATGCACCGCCAACGGTTTTCCACAGAGAAGCGCCACTGCCGGGACCTCGGCCCTCTGGACCAGTAGGAGCATCCTCCTTCTTAGCGTCTGGGCTGGTTTGTTTAGGGCTGGTTTCATAGTCAATCCATTTACCTCCAGACGCCTTCTCGATGGCGCTGCCATCTGCTGCCTGACCTGTTTTCTCTGCTTGACTTTCTGCTACCTTCTCCTGAGCATCCTTGGAGCCACGCTTGCCCTTGCTGCTGCGGTGGCATGGTGATGAGGAAGCAGACCGAGAGGAGTAGCTCGAGCGCCTGGAGTGTCGAGATTTCCCCGAGGATGAGCGGTCAGAGTACCGGGAGCGGCTCCGGCTGCCTGAGCGCTTCCTAGGCGTGCGTGAGCGTGAGCGACCCCTTCTGGGGCTGTGTGAGTGGTGGTCCTGCTCATGGTGACGATCATGCCAGCCTCCACCGCCACCCTGCCAATTGGCTTTGTAGCCATATCCCCCACCTCCTCCCCTGTTCTGGTAATGGCCGCGCTGATAATAGCCTCTGTTTCTGCCTCGGTAGTGGTATGGCCTCCGGTATCCTCGGTTGTAGCCTCTGAACCCACCTCTATTGTTCTGATAGTCCCTGGTGGGATAGTTTCTATAGGACGGAGAGTGAGAACGAGAGCGGGAACGAGACCTAGAACTGGATGAGAGAGAAGAGAGAAAAGACAGAAGAAGAAAGTAAGCATGTAGTGACGCCTAACACAGTTTTCAACTTAGCAAGTCAAGAGCCGTCCAGTCAGCTTATTTGGCCGCAGCTTGTTAACTACTACTCTAAAGAAGAACAATATATCAGTGAAAGAGAAAGGACCTCAGACAAAAGACTAAAGGAACATCACAAACAGACGACAGCAGCTGTGTGTGAACGCCAGTCGCAGCAAATATAATCAACCCGGGTGTCGATGGATGTCCATAGAAAGACTGCAGAAACCATTCACATCCCTATCAATAAATCAACTAATCATTTTTTAGCGCAATGTCACAGATTCACTGGTTTTAACAGTTTAAATGTGAGTATTTGCTGATCTACTTTGTCTTTAATGTAACAACTTCAATATCTGTGGTTTTTGACAAATTAAGCAACTAAAGCTGTCATCCTCTGCTCCGAGGACCCTAAATTGACAATTATGTTATTTACTCAATCCAGAAAAAAGTCGGAAGATAAACAAACAATAGCTACATCCCTTGTCACATTATATACTTTTAGAAGGCAGGTCAGAAGTTCAGTAATCTAACCAGCAGATGGCACCGACTGCAAGTGCTGTTTCCAACAGTGACCACTGTCACTCTCAAAACACAGTCCCAAGATATAATGCAATTTCAACTAAGAGATAAAAGACATGATGGCAGAGAGCAGACTAATCATTATGACATTTACATCTGCATTCCAGTGTGCAAATGCAAACCTGTCGCAACAAATGTAAAGCAGCAAGCAAATTCAATACACAGTACCCTGGTCCGTATGGTCTGTGAAGCTACAGACCCAATCAACAGGATTTCAATAACAGAACATTTCTCTGCTTACCCTTTGCACTTCATTGGGACTGAGCGGACCTTGACTATACTGCAGTACAGATAAAATACAGTGTGCTCTCACAAGCTGCACAGCCGTTCTGGATGAAGTATATATCCAGGACACGACTTCCTCTCATCCGGAGAGGAACCAGTGAAGGGGGGAGGGGGGACACAACAAAGCCAAGAGCACTTGGTCTCTGCACCTTTTCCCTTTGACAATCATTGACATGCAGTGTGGCAATGCTTGTCAGGGAAAAAAGGGTTCAACCTTTGAGCTCAAAACAAATGTAGTTTGAAAAGAACGTGGAGAGAAACATTACTTCACTTAAATGAGAAAAACAGCATGGCATGGAAGAAATTTAACACTATATTAAGGGCACTGGCTAATATCTAAATTTGTAACACAGGTCCCAAAAACAAATGATGAAGAATGGAAATCAGCTGATGCAAATTGTTTTTACCCACACAGGAAAGACATTGATGCAAATTGAGAACAAACAGAGTGAGGAGTCCAGTAAAGGAACAAGCACGTGTGAGTTTCACTTGAGTTACTCCAAGAACTGCAAGTATCTGGTCACTCGCGTACCCTTACTAACACTCAAAATAAATGTCTTCCAGTAATTTAGCACTGATCACCCTGTTAATTCCATACATTATTCAGTCTTGTCAAAATCTTTCACATCACACACAAAGCAACTACATCATCAACCCCTCAGTAAGACGTTCGGTGTGTGATGCCAGTAGTGCAGCAAGTGAAAGTCTGTGAATGCTAACAGTAATTGCTTTTATTGTATTGCTAACTGCACTAAATTAAATTATATAACCAACATAATTTGTCGTGACATGCCTATAAAACTTACCTATAGCGACGTTTTCTGGATCTTGAGTGGGAACGGCTTCTAGAGTGTGACCTCGAGTATGATCTAGACCTGGACCTTGACCTGGATCGTGGCCGAGATGGGGAATCTGGTGCTTTTGACATCTTTGCACTTACGTCAGTATAATTACTCTTAAAAAGAAAAGAAAAGTGAATTTCATTGGTTAGATGGTAGTGTTAATGTAAATGTTTTGCTTGCATACACTTTACTTACTTGATGTTAATTCACAAATAAATCAGATACCAAAAAAAATTTAATTAAATCTATTTCAAATAAAAACCTCATGTTCATCGAGACTGTACATACATCATATTACATGCTACATATTTCTAGACCTGCTGATGGAAGGAGTCTGGATAGCACACATCATAACTTGTCGCCCCAGACCCCTGCACCTTGCAGCTTTAAAACCTGCCAAGAACAACGCCTAAAAACCACTCGACCTTGCAATGTCAGACAAAAAATAAATCAAAACCAAAGCAGCGCTAACACACAGAGGCCATCCAGTTAGTGTTAAAACGGCAGCAGACAGCTGGAGCAGCATGTTAACATGCACGCATAAGCCTGCAGCAATGTGAGACAGGTTGGGCTTCTGTGCAGCAAGATGTGAAGGCTGTTGCTGCTCAAGAGGAAGGAAAGCTGGCTCAACATCAGACACAATTCAATCGAAATAGTGTAGCCATGACGTGACCCTTGTAAATACTGGATAACACCAGATTTTTTTTTTTCAACAATTTTAGTTAGAGGTGCACAGTTAGCTCTTTGAGAAACAGTATTCTGTGTTGTTAATTCCAAAGGAGATAGTGTTGTTGCATCTCTCTCTCATGTCATGTAATCACTCCACTATTGTTATCTCGATAAATATAAAGTCCTTGGCATGTAAAAAATTCAGGGTGTTGTTGTTGGGTTGGTTTTTTTTTGTTTTGTTTTGTTTTAAAGAATATGTCTGACACATGAGGAGGTGAAAAAACAACCCTATCAGCACACAAGACACCCAAATAATCACTTATAAGCTTCTACTATGAGAAGGATATGGCATATGAATTTTTAATTTATCAGGCATTTTCTACAGTTTTATCAAGCATATTTCGGTAGCATTATCTTAATGCATATTTGCCAAGACGTTCCTCTGCTGCCCCACATTTTTTCATTGTGTATCTCTTCAACAAAATGGAAGGGAGAGCATCTGAGTTTTGTACAAAGCTGCAGCCCTGGAGCAGGTACTGTAACTTTAGTGCAGTCAAGCAAGGAGAATGCTTTTACTACTACAGGAACTTCTTTATGATGAAAAGGCAGTGTCCCTGGTACCAATGACGTCAATCTGCTTTCCCAGCTGTTAAGTTAAGTCTGAAAGGTTTGCATGTGTATTCAAATTTTTCAGGACACCATGAACAGGGTTTTTGTTTGTTTTACAGCCTATTGTGGATTGCCTGTCTTCTGTCTTGTCTGCAGGTACAACAGTTGCTATGTGCTAAACAATGGTTGCTAACTGTTCACACAGGGTTCCCCCTGTCTGTCCACATCCAAAGCAGGACACTCAAGTGTTGTTTTTGACCACCAAGGCCAATCAGGGGTACAAAAGCCCACCCATTGCTCTTTTGCAGAACTTAAACCTTTCATTACACATACTTAAGACAAGCAATACCTCTTTGCATACCTTGGTCCCAACATTTGTCAGTTGCTAAACTCCAACTGCTCTTTGTTCATCTAGAGAAAAACCTTTCTCCATGGCATCTTACATGGAATTCCTGGTTGCATGTCAAACATTCTGAACAAGCAGGTTTTACTCATTGAGTTAAACATGCAGAGCTGTGCAAAGTCAGCTAGTAGTCTATAAAAGAAACAGATGCAATATAATAAGAACTGTGGTTAATAATTAGGTCACATAAGAATTTGTATTCACAGCATCATTTGTGATTCTGCTGTTCTCTAGAAAAGGCCCTGCAGAATTCATGTATGCCCTGAATGATAATTATATGGAGGTACAACAGTGGGGTGACTTTCAGCACAGCTCAGTTCTCCCCTTGACTTCGAATCTGAACAGGAAGTGACTGTCCATGAATAATTTCATTCAAGTTTCTTGATTTCATTTGTGTTAGTGTGTAAACATGTACGCCCTGCAAACATCTAATACAGTAAACACTCACATGCAGGTACATTTAAATATGAATTAGTTTTCTTTTCTGTGTGTTTGTCCAGCCTCAAAATATTACAGATTATTGTGGTGTGATGTAGTATTATAGAAAAACTGGTTATAGCTAACGTGAAACGTAATAAGGCTAGTTGTGTGAGTTGATGTTTTATCAAAGTGTGGGCATGTCCCAAAGACAGACTGAAGCTGCGGAGGGAAATATCTGCGAGTGAAACAGGAAAGTCCCGCTAAAGAAACCAGTAAACAGGTCCAGAGTTTCCTAAGTCAAACGCAAATCAGGACTAATTTGAGTGATAACAGTGTAATTGGTTAAAGTCATGCTCCTGGAAAAGTATAAAGTACTCAAGATTAAACATTGATCTCTGACGTCACCAAAACAAATACTTTTTCATACATGTCGGGGGAAATACAAACTTTCACCAACATGAACCACATTGGATTTAATGGTCCACTATTTGGTTTAGTTAATAATCACGATTTAAGGCTACGTGCAAGGAGGCAACATCCTGTAAGGTTACCTACACACTGCAGAGACCACGCACCACCGAGTCACACATGAACAGCAAAGACACATAAATAGATATAAATAATTACAACAATATTATGGAAAAAATATTCAGTTAGTTTTGTTTAACGTGCGGCTGCCGGGACACACAGTGCTGTAATGTTAATCAATAGCAAAGTCCAATAAAACTGACCAAACGATATCGATAATGCCCCTGAAAGCACTCACGTTAACGACGTGCTCAACGTTACTCGATCTTTTACCATTAGCAAAGCAGTAACCGTTAGCTAACATCAACTATCAGCTTACCTACAAAACGTAACCAACTTGCAATTACCTTTTCCTCGTTTTTCACAAGATTAGACGAGGGTCGTATTTATGACTAAATGGCTCTCAGAAGCAGAGCAACCGTTGAGGCCAAGCTGCCTGGTCGTCTGGTCCCTCCTTCCTGGTTTCACTATACAGACCGAGTGTAAACGGATGTTAGCCACCTAGCTACAAGCTAGCTAGTTAGCAGCAACACAGTTAACAACAGTTACGAACACACTGCGCCTTTAGAAGAGCCCAAGTCTCATAGTTGCTGCGTCACTCCCTATTAAATGCGTCTGTGGATGCTTATATGTATTTATCGACTGTGTTAAATGTATATTTTTAGAAGCATTAAGATTTCATTTCAGCTAACGATCGACACAAACTATTAGCACACGATGTTACATTCGATTGCTAAACTCAACTCTCGCGAGATTCGACGTGACAGATTGTTGATTACAGTGTATGACCGGAGGGGAGAAGGCGTCAAATTTCCTGTGCGTGTGGGAGTACGACTGAGGGTGGCGTGTAGTGCAGCTCATTATCTGGTGCTGTATTTTTTCTTGCTGCACCTGTGGTACTGTTTCGTAGTTGGATTAATCTACCAGGGGCCCTTAGGGGAAAATGAGCTGCTTTGCCCTTATGAACCGCCACTTCTCACCCTCTGCGCAGTTGATTTAAACACAAATGACTTTAGAAAATGCACCAGTGTATACACATTAACTGACACGCTGAAGGTGCTCTACGAGACAGGCGTAGTCTTTTATCTATTGGGCAAAGGTATATTGACCAAGGGGGTCAATGACATCCCCTGGTTAAAGATTACAGCAACATCTATCTCATTGGAAAGAGACTTCAATCTCTTTATTATCTGATCTCAGCCCATGAGATCTAGTAATAACCCTCGATGTGACCCACCGTAAGGCTCTTATCAAGTGTATCAGTGGTGCATATTCTCATATTTTTGAACAAATTTCCACATCTCAGATCTCAGTCCTGATAATCAGAAAATTAAGATGCTGGTACTGAATCTGGGTTGGTTTTTTTTTGCTGTCGCTGACAAAATTTGTTTTTCCAAGACTTGCATCTAAGTTTTCCTCATGATTCTAACAAATATTTGTGCAGTATATGCTTTAATCCTAGCTATCCTTATATGTGTCTTTAGGATGATACTTTAAAGCACGAAATCATTTTTAGTATATATTTTTTATGTGAACAAAAGGTTAAAAAAAGGTTTCAAAATATTTTACCTAACTACTGAAAGAATTGTTCATTCACGTGGTTTGTGCCTTGTGAATAAATCAAGTAAAATGAAAATACTTGGAGATGATGGCTTACAAAATGCAGGTCAGGATCCCTACACGTTGGCCATTCTTTCTTTTTGGCTTAATTACATCAGTGAAACAAAAGACCTTACAGCAGCAAATGTTTACGCTCTCCAAGCGACCCCAAACACACACACACATACACGCACACACACACACAGCTGTCTTTCAGCTTGAAGTTGGTGCCATTACGGTCTATGCTGTTTGTAGTGCTGTGCACTATTTTTATCAGACCAAAAGCCTCATAACACCTCCTATCACAGACACAGATTCCATCCTTAACACCACTCAGGGGCCACTTGGCCTTGGCCAAAACACAAACACACTTAGGTAGTTACTAAAGTTATATTCTGTCTCATCTCACATGTTTTCTATAAAGAGATGTCGGAGCCAGAAGGGAATGAATAGCAGATCTAACACAAAGACATATTTCATGTGAAGGCTGTATGAATCTTCTGCTGATAGTGACTCCTTGAAGAGATTAGTTATTGCTCTCTGTGAGATGAATGAGTTACCAGAGTCTATTCAAATAGGCCACCCACCCCCCAAAATACAGAAAGAAAGACATTACAAAAAAGAGGCTTACAGACCTTTTTGCCAGGTTGTGCAATTCCTGTTGACCTCAGGGAACCTTTAAATCCCTTGCAGTGAGGAGGAAACCAATCCTCAACAACTAGACCAGAGTGCTGCAACATTTACCAACTTTATTGTCTAGTCAAGTGTTTGATATTGCTTCCTTATTAGACCCACTCAGTCAGGTGTGCCATCAACATGTAAATGCACAAAATGATACAGCAAAGAGACCAATGACACATAATTATATTTGTAGTACAAATATAATATATTATTGAAGTCCTGCAACATTTCATATCAATTGTCAATCAGTGGCAGTGTTAATATCATGATATACTGTTGACTAAATACAGTTAATTACAAGTACAAGGCAGCACAAATATTTGAATATATTGTCAGTAATTGAATTTTCTCATTTCTAATGCAATGTGCTGCTTGTATGTTATTTGTGTTCCTGCTTCTTTTCAATAGTATTTCTGTTAATGTTGTTGTACTCTGTACTTCTGCAGCGCAAATATCAAGTTAAGTGATCTGAACATCCTCAAACAAAGGAGAGGAAGACATATTGTATGTTTCTGATGATGCATGTGTTGCCAGGCTGTGCTGAGCGACAAACAATCCACTTCCGACTTTTAAAATCTAATGTATCACGGCTCCAGTGGCTGTTTACACAGATACAGCTATTGCCCAACTTTCTGTTCCTCATTCTGCAGGATAATGACATGACATCCAGTCCATATCCTGCGTGTTTGAATTCTGACAACTCTGCATGGCACTCAGTGATCAAATCGCCCCTCGTTGACCTTCGATAAAGGTATGCAAACAGTAACAGTGCAAACCTATTCACTGTCATTTTCCTTTGCAGCACAGGTGTTGGCCTCTTAGAGCCAAAGTTAAAATTAACCCCCGGCAAATCTCCACTTTGGCCACAATGTGAGACCACCCATTGCTCCTTGTCTGTCACTCCCCTTACGAGCTGTTTAGGGTCTCACTGGAGGCTTGAATGCCAAGGCGCAGCAGACGACTTTGACCAGTGAGATCATTAGATGAAAGAGAATTACACTCAGAAACGGACAGTAACGCGTTTACTCACTGCAACATGAAACGCATGGAGCCTTTGTGTCATCATTCAAAATAGAGCAAACAGGCAACAGGCGAAAAATAAGATGAATGCCGTCACAGAAAAGGTACTTAAAAACAAAAAAGGTTCAATCCATCACATTTTATTTACTGTTATATATCACTTGTATAGACATTATGTATTCACGGACCTTATTGTTCAGTTCTGATGTGTTTGAGAGTTTCCCTGGTCTTTCTCTAAAGTACAACAACTGACTTTTTTATGTTTAAGACAATGAAACTACTTAGAGACCACTAAAATGCTGTAAATTACTATATTTTTCTAAATGTCATTAATTATCTTACATTATTGTAACATTTTTTAATTAATTTAGCTCTTTCTTATCTTTTTTCTTTCTGTGCCTTCTTTAATATGTAGCTCGCTCCAGCATAATGAATACAATTAATAATAAAAGTGGAAAAATAACTGAGTGAGATGTTAAAACCCACAACGCAAATGACAATGTCTACTTTCTGAACAAAAAATGAGAGCTCAGCAGTGATCTGAAATGATTTCAAGGCATAAAGGCAGCAGCAGAAAACATGTAAGGCATGCAAACATGCGAGAAAAGACAAGGCTCACCTTGCAGGGGAGAGTGAAAGTACCCTGAAACAGAGAGTGAGATGTCTTCGGTTCCTCGCTTATAGAAGTGCGCGAAGAAGAAGAAGGGTGTTGTAAAGGTGCAAACCAACTGTCTGACAACCACTTGGTGAAATCACATCTGAATTATAAATAGTTCACTCACTGGAAGCCTTTTCAATGATGTTGTTTGAAAGAAGCGCTTGTGATGATCTGTGGGTTACAGTATGCAACATGTCTGCTGGTGAAAAGTGAGATATAACTGTAGGTGTTTTATTTGTTCACAGATGGATCAAAAATTCAAATGCTCTTCATCTTTTATGACAGTGATATAATTTTATGGTCAGGGTGAATCACTCACCTACATGACATGTTTTGAAATTTGTATCCTGTTGCTTTTGGCTGAGTTCCTAAGTAAATATAAGTAGATGGTGGCTACACATCCTGCTCAGCCTTAGCTCACTCAGAGAGACACTAAGGCCATGTACGCCTTCCAAGGTTGCTGCCCCTGGTTTGAGAAATTAACCAACAAATCAATGTGGGACTAGAGATAGAAGCCTGTAAGAAGCTAGAGACTTTGGTATGTGTGACCTCCAATTGTTCATATTCAAACCTGTGCAGACAATTTAAATGTTCTTATCAGTGTGACAGAGTGGGTATGCAAAAAGCACACTGTCCAGGAAACAGGATAGCACTATTCCCTGAGTAAGGTCTACGTGTCAGTTTGTATGATCCTGCGTGTGTCTCTGTTCTGATGGTGTGAGATCAACCTCTATTTACTAAGGTTTACTGAAACTAGAACTAATACAACCACGCTAGCAGCTCTTTAGGCTGCATTTATATACAGCAGTGCTTTGAGCTGAATGCTAAAATGAGCAAGCCATCATACTGACAACAGCAATGCTAATATACTTGAGGTTAGCACGCAGAGTATTTACTTTGTTTTTAGCTTAGTAGTAAGATAATGGGTGCTAAATAGCACTGAATTTAGTTTTGCAGACATTAGGTCATAAACCAAAGTAAAATTAAAGAGGATTGTAAAATAGATATATAATATAATTTTAGATGAAATATGTGTTATGTTCTGAGCTGAATATTAGTTATTATTATTTGTTCATCTTCTGGAAACCACGCATGTCTAAACCAAATTTTGAGTCCATCCAAAGGCATAATGTGAAATTTCACTAAACAAGCGAAACGTTTGACCTGCGGGTGGCGCAAGAGGAAAAGTCAGGGATCACCAAACACAGCAGGATTTATCCTCTGGGCACCACGAATCTCTGCACCACGTTTCATGGCAATCCATCCTTTAGTTGTTAACACAGAGCACTGAACAAAAACATATATATCACCGTTGTGGTGTTGGGAAATTAAAAGTCAGAAGGTCACCAATGTCTTCTGGCTTCATCCTCTGGGCACCACGAATCTCTGCACCAAGTTTCACACCGATCCATCAAGTAGTTGTTGAGATGCTGATACAAATATCAGTTTCAAAAATTGTACTGCTGTGCTGCACCTGTTTGAATGAAACCGGAGAAACGTTGCCATGTGAACATCAGACAACATCAGTCCAACAATAGACTATAATAGAAACACAATCTGCAGAGTAGCTGAACTCAGACAGAGAAGTAAAAAGGTCTCAGTGTTCATATAATGGACTATGGAAGTGTTGCATTATATGGAGAGTAAGCTTTCTAATTACAAAGTCATCACTCAAACCAATGAAACAGACACAGACGACATGTCCTCCCCCGGGTTTCTGTCCAGGATCACGTCTCTGTGCCAAATGGCAATGTGGTCTCAGCGGAACAAGGTCCAGTGTATTTTGTTAGACATCTGATATGCTAGCGAGCCTGTGACAGATGCACTGCGACTGAAACTGACTGGCTGCTGCAGCAATGGGAGCTCTGTTTGAGGGCAATGTTACCTAGAGCTGAGGGGAAAACAAGAGCGACCGCAAGGCTGCTGATGTTTGATTGCTAGAGCATTTTATAGCGAATGTACAACAAATCTCACGCACGCAGCTTTGATCCTCTGGTTGGGCGACAGCTCAGAGCTGTCTGGGGTCAGTTTTCTTCTCTGTGAAACCTGAAGCCACAACCAAACAAACGGGCTGTTACTGAAAACAGAGGGACCCTGTTAAAGTCTTTACCCACTCAGACATAAAATCCTGTTTCTCAGACATTAGAACAGTCAAATGACACCACAAAATGTCAAAATTTAAAGGAAAATGTGGTTATTTTCAGTCATGCGTGGCTCACACAGGTGAAAACTAACCTGTTTTATGCTCTTCACTCCACTTTATTTACTGACATACTGATTTGTCAAATTGAGATATTAAATATATTTTAACTAATCATGGATTAAAGCACTCAGTAGTACTTTAAATCATTAGCTACACCTTCACAGGCTGCAATATTACACTGATGTACGCATTAATGCATTAATGGTTATAATGCAGTGAAATAATAACCTGAAACAGGCCATTCAGACTTTATATCTCACGGGAAGTGATTGCACAAACAGTAAACGTTGAATTCACCTGCCACTGGGTGAGCCAATCAACTTGCGTTGTAACGTCCTGTGAGACTCCAGCCTGTGGTGTCACCGAGGGTTAACTGAAGCCTGCAGTAATACTGTAATTGTGCTTTATTGTCTGTGCTGCCACCTTCTGGTCTCTTTGAACACAGTTACTCCGTAATTCAGCTAAAGGACAGTCAGTCCTCGACCTGTATTTTCTATTTAGATGCAGCTTAGGAGGAAGTATCCGTCTGTTAGGTAAAAGCACTAATACTGTAGTGCTAGTACAGGTCCTGTACTCTGAGCTGAACTGCCAAACTTAAAGTTTCTAAGTAGTATCAGTGGCAATCAGTATCAATGGCTGGTCTACATGGAGGGAGTTTAACTATTTTATGTAAAGTTACGTTCCCAACTTGAGCGTCAGGGCCCCTCCCATAGGTTGTGAGATATCCAATGAAGTAGTTTTTCTACAAAATTAGGGGAGTTTTAACTTTCTTGCCTTAAAAATGATTCAAATGGAGCCGTCTGAGGAGTTTTGTCTCTTTGGAAGAACTGCAAACAGCTTGTGGACATTTGAAATGCCACAAGGAGCCACAACCAGACAGTTTCCTTGTAAAATGTTTAACCTCTAATGACATGTAGTGATTTAAAAAATCTTTTCCTATGTTTTGTGTACAGTGTTAAACTGAAATAAGACTAATACATAATGAAGTGGAGTAAAAAGCACAGTATTTTCCTCTGAATATTGAAAATATTTAAGTCAGTTTATCAGCATTATTACTGTCCAGTGTTCTCCTGCTGCAGCTGTATTTCTACACATGAATAAAATGCTGCAATTGTGCAGCTTTATTGCAAAATTTGAAAAGATTAAACACAAAAAGTAAGATGAAATAAAATATTTTAAACAGAAATATATCATTTCTGCCAGATCTCTGCAGCCAGTGTGGATATCTAACGTTCTCTAATGTCTGGACGTGAATGGACGCAGACACTCAGACACAAAGTCCCTTTCATAAAGCTTTATTTCACAGATCCCCTGTAACAGGAGGCCGAGGCAGCCAGGCTCATTATACATTTACATACACTGTCTGTGGCCCGTCCTTACAATGCTCCCCATGTTAAATAACTCAATAATTCAAGACAAAAACAACAAACAAACACACACACACACACACACACACTGTTCAACTTAAGGTAACAATAACAATATTGTAACGACGGTAATAATAACAACCATTGTCAAATATTATGTATTTCCAGGGTCTTATACTGTATTTTCTAAAATTTGTTACACAGTCAGTCATCTTTAAGGTGCACCATAAAATCTGTATGTGACATTTCAGTAAAACTTGACAAATGCTGCACCATAACACGCGGTGAAGACAGAGAATACTTGTTGTTGTTGTTGCATTTTTTTAAATATTTCAGATGAGAGTTGTGTGTTTTTATTTTTTTCCCCGCCCCGGGCCCCGGAGTTCTTTGCTCCCTCCGCGTCTTTGTTTGTCCTCTGTGGCAGATTCTGGTAAGATGTGAGTTCAGCGCAGTTCACTTGGTTTGTTTGGCACACTATTTTTATAAGCCGCTGTGGTGTGGCATGAATCTCATAGCTCAAGCTGAGACATAAGGCGCGTCTCCAGGGATGTGTGGGGACTCACAGGACCTCTGCCGGCAAAGAAGAAAACAAACAGGTGAGGCGCAGGTGAAAAGTCTCTTTGATAACTAATATTTGGAGTCACACACGTCTGTTTCCAGCTGCTCAAACATGGAGATTTGCTGCATTTCAATGTCACACATGATCGAATATCTTTGGTTCTTTTGGATTTAAACATATGATGCACGTTTCTCACATTACAACGTGATTCAGTGAGAGAAATCAAACACATATTGATCGCCATTTAATTAACACAGTAATGTTAGACTGCTGATTTTAAAGCAACTGCATGACAGAAGCATATAAACACAGCACCTGCACTGCAGATGCACATCTGTGTTTGTGTGAATCTCTTCTATAAACAGCCCGTGTGTTGACATGAGTGAGTGCACACTGGGTTTATTAGCGTTCTTCCTATGAGACACATGTTACACTTTCTCTTGAGTCCATTGTTCTTCCCGTTTTTGATTGTGGTGCGTTTAAGTGCAAGTTGTGCACAGGGGACTGGGAGGCTTTTTGATTCTTTGTGCGTCCCCCTCACTGCGGGAAAACCTTCTGTTGGAACACGCTAAAGAAACAACTACTAATCTATGAATAACAAAAAAAAATGTTTTGCAATCTCGAGACTGCGGTTTACATAATTTCATAATATGACTTGAAATTTACGTTTTGGTCACACTTTGCTAAATCTCTGGTTTTGCAGTTTAGGGATGTTACAGCTAAAGGAAAGTTTGAAGGAAGCTTTGAACAGACTGTAGAAGCTCCACCAACAGTCCAGTTTTGACAAATTCTTGTTTCTGTCTGTCCTAATTTGTGCAGCACCTTCCATTTTCAGACTCTTCTCTAATTTCTGCCATTTTTCTTGTGAAATGCAGAATAAATTTGGCTGTTCGTGGCTGTAGAAACAGTGTTAAAGTCTTTATTATGTCATTTTTAGGAACTCTGACGTGGGGTGGATGTTCAGATTGGACAGAGGGGCGTTTATTGACCGTTACTGATTCTATCTTTAAACTTAAGCTTAGATTTAAGCTTTAAATCTAGACCCTCTTACCAAAGACTCTGTGTAATTAAAGACTTATCCGGTGACTCTCTGTACCTGCGACATGCTGAGGCTTCATAGGGCCTGTCTTCATCAGGAACGGCTCTCCACCCTCGAACGCCAGGATCGGCTCGCCGACCAGCCCGCCCTGAGTCTGTGCCGGGTTGCCGCTGTTGTTCATCTTAATGATCTCCTCAAAGTCAGCCGCCTCTCCGTTGGCTGAGACGCCGTTCTGGTGAGCAGCAGGCTGGACGCCGTTGACAACAGGAGCGGACGCACTTTGCACTGCTGCACCGGCAGCTGCTGCACACAGATAATATATAAATGAGATTATTAGATTAATTTCACACTGTATGCACATACATACCGACAGTTTAGACTCACCCTTACTGAGCTCTGTGTCCTTGCCGTTGACCTGTGGAGAAGCTTTGACGTCCTTCTGTTATAAAAAAAGAACAAAAACACGTTTGTTGTTGTAAAAGGAGGCGAGAGGAAGTTTAGTTTCTTCAAGGCCGTTCGAAAGGAATCACACAGACCTTATCTCCTGCATCACTCTTCCGAGTCCTCTTCATGATCTCCTCAAGGCGCTGCACGGATCAGACAGAGAGCTCAGTGAATTGGCAGTTTTTTAAGGGCGAGGACGTGCAGATGAACTCGAGCGACTTTCTGAACTCCGACGCTGTTTTTCTGCTCACCTTCTTCCTCTCCAGCCGCTCCTGCTCCTCCTTCTGGAAGTGCTTCTCCCTCTCCAGCCGCTGACGCTCGGCCTCCTCGCGGGCCTTGGCTTCGGCCTCCTCTCGCTGAAAAAAGGAAAACATTAACATGAAGCTGACAAAGATATCACTTTCATCAAAGTTTTGACTTTGATGACGGAAAAGCCCCACGGGCCTCCCGCTCACATGTGCAGCTACAAACAGGAGACGAAGCTGCATGACTTCTCAGTAGCATGTAATTGTTCTGTAACACACCGTAACACAGACACCTCAGATACCCTCGTGTTGATCGCAACAACAGCCTGACTGACTGTCCAATCGTAGCTGGATATGTAAAAAAAACAGGGCGCAGACACAAAAGTCTTGTTTTTACATGTTTACTTCACAGTTCCCTGCCGATCAGAGATGCTCTATGTTTGTAGAGACGTTAATACTTTATTTTTTTTATTTTTTTCACACAAAATGCACTAAATTTAAGTCTCATATGTGCATTTTTTGTGAAAAGAGTTTGCACTAATTTGATATGGTTTAGATGTTTATTATTTATTTATTATTATTATATAACATCTACAAAAAACATCAGATATATAATAGATATATAACACTTGATATGCATCAGCATCAGCGTTTTTACTATATAAATAACTATAAATGTTGTTGATACTACATACAACTGCATACTAGTACTTTTACTAATTGTGGAGTAAATTTAAGGAACTAAGCACCTCCTCCAGCAGTGGCGTTCAAGCGGTGTGTGTGTGCTGTGATGTTAAACACCTCTGGGCCAGCAGGGGGCGACACACGCTCAGTCTGTCCTGCAGCCTTCAGGCCAAGGTTGATATTACGTGAGTAGCTCCATTACACGCCTCACTGAGTATCCAGACTCAGCACCGACCGAACAGATGTGATGAAGTCAGCGATGAAAACAAAAATTACATTAGGCGCTCGTACGTCACATCTGCTCCAACCTGCTGCCTGTGAAATCTGCAGTTTCACGTGTCTGACCTTTAGACAGCAGCTTCTCAGTTTTGGCTTGAGAGGTAAGCATCTGAAATGGTCAGACACGTTTTCAGGCCGTTCCCACTTGAACTAAATTGAGCTCTAAAATATATGAGGCCGCTCTCAGGCTTGAGTGAGTGAGCTGTCAGGGAGGAACAATGGACCGATTGAGGGGAGTCAGGCACAGACGACGGCTTCAGGCGTGGCGTACACTGACGCCGCTTATCCGACTATCAGCCCGCTGCAGAGCCGAGTGTTGGAGACGGAGGCAGCACAGGCCTGTCACTCTCACAATGGCTCCCTCAGCCTCTGCTCATCACCATTATGGAGGTCACCAGCTGGCATCTGCCCGGGCAGACAAGGGGCCTCTGACTAGCAGGGCTCACGCATGACACACATCGTCCGTGACAGCAGCACATATTCCCGTCCTTTAATCTGCCCAGATGCCAGACAGTCAGGGGGTGACTGAGTCAGACTGGGGCCTGATGTTTGCACCCCCCCACCCCTCCATCCCGACAGCTCAGGCATCCTCGTACGCATTAATCTGCCCAGATGGTAAACGGGCTTACTTCATGTGGGGATCACAGGGATTCATGATGGTTAATGGAAAATTAGAGGGTTTCCAGTGCAAGCAGTAGTCACAGTTCACAAGAAATGATCATGTGCCTCACTAATGGAACCGCTGGGAGCTGGCAGCTGAGAGTTGACTGCAGGGTTCAGGGTTCGATTCCCACCTTAAAATGGGTTTTAAGGTGTTATTGCACTTATATTACGGAGTCAAACTGTAGCAGGTTTGCAGCACTGGTTCAAATAACATATAACAGAGTAATCATGTTTATTCACACTCCCTATCGTGCAGGGCTCTTGTCTCACCTAAAAACTCCACTTATTGGTGTTTAGAGGAGGGAGTTATACCCTGAGTCAGTTTTTAGTGCAGAGGTACATGTTTCTAAGATCTAGAAAGTCTGAAACAAGTGTTTGAATGTATAGTTTATAGCCTGAGACTTGAGTTAAATGAAATTACTAAGATGACTCACAGTTGAGCTTTGTTTAACTTTGATCAAACTGTGAGCCACGGTGACTGTTTTGACTCCATGCTTTGCGGACGCTGACCTGTCTCTGCAGCCTCTCGTTCTCCTCCTGCTCGGCTCTGGCTCTCTGCTGCGCCTCCTTCTCCTCCTGAGCTCGCTGGGCTTCGTCCCTCAGGCGCTGCTGCTCGGCCATGAATCGAGCCTCCTCCTCTCTGCGCTTCCTCTCCTCTGCCTCCCGGGCCATCGCCTCCTCCCGGAGGATCCTAAAGAGACGGATCTGTGTTACGCGCAGCACTGCACACACTCATGTTATGTATTTTCAGAAAGATCAGTCTCTTTCACGATCTCTGTCCAGGAAACCACCAAGGAAATTATTATGGAAATCAATTATTGTAGCAAGGTAACAACCGCTGAGGAGGACTAACAATATGATGCAATGCAATGCAAGTTTACAAGGTGTTTCTTATTGCAGGACTGTTGTGTTAGATTACATCATGTTGTAAAGGTGCCAAAACCTGTATTGTATCGTATTGTTCTCTCTCTCTTGCAGGAAAAATAAAATGTAATTTCATAAATCACCATTATACTGTGCTGTGGTGTTTTAAGGATGCAGCATCTGCAACAGCCTTTTGTTCGTATTAACATGTTAAGTCTGACCTGTTCTTGTGCTCCTGCTCCAGACGCTCCTGCTCCTCCCTCTCCCTCTGCTCTCGGGCTTGTCTGCGTTTCTCTGCCAGGACACGAGCGGCCTCCTCTGGGTCGTTGGTGCCGGCTGATGGCCTGCTGGCTGGCGCTGCCGGGGCGGAGGCAGCGGCAGGAGCAGGATTGGCGGCGGAGGCTGCAGCAGGAGATGGGGCTGAGGCGGCCGGCTCTACGCTTGGCGCCCCTGGAGAGGCTGCGGATACAACCGGCGGGCTGAGGGAAGGTGGTGTGACCGGTGCAGAGGACACCACAATGGCAGGAACATTACCAGAGTCTGTAAGAGACAAAATCAAAATCATAAGGCGTCAAACATCTGGTTTATGGGAAAGATACTTGATGAATAACATGAGGACATATTGTTATGGATTTGCATTTAAATGTCAGGATTGGCCAGGCATCCACTGTAAAGCCGGTCAAGTTTACTTAAGAGGAGGGAGGCTGGTCAGATTAACGGTATGATGCTATATTTGGTGGCCTATCCAAGTGTTTGAATGCTTCATAAGGCGTGCACTGAGACCCCTCTGTCTCTGGAAACGTTATAAAACATGTGTCACTGAACGTCACTGATCACAGCCACACGTCAACCTGGACTGTGATTACAAACGTGGAGCTCCAGGCGACACTTTGGTCAGACTCATTAAAAGGAAGGTGGCTGGATCGAACATTTGTCGGGTGTCTCAGCCTTCGGGGGGAGGAACAGCGGTCCTGTAGGAGTTTTAATTTATAGAGTTTATAATGTGTCTGTCTCCAACGCTGCTGCTCATTTGCAGTAGAAACTGTGTGGAACGACTAATCAATAAGGTGAAAACACAAAAGCAGAGGTGCCGGCTGACAGTGTTACGTTAGAGGCTGCAGCCGGGCCAGAGAAAAGACGCACTCACACACACACTCACACACACACTCACACACACACTCACACACACACTCAGACACACACACACGCGGCTGTAATCACGTGTGTCCACGCTGTCTTTTTTTAAACTGCAACACGGATGTCGGCCAAAAAACCTCAAGGTCACCTTGAAGCTTGGATATCGTCTCCGTGGCAACCGCGCACACTTACTCTTTTTCTCCTCGGGGGTGTCGGGCTGCTGGGGTTCGTGGCCTGTTTCCACGGCGACCGCAGTGACCGTCTGCGGCTGTACCCTGGCGGGCGTCTGAGCTCGTTTGGGTCTGGTCTTGGTGCCAGTAGAAGGAGGAGGAGGTGTCTTCTTGCCCGTTGGGGTCTTGGAGGCCACCGCAGGCACCAAGGGGGACAAGGGACGACTTTTGGGGGCAGGTGACGGGGGTCTGTTTTTGGGCTTTGGCGTGCTGTTGTGAAGAGAGGAGACGACAGTGGAGGTGAAACATGAGCGGCAGACAGGGTCAAAGACAGGAGAGACACTGAGTTGGCAGCACAGGAGATGAGGTTTCAAAGCAGGAAAAGGTAATGAGGTTCCCAGCGTCCTGCATAAAGCTCATAACTAGGTCATGTGGAAGATATGAGTGACTAGATTTGAAACTCCATATTCAGTCGCCATGATTCTTTGGCTGTCGGGGAGTGTAACGTTAGACGAGGGGAAGCAGGGAGCCATCTTTTTATCCCTCCAGCCTCCGTGCATCAGGCAGGAAAACCCCACTCCGTCTGAGAGCTCCTCACTCGGCTGTTGGCAGAGCCGCCCTCCGGACCGGCTGCAGACTGATCGCTGTCCAGCAGAGTCTCTTTTAATAGTAAGATTATAGCACCTTGGACCATCTGTCAGACATTAACCTGCTCCGCGGATAAAGCAGGAGGATACATGAGCCGCCTCTCTCTCTCTCAGAGCAGGATTAATGTAACAGTTTCCTAGTTAAGATGACAGACTGTGGAGGTTATACTGGTCTGCAGACGATACCTGGTCTCTGGCCTGGATCTCTGGGTCGTGGTGGTGGGTGATGTCGTCTGTCTCTTCTTCTGCACTTTCTCTTTTGTGAGGGCGTTCTTCTCCTTTTCATTCTCCCTCTCCTTGTCTTTCTTTTCCTTCTTCTTTTTGTCCACCTTGAGGAGAGACGTGACACCGAAACACAAGTTATGGCCTCAGGCGGAAGCTGACACATCTGCTTAAAGATAAAGGCCCTTTTGTTAAATGTCAGCATCGTCAGCTGACAGTGTTACAGAGGCTCCTCCCAGATCACAAAAAACAAGCAAAACCAATCTGTAAAACCTTCCATGAGAGTTTATTTCTTGTGCACATGCTATTTAATAACTGGTGTGTTTGTTTAAAATTGCATTCATTCACATTTTGACCACCTGGGGGCAGCACAACAAGCTTTAAACACAATTTATAATAGTGGCGCAAACTTATTGCTTATTTACTGAGTGCAGAGCAACGTTATCATTCATTTTAGGCAACATAAATAACGTTAAAGCCAATTTCACCTTAAACTTTGGTGTCTACGACCTCCAGAGGGAAACATTTAGGTTTCTTTTGCTGTTAAATGCTGCACTATGTTCACCAGCTTGATGCTAACTGTGTCTGTCTGCTGTTTGGTGTTTAGGGAGGGTTTGGAGCTCTGACGCTGTAAATGACGCTAATAAGAGCAGGTAGAGCAATGACATGCTAAAAAAGGTCTGTAGATTTGAGGTATTCTGCAAAGTCAGACAATAATTCCTACTGAGTGCATCACTACAACCTTTGATGAGTGATCCAATGTTGATAAACAAAGAACATGAGTCAGATTCAGTCCAAATCAACATTTTCACCACTGTTTAAAAGGTTTGATGAGTCATAAAAGAAGGAAGATGATGGAAAAGCCACGAAATATCAACTAAAGCAACAAACAACAGTCTTGGTCTTAAGTTTACAAGGCAGTTAAATCATAATCACAGTGGGTTTGTGTGTGTATGCCTACCGGCGTGGAGTTTCGTCGGCGCTGGCGCTGGGTGATGTCCGGCGTGCTGGCGGAGGAGACCCTCCAGCGCTCGGCGGCATTCTGGTGAGGGTGGTGATGGGAGCAGGCGTTCAGCGGGCTGGCAGAGGCTGAACGGGAGCAGTGGTGAGAGTCTGAGTAACACATAAACATGCAGAGAGCGGCAGCAGGGCCGAGGTCAGGGCCCCACACACACACACACACACACAAACACATATACATACACCATGCGGAGTGATAATCAAAAGTCCCACTGTGAGGTCGGACTGTGAACACAATGACTCAGATCTGGCTGATAGTTAAAGTGATGATAGCCGTTTTATTATTATTTCATAGAATCTTATTGATTTCACTCAAGATTTATTGTATTATTGTTCTCCATTAGTGTTTTATGGTTATTATTAGTACCTTTTATAGCTTTATTCTTCACAGCCTGATCCCATGTCCCCCTCAGGCAATCAACTCAACAGCTGTTTTGATACTCGATTAATTATTTAAGTCATTTACAAAGAAAAATACCAAATATTTCCTGTTTTTTTGCTTCATGTCATTACGATTTATATCACTGTAAATAAAATATTTGGGGGTTTTGGACTGCTGAGGACCAAAAAAAGTACAAAAGCCAAATGTCAGGAAATGTAAATTAAAATGTCTTTCATGGTCCATCAGCTGATGAAGGTCATGTGATGTGACAGAAAGCTTCACTAAACGGACCCTGAACTCAGACTGTTTTAGCTGCCGATCGCAAGGTTGAGAATTAAAACAATTATTAGGGGCGACTCAGTCTTTCAAACAAACCAAACATCACCACAGGGTTTTAAATAGAGACATAGAGATGAAGATTAGGGCAGAGATGGGAAACAGAGACAGTGTTCGTCCCTGCAGCGATGTGCAGAAAAGAGGATTGTGGATGCACTGAGGGAAAAGATCTGGTTTAGGGTCTTACACTCACGGGAGTCGCTGCTGTTGAGGAGGGTGGCGGCGCTACGGCTGCGGGCCAAAAAGGACAGCGTCGGCGTCATGAGCCGCTCCACGATCCGGCTCTCCCACGGGCTCAGACGCAGGCTGCGGGCTGACACAAGAGAGCGCCGTCAGTGTCGGGTTACAGTCAGAGCACGCAGGCACTCACAGGTACTCACCTGAAACACATCTCCTGCATGCACGTGTATAGTCGCACAGGTGCACACTCACCGCTGCTGGAGGTGCACAGCTCCACACTGATGATCCACTATTCACTCTCTCTCTCTCGCACACACACACACTGAACACAATCTGATGCAGACTGGAGTTTCACATCCCATTCATGTGCTGCTGAAACATCATAAAACCTTAAAGTAGGATGATGAAGTTGCAAAGCTTAAAGAAAAAAAACTTGTTTATTGTTTGTTTATTTAGCCACACAAACCCATAAACGTAAAGAGGCAGCTTGACTCTCCTGGGTTTGATTTTTCATGACACATACGAATGCAGGACTACACAGATATTTCCACCGGCACATGAATAAACACCCAATTACAGAAACATTTCTCAGAGGCGCTGGAAGCATCAACAGTTTCACTGGCTGATTTGGAAATCAGGAGGCGGAGCCAGGACATCACAGTTTTCAGAGCTAGGCTAACGATTCAGCTTCTTTTATTTGATGGTATCAGCGCTTGAACAGGATCAGCCGGAGAGCTAGCTAGCATGCACATAGTAGGACTAAACTTGCTTTAGGCTAGTGAGGCTAGTCTGATGGCTAGTTTCATGTACAGTTGGGTGAAATGGTTCCTTCAGGTGGGACTGTGCTGGCAAAGAGATTCGATTTGAACAATCCGCTGACGTCATCACGACTACATGAGTGTAATTGACAATATTTATATCCTAAAAAAGTGTTTCCATGACAACAACACAAGCTAAGGGTAATTAAAAGCTAAGAACATGTCCAACGGACACAAGCAGCCTGGTAATAAATGAGACAACGCTTTGGTCAGATTAGTGTCCATATTACATGCACCCATAAAGTTGATGATAATCAACTGAGGCTGATGAATGACAGCTCGAGGTTGGAGCAAGTCAGTCTGTAAACTGTGATGGATTTTGGGGTAAGACTACAGTTTCCTCTGGTTTTCTCTTTTCCTAACATCTGGATTTATTGAAAACCTGCCCGATCATCTGACCACCGCTGTCTCTTGGACCTTTTTTAAGGGACGTTGTTCCCCAGATCTCCAAAATGCCAAAATAAACCTGAATGTTCTTCAAACTGTGTTTTTTAGCTCCACCCCTTTGAGGTTTAACTCATCCAGTGAGATTATGACTGCAACAAGGACGTGTTTGCATAACTCAAACTCCAGCCTGCCAATCAGACACTCTCATACATACAGAGAGTTCATACTGGATGATTGACTGAACTTTAGCCTGAATGCTACACACAATACCAGGCATTAGATACCAACAACACACTGTGGAGCAAACACAAGTTAATTTCCATTACTTACTGCAACAACACACCACACAAGAAGCCAGTATGGCTTTTTACTTAACCCCACTCCCACCCAATGCAATGCAACAGCCTGGTATGGCATTAGTGCTGTTTGTTCTATAAGCAACACACATCTCTCTGACCGTAACACCAGTCTGGCGTCGTACAACATGACTGTTATTGAGCATCACGTGTTGCAGCACATATGACGTCCAACAACAGCTCAATATAATTAAATGCGCTGTAATGATGGGTGGAAAACACACACACATACACACTAATAAATTAATCTCTAATGAGTAAAGCAAACTTAATGTCAGAGGATAAAGTTGCTTTTAGTTGAAGATCGGCGCCATCTTTGAGCCAAGCAAATCAATTCAATCTGTTGGAAAACTATTGATGCCTGTGTATACAGCTAAGCTAACTACAGGCTACAGGTTGTAGCTTTATGATTAGCTCACAGACATGAGAGTGGCATCAATCTTCTTGTTCAGCTGAGACATTGAGTGTATTTCCAAACATGTCAAACTATTATATTAAGTGAGAGATCTGAATTCCTCTGGTAACTGGTGACTTGACACTGGTGTTATGTTCGTGTAGGTTTTGTTCTCTTTTTAAACTCTTTTGCGTTTCTGTCCTGCTTCTTTGAAACAGTATAATACAACAGAAAACACGCAAGTGCACAGGAGACATACTGATGGACACAGAGCGTACCATCTCGACATGAGATCTAATGACACACGACAGCGAGTGCAGTTCATGTGAGTTTCCCTTGTAACAAAAACTCAAACTGACAACAGATGTGCACAGATGAATGTGAATGTGCACCGCCTCTGTTCAATGCTCTACTGTAGCATGTTGATCCGTTGACAGGGTATGCATGACACCCACAAACACATACCATGCATACACATGATAATAGTGCAATCACAACAGCGCTGCTGGGAACGACACGAGGTGCGAGTCTTGCTGTCGAACGCGTTTGACATGAAACGCTAAAAAAGAGAAAACGCACTCCTCATAAATTAGATTGGCCTTTCTTATGTAACAGCACAGGCGGTCACCTCTGTTGCACGTTGGCCAGATCATTTTAACAACATGTTTTATGACTAACTGATAACTCAACTACCTCCCGTTGCTAGGCAACAGTCGTTTCCCTCCTCCTCTTCTTTCTCCAATGCGGCAAGAGGAGGCTGAGCTGAGCTGCTGCCTGGTTCACCTGGAGGTAGATTGATGCCTGGATCTATAAACGTCACCGCTCCAGCATCACTACAACCACCGCCCCCCACATCACACACTGGTACAGTGAGCAGAGCATCTCCCAAGGCCAGAAACACCAGCTCTGATATCGACTCTGGCTCTGCGGAAATATGATTCGGCTCTCGATTGTCCTTTCATGTTCCCGCGGTATCGGAGCATCTGTTTTGGTGATGATCGAGCACGATATCTGAATCTGTGCTGCTTTGACTGCGGCGGGGGACCGAGAAAGCCGAACTGCTGATTGCACTGTCTGTGATACGATCTGTAATGACACATGTTATGAGGCGTGACGAATCTGAGATGGAGACAGTGCTGCTTATGTACATGTGACAACTCAGAGATCGGGTGAAATGAGTTTGATATAACAAGTTCATTAAAATATTTATCATAATATTCCAGCATATCGCTGCCGCCATGACAAAAAGACATTTCCTCAGTTTCTTGTTAAAATATGAAAACTTTCTTTCCATTTTGTGGATTAAAAAAGTATATTTTTCATAGCATTTTAATAGATTTTCCTATTTTTTTGCTATACAATAAATTATTCTGCTCTAACAACACACTTTTAATTTATAATAATATATCACTTTATTTTTTATATCATAATATCTTACTCTTACAACAACACATGGAAGTTTATGGCCACATTAGCTGCATTGCTCCATGAAAGGCAATTAAGATCTGACTGAAATATGAATTTTAAATAACACAATTTACCATTAAAATTAAAATTAGGAATAATTAGGAATTTTTCAGCCAAGTACATTCAGTTGTTTTTTGTTCCAACCTAATTTGGTCTGGTGACCCGTAGCTTATGGTGGCTAATGTTCTGTGTCTGTGATTACTGAGACAGCTAGCTAATGATGCCCCTACAGATCTGCTGGTGTTATGCTACATGTTAGCATTTAACATTATTGAACTACAGCTTATGACCACAGATGTTCAGTCTTACTGCAGTGATAATTATGAAATGTTAGCATGCTAACATGCTAAACTAATTCGATAACAGAGTAAACATTATACCAACCCCATATCAGCATGTTAGCATTGTCATGTGTTAGCATGCTGATGTTAGCATTCACCAAATGGACTGCAGCCCAGCCTCACATCACTGTAGCTGAGCTATGTGAGCTATGTGATATGTTGTTATAACAATACTTTTTAATAGTTTTTCGTAGAAGCACGATAATCAAATATGTATAAAAAATATGTCACAACAATAGCATATTTTCTTATAACATGTATTACACTGCCCTCATTGTAATCCTCATTGTCCTCTGTAACGTTTCATGTTAAAACAAGAAACTGAGCAAATTTTCTGTCAAGGTGGCGGCAATATGTTGCTCTACATACAAACAAAGCCAGAGTAATCTCAATGAACACTATATTTACACAAAATAACACATCAAATCAAAATATGACACAAAGCATGTGCATTTAGTTTCTCTACTTTCATTTTCAACAATCACACTATAATGTCCACCACCAATACCACCACCACCACACCAAACCACCAACAGTTAAGTGGAGGGGGACAATCAATAAAGAAGGTGTTGTGACACAATGTGAACTTATAAACCCATGAAACACCAAAATATATCACAAAATATGGCTCAGTGATGTCGATGTGAAAGGGAGGCTGATCAAAAATGCAGAGGAGAGTCAAATCAATGACAACCACCAACTGAAATTAAAAACCACGATGCATACGAGACCGAGAGCGTGATAAGAGGAGGGAGTAGGTGGTAAATGACCAGTCACCAAGCACAGGCAGGCAGGCAGGCCACCAAAGACGACAGTTATAATAATAAAAGAAGAAAACCAAAAACCAGATTAGGGTAAAAGGAGGTGGGGGAGGTGGAGGGGGATGAATAGGAAGGGAAAGGGAGGGAAGACGAAGCCTGGTGGACATTGACGTCGGGTCGTCCTTACTTCTGTTGGGGGAGTTCCAGAGCGTGGCAGAGGACTTGGACAGCCTGTTGTTAATGACAGGGTCCACCTGTCTCGGCAAGTTGACCGTGGAGGCCGAGCATCTGCCTGCACCGGAGAGAACGCAACAGACAACAACTGTTCACAAGGCGGCCGGGGTGCAGGCGGCCCCAGCTGAGGACTGATATGAGATGGGGCTGCCGACTCCCTCGGTCTGGATCTGGAGGAGAGCAGGGACTCACCGTTCTCTGAGGCCAGACTGGCTTCTCATTAACGTTTAGGAGGAGATTAAACTAGATTCAGACTTGTGGGAAATGGGGAGGAAATCTGAGGAAAGTGTGGGTAGGGTGTGGTATAGTTAGAAATCACATTCAGAGGAACTACGTGAGGCTTTCTTTCTTTTCTTTTTGCTTTTTTTTTTTGCTTTTTTCTGCAAAAAATTATCACAGAGCACAAAATATCACACACACACTCTCACACACACACACACACACACACTCGGGATCTTTCACACTTTGAAGGAGAGAAACTTGACCTCGGTCACGGGTCCAAAAGAGGCAGAGCCCGTCACATGTTTGACACCAAAAACAGGACAGTCTGAAAAGGCAAATAATCTCGCAGCTCGCTGAAAAACACTGTTCACACTGCTAACCTAATGAAACATGCTCATGACAGCTACCTCGCTGCTCATCTTCCTGCCTCTTTGATCACGTTTAAATGGAGAAAACTGGTACTCACACCAGTTTCTACCTAAAGAAACAGAGACGTTCACTGAGGAATTACAATGGTTTGACATCATAAGTAACTGAGTGGGTCATTTGCCTCTGGCACCCACACCCTCGTGACAGCAAACCCTTCAGAAACTATTTCCTTGAATTGCATCAGTTGGACCAGTGAGTCAGTCTGTGCCGCGTTGCTCAACTCGCAGGCTTCAGTTACTGTGAGGATGCAGAGGATGTGATATACTCATGTCATTGTGTTTTGGTTTCCATTGAGAGTCCGTGTGGTTGTGGTTCACTTGATACTCACTTTCTCTGCGGGACGTCTGGTTGAGTCCGCCTGCCCAGGACCACCTCTGCTGGCGGATCTCGGCCCACGTCTTCTTTGTCGACCTCTTGATAGCTGCCTCATATCTCTCCTGGACACCGACAGTCAAAACTGAGTCAGTCTTTGCACATAGTCGCGCTCATAACAGTCAGTTTGACAGTTTAAAGGAAACGTTTGCTCTCTTGCAGTGGTTTCCAGTAAATGTAACCCCATAGCCAGCAGCTGGTTAGCTTAGCTTAGCATAAAGTCTGGAAACATGTGGTCTTGCAAACTTCAAACTGCTGTGATACAATGAGGCTTGGATGCATTGGTGTTTTTCAGTTTTGGCTGGGGCCAGGCTAGCTGTTTCCGCCTATTTTCAGTCTTTATGCTAAGCTAGGCTAACAGCCTAATAGTCTTGATCTTATATAAGTTGAAGTCAAAATTTGCAGTCAGAGGGGAAAATAGCCGTTGGGTAGAAGAGCTCGTGACTCAAAGGCCTGTATAAATTGTGAAGAAGTCACAAGAAGACACTGTTTCACTTTAAAAGCCAAAAAGGTTACGAACCGCTGCTGCGATCAATAACTGTTGAATCAAATTAAAGCCAATGAAAAATCTGCACTTATGACCGCTGGAAAACTGGCTGTACGCCGATACTTGGCACTACGACTGGTACTCAAGATCAAATCCCTGTTACACAGGCAGTTTTCCAGTGGTCAAAACCATACCGAGCATTAGGCTTGCATGAGCATGGCGCAGTGTGTTGATTTTTCCGCCCTGACTTCAAATTAACACTAAATATTGTGGAGAGCAGGACACTGGCAATAAAAGGAAATCTGTCCGTATTATTGAATATTTGACTGTGGAAAAGATAACACCAATTAAATCCAGTGTCTGCGTTTAGAAACAAACATCATCAAAGGGTTAAATCATAATTTGTTCGTCACACATTAAATGCTTTCATGGTTCTGAGCTGTCTGAGTCAAACTTTCTGTGTTTTCTGACCTTGTTCTTCTCTAGTTTCTGTCTCTGTTTCTCCTCCAGCAGAGCTCGACGTTTCTCAGCCTTCAGCCTCTGCTCCTCCAGCTTCCTCCTGCGGTCCTCCAGCTGGCTCTCCCTCAGACGTCGGGCCTTCTCCTCCTTCTCCAGCCACTGAGCCTTCTTCGCCGCTGCCGCCACAGAGAGAGCAGTTGCAATTTAGACGAGAGAGCAAAGAGAAGGAGCGTAATAAGAAATGACAGGATAAATATAAAGAAGAGAAAGTTGCAGGGGATCACAGATAAACACAAACCATCGGACAAATTAAAGTTGTGATGGTGCCATATGGAAAATAAGAGAGCATCAAACTTATTCCAATTTATCCTGAATAGGACATGATTTCATTAGTGTTGTCAAGACATTTCACTCAAACCCACAAATTTAAAATGAGAGATGAGATATTAGGTGAACACCGAAGTCAACAGGATTTAGGAATGTCCACAAACGTAGAGTCGAGTCAGTCCATTCTGTGGCTGTTGAGATGTTTTACTAGATAAATGATAAATGAAGCATCGGGGAATCACTAAAATAACAGGATTCGTTATCTGTGGACGCCAGATTTCACGGCAGTCTGGAGGAAAGTCATGAACCAACCAGCAAACGGACACTACCATCACTACAGCCATACTGCCTAAACCAAAAAGTTATTCAAACTTCTTCTTATGCAGATTACTTTAAAGTCGACTCCTCCTAACATCCGACACTGTGTAATCACTTGAACTCTCGACAGGCCTCTAACACCGACGCCCGGGCAGAATGGGTGAAGCAGATGGAAGACGCTGTGCTCACTGCACTATAATCCTGACAACAGTAAACAAGCAGAAGGTTCCCGCTGCGTTGTACAGCAGCGGCCTCCAGCAGACGCCACTTTCTTCTGTCTTCGCACACAACGAGCTGCTGTGGCTCGTTTCTTGGAGGGACCATTAAACAGCAATCAATCGCCTTTAATCAAACCGTCGCTGTGTCGCTCTTTCCCTGCTGCCAGTGTATTTTCAGCAGGGTGGAGAGTTAAAACACTGAAAGCTTGCATAAAAACGCAGGCAGGTGGGTAACATGTTGATGTAAAGGCGTGATATGTTTGAATATCGCTGTATTTTGTGTATTTTGAGTTAGATGGCATTAGAAATATTTTTAAGTAGGCTGAGCTCTGGGAGGACGTAGCCGTGTTGTGAGGCAAAGCCGTGTTTTGTATTTGGTTCAGTATTCGGCGGCTGATCTTCACTAATGAGCCAAACAGGCACACAAGTCAGAGCATTAACGACAATGAGAAAGCGTTCTTCATTCCTCCATAAATCCAATTCCTGAAAAAAATCCAATTACGGCTGCTTTCTGTGCAGCGGCATTGAAAAATATGCCGTTTAAAGGTTGCCAGTGTGAGTTCTTCACATTCTCGCAAACTGTTCAGCGCACATTATCGGCTGTTTCAGGACAAAAAGGGTCAGTTTTTCACAATACGTTCAGAGGTATTTGTTATTTCAGGGATAAACATGCAGTAAACATCATGTTTTGTGACCTACTTGCAATTATCTTCAACGAACTGCATGCTCCACATGAAAAAGGCCTATCATTGTACCATGTAATTACAGACAGAAGCAGACTGCAGGAAACTAAACTTATCTCAGAGGAACTGAAGCCGGGTAAACCTCGGATATTACCGATAAAAAGGCAGCAGAATTCCCCTTTAACTGTGCAGCATGACCACATTATTGATGCTAATGAAAGTAGTAATTAAATCTAATCTGTCTGAGAGGCCTGGTCGCAGTTCATGCTAATGACTGCTCATTTTTCACGCCCGTGGGACGTCTCTGCAGGGCGACGCCCACCAAGCTCTGCTCCGATTAGCTGCTCACGCTTTCGCCTGCATCCACAAGGAGCAGCCACGATATAGTGTTTCGTGTTTCTGGGCTAGCGCGGTGTTTTCACAAGAGAGAAAAGTCTCATTCTGCAGCCGCAAAGTCAAAGAATGATTATAGGTTATGGGACACGCACGCTGGGTGGGAAAGCAGAAGAACATAAATTACATTTAAACATAACTGGAGCAGAAACACTTAAGCCAAAAAAGCAACTGCTGAGGGTTCACGGGGTTCGAAAGTTTCCACCGGATGACGACAGAAAAGCAAATAACATGATCGATCACTGGAGGAAGGAAGAAAGGACATGACTGTTCAGCGTGGAGCACGGGGAAATGGAAGGAAATCACAAGTTTGATTAATCCCAAATGGCATGACCGCTGCAGACGCTGAGGGTTTTAGTGAAGCCCCTTACCTTGCAGCTGAGTTTGCTGTTCTGAAAGCCATGCGAGGGAGAAACAATAAGACACGTCAACAACCCGTCAGTCACGTCAGAGCAGAGTGACAGAGGAAAGTTAATACCACATGGAGACGAGAATAGAAGTTGTGCATGCATCAGTTTGGTTATTCAAATTCATGCAACACCAGCAGGAAAATCCAGTTTGTTCAAAGTCAAGAAAAAAGTGAGCGAAGCCCAAAATGTTTGTCATCAGCGCTGTTTGAGCGTCGGTTACCGATATATCTGGCTCTCTCCTCCCTCCGCTCCTTGGCAAGTTTCTGTCGCTGCTCTGAGCTCATCGAATCTGCAGAGAAAAAGAAAACGTAAAGCTTTCAGTCGAACCTTTCATCTGATACGTGCAATAACATTTTAGGCACTTTGGGGCAGTGCAACAAGCTGTAAACGCAACACTGATATATGATGTTGATGATGATGAGTTTAAGATTAATATTCATTTCCCTTGTTGCTTTGTTTTGGTTTCAACCAGCTCCAGGTGGGAATATCTAGCTGCTAAATGCTCCACAATGTTCACCAAAGACAAGAAAACACCTTTTTCACCTCACACATCGTCATATTTCAATTAAATGGTGTTCGAACGTCAGTAGCATTGAATAAACCCGCCTGATCGGCAGAACCTCCACCCTGTGTCCACGGGGTATTCAAGATGTTGCGATGAGCTCAGACATCCAGAAGGAGCTCGGAGCAGAACCCCTAACCCTTTTGCATCAAAGTGAGCGAGCTGAGGTGGTTTGAGCTTCTGACGCCTTCCTCTGGGGGTTTCCAGGAACTACTGCAACTGAGACGAGACCTGAGGCAGACCCAGAAACACACTGGGGGGATTCCAAATCCCACCTGGACTGGGAAGGTCTCAGAAGCAGTAGAAGAAGAACATTCAGGCTATGGTGCTTAACCTAAGCTCCTACACCAACATAAGTGGCAGAACGGGGGCACGTGTGGTCATGAGTAGTCACGCCATTGAAAACGGAATAAACTCCTGCAAACAGTTTCATCTTTGTGTCATGGAAATAGTCCAGTTGAAAGCAGCTCCTAACATGTTCTGTGGATTTTCCAGAGTTGCAGACATTTAAATTTATAATAAAGTCCCCATTTCATCATAATCCCACCCTGATTCAACTTTTAAGGGTTGACTCACTCCATAATAAAACATTTCCTTCAGTGTTCAGTGAGGCGCTGAGTTTTCTGGTTTTGATGCAACTGAGAAAATGATGAAAATACAAAGGCTGAATGACACTTTATCCACATTCAAGCTGTATCAAAACCCTGAGACTCACCATAAAAATAATAATACTGGGGGACGTTAAGAGAAGATCTTCAGGTCTAATTCACTCATCAGTTTCAAGGTCAATGCAGCCTTGTCTCTTTGTGTGCTGACCATGTTAAACTCTTGCGCAGCTCAACGGTGACTGTGTTGTTCTTCGGCCGCAGTGATAATGAGAATGAATCCCGATGCGCTTCGAAAGGCGCAGCAGTGCAGCGCCAGAATTTGTGTCGCTCCTTGTGCCTCGAAGCTGGCCGTGAAAAGCCACGACTGAGGAGGCGTACGTGCCGCTGAAAAACCAGGACCCCTGGGGTGCTCGCTGAGCCCGACTTCTCCGTGCCATGCAATATGTATGCCGCACGTTCTCAACCAATCAGAGGAACCTGCGGCACTCTTCAGCCCCGTCTCCATGGCAACCTGAATATCCTCTCCACCTAGAGAAACTGTTTCCTACACGGCTGCACGCTTCAGTCTGGCTGATACACAGACACTATGAAGTGAAAACACATCTCATCGCCCCACTGAGACATCACTTAATGCTTCAGTCCCGCCCTCCTCCACCTCCCTCCACCCCACCATACAGCCAGTCTTCCCATAGCAAATGACAGTTTGGCTTTCAGCCACCAGCATCTGACCGGTGGGAACAGCTCAATATACATCGAAACGTCCATTAGCACAAAAAGTATGTAAATATCATGCATGAATGCTTTTCAGTCCGACGTGTCTGACGTGTTGGATCAAGGTCGAAATGAAACAAAGGATGAAAATCAAATAATCAACATCCTCATTTAACATATTTAATGCCTTTTGAAGTGTTTGTGTTCAGGCCCTGTGGCGTTTTATGGGATTAACATGTTTTTGAAACACGGTCACGTTGCCGGCAGCAGAGGGAGAAAAATGCTGACTCCGCACTTCATCAGCTATCAAACTGCTAATGACGTGAAAATAATGAATCAGTTCATGACAGAAAAAAGACAGGAAAAGTGCAGCTTTTTCTCCCGTTTTCAACTTTAAACAGTGGGGGAAACCATTTTACAGCTCTCGTTCATTTGCTGTTATCACTTCACACCGTGACAGTTACGACCTTGAGTTGCGTCCAAGTGCGCCGACACCTCCTCGGCCTTAATTACCTCTCAACCCTTCTAACGGATCACGTGACTCTGAAGCCTGCCTAATTCCTGCACATGAACCACTCGAGTGGGAACCCTGCACAGCACAGACGGCCCTCTCATTTAATTTTGCTTATAGAGGCAAAAAAAAAAAAAAGATGTTTCATTATTTAATGGTTCAAATGCCGAACTTTGCAGGATGAAACAACAAAGACATCATCAACCCCACCTTTCTTGGGGTTGGGGCTGCTGCTGTTGCCCGGGGTGGATGGCCTGACGTCATTCTTGGAGGAGGCGTCTGTCTTGGTGGGGGTCTCTGTTTGGGGGCTAGAGTCTGTTTTTGGGGAGAGGTCTGTGATGGCTGAGTCGTCCGAGGTCAGAGGGTCCTTCGTCAAACACTTGTCCCCACTCTGGATGGACTGGGCCTCGGTCTGCAGGGGCAGAGCTGGACGACAGGGAGATAAAAACACAAAAATACAGTTTAATGATCAAATACATCAGTGAAACCGATGTTTTCTTTAATTATCTGATAAGTTTCAACATTAAATTAGTTGAGTTCGTGCTGTCACTGATCAGTGTGCATCGTCTGTGTGCAGTCTCCACTAAGCGCTACCGACTGCCTCTGCATCCATTGCTGACACACCTTCAATACAAACCTGAAAATCTCTCCAGGACGTCATTAGCACAACGCTCGTGCCTCATTAAGAAATCATTAACATCCCTTTCACAAGCAATTCGCACACCCATCAGGCGATCAGCCACACATCCCTGAAGCTTTTTGCCCCGCGGAGAAATAGCCTCCCTGTCGACGGCGCTAAAACACACCAGCGGCAGGCGAGAGCGTGGGAATGAATCTTTAAAGCGCTGCAGCCGAAGCAACACATTCACATTCAAAATAAGGCAGCGAGGCTCAGATACACATTGATTTTTCCCTGCAGGGGAGGAGGAAAACATCGGAGACTGTTGAGTAAGTGAGTCACACTTGAAAGAAGAATGCTTACATAGTGATTATCATGGGAAGAATTAATGATAATTGTCTTAATTACCCCCATAGAGCCACCAAAATCCCTTGACTTCACTACGGGGCACACAATCCACAGAAAATATTTTATTTTTTCATAAAACTTGTGGTTTCAACGTCTCAAATGATGATTTTTCTGTCTTAAATCATGTTAACAGTCAATCGATCCTGGGTTTTGGACTGTTGGTCACAAGAAACGACACATTTGAAGGCATCAGTCATTTATTTTACATTTCATAGACCATTGGTTTTAGAGTTTAGTGAGTCCTTTAGTGATTTACGATCTTAACTTGTGAGAGACGCATGGTCAGAAGCGATGCAGGAAAGAGGTGCGCTGAATGTTCAGGCCTCATTTACACCTGCCTTTAATGTGTGAGTAATGGGCGTGCGCTGTGATCGGATCTTCATCTACAAATACATATACCTCATAAACATGTGCAGTAAGCCTGGTGTAAGGTCAGTAGAAGTATGTTGTGCACGGGGCGTCGATCAGTTTTCAGTTTTTATAAGAAAAACCCAAGTTTCTGTTGCCTTTTGTAACTTTTGTTGCTCTTAAACTTCAAAGTCTTGCGTATGATCATGCTGGTAGCACGTCCTCTACACCGGGTTAAGATTTGATAAGAACTTCCTGACCGTGTCCACATCAGGTGACTTTGCCCTTCCAGATAAAACATCCAGACACAAAATCAATCGTTCATGTGTCAAACTCTAAAAACACTTCCTCCTACACTTCCCACAGTGCAGCTTGTTTGTGCGTTTTATTGCTCCATGTGTAGATCAAGTCAGAGTTTTTGTGATTCAGTAAATCATCAGCGTCCACATCATAACTACGTCAAAGACACAACAAGTATTTTAAGGTTTACTGCACCACGAAGCCTTTAAAAGTGTGTATGAAAATGGCTCCACACAGATCCGCTCCCTGAGGCCCGACTTCCTGACCTCTGACCCTTGTGGACGGTGACAAAGAGGCAGCAAAACGCCACAAAGAAACATCCTGTTTTAATCCCCGCTCTGACTTTTGTTTTCACACTGCTGATGCCGTCACTGAGTTCGTCTGCTCAGCTGCTGCTCCCTCCCTCACTCCCTGCCTTCAGCCCTCTCTGGTTGTCACACTGGAGAAGCCGGTGACAAACTGAGCAGAGCTGCAGTGACGCGTGGAGGCTGTGTGTGTGTGTGTGCAGGAAGAAGAAGAAGAATAAGAAGGGACAATTTGTGCAGCTCTGCAAGGACATGACGAGGGTGAGAAGAGAGATTTATGGAGAAAGTGGAGCTGGAGGACAATGAGAGAGTGGAAAAATGGTGTAGGAGGCTGGTTTCAGGGCGACAGAGCTGGAAAAAAGGAAGCGTAGGGTTTGAAAAGACAAAAACGAGGAGAGATAAAGACTGTAAGGCACAGAGCTGGAGGGATAATGAGACGGGAGCTCAGAAGATAGTGAGGTAGGAAGGTGAGAGGCTGCAGGCTCCAGGCCAGCTCTCCACTCAAGTCAGCCAACAGTGGGCAGATGGAGCGTGACGCTCTCCTCAGGCCCGTCCAAACGCTCACCGAACCACATAAATCACAGATTAACACTGGGCTCCTCTCCAACTACCCCCACTGTACTTCAGCACGGCGCTTAATGCACAGGTTGCACTATGGAATACTAATGGAGGGATAATAGGGAGTGAGCTGGAGCCCCCCCCCCCCCGTGTGTGTTTGTGTGTGTGTGTGTGAGAGAGAGTGTGTTTGTGTGTGTGTCTTTAGATAAGACAGCAGCTGAAAGAGGAAAAGATGCAGGACCCTGTTCAAACGGGACGGCGCTGCCTCCACCTGATGTTGAAAAAAGGATTAGGATTTGGCAAAAGAAGAGGATTGTGGCGCTCCTCCCTACTTGAGCGGATTACTTGTTCACCGAGTGCATCTGACTTGTTGAATTTGATCAGTTTACCGGCCGTACATGGACGTGAGAGACGCCGTGAGTCCAAATTGGGAACGATTAGGATCACTCCTACAATGTAAAATACTCAAACGTGTCAAGTCCAAGTCACAAATCACACAAATCACACAAATCACGTGGATGTAAACTTGTTTTTTTATCTTTTTATGTGGTGTTTCGGAGGACAGCACTGTAATATCCACGTTTTTACGGAAACATAAGTCAAACTTTAATACTGGACGAAAGCAGATGAAACAACTCCTAACTTTATTAGCCGCAGTTATGAGCGTCAAGTAGCTCCTTTGTTGTCTGTGTGAAAAAATGCGACTGTTTTATTATTTTACTATTTAAATGAGACTATTTTATTTTATGAGACTATTTTATTTTACGACTTTGTCCAACACCACTGTCTGGTGTCTGTCTGACTCTCTCCTGAAGAAGATAATTAATAGAAAGAGGGTCCAAACACTCAGAAATACTCTCTCCCGTCCCCTCTCTCTGCATCTTCCAGCTACAAATCATCATTTTACTATTATTTTCTAAGTTAAAGGATCCACTTTTTAGCTGTGATTGCCCATGAAAATCCAGTAAATAAAGCTCATTGCACCGTATTTTGCGCACAGAAAACGCTACAGAACAAAAGCCGGTTGGAGCAGAAGACAAGATCCCTCACGTGACTGAAGTTTATGCTGCAGAGTCGACTCTAACCAGTTATTACCATGTGCACAGCATGGGTGTGGCTGCCGAGAGAGTTCATGCATCTAACTAGTGCTGAAGGAGCAGATAGCAAGACCACAGCCTAAACCTTTAGATGAAGTAGCATTTTGTTATGATTTGAATTTAAAAAAAGCTAAATTTGGGATTAGCATTTAGCATTTGGTAATATCGCTGCTCAGCAAAATATACAAAGTTTGACTTCAAGTGGTGGACGTAGGAGAAAAGAAACGAGCATGCAGACGTTTCATAAGTGTGTGATGAAGCTTAAAATGATTTTGTAAATGATTAGGTTTAAAATATCAATTAAACTCATCAGTCCAGAGAGGTGACAGAGAAAGCTGCATCCTGGTGTTTTAAACTCAACAGGAAGTCAGCTCAACACACTCAGCTGAAGCAGGCGGCCAAGGTGCAGTGAAACATTCAGGGACCTGATGCCGCAAACTGTGACACACACTGTGAGAGTCACACAGATCTGAACACACAAAGACTCTGCATTACTTAAACTTTCTGGTCATGTCCATAAAACCTGCTTAAGAGCATTAAAAAGACGCCTTATAATCAAGTTTTCTTTATTATCGCAGAAACCATGGCAACCACGGTACCTGTTTACATCCCTCAAAGCATCGTGGGAACTCTAAGATAATGATTACCTCCTTAATAATAGTTGACAGTTATGCTACATTTAATCGTGATTATCAGTGAAATTCATCAAAACATTAATGATTTGCTTCAAACATATTAGCAGCCACTTGTTTCTTGTGAAAACTGAATTCGTAACATGGGATAACACCCTAATTAAAGTGTTTTTAGTGGGGATGATCCCTGCAGCCGTGCAGAAGCACATGTTCGGAGTCAAGTCAGCATGTGCATCTTATCACATGTGATCAGGCATTCATGTGACAGGCTCCATTTAACCCAGAAACACAAATTCAGCATGATGTTCACCCGTCGCTCCCCCCCTCCGCTCCTCGTCCCTCCACTGCCATCTCAGGTTTCTGTGCCACTGTGACAGACTCTGGGTTTATAAATAGCGTTAAGCACCATACTGAGAATGTCGGCCATAAAAGGGGCTGGCACCTTGGGACGGCGTTGTGGCCGCAAACTGCAACATGTGGTGCACCAGATTTACTGGACAAGCAGGGCAGGAAACTTAACTTTGTTTGTGTGTGTGTGTGTGTGTGTGTGTGTGTGCCACATTGGTGGTTAAAATCCAAATCCATCTGGCATAAAAACTGTTTTAGCCAATAATAGAATAAAAGAGAGATGGGCGTCCAAATCAGCGTTGGTAACCTGCCAAGCTGGGAGCCAAACTTAGCCACGTTAAATGTCAAACACAGCAGAAATTGAATAATGAAGAATGAAGAAGAACTCTTCGATAACCTAACAAGGTTCTGTATTCATGGATGCTGTTAGTTTAACTGCACTACATTTCCCAGAATTCCTTTATGAAAGGCTCCTGAGAACAGGTGAATGCAGAGAGACTGAGAGCACCTATGAAATCAACAAGTAAACAAATAAAGCTGCCCTCTAAACATGAGGACAGTTCCAGTTCTTAAGAGTTTAAGAACAAATGTGGTGAATTTATCGGACGCACAGTGGAAATACAGGTAAGTGGGGCAGTAGGCCAGCCAACCACATGGACATTCCCGCTAACAGAAACTCATTTTTATTTTTCTTACAAGGCAGAAAAAAACTAATGTAACAGAGGTAACAGCTCATTCAAAATGTCAAGAGATGCATCTGTGGTGCAGCCATGGCGTGCACCTATTTCATTTACATTTCATTGTACAGGCTAACTATTAAACAATACAACCTGATTAGACTGTTGTATTTGGCAAGGTGCCCATAATAAGCTTGCACCTGAGTGTAAAATGTAAATATTAAGAGTTCTGCTCGCTGTTTACGAGCTGCTACAGACGACTCTGAGGATGCATTCGTATATTCTGGAAAAAACTACTGACTGTGGGTGAAGTAAATGTGGAAAATCTCTCATTAACTAGTGTTTTATCGAAGGTGGTGGGGAGCAGAACCCCCTGTTGTGTGAAGCAGGTCAGCCTCTATTGTCTGGAGTTATGTGCATGAGAGAACCACTGAGTGAACATACTGCATGTGTGTGTGCGTGTGTGTCTTTGTGATGAGTGGGACATGTTGGATCTGGGTCAGGCCGACCTCAGGAATCCCTGGCATCCACATTTTTCCCGTGCATGTGTTTATACAGCAAACGTCTCTCGTACGCGTCTGCACGGGCTGCATGCACCGGGGAATCAGAGGATTTAAAACCATCCAAAATAAGACGAGAGATTAAATAGTGTATGTCAAAGCAACGGGATAACATCTCACTGATCTATCCTCCACAAAATGCACAAAGTCAGACCTCTGATATTTGTAATACTCCAATCACAAAATAACATCTTTGAAAGATGTGCGAAGGATGTGTGTTACTGCTTTACACAAAAAGAGGACGAGCGCGTGTGTCCTTGACGGACGCCTCCACCATCTCTTCCTCTCTGGGTAGAAAAAAAGCGGACATGCTCTTGGGCAACAAGAATCCATGCCCCAGGGAAAACCAGCGGAAGAACATTCCTGGGACACTGGTGCTGACAGCAACAGCAGCTTAAACACACGCCTCCGGTTTCGACGTCCGTAGAGCCACAGCCAGTGTGACTTCTTGTGAAACGGTCCCAAATTACTGAGTAAATATTTGAGTTTTACACCAATTTGCACATCAGCAGCAGAGGAAGCAAATAAATAAATAAGCTTGTTGTCCGACGTACTAAACTGAAAATCCACTTCCTTCAGCTCCGTCTCAAGCAACAACAGAACTGAGCGAACCGAAAGGTCACCAAATTCAAGCACGCGTGATGCAAAAAGAGCCCACAGACCAAATGTCAGCCACACCGCCGCCTCTGAGGGCAAAGCAAAAACTTCAGGCCTCGCGAGCAAATCCTGCACGAACCTTTGTACCCCTCAGATTGTCCCATTACGTCGGTGAGAGGTCAGCAGACCAGCAGCTGTGTTTGTGATGAGCTCCGGGTCTCGGCAACAGGCAGCAACAACGCGGCGCAGCTACTAATCACTGTCAGAGAAGAAGAAATGTGGCTTCTCTGTGATGATGAAAGGAGAGAGAAACCTAAATTTTAAAGCTGGGTTTGAATTACAGACCACTTACTCTCTCTGAAACTCCTGCGTGTCAGCTGTTAGGGACAATGCTGCGTTTTCTCTTTGGATCAGTGAATGTGAAAGTCTGGATAGAAGTGAACGGACGACTGTTGGCTAAGCCACGTCACCCTCTGCTACTGTGACTACAGCTTTTGAGTTTATAGTGTTTAAGGCCACGTTTATACAGAAGCAAACATAATAAGGCTCATTTGTAGCCAAAAGAGAATTTAGCTGCATGAAAAGACAACCGTGGTGTTTTTAGCTTTAGCTAAATAACTGAAGCTAATGCTAACGTTAAAACTCAGTGAGCTCCTGGTGACTTTCAAACGTTTACAGTTGTTTCAAATTAAAGCACCATTAAAGGACGCATTTTATGCATACGAGGTGTAATCACATTGCGTTTGCTGTACCTGAATGCACCACAGATCTGTGACAAGCATGCGGCAGCTGTTAGCTAAAACTGCTGTCGGTCAGCACAGAGAGTTTCGTTGTATGTGTATCGTGCACGTCAAACTTTCAAGAGAGAGCAAACGTCAAAATCTGAGTCAAACCTAAGCTGCTTGAGGTGGATCATCACCGAATTGTCAATGTTAAGCTCAGTCCTGAGGCGTCTGGGGGAGAAAATTGGGCCCAAACTACTTGAGCTGTGCATGATGGAGCTTTAGGTGGAGTAATTTGGATGAACTGCCTCAAATACAAACAGAAAAGACATGTTTTCTGCATCAAAACAGCCGGAAATCAGACTGATCAGGACCCCAGATGCTGGTTTATAAGAGTGAACATCAGTGTTCTCATTCTCCTGTCAGCTGGGCAAAAACAGGCCAAAGTATTAAAAGTATTAAAACCACATACAATGGTTTTATGGTTTGAGTCAGATTGGCGAAGGGGCAGCAACAGGATGTTACTCCACTGCAAAACAGGAGGCATCTCCAGATGCTTTTAACCACAAAGAAGTGGGTTACCCAGTCACAAAGACATAAAACAGAGCCAACATGAATCATAAATGGATCATCTATTATTCACTTTTTCCTCCTCCTCTATTCGCCGGCTCAAGGTTGCCGCTAAAAACGAGGTCAAAGGTGATGCAGCGAGACAGGGAAACAGCAAAAGAGTCTTTTAAAGGGTTTTTTAAACGGCGGTTGCTGAGAAAAGCTTTTTCCTCGAGACGGAGACAAAATAGCTCAGGCGTGGTTTGTTGTGACTGAGGCCGTAGCCAGGGAGATTCACTTCCTCAGCCGTGACCTCATCGTTAGGTCATTTCTCAACTGCGTAGCAACACTGAGCGAGGCGCGTGGTGCAAACAAACACGAGTCACCACAAGGTACGTCTCTCTTAAATCTCGAGGGCTTTAACGGTAAAGGATCATCAGGAACACACAGGCGTGAACACACACGCTGCACCGCTAACATGCGAGGTGCCGCTTTTTTAGTTTTAGACGTGTTTGTCTTTTTAAATTTTACGTTTCATTCTCTGAAAAGATGCTTAGCGGCAGTCATTTAAAACTACGACTTGTGTCTTTGCTTCATTTAAATTAAGCATTGCTTTTTGTCATTTCTAGTGCTGTTACCTGCTGCCATTGTTATGTTCTTGTTAAAGTTCCTCTATTTGTGTCTCTGCTCTCTACTTTTGAACTCTGGACCAATAAAAAAAGGGAACAAAAATCAAAAACTGTCAAGTGCTGACTGCTGGTATTCAACTTCCGGTTAGATTATTCATCTTGTTTGTTCTTTGAGCAGATAGTTGCCCATCTAATTCAGAACTGCGTCACTCATTTGGTCAAAGCTGCAATAATTCAGTCTCTAAATGTTAGCAATTAGCGATTAGCTAATTTGCTGTGCAAAGAAACCAGGAGTTAAGACGAAAACAGTTGAAAGAGAGTGAATATCAGACTTTTATTCAGCTAGATAAGTAAAGTTGCAACTGTTAGCTAAAGTGTTCAACTTAACAACTTGATTTCAGGTGATTATATGTCAGTGCAATGGTTAGAGCTTGTTGCACTGCCTCCAAGTGACCAAAAAATCAACTAAAGCAGGTTTAAGGCAATAGTCTTGTATGTGTGCTTGTGTTTGAGTGAACCCAGGCTTCTTTTGTTAAATATAAAATAGAGCTGAGTTCAGTGTGAGCACAGAATAATTTGAAACAACGCTTCAGGTAAAAAGACATTTAACCAAATAAAAGTAAAAGATAACGTGAGAGAAGCAATCTGTTATGTAAAACAGAGGCGTGAGAAACAAAAGACAGAAAGCAGCAGACACTGGCCACTTACTGCATCAGAGCCTGCGAGCAAATCTTTTTTTGTGTTGTTACAAAACCACATTACTCCTACAGCTAGTCTGCTCTTTCTTTCTCTTTTCCTTTGTTTAACCATCTTGTTTTCAAAAGACTTGGCCACGAACACAGAGTGGACTCCTTGTCTGCAGATCCCATAACAGTCTGCGCTCCCCTGGTGTCAATATTTAGTAAAAACTAAATCCAGATTGTTTTGTTTTTGGGATAAAACTTAATATTTACATTAAATATAAAGTCCCCACAAGTGTATATAGACCACAGCCGCCCCCGCCCCGTCTTGTTTTGGACTCATAAAGTAGGGCATAACTGCGTCTGGCTGACTAATGTTGACCTGGCAGCACGCTGAGGTGCGATGACGGGCTAAGTTTAATCTCAGCCGAGGTTTGGTTTCAGCGCTGCGCGTTCGGCCTGGTCACAGCAGGTCAACGCACGATGCCGTGACAGCTGGGGAAAATAAACTGACAACAGAAAGGTTAACGTCGAGCTGCATTAGTGCTGACTTTGTTTTGGTTGTGTGTTGGCTGGCTGATATTATTGGCTATCGCAGATATTTCACTAACGTACTGATGTGTTTTTGTTAGCTGTTAGTTACTGAGTGCCTTTGCATCATCATATCGGTGCAACCGGTCTATATCAAACGTTCCCTCATAAATCAGTCTCATAAATCCATTATTGATCAGGCTGTGGTTTGGAGTCACGACTGTCCTGTTAACTACAAATCAAACTGAACTCAAAATCAGGGTTGTATAAATCATATATTGTTGGAAATGTGTTTCCCAGATGCTCTTTTGAATGTTTGAACTACTTTATATTTAAAATATTTCATTACAATATAGGTTTTTGCTGTATATAGTGGCGAAATATTAAAGCTTGTTTTTATATGAGGCAAACAGAAAACGTTGCACTGAATAAATCAATTCCTTCATTTTATATAAGACATAAAAACAAGGATGAAATACCTCCCAGCACTGAAATCAATAGGAAGAGGCTCAGCTCTCGACTAGTTTGGCTTAGGAGCAGGTGCTGTTCAATCAGTTTGGAGGGAAATGTCAACATGTCAGAGGACAGTAATGACGGCTCGCCGATGTCTGATGGTCTCCAGCGTGATTTACTGCAGCTCTGATCATCAGACACACCGAATCTGACAAGAAGCCCCGAGACAAGAGAAAGACCGGACCAACTGCGGCCGAAATGTGCCGGCATGTTGCTGCAGCCTGGTTTTCCGTCTTTCATCCTGGAGAAAAGATTTTTTTTTTAAGGATCACTTCAGAGCACAAAAGGGCCGAGTGAGCTGCGAGCCGGGTCACAGCCACTCGTGTGCGGTTAATGGAAGAAGCAGCGTGACGTCATCGGAGGAGACTGCAGAGGTAATCAATCGACTGGTGCTGCAGGAGACGCCGTGTTTTAACTGGTTTAACGCTGCTCGAAACAGCAGAGTAACACTTGGAGAGGTCTGAAAAGAAAGACAGAAGGAGTGCAGCTGACACACCACATGACGGCCAAATGTGAGGATTCTCTTTGCTTCGTGTTTGGGGGCTGTAAACGATTGTCAGGTCTTGTTTTCGGATGAGACGGCTGATCGTACACATGTGTGTTTTTGGTATTAATATGAGTTTTAGTTGTTCAGTATCCAAGATTAAACGAGGTTGCGCTCGTGCGATCCGTTAGCACCGAGCATCAGCCATCATCTGCGCTCTAATATTAGAGCCTGTGGGTCCTGTGACTGAGATGATGTGCGGTGAGTGACGTGTGTGTGTGTGTGTGTGTGTGTGTGTGTGTGTGTGTCGAACATAGCTTCAACAGGACCGTTATCTGCACACACACATATAAGCGCACGCACACTTCAAAGCAGGAGGACGGGGGGTGGGGGGGACACATCTGTTAGTGATTCCCCCGAGGTTGGAGAAACACATCAACAAAAACATCCAGTACACACTGCAAGGCATCATGGGTAACAGGCGGACAAGTGCAGGACAGGAACCAAACAGAAACAGCTGAGCGCCTCTTGATATGACAGGAAATTGTTTCTCAAAATAACACCAGACATGCTGATGTACCGCCTCCTAGGAAGGAAGACATTAAGTCTCTTTTGCCGCAAAAGAAGCTCCAATTTCATATTAAAGATTAATTAACATCGATCAATTAAACTTTAATAGGCAGCCATCGCCCAAGGAAGTCAAATCTGAGGGAGCTGCAGAATAAAAAGAGAGAGAGTGGGGTGTGCCTCTGGGTTAGCTGCCCCGAGGACACAATCAATACTGAGGCTACGCTGGTACATCAAAGTGAATCTTCAGCTTGAATAGTTAAGTCACACCCAAGTGCAGAGCAGCGCCAAAGTCATGTGATCCGCAGCCGGCAGCACTGGACGTTAAACCTCAGTACGTTTTCAGAGGTTGTCCAAAATGCGGCTGCAGCATCGAGCATCGATGCCACCGAACCGTCCGGACGTGTTTGTGATCTTGTTTATGGCTTTTTTCCCCCCCTGTATTTATAATCAATCTGCAAAAAAATAAAAAATGTTAATCGCAATTTCATCCCTGCAGCTCAACGTAGCATCTTCAAAATGCTAGTTTAATGATCAAAAACCTGAAGATATTCAGGGGCAGTCTTGTTTACATAAAGCAGAGGTTAACATGTGAATCCGCAAGACGCTGCTCTCCACAGAAAAGGATCCACTGGCTTGATATTCGTCAACATGTTGAAATCAGACGAGCCAAAAATAAGCACTGCCAAACGTGCAGTACATCAGACATCAGTGGTACGGTGCATTTAGATGCATCCATGCCAGGCTCTGAGTATCAGAATCATAATTACACAAATTCAGATCCGTCAAACAACGGCCGGCTGTATCTATCGTCCACCGACAGTATATCTGCACTTTTACTTCTGTGTAAAGTGCAATAAAAAGCTGTATTCACTGCGTCCATAGTGTTTAAATGTGTCAGCAGGCCTGTTAAAGACTGATATAGCTGTCGTCCATCTACGACGTGTGCATAAGCTCATGCATATGCAAGAGTGTGTGGTATATTCGAATTCGAGCCTGCGTGTCCTATATTTGGTGAGTGCAGAGCGAAAATTGTGTAATTTTTGGATTAACTGTGAAACATTTGAGATATTCGCCTGTTCTAAAATAGTCTCAGATGTTGTAGGTGTTGCTACAGTGACTGTAATCTCTAAAATGTGATGTGACAGCTCCTTTTATAGCTAAACTCTGCCTCACACCGGTCCCTAACCGGATTATTCTGCAAACGGGATTATTAATATCAACGTCCCATTCATGACTTGCGCTTTTTTGAAGCCGGATACGAAGGGAAACATGACTAATGTGTGCAGAAGTTCTCCGGAAGCGTCCTCCTTCGTCTCACTCTGCAGCAGAATGGAGCATTTCCCTTTCCTTTCCTGTGCGAGCGGCTGGTGTCATGGGTGCGATTTGTAGCATCTGGTCACAGAGATCGCTGACGTGGAGTTTAGGGGGAGCGCTCTCTCCGGTCTGCTCCGTCTCCTCCTCCCTCCCTCTTCTTTAAGGAGCCACTCAAACTACAACAGCTAGCCCAAACCCCGACTCCCCGTCCAGCCGATCCCGTCCACGCCCAAACCTCCCAGCAGCACTCTCTGCTCCTCCGTCCGCATGTACAAGCATTCAAGCCCCCGGGCCGAAGACGAGACACAGTTGGCAGAGCTGTGAGAACTTGAGCCCCGACTGTCTGAATAGAGCTGAGAGGGGTTTTGTCTTTACGATGGGGCGATTCAGAAATCAGGATTAAACAGTCCAAAGTGTAACAATTAGGCGATTAATCTGCAAACACTCTGATATTCAGTTTACTTTCGTATCGTGACATTTACCGCTCATTGTGAAACACAAAAAGAAAAGATGACTGCAGTCGACTGTATATGCTGTCTACTGTCTGGCCGCAGGAGTTTAAACTTCCTCAAATTCAACAAACAGCTGAGCAGAGCTGCTAACATTAGCTAGTAGATTAGTGTTCCTTGAGATTCGATGTAACACCGAATTTGGCCTCTTTTGAGTCATAACACAGTTAGCACAATATGCTAATATGAGGGTTTTAGCTAACGGTCAAGTGTTACAGGGACGGTTTGCATTTTGCCGATTTGCCGAACAGCACAATTTGGGGTTTTTTTGTTATAATGGAACAATGTCATGGCAGCAGTGTTAAAATCATTAATCAAACAAAAATGATAAATGTAATCAAAACAAGCACAAGAGATCGATTTGACCTCTGTAATGCATTTTCTCTATTTTTTCTTACATACAAAACAATTTATTCATTACTTGTTAAGATAATTGATTAGTTGATAATGAAAAAAACTGTCAGTTGCAGTCCGTCATGTGCAGAAAGTGATTTATGACTTATAATGGCGGCAAATCATGGGCCAGCGAAGGAGGGTTTCGAGGCCATAATCTACATTTCCAGCCTGGCCGAGATGTTGAACATGCGCCAAGAACATAACGTCAGCATGACTGGGAAGCTGGCAGGGCCAAAGGGAGTCCACGTCTCATGATTACTTCCACAGAGGAGCACTTAACTCCACACTGAGACTCTGCCTTCGAGCCAATAAAGGATGGAAAAGTTGGTACAGTGACACTGCACGCTTATTGGGGAAGAGAAGTGTGAGCTGTTTCAAACTTCTTTAGACGCAAGCGCAGAGATTTTCTGTCCGCATCACACAAAAGGTGAATTGTTTCAGAGTCGGCGCCACTCCTATTGTGAGCTGCAAACAGAGAGCCTTTGAACATGTCATGTCTTGGAGAGGCTTGGTCGGACTCCAGCGCTCGCAGAGAAAGTAGGAAAGGAAGCTGCTCGCTGTGTTTCCTTTTGGAAACCTCTGGAGGCCTCGACTCTGAAACACCAGCAGGCGGAAAAAGAAGAGTCTGATTCAGTGGCGTAATGTAGCTGGTTCACTGGATTCAGGGGGTGTGAGGGATGACAGGGGAGATGAGGTCAGGAGGGGTAAGTGTGTGTGCGTTAGTGTATATGCGTGGGGGGGGGTTTGTGTTGGGGACTTGAACACATCACTGTGATGTGGGATTATGATTCCCCTCTCACAGCTCTGCAGGCACACTGAGCTGTAAAAAACAAACAAACCTTAGCTGGCTTCTCTTTCCTTCCTATCTCTCTCTCTATTTTACAAGAATGAGGCTCACAGCTCTCAGAAAGGAGTCACAGAGAAAGAATGTGTCTGTTTATCTAACGCCCCTGCCTTTTTCGGCGTCTAGCTTTCCCGATAACGTCACATGTTGATCAACCTGGCTGTGCGCTGGAGCTCTCCGTAGAGGGCCCGAAACCAAAACATGCTTTGTTTTTCATCTTAGATCACTTATTGATGGGTGATCTCTGCAGAAAAACAGCCAGAGCTTGTTCAGTATTTCCATAAACTGTGCTTTTTAAAGCAGAAATTACACCAATACCACAAAAAGCTGCATTTCCAACACCAAAAGACACTTTGAAAGATGAAAGCCATGCATTAAAAATATCCCAGTTTGAAAGAAAAATCAAATTTCAGTAATGCATATCAAGGCTGCTTCTTCATATTATGTATTTATATTAAAAATATGACAATTACTATGACAATATCTATTGTTTAAACTCCCAGATATTTATAGCAGCTTTGTTCTACAGTACAGTATCGGTATTGTTGCTTTTTCTTCTTCTTGCAACAGCCAACGCAGGGTACACATGGACTCCCACACATGCAGCGAGCGAGCACCATGACAGCCAGCCTTTGCAGGGCTAAAAAGCTGCAGCGGACGTTTCTCCCTCCATCCAACGCTCTCCACACCGAGTGGGAATGGGGGGAGGGCTGCCAATGAACAGAGAGTCACCTTCCACAACGACACAGGTCAAGGGGAGGTGTGTGTGATGGAGGTGGAGGCAGCATGAGGCTCGTCTTCTGTGTGCTTTTTTTAATCTTTAGAAGAATGGATTTATGCCATTTTTATAATAATGTCGTGCTTAGAAGACCCCGCAATTCCATAAAAGCTGGATCCAGAGGAAAGAAATGGGCCAATAATAAAGAAAAGACCTCAGACCTTCATTGTATACAAAAAAAATCATAACTCACTGTCAACATTCGCACTCTAATACTGGAGATTATGATTGCTATGAATCATTATAGCATGTGCAGTACAAGAGAAAATGCGGCTCACTAATATCAGCTTACTTGTGCATAATTGTGAGGATTGCACTGAGTTAAATCTGGGCTACAGGACCGGCTACAGAGAGGCTGAGCAGTGTGAGATGCAGATGTTACAGCTCTGCATCAGTCAGTGTCTGCTGAAGCGCTGTCAAGCAAGACAGACTGAATCCCAACACCACAGGGGGGGAAGAAGAAGGGTTTTTCCCTGCAGGGATCTGTGAGTGTCTTCAGCTTGCACCAGTTTGATTGGTTGTATATGTGGGCCATTTTTCACTCTGTGCACCACTGACGTTGTTTGGTAATGGAGACCACAGCTCAGTGCAGCATTTCCAGGATCTCTGCTGGTTAGGACCCGCCTGGTAGAGATGCAGGCAATTCCTCCACACCGAACAGCGGGTTGCCCGGTCGGACAAACATCCTGAAATGTTGTTTTTTTTGTTTTTGTTTTTTTTTTTGTTTTCCAGATTTGGACGTGAGAAATCCGATGTGTTGCATTGCTGCTGCAGCTGTTGAATATAATGTGCGTTTCATAAACAAGGCTGCTGTACTGGAAAAATACCGACACACACTCACTGCGACTGGAACGATTGAAAGATTGAGGCAAATAACAAGTGGATAACAGCATTTGTGTTCAAACCCCGTGTCGTAGCATGATTAATGTTACCTTTATACAGGAACATTAATCATGACCTATTTTCTTATGTATGTTGACTGAAAGATACTCACATTTGTCTGTTAGTGTCAGCTTCTCCTCGAAATTATGCCCAAGCTCCTTATAATCCATTGTTTCCATTTCAGACGGATCGCAGTCCCTTTCCAGTTGCTGTCATTCCTCAGAGTCGCACAAGTACAGGAGATGAAACTCCCGGTACAGATCGCCCAAACACGCCCTTTGTAAATCCAACCGGAATAGAAGAAAAAGTGGCTAAAAAATTATTAGGGAATAAAACGGAATCCGACCGAAAACAGATGGGAATGTTTTAAAAATGTTAAATTTGAATAAAACTTGTTGAAATGTCCTAAAATTGGAGACTCAGTCCAGTCCAGTGGGTCTTTGGAGGAAAATCTACAGTGCGGGAATAAAAAAGCCTCAGTGAGTCCTGAGAGCCACAGGACCGGAGTCAAGGTGCGGAGAATGAGGAGCCGACTTCCGGTTAGACATTTCACAATAAAACAAACGCATACCCTGTTCAGCATTTGGACACACACAAATCAAGTCAACAGTTAACTAACTACGGTTTTCCGAAGATTTCAACTGCATCTTTCGTAGAGTTTGTTCAGTTTGAGACCTTGGGGATGAGCTGTCAGTTGTCATCATGTGACCTAGAAGCTTGAGCTGTCTCCATGACAACTCAGAAAATAGCATCTAGGGAAGAAATGCAGGTGACGACCACAAGAAAAACAATGTGAACCTTGAGTTAACGTATTACTTATTGTTATTATCAACAGTAGCAATGGTAGTAATAGTGGTAATAGTAGTTGTATAACTTCCAAGGTATAGAATTGCATTCCTCTGTAAGTAGTTGCATTTTGCTGATAATATTTTTTTTTCATTTTTACAGACAACAGGTCATAGCACTTAATTAAAGTGTTTAATTTCACGTACTACAGTCCGCATTGGGTATAATTTAAAAGCACCGTATTTTATTCTGAAGGCAAGATTGTATGATTTCCGGTTATGGTCTCGTTCTAGCTTAATCCTGCCGATCGCAGCGAAAAACCGCATGCTGGCGAAATGGACTATACCAACTGTTTTGCAAGGGAAGAAACAACATTTCTCATCTATCATCCAAGTAAATAAGCCACCAAGGGTATTTTAAAGTAAAATAACATATTTTGATGGTCATAATGACTCCTAATGAGTTTAACCGCAGTAACAGGACAAAAGTTGCCTCTTAACTCATGGGCCCTGTGAATGGTTTGATCCATCAGACGATTCCCAGCAGCTGAAATAAGCCTTGCTGTCGGATCGGGGTGAGCTGTCATTACAGTTCATAAAACGGACTGTATGTGTAATTACAGCAATCAGACATACTTTAATTAGCAGTTTGTAACATTAAAAGGCACTCTTTACTTCTCGAACAAGATATCCGTTAGGAAAACTACTACTTATTATTATTATTATTAATTATATTAATTTCATGAAGATGCAATAAGCCTTATTTCTACAGGAAAACATGGACTCTCTGTGGAATACTAACAAACATCAGACTCCAAAAGCCTTTATAAACCTATCAATAAAAAGACAATAATCCTGTGAACACAGTAGAGACATATGTTTGTTTTTAGGGACATTCAAAATATGTAAAATTTAAATCATGTTGTACAAACAGTGAGGAGGCATTATCTTCATGTATACTGATCATTGTATTGTTGATGACAAGCTGATTAAAAATGAATGTGACCTTCCTGCTACTGCAGGAGACAGAGGAGGTCAGTCTTCCAGGGGGGAATCTGCTGCCAAGTCTTATCTGATAAAAAGACAAGCAGCAGGATGAGGAAAATAAAAATAAACCCTAACCCAGCAGGAAATGTAAACAACACTTAAACTAAACGCTGTTTTATTGGGGGTGATTTGATCAAAATACATGTAGCACTGGATGTCTTCAAAACACTTTGCAGGACGGTCCATTTTCAATATGACATCTTCTCTCATGGGCAGTAAGTGGCCTCTGCAGGGTGTGGGAGGAGGGTCATTCATTTTTTAAAAGAGCCATTTTATAAATAGAATGACCAGAATCACACCATCTATGCTGTTTTGGTCATTTTAATAAAAAATTCAGATTAATTATGGATGGGGTCATCTGTTTTGTTTTTCTTGATTCTGTAAGACATACAGGATGCCACTGAGTAGAAATACATGTTGAAGAAAAAGTATGAAAGCTCATTAGGACTCTCTGAAGCAGGACAGATCATTAAACATGATGTTAGAGCTATATTAAATGTTAAAAGGCCAAATGTATGTGAGTCCTACCAGACATAAAATATGCATGACCCACTTAGCTGGTGAAGACACTGAAGACTTAAGGAATCAAAACACTTGGGCTGCAGCTGATGGTAGAGACCTCTCGACATCGTTCACTATGGTTAGCCTTGCTTCTCATCACTTTCCTTTCAGGCTGAAATCCAAATGTGCACATTTGCATCAAATCACTAATTTAATTTCACACAACCAAAAACTATCCTTGTCAAAAAAGTTCACCTGACTTAAGCAGATAACAGTATTCCTTTAAACGTGGTACATGGAGGCTAAAGATGGAGGATAAAGATAGCCTGGGTTGTGCTGAAACACTGCTAATCAATCTACTGGACGCCCTGCAAGACATGAAAGGGGAAGAGAAGCAGCTCCATCGAGACTAATGGGTCTGTTAGTGCCTGTGAGAGAGCGAGTGGCTCTGTTGTTGAGTCTGGAGTCTCTTTTAAAAAATTATTTGCTGATGCAGTACTGGGATTTGAAAACGCAAGCCCAGGAAATGTAATACAACATTACAGGAAAGGCAGGTATCGCTCAATAAACTTGGCGTATGTTGTTCATCTGCATGAGAACCTTGTTTTTCTAATGCAAAGGATGGATGGATGGAGTATTTGTTGTTGTGTTTCCATGTCTCCCACTGCATTCCTTGCTTTGCATTCTATATCTCCAGGAAAATCTGGTTGAGAGGCACTTGATGAGACTGATCACACTGCAAAAATGTTGTTTTTCTAGAGAATGTTGCTACTTTAAGTCATGAGTTACAGAAGGATGGGGGGGGGGGGTTGTATTTTCAAGGCTATAACCACAAAATAAATAAATGACCTAATTTATCAAAGGGAATCTTGATCAGTGAAGGGACTCTTTGTTATACTGCTGGTGTTGGTATTCAGACACAGATGGCAATGATAAACAGACTACAGTTAAACCTTAAAGTTTCCCTTAGGTCACATCTACCATCTACTGCACAGTATCTGCTGACAGACACACTCTCCATATGAGGACCTGTTATTAGAAAATAACAACACAGAGAATTTATGTTTACCATGTGCACAATCTTGATTTAGCATGCTAGCATACTAACTTTTGCTAGTCAGTGCAAAACATAAAGTATAGCTGAGGCCAATGGTAATGTTATGTGGATATTTGATAAGCCACATAGCTGTCAAATTATATTTTTTACCCTATATGATGGTGACAGATTTTAAAAAATATAGGTTTGCCAAAGTTATGACATCTCATCATTAAAGGTACATGAGTGTCAGTGCAAAATCTTATGGCAATCCAAGAGTTGGTGGCAACACCAAGGTTAGTAGTTCATCCACTGGGGACCATGAGAATCTGTCTACTTCTCATTGACCAACCGACCCACACTGTCATCCTTAAAACTTCACTGTGAGCAGTGAAAAGTGAAAAGTAAGTATGATGGACAAACAGGACAGAACCCTTTTCCATGTTTTGATTTATGCCTCAATGATCTGATTCTCTAGGCCTCCATAAATACACCATGTGTCTGTAAACGTTCGGTGCCTCAGAACTCATGAAATTACAGCAGAACAAATTGTGCCTGCAGTTCACTGATGTACTGCCAAGCAGCACACATCAGCTCAGGCTGACGTTCTCTTCACTCTGACGCAGGCAGTATCACTTAAGCAAAATAAATTAGTTTTATTGGATCCTTCAGACTGCTACTGTTATCATTTAGAGCCCAGTCTACCCTAAGATACCTGTTTAGGGCACTTAAATGCAAGAGTATGATTTTTAATTAGTGAAGATCGATAAGAAGCGGATTCAGTCTGCCTGTATCCTTGAGTGTTTTCCTGCAGCAAAGAGTTTTCTCAATGAGACTTCCTTCAAAGGAGTACATGCCCATACTTGCCTGCACCTGACTGAGATATGGGGAGGTTCAGAGAGCCTCCCATAAACCCATAGAGGCATGTAGTTAATTGCCCCTCCCTACACAGCAACACCACAAAAGCACTACAAAAAGACTCTTAACAAAAAGCCTGCAGTTACACTTAAAACCTCGTCTGGAGCCTCCCTGCACTGTTTGACCAAGGGGGAGAGCACATTTCTGTCTGAAAAGGTTATAAAGTGTTCTTTTTATTGTAAAACAAAAAAACAAAAAAACAAAAACCCTCAAGTACACAATGGTTTGGTTTTACAGGGCGAGTACACATATTTGGAGAGCACACTGCTGAAGTCAGAGTCTCAATATAACCACAGCTGCTGCAGTGTGGGAGTCAAGCATGTCTGCAGTTGGTGTGGTTATCAAGAGCAGGGCTGGGGAAAAATCTTTGACTGATTTCCTTGTGAGCAGATGACACTGCGGTTTAAACTGGATCGCATCCTTTGTCCTCTGCAGATGGAAATAAGCACGACGAATAAATAGTAACTCTCTGGAAACATGCTGTTGTTATATTCTGTCTTTTCCAGACAGCAGATTTGTCTAATATCCATGTTCACAGCTGCAGCTGGTGAGCACAAAAAAACACGTCAGTGTTTGAAATATGTGAAAACTTGTCTTCAGGCGAAAGTTTGTTATTTTGAGAAATGGGGTTATTCACTTTTTGGCTTAAATGATAACCACTTTCATATCTGTTTGGTAAATATGAAGCTACAGCAAGGAGGTTAGCCTAGCTTGGCAAAGTGGAAACAGCTAGCCTGGCTCTGTTTCTGGCCAAGAAACAGTGGTCCTTTTTAAATTTTTGTGGTCTGTTTTACAAAATAACATATTATCTGGTGAGAGTTAGAGGTGGGCAGTTGTTGTTACTGTTGGACAGAGCCAAGTGTTTTATCTTGTTTCCAGCCTTTACGCTAAGTTTAGCAAAACTAACAGACTGCTGGCTCATGTTTAAACCTGCAATAACTGATTTTTGGATATTGATATATCATCACCCTTTAAATTGAAATGGCAAATTTATATATCAACCTTTGACATCATAATTAATTTGGAGTTTTGTTTACAGCCTCCTAATGAATATATTTCCAATATTCACTCTCTTCTAGCTCAGTCTTTGGTCTTTTCCACGTCCTAAGGGAAATATCTCTTGCTTTAGCCACTAAATGCTCCACTATTCACCAGCTAAATGTGTCTCTCTGCTGTTTGGATCTGAAGGGGAAGTGCACAGCGGGTATTTAGAGCTTTTTAACTGAATACAGCTGCCTGCTGTGGTGAAAATGACACTTGCTGCATAAGTGAGCCAAAACAGTAAAGACAGTTAGCTGGCAATTAGCTGAAAAATCGCTAGAAAGCTCAAGAAATGCTGAGGAAAGCTGCAGATTTGGGTGATGAGGCTTTCACACTGTCACACTGTTTTCACATTGTCATTGTGAAAACATTGATCTTATTGATTAAATATGAGAGTGGGATCAGTCATGTCAACTAACTGTGTCCACAAAAGTCAAACTGTTGCTCCACAGCTACAGAGAACTGGGTTAACTCAGATACTGTAGTCACTGCTCCTGCGACATAACATCTGATAAAGGGAGCGACCGATGTGTCCATTTGTCTTTTGGGTTGGACACCATCCCTGCCTCATGCCCAGTCAGTCACATTGCTCTCATACAGAGTCACACTCCACCCCTCTGCCTGCCCTCTAGCAGTTGGCACAGCAGTGTCATCTCAAGCTCTCAGCTGTTATTGTGGCGTACCACTGACTGGACCAGCAGCTGTTGAGGACTGCAGCAACACTTACTGCTATATCATCTCCAGCTTAGAGCATCAGGAAACTGGGGTGAGGATAAAACATATGGCTTTTAAAGTGTTTTGGCATTCCCTTACATCGCCACCAGGGATACATGCAGAATATGATTCCTCTTCCAAAATATCTCAACTGTGTTACATCTCATTGGCCTATTTACACATAGAAATCCAGATTAAATGGGTGCAAATTAGTAATTTGCCTTCTTTTTTTTTAACAAATGCTGACAGACATCATGCATAAGAGCATTTTAATACAGATAATCACAGCTTGTGTGTAAACTGTACATATCTGCAGTGCAGTATTCCTTGAACGTTTCACACAGGAATCCAGACTCTGGAGTCTTTGTAAAGGAAAGACTGCTTTGGCAAAATCTGTGGATTGTAGAAACCTGGAAAGATGGAAAACGATATTAATTTAATGCTTACAGATGTGCAGTTACGTGAGAAATTGCTAATGCTGACAGTTCACTTCATAATTCTTTGTTTCTCTGAATGTTTGAATCAAGTTGTACTTTATGAAAAGGGACAGCAACCAGTTACAGGGGAGTTACTCTTCTCTCTTGCTTCAGGCAAGAAGAGACAGAGATGAATGTTCAATGAGCAACAGCTAAAATCCCCACAGGCCAGGGACATCCCCTCTTCTAATGTGTCACACAGCTTGATGTTGGTGGACAGTTTACCCATTCAGCTCCAAGCCAAAAAGGCATCTTTGTGCTACTTGCATTTATCTACCAATTAAAATCAGTTATTGCAATTTGTTTTTTATTATGGCTGTATTGCACATATTCTTTTTTCAGGATTACAGTAGATACTAGAAAAAAGAGAAAGATTTGATGAAAGTAATTGTACTCTGGACTTACAGTGGACTTTATGTTTATTAGAAAAGCCAGTTACAAAATGCGTTCGTTACATCTCTGTTACATCAACTGTAAATGTAAAATTAGTTGTAATCCAACTAATCACAGAAATCTGGGAGGTTTGTGGAATAACAGCAAACACCTTCCTATAACTAATAAATAACACAGGTGATGGCATTTAAAGCTAAAGTCCCTTTACACATCTTTTACTTAGGTTAAGCCCCAGTAAACTCTAACTTTATAGATGTCAAGGGTCAAAAACTACAATGTAAAGCATCAGAGCTAATAAACAGCAAAGGCAAACACTGATGTTTTACACAGCCATGTTTGAAATGTAAATGTGTCTTTGATAGCCATGTGACAATCAGTGATTTTTGACGAGTTGATAAACAGTATTTAAAAAGTGGTCCTGGTAGGGTTGCAGAAAAGTCCCAGGCAGATTACAGGAGTTACTCCATGATGAAAAGCTGTCATTAAATTTTCATGCACACCTACTTTTCCTTACCCTGCCTCATTTACATTTACATACGTCGGCAGTTTTTTATTTCCAGCTCACTCAATTTTAACAGCCTGCAGAGTATGTATGCAAATTAAGTGCAGACTTAATTTAATCCCAATTTATTTATTCAGAGCTGTACTAATTAGCACAAGACTACAATGACAAGCACAAGACTACAAAAACCAGCTCACTGCAAGAGTCCTAATTTTGCAAGTGTGCAACCCCTTTCCTGTGATTTTGGATAGATAACACACCCTAGTGTTTGTTATTGCTCACTGTGCTTTAGGGACACAAATGGTTTTCTGTAACTGGAAACACATATGAATAATAACCCAAAAACCCAACTGTCCCATGAAATGCATGGTTTTTTGTCATTTGTTTTGTATTACCTGGACCTGGTCTTATTTCAGTCCGTGAGGTTTGAAGGACTCTCTCAGTTTTGGATGCAAATGCAGCAGTGGGCATTGGATGCTTAGATGAGCTGTTATTATTCCTTATGTTGTACTGCCCAGGGCCAGGAAAGGGAGGGTCCTTAGGAACGATCACAGGAGGTGCTGATATTGCCAAATAATATCCCCTCCTTAAAATACAGGTAACAAATTTACATTCAAGAAGAAACAACTGGTAAACAAAAGCCTAAGCTATAAATATTGTTTGTTTACTCACGGCAGGATGGTCCTCTTCACCACTGCAGGGGTCTGATGGGGACTGTAGGCCCCTGGGCCGGGTACATGGGAGTCCACTGGAACAGGGATTCTCTGAGTTTTTGATTTGAAGGGGGACAACACTGCCTTGGAACAATGCTGGATGATGTTGTCATTCACTTCATAGTGGCCTTAAACAAGTTAGTTATGTGAAATTAAAACTACAATAAATAGAATTAAGAATAAACACGTTACAGCCCAAAAAAACAGTATGAAAAATGAGAATATGCATGACTTTACATATAGAGCTTGGAGAGAAAGAGGTAATTACATGGTGATGGCACGTTTTTTGGGGGGTAAAAAGAGTTGCGTCCGGTTTTTGACAGGAAAGTTGATGTACCAACCACTGAGGAGTATCTCTGTCTGCTACCACAACTGACCTGTCCACACACAAAAAACATAAAAAAAAAGCTACACATTAACTACAGGATGCACAACACAGTCTCAGTCTCTGCAGAAGCAACTTGTTTTGTGCGCATACATACATCGTATTGATTTGGGGCTGGAGTTTTGTGCTTTGGACCGTCCAGCTGCACAGCCACAGGCAACCTGAACACCCTGGACACCCCAATGTTGAAGTCATGCTTGTCTATGAAGGAGCTCTGCAGATTGTATGTATTTGGTCCTGGGATGCATCTCTGTGGGTTACTGAAATCCCTGGCAGCCTATTAAAGAGGATGTTTGTTTGTTGTTATTGTTGTTGTTTTTAAAAAAAAAAGCCATTTTAATGCACTTGTTGGTGAATTTACATGCAATCAGCAGGATATAAACTCAGGTTTAGGGTCACATCACCTCTGAAGTCATCTCACCTGTTTTTTTTTAAACAACCAGTGACAATGCAAACATTTAACAGGTTTGATATTTATCATGTTTAACATATTTGGCATAGTAGCGTGCTATTTTTTTCTAATTATCAATGGTAAAATATAGGAAAATGCTGTTCATATTCATTTTCTTTGCACCATGAATACCTGTTTATGGCAGTCCTTCCAATAGTTGTCTAAAATGTCAACTATCAAGCCTAAATTGTCAAGCTGTTAATGGTACTAGATGGAAAATCAGGATTCATTCTCAGTGGAAAGCAAATATCTGAACAAAATATCTTTGCCTTTCAATAGCTTTTTCAGTCTTGACCTGAAATCAGTGCAGAATATTTGGGGATCTGACCTTGGATGCAACAAAGCCTGTGGTGCCTTTCTTTGAGAAGGATGGACTCCTGACTTCAGCGCTGGAGGCGCAGTTATAGCTGCCTGGTCCTGGATTTTCATTCTGAAACACATTATCACATTTGTCTGCCATTGTTATTTTTGTTTAGTTGTTAATTTATGGTGATGATGGGAGAATCAAATTCCCTACCAAAGAAAACGGTGAAGGAAATCTCTTAGCTTGAGATGAAAACCCTTTGTTTTCTTGATTTGTTATCACCACCCGTTGGTATTTGGTTGGTATTGACGATGAAATGGTGCGAGCAGGAATGTTTTCTGCATTAGGGTCAAAGGAAAAATTATGACACATTATAATTTTTGAGCTAAAGAAATTAAATTATTTAAGAAAAACTATTAATCAGACTCACTTTTATTAAGTCCTCTGTACATGACGCCTATGGTTCAGTTGGATATCGCGTAGAAAGTAAAACAACTGAGGACAGTAAATCTGAATCCACTGAAAACCTCCATGCCCTCACAGATACTGTTGCTATGGCGACGCAAAAACAGCTTGTGGTTCGGCCAGACTTCCTGTTGTCTTTTGACGCCATCTATCGGCAATATAGCACTCCGTCGGGCGTTTTATACCAACCCGCCTCTGTTTTGTTTCTAGATAGCTACATCCATCATGGCGATGCATGCGAAGGCGACTCCGCCACAGATCCCGGACACTCGCCGGGAGCTCGCTGAGCTGGTGAAGAGGAAACAAGAACTTGCTGTAAGTACATGTTACATCGGTTTCTTTAAAACTAAAAGCAGCATTGGGTGTTTTACCATCTGGAGTTACAGATAACACCAGTTTTAGCGTTTACCGTTTGCTAGCCGAGGCCTTGCTAAGTGCTAAGCTAATAATAGCAGTTGCTAACGTTGGCTAACCCTCGGTTAGCTTTTACTCAGCTCCTGTAGTGTTGCTATCTTGGCTCGCGAGCAGCTATTGGTGCACTTCTGTAGAGAGTCGCCACCTTTATTAGCAATTACATAAACAATTATTGCTCTGTTGGCATTGTCTGATTACACTAGTCTATTTTATATACCTCTCGAATACATTTGAACATTTTGTGCTCACACAATTTGCTGCAGCGCTGTTAGCTGGATATGCTAGCTAGCTACCATAGCTACATTTTAGCCGCCGCCCGGTACGGTGAAGTTCTCGCGATTTCTTAGCTTCGTGGGTTGGCATCCATCGTTTGTTTGGCTAGCGATCACCTATGCAGGTTCAAAACATATCGGACCGACGTAAAAGGCGTAAAAGGGTAATGTTGGCACAAATTACGCAGAGTCAGGATGAAGGTTCATATGAATTTTATCCCTAACTTGTTTGCAGCTTATGTAACTCCTCTGTCCTTGCTTCCAAAAGCACTCTTGAGACACACCAGAAGACTGACAGGCTGACGAATATGCACAAACATCTACTTAATCATTTGTACGTAAAACCTACCCTCTTTCACAAATTATTCCCTCTTTGATCTCAACAATATCGTAGGAGACGCTGGTGAACTTGGAAAGACAAATATATGCTTTTGAAGGCAGTTACCTAGAAGACACCCAGATGTATGGCAACATCATTAGAGGCTGGGACCGATACCTCACCAACCAAAAGTAAGTATCAGATACGTTGCTCTCAGGCTGTCTACAGTATTTTATTATGTAAAAAAAGAGAAAACAAGGAACACTGTTTCAAAAGCACAACTTGAAACTTGGATTATGTTTTAATGCTCAAGCTTTGTTATTGCATGAAAAAAAGGCAGTGTAATAATTGAAGAGACATGGAATTAATTATTATGGTAGGAACTGTGTGTCACTTACTACTTACCTAACCAAATTTATATAAATCCAACAGGAACTCCAATAGTAAGACTGATAGAAGGAATAGGAAATTCAAGGAAGCAGAGCGTTTATTCAGCAAGTCATCCGTCACATCGGTTGCAGTAAGTCTTTCCCATTGGAGTTTTTCCAAATACAGTACAATACATTTTAAGAGAACCAGTTATGCAACTGCACTCTCTGTTTTGATTTGCAGGCAGTATGTGCGCTTGGTGGGATACCGGATCACATGAATGAAAAACGTGAGTTATTCTTGTTACTTTCTTCAGAAAAGAAATGTTGTAACAGTTTCTTCCTGACAATAAGTTTGTGCTGTTGTTTGGATCGCCCCAGGTGAGGCAGGCAGTGGCACAGAAAGCGACGCTTCTCCAGACCTCCAGAACCAAGAGAACGAACCCAGCCAGGAGGATACAGAAGATGTGGACTCAACACTGCAGGACCTAAAGCCTCAGAAGGCTGCCTCCTCTTCCTCCTCAGGCAGCCATCACGGGAGCCACAAGAAGAGGAAGAACAAAAACAGACACAGGTAAACAATTAATATACAAGACACAGTGTGTCACCCTGCTTTTAAATCTCTGCTTCTGAATGAGCTGATAACTGACATCCAGTTTTAGGTTTTCTAGATTTCATGAGGTGAATCAGTCTTTTCAGCATGTTTACATGAATACATAAATCAAGGTAACTCTGAGAAAATGCGTTATGCTACAAACTGGACAACATGTTTACATCCACTAAAGTTAAACCTGGTTACTGTTAAACCTGTGTATCCACTAATAGTCATCCTCCAGAGGCTACTTTGACAGTTTCAGACAGACTGTAAATTCAGATAAACATTAAATGAAGCAGTTGCTCAGTTGTGGTCTAACAGGTAGGATTGGCACTTAAATCCCTGACTCAACATGTCAAAATGTCAGATAGTGAATCCCAGTTGCTCCCTATTGTTTGGCCCACACCTTGCGTGGTACTGTGATCACTGGTGTGTGAGCGTGGAAAAGAACACAACTGTATATGAATGCAGTCTACTTCCATTCACATGAACTGATCAGACACCAGACATATTATTTTTTTTATTATTATGATGATGTAGGTTGATTGGGTTAACAAACAGTTAATAAATAACTTGCAATGTAGAAGTGTTGTTTACACTTTGATAATAGAAATCAGAGGTGTTAAGTTGCTTGACAGTGTTTAGTGATGCTGATATGTCAACCTGTTTTTCCTGACTCAGGCTTCACTGTTCTTACCACATATTAACACAGCAGGTGCTCCACCTAACACACTGTGAAGAAGTGGTTCTCTCACTCTGTAAAGTCTGGACTGCAGTATTATATAGACGTAGGGCTTTAGACTCAGGTTGGTGAACTAACAGCTGCTGCTTTCTTTCTTCCTTCCCCTAATGCTGCCCCTCCCTCAGTCCTTCTGCCATGTTTGATTATGACTATGAGTAAGTCTGAATTTTACTTCCTGCCTGCTGTGGCGTTAACATCCTGCCTGCTGTAAACCCCATCCTCAACCTTTCCACCATTTCTCCCGCTCTCTGTCCACTTCCGTTGACCTAGAGTTTGAGTTTAAGCCTGCAAGTCATTCAATCATACTGCATGTCCGACACTTCTGTCTTTAATTGTGAATGCGCTTCCAGCACTCTAAGCTCCATTAGATATTCCTGCTTGTTGCTGGGGTATTTCCACATCTTTCTTACCCCAGATTCATTTCAAGTGTGCTTCCACAACTCCAGAAAGTAAATAAAACCTCGCTGGTCTTGTCAGATGCTGGGTTTGCTAGTTTTTGTGCACAAACAAGAACAAACACATCATCATTTTAGTGTTCTTGTTGTGGGCTTGTGTTTATGCTTCTTCATGACACAGTAGTAGTACCGCTTTTTACCATAATTCCCATTAAAACCAGATTCTTTTGATCTGTTTATCTAACGCAGCCTTACTTTGTTTTTGTTGCAGGTTTGACATGAAGGTTAACAAGAAACCGAGAGCTGTAAGTTGAGTTTTTGTTGTTTTAGTTGCATGACAATACTGTTATTGTGGCTGCAAATAATGTTTATCTTTAGTGGTCATTACACAAGACTGAGATCACTGTCAGTACACAATCATTATCCTCTTTCCTCCTGCAGGACTACTCAACTTAACCAAGACAACTGGAATACCTGGACACACATATGAGGAAAACGTGGAAACAAAACACAGGATTTCTGGACTTTGTGAACTTTTATGCCTTTTTTTTTTTTTTTCCAAGTTGTCATATTTCAGCCTGTACTGTGTGTATTGCTTGAAACATTCCCCATGTCACCTACCTTTGGTCACGGTTAACATTTTGACCTACCAATTAAGTAGAAATATGGTGTTGCATGTTACTCGAGGCCTGATGAGGCCCACCTCCAGTAACACACCGTCTTGTATAGTGTTAAAAAAGATTGTATTTATTATGTAGTTAATTTCCGTGTTTCCCATTGTAAGAATTTTGCTTTTTTTGTTAAGCGTCACATAGGCATATAATCCCCCAAATACCCCCGGATTCTTTTATTACATGGTTTGTTTTTCAAAAAAATAATAAAATACCAGTGACATGTGTTTGGGCTATTATTCAGACATCTGTGGATTTTAACAAGCTGCTTTGCATCAGTTATCACACCAGATAATAGATTGTTATGGAGTTGTTGGATGCCATGAATTGGCTGGATCATCCTAAATCGTTGTTTCCTGTTATCAGATGCACATCAGTGACTCTTTGAAATGGACTGATTGTTGGATTGAGTTCCCACACATATGGTCCATAAAAAGTGACGTTATGAGAGAGTCAGATGTTATCAGTGTTTAGCTAACTAATGTAGAGAACAGCCAGTACATTCTCTTCTGTTTCCAGTTTTATGAAAATAGTTGCTAAAGTAAACAAGCATCTCAGAGCGCCGCGCTGATGACAGCACCATGTTATTCATACAATGTTGTCTGGCTTTTGTCAGTTGTAAAACTAGATAACTTACATTGTTTTAACAAATAGATGTTTAAACTGACAAGTTTGTTTTCTACAGATTTGTCAACAAATATTCATGAAAGTTACAGAGTTTAACCCACTTTTAATGTACATGTGGTCAGATTGCAGTATCCCAATTGTTGAGTAGGTGGCGCCAAAGCACATGGTTGGCAACAAAATAACAGAAGGTTTAACACTTGACATTTCAGGTTTATTCACCTATTCAGACAAACAAGGATTTAAATCAAACCTTGACATCAATACACAAAGCTTGGAATACAGTAACAGTGTAAGTCAGTGCAGAAAATATAAAATTGCAGCACATTTAATATGAAGAAGTGATAAAATGTTGACCTGCAAGTGCAAACACAAAAGATTTTCTAAGGTAAAGCAAGTTTGAAAGGTTGAGCTTTGGGTTTCCTGCCAGTGACGAGGTGACTGCAGTTTTCCCAGGTGTCTACTAAGAGCACAAGCATTTCTCAACCATATGAGAGCAGATAGCAATATACTGTGAACAGCACATGTGACCCTATCAAATGTAGCTTCCAAAGGTTTCAGGTCTTGTGATTTCATGGAACTTAATGATAACCCTCTATCATACACTCATACAAAAGGCAGGGTTAAAGGTAAAGGGGGTCAGTGACAGGAGTGCATTGATTTGGTATTTACACAATGGGAAATCTGGGGTTCATTGTCTGTCTGGAAAAGCAGTTCCAGCATTCAGCCCAGAAAAGCTGGCGGTCAAACTGCCAGTCCTCTGATAGGTGCACAGCCTGCTCTACCTGTGAAACACATCTTCTATTTCATGAATGTTTGAATCTTTGCTCCTTTCTTGCCACCAGGTGAGAAGGCTGACGTCACTGTTCACGCTGTTTGAGGCTAAAGCCAGCAGGTGATTAGCCTCAGTTAGCATTCGGACTGTGGACAGCTACCCTAGTTCTCTACATAATCCAGCGTGTAAATCCTCAATAAAAGCACGATTTAGTGTTTTTTAGTATCTAGATTACACAATTAGTTAGTTTACGAGGAGCTGGTTGTCTGTTACCCCTTGCTACCTGTCAACGTTACATACAAAGTCGAGTATCGATCTCCTCTGAGTGAAAACAAATAATTGAATCTCAATCTTTTCTTTGTGAGCCATTGCTCTGTCTGACCCAGTATAGATCTTTGGATTGAAAGCACATATTTTAAAGCTCCCTTAGAGTAACTCAAAACTGTAAGCGCTCCAATTTAGCCGTGAGTAGCACATTAGTCACAACTGGCCTGAAACATCGCCGCATGGGGGGATGGAGACAGGCGCCCCGAGGAACCAGAGGTGCTGACAAACACATGTGATGGAGAGACTGACTGGGAAGAGTCCGTCTGAGGAATGCGCTCCTCGGTTACATGCTGCTCCGCCACCGCTCCATCCCAGAGTCACATTTCATCAGATACGAATGACACAATGACTGTTTTTCCTGCTCTGTTTTTCCAGCAGGCAGTTAGCATCGTGTTTTTTTGGCCATGCTGTATTACTCTGAATGACAATACCGGTCAGTCGGTCTGCCATTTTGGCTCAGATTGAAATTCTTCATCCCCTACTGGATGTCGTGAGCCATTTATCTGGCCTATTAGTTTATCCTTGTGTTTGCTTTGGTGTAGTGCACTTTTTGTACAGTGGAGGAAGTGCATCCAAGCGTGGTGCATGCCTGCAGTGTTTGGACAATGGTCGTGGCCTTTGCAGGTAGTACAGCAGAATTTGGTTAAGGTACCTATCCCTGTGATTGACTATGTTTTACTTTTCCATAAGAAACATTGGCTGTGTGGTTTATTAGTGGTTTTTAATATGTTTCAATGTCTGCTGGATGAATTGACCCAAACTTTTGCACAGACGCACATGATCCTTACACAAATGACACAACGAAAGTCTGAATCTCGAATCCTGAAGCTGAGTTTTCACTTGGTTCAGACATCGATGGCCACCTCAGAATCAGCTATAAAAACTTGTGATGCCCTAACTTTCAACCTACACTTGAATGAACAATGAATCATAATAATCATTAGGGAATTTAATGCGTCCAGTATTTTGGTTTGTGACCATACTGCAAGACCAATGACGCTAGCATCAGTCTCATCTGATGTCTTTATCGCAAATTAGGAAATGTTAGCACGCTAACATGTGAACAAGTAACATGTTACTTTCACACTTTCACGTATTGTTACCTTTACATGTTAGCATGCTAACCTTGACACTGTTTATGCCTGTTAACATCAGAATATTAGCACGGTGATGTTAGCATTTAGCTTAGCACGGTGATGTTAGCATTTAGCTTTAAGTGCCACCATCCCCAAGTAGCTGCAGCCTCACAAAGCTGCTGGTGTGGTGATTTGTGGTGCTCAGCGCTTACAAGGCTCAAGTGCAGACATACCTTTACCTGGCACCTGATAAAGTGGTATTAGTTTTAGTTAAGACAGATTTACCAACAATATTCTTTGATGCACAGCAGTTTGTAGATGTTACTTTACTGCACTAACACGTAGATATCACGTAGAGAGATGATGTGAATGTCTTTCCCCCCACATACTTCTCTCTTTTACCTGTGTTGCTGATTCACAAATAATGACACAGAGCATCAGCGCAGGTTATGAGACATACTGCACATCTTTCTGTCAGCGATATTATTTCCTCGTCTCCTCCCATGTCTACCTCAGCCCATCAAACACACACACACACACACACATACTGTAGAGGCTGTGGTTAAGACCAGGTTGCATGTCAGCCCATGACTCACTCACAAGTCACATTCAAACTGCTCAACATCACCGACTACGTAATGCGATCTGGCTGGAAACTCACACTCACGCCAGAGTAACCTGCATTCCTCGCATTTAACTTTGGGGTGTGTGAGTAATGAGGCATGAATGTACAATGTGTGTTTCACCGATTAACAGCAAATCTTTGTTTCATTTCCTGTCACTTCAGGAAGTTATCTGCAAAGAATTGACCATGGCAAAACTTAAATTAAGCTGTTTGGAGCCAAACTGGATTCCTGAAGTTAAACTAAAATGACTCAACTGTATAGCATTTATGCTATTTTATTATTTATGAACCCAGTGTAGCAATTTACAACAAATAAGTTAAGTCCAGACTGTAGTTTAGAGCTTCAAAGACACTGGTTTGATGCTAAATGATGTTGAGTTTGACTCTTGACATGCAAACGTTTTATTATAGTCTATGTCCAAAAGTGGTTCACTGCGGTTCTCCACTGCAGGCTCCCTGATCATAATGAATGATCTTGTTGTGTTGTTGAAAATAAGCATGTGTTCGGTCAAGTGTCAGCCGCGCTATGAGAAAAAACACCAGCTTTGAATAATGACTTCTTGAACACAAAGTGTTTCAAGCAACTTCAGTTCAACCCTGCTGAGCTTTTACTGGAAATGGAGCTTTTCTAATCAACCGTATTGTCTTTTCTTGGGGGTCCTGTTACAACTCCCTGATAAAGGCCAGTCAAAATGATTAATACATTGGAGATGAGGTTGTATCTTCTTATGTAACTAGCATACCAAATACTTTGGTTAAAGCATAAAAGTGGCTTTAGCTCACCTTGAACAGATTACTATGCACACATAAACTCAGTATAATGACTATTTCCTCTGAAGTACAAACAAAAAGTTAAAGGACCAGTTCACTCAAATGACAAAAAATGTAAATATTACACTTATCTTTAGTGTAGAGTTTGTGACATAACAATATGTATGACATATTTTAATGTTAACTACCACTTTAATACCAATGTGTGTTTTAGGCTGTTATGGGCAATGCTGCAATACAATAAGTGGGATTGGTTTATGGCAATGCTTTTTGATATTTATCAGGTTTTTAAGTCAGTGGACTAGCCAAAACTGATGCATTATTACCAGGTTATTTTAACTAGAAACAATTGTGTTGTGACTAAAGAATCCCAGCATGATGCATTTAGTAAAACACAATCTTCTAAAGACAGGATGGGCTCATGATAAACAGGGAAATAAAACCCAGAGTAGCAGCCTGGCCAGCGAAACCACAAGGGGTAAGTGACAAATGTGTTTTGGTCATTTACATGAACTGACCCTCATTAGAGGAGTCCTCATCATTCATAGGTTAGGACAGGGTAAATCCCACAGACACAGGGAGCGCACTGAGCTGGAAAACACTCGAATGAGGATTCCTGTAGATAGTACACACATCTGAAGGACCTGAGATGACAACATGAAACACGCAGCAGCAATGCTGTAGAGGCTGCAGGGTGTTGTGCAAGGCGTAGCTCCCTTCCTTCTTCTGTGGTCTGTCTGTCAGAGTAATGTCATCTAATTACTTTAACAGCCTCCACCAGCAGGATCCAGCTGAGTTTGAGTCCCCCGGCTCCGCAGAGGCCCGAGCGGGATGACGTGAAATCTTAAATATTCACTGAGGAGCTTCGACCCCCATCCTTCCTTCCTCCTCCTCCTCCTCCTCCTCCTGGGACCAAACAAGACTGTTCTCCTTCATCCCCACAAACAAGGTCAAAATATATTTCAGGAAGAGTCATGGGAACAGCTCAAACAAATAACAGAACCACACGGACCTTTTTATTTTTCATCTGGAGTCGATCTCGTGATAAGATTTTGAGCAGAACGGGCTTTAAAGAACAGGCTTGTTGCAGCAAGTCAACACTTTTACACTCTGGTCATAAATGATGATCAAAAGCAGGGAGTAACAGGAATGTGTAGCACTTCTTGACATCTACATTTCTCAGTTTATGAGGGAGCACCAGGAGCCTGCCCATATTTCCACATTAGCACCTGTCAGAGCTGAATCCATCTATTTTGTCTTTTTGTTATAGTTGTTTATTTTTATTAATACCACATTTTCTTTTAAATTTGACTCAATAATCTCTACTCAAAGTCTGATTCAAAGTTTTATTTCCTGAAGCGCTGCACCGTATTTTGTCAAACTGGTGTTTTTAAAGCTGTTTCACTTCATTTCTCTCTAATAAAGATTTAATCTGGACATTTTAGAAGACCAGGTACAATGTATTCAAGTTAGCATCGGGACCATAGGAACAAGTGCTCCATTTACTTTTATGGCGAACTTCATCATCATCATCGTCATCATCATCTGGTCAGCTGGTTTTCTCCTCGCTCCTCCTCCTGACCTGGGCACTAGCCTGGCACAGCCTTCATATAAACACAATCAGTGTGGATCAGTACAGAGGTTCTGAACTGTAAATATTTATGTAGATTATGTAAGAAATAGTAAGGGAAAGTCTGCATGGGACAACCCACAGAAAACCATCTTTGGGAAATGGGTTAAGTGTTTTTCAAAGGAACCATTTTCAGGATTTTTGTGACAGCAAAAGCTGACGTGTGTTTTTTTTAATTGAGTATCAGCAAAACAAATGATTGGTTTCATGCATCTTGCAAAGAGATTTTACTTTGATGTAACATGTAATATGCAGTATTGGTCAGACTGCAGCTTGGATCCACACAGAAATACTTTAAAATGTTGTTACTTACAAATGTTGGACGTCATCAAAATCACTCCAACCACTCCACCACCTCATTGTGGTGTTAGAGGATTAGTCACTTAGTCAAGTCATTAGGATGCATCATCTGGGAACCATGAATCCTTGAATCAAATGTAAAGGCAATACGTCTTAGTCTCCTTCATATATATCTGCATTCCTATCTGCTTTACTGTTTTTGGGGCCATTTAGCAAATATTAGCATGCTAACATGCTAAATTAATATACAGAATATGGTTAACTTCATATCTGCCAAACATCAGCATGTTAGCATTGTCATGTTAGCATCAAGACTGTCAACACCATTTATTAATTCACTTGTACACCAAACTAAGCTTTAACAAGTCTTTATTGTACGTATGCCTGCAAAGACTGTTTAAAGGTGAAAAGAAAACAACATAGACGTTTTTCAAACTGTTCGATTTCAACAATAAGTTTACATAGAGTAAGCAGTGGGATAAGAAAGTACAAAGATGTTTGCCAAGGAAAGGTCATAACATTCAAATTTTGGTTCTCATAAAAGAAAAGCGTTATAAAATGGTGCATTGCCATCTTTAACAATAAACAAACAGCTTAATTTAAAGGTTTACGTGTGTGTTTTGTATATTTCATTTAGTCTTTGATGTGCAAAACATATAAAACAAAGTCGTACACATACGTCACAGGACACTTCGGCAGAATTTATACATATATTTCAATGTGCTAAAAGCGGACACGAGTTTTGAACTGTAAATACTGAGCTTTCTATCAGCTTTACACTGTGGGTGAATTAGTAACATTGCAGTGTTCGTGTGCAGGGCTGAGGTTTTTCTGCTGGAGTCAGCACTGTTTGACATTTCACCGGCGTGCTGCAGGTATCTGTATCTGTATCTAGTGGCGGTCAGTCGTCGCTGTTGCAGTCTGTACACAGAATCTGGTCGCGGTCGGGGAAGAAGCCGGAGCCCACGAGCGACACAGAGCAGCGGGAACACTTAAAGCACGGCTGGTGCCACTGCCGGTCCTCAAAAGAAACGTACTTCCCGTCTCCAAACCCTGCGAGACACAAACGCAACACACGAAGAACTAATGAAGGAATGTTTTACTAGCAGAGTTTAATAACAGCCTCGCAGCGCCACGGAAATGACATAAATATATTTCAGATAACATCAGCTGCTGGCAGGGGCCAATAGAAAACCCTGCCAGCTCTGTCAACCTGCTGTTCCACTCTGGGGAGTAATGTTTATTTTCAAATACACCAAAGAGACGGGATAAAGAGGATAATGGCCTTTGTTGTACTTTTATTGTTTCCTTGTCTTTTAATTTCGATCTCACCTGTGTCTCGTTTCCCTCTCTAGTACCTAGTGCTACTTTCAGCCACTTCCTCACGTGTTTTGGATTTCATGTTTTGCCTGATCTTGTTTGCCTCTGTTGGACTGATTCTTGTTTTGACCCTGCCTGCCTCGACCACCCGTAAGCCCTTGCCTCTTGGGTTTATTAAAACCTTCGAACTGTCTCTGCTCCGCGGCTGCATCTGGGTCCATCCTCTTGTGTTTTCCTGTTCCCCGTGGGGCACATTCGTGACAATTATAGCATCTTTTAAAGCATCCTGAGGCTTTGGCTCATTCTGTGGTTTGTTGTCAGGATGCTTGTTTTTCTGTTGCCAGGCTGGAGCTATCTACACATAGAGTCCTTTACACAGCTACAGTCATTATTTATCATGAAACGACAATGTGAAAACAATGTGAAGGCAGTATGAAGAGGTTCCCCTCGGCTTTATAGTCCAGGTCCACTCTCACTGCTCTTGGAGTGAAGTTGATAGCTGCCGTCAGAGACAAGCCTCTACAAACTGACTTTAAACCACCTGATCGACACCAAAAATAGGAGGCAAACACAACTGGAGCTATCAGCAAAGCACGACAAAGTCTTAATGAGTAACTTCTGGCATCTCTAGACCTTCCCTCAGAGCTCTCTCCCCCTTTGGCTCCTGCATTTTATATCCATCCCCTCCACCCCTTCCTCCTTACTATCTCTTCCTCTCCCTTACTATCCACAGGGCCCTGTGGGGGTCTGTTGTGCCCAGGCGCTACAGTGGCTTGCCAACCAAAGCTTCACCATAACTCAGCAACACCTGAGGAACTTGTTTCTCTTAACCCTTTAATGTCCGAATGTGTCGCTGGTGGAACATTTGCGTGAGCAGACTTTGGATTCCCATAATCACGTCATGGTTTGTGCTATCGGAAACATTCCAACAGTTCCTGAAAGCTGAGACGTTGCGGTTTACAGCCAATTATGGCAATTGCGGGCATTTGCGTTTTTCTTCATTTTAAACTGTTCTCACACTCTCATAGCATGCAGTAAATTGTAAATAATTGCCAGATACTCTGGAAAAATGGGCAAAAGCAGTTACTCACAGGACATTCTCTGACCTTTTTATGGTGAATAAACACAAAAAAAGTCCAGGCGTCCAGCATTTTGAGGCTTAGGGGTTAAAGAGTCATCAATAAATCATTCAAATGCATCTCAACGACAATGTGGTTCTTGGTAGTGAGTTAGCAACCAGCTGATGAACATAGTGGAGCAATGAGATGATAAAAACATCAGATGTGTAAATAGGAAACTGTTTGCAAACATAGCTTGTTTCCGCTGCCTTCAAGTGGCCAATGAAATCATTAAGTGTGGTTAAAGATGATGCATTCAAAGCCTCTTTAGGGTCAGTTATTTAATATATTCATATTGTATGATTAATCTTTAATTAGTAGTTTTGTCCACAGGAAACACTGAACTGACTGAGCGCTTTCTGCTGCTGCTTGTTCACGCCGAAGGTGAAACACAGCGTGGCGTGGCTTTGATTGTCCAGTAATTTCTTTGGAGAACAGGATTAAATGACACAACAGAAGGAGAGGACATATGCAAACATGCAAAACACAAAGGAAGGATCAGAGCCAAGATTTAAAACCTGAGTCATCTGACTGCCTGCACCTGTTTGTCGGCAGATGACTGTTCTGACATTTTACCGATAGTAGATAGTCAAGATAGACAGGAATCAAGAGGAGAAAACGGGAGTTGATAAACAGGGGATGAGGGATTTCCTTGGCGGCCGTGTGCATGTCACTGACCTGTGATGGGCGTGTTGCAGCCCGCACACTTTTTGGCGTAAAGGCTGCTGAAACACTTGACACAGTACGGACTTTCTCCCTGCGAGGTGAAGGGCTGGCCGGCCAGGGGGGATTTGCAGCCCGTGCAGAGGAAACACTCTTTGTGCCACACCTCGTCCTTGTAGGTCACCCCTCCTTTAGTCAGAGGCTGAAGGACACAAACGCACGGGATCAGTTTAAACGTGATTAATGAGGTTAGGATGAGTGTTTAGTGATGCCTGGCAACAGTTTGGTCCTCAGTTGCTGCTGCTTTGACGTCTCTGGCGGCTTTTTCTTTTGTGTTTCTATTGATTTCTAAGTTTCAGTAAGTGGCGTTTCTCTTTCTTACAGCTCGGTTCATTAACGTTTGAAACAACATGTTAAATAAATTCACTCCACTCAAAAACAGTCAGATATATATATATATATATATATATATATATACGGACTGCCAACCAAAATACTGCAAATGAGCTCTTAAAAGATTAAAAAGCAAAGAAAATATCATTATGTATCAGTTATAGACTTCACCATATCAGATTATGGCTTTTGGACACATCCTGACCAACTCTCTGATTCCCTTTTCTTTCGGTTGTTTTTCAGTTTTTATGCTCTCTGCATGCCCACAAGTTTAAGACAAAAGGAAATAAGAAAAACCCCAAAATGCACTTTGTGATCAAATGATTTCTGTTTCTAGCCTCGCAAAAATGGGGATTGACTGCTTTTCTGTGTTTTTATAGTCAACAAAAAATCTTTGGGTTTCTGATAAAAGAGACATTTAATTGTAAAAGTTCCCCACAGATTAACCCATAATGAGGTTAATCGTTAGCAGCAGCTCTACATTTTTTTAAGAAATGAGTTTTTTATGATGGGAAACATACACCAACATGCTGGTTCATGAGGGCTGGTTCACCTTTTTGCAGTGGTTGCACTGAGGAGCGAACCTGCCCTCGTAGCACGGCACGCAGTAGTAGTTGTTTTTGTCCGGGATGAAGGCCTCGGCACCGATCGGCTTCTCGCAGCTGTGGCACATGAAACAGTCCTCGTGCCACGCGGAGCCGTCGTACTCCAACATCTTCGACCCTGGTGTAGGAAAAGAGTGAGAGGGAGCAGATATGAGGGGGGGAAACTGAAGATGTCTGCGATTGTTTGTTGATATCCTCCCTGACATCTTGCAAACCTGCGTGTCACTTAGGGCACTCCTTTGATCTCTGTGCTGTAACTATAACCTGGAATGAAATCTGATAACATTCACACGAGAACGGAGAAGAAAAAGTAATGATTCATTGTGACGGCTAAACCTGTTCTTACACAGCCCTCCTGCGCCGTACAATTACATCAGCTTATCTTGCATTAAAACAATCTGACAAGCTGCAACAAAGCAACGCTCTAGCTTACATACACTGCTGCAAACCGCGCGTCTTATTCATTTTACCGTATTTCAGCTATTTCATAAGAGCTTCTTGTCCGCTTCTTGTTGGCTAAGAAACACACGCTTCACTTCAGAGCTTTATAAAAGCTAGGAGCCAGTTATGCTTATGAAATTGGACGTTAGAGCCTTTAATCACTGGCCTTGTTTTACGACTTTCGGGGCCTGAAATGCAGCCCGAAGGCATGACGGTGTTTTGACCCTGAACTTGGCCACACTTTTAAGGAAATGGACGCGGGGCTGCAGCTTCCAAAGTCATTTCAGGCTGGACAGAAACTGAGGAAAATGACCGCTCAGTTCAGAAAAGAACTGGTGAGTTATAATATCCCACACGACCCACAGGCCCGGGTAATTTTCAGTCATCCGACACCGTCGCTGCACTTGTGTCGTCACAGAGCCCGGAGCTGAAAAACCCTGCTGGGAGATATTTTCAGCAGAGCAAGGAAACAATCATTCTGTCACATCTAAGCTGTCACGCCCCGGATAACAAAACCTCATTAGCCTCTTTATCCCTGCAAAGACAGGGTGTGAACTCTCTGACTATCTGAGTGATTAATCAAAAATCTGTCTCCACGGATGGACGTGAACTTGGCGCCGGAGGTTGTGATCCGTGCATGTGACCTTTACTGACCTGGCATGACGATCTTGTCGCAGGCAACGCACTTGGAGGAAAACTCGTTGCAGTAGCAGTCGCTGCACACCAGCGCGTCGGCCTGGCTGGTGAAGGGTTCGTCTGCCAGTGAGCGGTCGCAGCGGAAACAGCGAAAACAGTGCGCGTGGTAATGTCTGTTTTCATAGAAGAGCTCCTGGAGGAAGTAGGAGAGAGGAAGGGGTCAAACTGAGCACGATGATGCTATAATGCATGTACAAACAAAGAAAATGGTAAGAAAAGGTACAAAATGAATGTTTGGCTACGCCATCGGGATTTCTCATAAATGTCTTGGAGACATGCACTGAAGCTGAGGTCTGTGTCGTTGATTTAAACCTGCTGCAGCAAAAAGCCTGGAGTGGGACGAAGTAGCTTTAGATTGAAGAGGTGACACAAACCTCTTAGAAATAAAAAAGTAAGTGCATAAAGAAAAAGTGCGTTAGCTGGTCTGGATGGATTATGAGACAACGGGCCCCTCGGCACAGACACGCACCCACCTCTCCTACATATAAACTGACCCCAGCGTCTCTTTGTGGCGCTTGTGTTTCTCTTTAATCACTTGGTTTCTCTTGACCTTCACAATAAAACATTAATTTTAATGTCACTTCAAACAGACACTCTGTCCCATGCGTCCCCCCGATACCTCGGGCCCCTGTGCCCGTTTGGTCCAGTCAGTAATCCATCCATTGATCTTGTACGACCGGATCGGCAAAGTGGCTTATTTTGAGTTCATCATACAAACCCTGTCCTACTGCCTTGATTACTCACCACGTGTTTATCTGCACCTAAAAATAGCAGCACCTGTTGCACTGTTTATACCCGCCTGAATGATGTTTGCTGAGCGCTGCAGAGCCAGATTCATTTAAGTCTTCAGAAGGAACCGACTCCAAGTCGGGAAAGTCAAAACTTATTGCGAGATGGACCGATGCATTGTCTGTTTCTGGTCTTTTTATCTGTTGCCACCTTCATCCTTCAACAGTGAGGCAGTCAAACGATTAACTGTAAGTTGATGAAAACACTTGATAGGTCATCGCTCATCACAGGGAGATTTATTATTTTTTGGCCCACATCTGCTCAGAGGTCAGAGGTCAGGGTCAACCACAGGACCCTGTTCCCTGCACAAGGACACGTCAGTGTTTTGGATGTTTGCCAACATGGGAGTCTAAACCCAAAGTTTCCTGCTCTGTCCCATACCCCGCTGTGCCGAACAGAGGAGAGTTTACAGTTACAGGAGTTTTTGTTTTTTCAGTATTTTTTTTTTATAAATCAGAATAACCCACTTTTTGCTCACAGCTGCTTGTGTTCCAGTTCATCCGCAGTTCAGACGAGCTCTGTGATAAACGGCCCCATTGAATGCTGGGTGAAAAACTTATTTCTGAGGCGTGGAGTTTTACAGTAAAAGAAACAACTAAAGCAGGGGGACAGGGGAGGATGAAGGATGAATGTTGTTATGTCTTGTGCAGAGGAGGGACGGCCAAAGCAAGCGGGAGCGTAATTTACTGCCAGTCCCTCACAGGGAGTCCATAATTCACAGGACACCGATGGCCTCATGGCGTCTGTGGGTGTTTCCTTCAACACACTGTTTTTAATTTTCACTCACTGTGGCTTTTTAGGAAACTTGAAGAGGGTTACAGACAATTTGTTGCTCTGTATGTAGAGCTACGTACTCCAGGAATGCTGACTTGTTTTTAAAAGCAGCTACAAAAGTACTCACATCATTTACTTAAAACCATAAAAGTAGCCATACTACAATGTAAAAACTAAATTCAAAGTGTTACCTGAGTGAACGTATCCAAGTATTATTATTTCATTGTACTTTAAGAATAAAAAATAAACATCTCTATTATTTAATAACTGTCAGTGATGCATTAACATGTAAGCAGCATTTCAGTGTTGTAGCTGGTTAAGATGGAGTTAATCCAAGCTATTTTGTATTTACTCTGGGGTTATTTTATGAAAAAGTCAACAAATTATTATCGTCATTGTTTAATGGTCATTTTTTCAATAAAATGCCAATTATTCTGTTGTTTCGGCTGAAGATTTGCCACTTTTCTGTGTTTTAAGTCTTTATAAATTGAATATTTGGGGTCTTGGTTGAACCAAAATAAGGTATTTAACGATGTTTATAATTTTTTTTTTTAGAAAGTAAGTGAGTGAGTAAAGTAAGTTATAGAAAAGTATCTTATTTTGCATTTTAAATCTTACTTATAAATGAACCACAGCCGTCAGAGTATGAAGTTGTAGCCTAAAATGAAAATAATACAAATACTTCATTTGATAAATGTATATTATTGTTATTGTTATTCTACCAAGCTGAGCTCACCTTGGCGTTGTGACCGATGATCTCTTTACATTCCTGGCAGGTGTTGGCATACAGGCGGTCGTAGCAGGGGATGCAGTGAGGGTTGTCCTCCACCTGGATGTATTTGCGCCCACACAGGGACTCTTTGCAGTTTTTGCAGTCGAAGCGGTCACTCATTATGTCTTTGTCTGGCTCACCTCCTGCAAAACAGAGAATTAACAGGCACCATTTAGCATTCGCTATCAGCGGGAAGACAGCGCAGGAAGGAGGAGGAGAAGGACTGAGATTAGTAAGACAGAGAGGGAAAGCAGGATGACAGTTTCTGGATATACAGCTGGGGAATAAAAACCAACAGCAGAGACAAAATGGGAGAAATAGCCCACTTTCCAAAGGGGCTTTAGTCAATGGATTAAAACGTAGATAACTAAAAACACACTAGACGCACGGGGCAGTGCAGGAGCTTAAAGCAAACCTTGAAAAACAGTTAAATAGGTGAGTTTTAAGTAACTGTTTGAACACAGTTTGGTGCAGTTGTGGATGTGTGGAGAGTGCAAACTAGAGGTCTGTCATCAGAGGGCGTAGGAGGGAGTGTGGTGGTGGTGGTGAAGGTCTGTGAAGTGGGAGGAGGTCTAGTTAAGGGTCAACAACCTCGTTCTTCAGGAGAGGGGCGATGCGGTCACAGGATCGATGGTGAGCAGGCGAGCAGCAGGGTTTTGGATGTTTATTTAAGATTTCTAGTGACCTACCATTAAGACCCCTATTGCAGTGGTTAGGTCTGAATGTGATGAAAGCGTGGATGGGTGGAGACATGTTGTATGTTTGAAGGAAAAAGGCTAATTTGGCGATGAGATTTGTGTGGAGGCCGCTGTCAAAAACAACTCAGTTACAGATGTGTTTGAGGCAAGAGACTGGGGTCACTGGCAGGAGGTTGAGGGATTTCGGTGAAAGATCTGGGACCAGTAATGATCACACTGGGCTGATCATAGTTTAAGAAAGTTTAATAACAGTGAAGACTTGCAGTGGCAAAGGATTTGGTGGTGATGTAAACCTGGATATCATCGGCATACAGAAATGTCAAGTACTTCAAGCTTATGTTGTTCTGTCTCCTCTGATTTGGAGACTAAGAGCAGAAGAAGGTCTTTAAAAAGAGAAACTGTCCTGCAGAACTACTTACAGTTCAACTTGGATTAACCTTCAATGTGCAGGAAATGGAGCTGGTTTGCTGAAGGACGTCATACTGCAGTTAACAGTTAAATATTGTTCAAACTGTTCCACAACAAGAAAGCTTTCTGTGCAAGCGAAGAAAGGGCTGAATGAACACTTCAGCTCATGAGTTATGCCTGTTGATTGTAAATCAGTCCAGTAATGATATAACCGCTTCTCCTGTTTCGTCATTACTCACTAATAAGGAGAGCTTTTGTCTCTCCCTCCCTCTCAATCTTGTGCGAAACCCCCTGCGGCGGTTTTGGCTTTGAGAAAGAACAACTAAACAATATTAATTGTTGGGAGCTGAGCTGAAACAGTGTTCTCTATTTCAAAGGATCTCCCGAGGGCTTTTTCATCTTTGTTTGGTATGCATTTAAAGGGCAATACCACACTTTTGTCTACAACTTTCTCTTAAACGCATAACTCTCCCTTGTTATCTGCAACAAAAAGACTTCAACTTTCAGTATCATTAAAATGTTTTATTGCTGCAACTTTAGAGCTGTTCTAGTAATCATTGTGATCTTGACAATGTGTTTTACTCTATAACAGCTCTGAGTGTTTTGTGGATAAGATTATATTAGGCTCAGACGATTAAGGCTTTTTCAGAGTCACTACTGCTTTTCTGCTCTAATGACTTCACAGTAAGACTTTACACGTTTGTTTCAGACATGAAGTAGTTTCTCCTCATGACTCTAAACTACAAACAAACACAACATCTCCCAGGACACTTTCATTTCTGCAGGATTTCCTCCAAAAGCACGACTTTGTCCAAGTTTTAACTGGACCGCAGTTTCTCATAAAAAAAATCTTTTAATCCTTTAAATCTCAGATGCATCATTACGGAGCTTTTTAGGTCTCGATTGCCTGACTGCATGACACTACACACAATCCCATCGGGGGGAATGGGTTCTCTCTCCCAGAAATTAAGGTTTAAAGTTTAACTCCAAGCATGTCTTTGTTGTCAGCCACGTAGACAAATAAAAATAAATTTTAGCTCTTTTTGTTGCTTTTGTTGAGGATTTTTTTGGTCTGTCGGGGATGCCACTGAAAGCCACGCGTCAGCAAGCAACAAAGAAGACAACAGTCCAAAATGAAAGAACCCGGAGAGCATTGTTTTATCATAATTTGTAGGTCAAATGATGAAAAGTTTGTTTCTTTAACTCTTGTTCTACTGGCATTTCATCTATATTTCATTGTGCAGTTAGACTCTGCTTCTCACTTAAATATAGTCATTGTATTGCTGATTAAAAAATTGTTTTATGCGAACAAAACCGCTTAAAAGACGACATTATCTCAAATTTAACCAGACGATTGTGACATGCAGTAGTTCCAGGAGCAACCTTCTTATTTTGGAGTCTCGTCCCACATAAATGACATGACTGATGAGTTCGTGGAGCACAGGAAGGAAGGACAGGTGGAAATAAGGCTGGGCACAAAGACAGTAACATCATCCTATCATCATTACCACTGAGGCAATCACGGGGTATGTGACCCCATGTTCTGCAGCAGCGAAGGGAAATGAGCAAGGTAATGAAGTGTGGGAGGTTAAAATACCCTCCTGCGGAACAGCTAAGTCGGGGCAGGCAGGGATCAGAAATATATATACAGTGTGGATGAAGATTATGGATAAGAAAAGGTCTCCAGAGCTTGGGTATATGTTCATGTTCAGGATCACAACGTCTGGAACATTTACAGAGGCAGACACTGAAGTATTTCACTTGGAAACAGTCATTGTTTATATTTTTTTTTCCTGCCTATTTTGGGCACAGAGAGGCTTTGACATGTTTCTATAATGTCAGAAAAGAGGAGGTGGGTTCAACAATGTGCAGCTGAGAAACAGTGTGGCTTTGAAATCCGCCCAGAGGGATCGAGGAATGAGCCCAGACCCACCGTCATCCTCCCCTCGGAGGTGAAAGACGTCACCAGCTGGGTTGAAACCATGAGAGGATGCGCAGCCACATGTTTTTGTGGTTTGTTGTGAAGCTTGTAAGAATTAAACAAAGTCCTCCTGCACTGCAAAGTTTAATTTTACAGGTACCTCACTTTATGATGTGTAACCTCCAACTATTTGCATCTGGTCTGCTGAGCTGTCGGCCTGAAAGTACAGTTTACATTCCTCATGTCTGCCTGCTATCAAACATTTTGTTTCTAATAACCAATGATGCAGCAATTTCAGATAAACATAAAAAAGATAAACACAGTCTGCTCTCAGTCATGTCCTCAAGCCGATGCCAGAAGCAGAAACTCCCTCTCCTCCACGGCTCGTTTAGTGACTTTTTCTCCCAATGCCATATTAGCACGACACTGAGGACATCCCTCACACTGTTCATCCCTCCCTGCAGATAACAGCACTGCTTCCTCTTCAAGGGCATCAAGCTAGGTCAACAAAACAAGAAGGAAAACCAAACTGAGATGAAATTATCACATCCTACGTCTGTTTTCTGTCAGATTGCTGTCTGGATGGTGAAATCAGCCCAACTTCCCTCCTAAAATGTCCAAAGAGGTTCGGGTTTCTATTCTCGTCCGTCCATGTCTACGACGACTGCAGTGATAGAACAATGGTTTTCCTTCCGGACATAGTCTTCCACGTTTTGAGCTTTATGTTTCTCTTCCTGAGCCACAACATCTGCAAACACATTCTGTGGTCTCCAGCTGTTGTCTGTCATCAAATTCTCCATGAGGCATCCATCTTACGGGCCCTCTACCCAAACATCATTGTTGAAACCAACATTTTATGGTTCCTATAGGACAGTAGACACAATAGGCAAATATAGTGAGACCCATACAGCAGAAAGAATTAAAGGAGGAACTGGGAGTTAAGTATGAATTAAGGCCTGGAGGCAATTAGCTTAGCTTAGCTTAGCAGCACACAAAAGGAACTTCAACCTTGGCTTTGCCTAAAAGTTACGTATTCAGAGGTTACATCTCCTTGCAGGGGGAGTTATATGCAGACTTCTCAGGGTCTCCTGAATTCCCGCTAAAAACTAAACAAGGCGTTGCTACATTTCTGTTCATGTACAGAATAAACAAACAAGATAAAATGTGTGACACAGTAAGGTTTACTGGAGAAGTTGGTCACTGGGTTTTTGTACTTCAGACAGAGCAAGGCTAGCTGTTTGCCCACGTTTCCTGCTGTCTTTACGCTAAGCTAAGCTAAGCTAAGCTAAGCTAAGCTAATCACTTCCTTGCTATTGCTATCATCATCATTGCTAGCAAGAACGTGACTAAGAGCATTTCACAAAATGTTAAACTATTTCTTTCATTAATGATAAACGTAAAAGAAGAAACAATGCAATATGTTTAGGTCTGAGTTGAGCTTATCATTTTTAAGCCATTTTAAATGCTGGTTTACTTGAATTCATAGCTGAATTTGGATATCCTACATGTATTTCTAAATATAAATATATGTATTTTGAGGTAAATCCTGTCAATGCTTTACAATCAGCTGTGATTAAACTCATACGAGTCAGTCTTCCATATATCATGCTTTAAGGTTAAGAGTGACTGAGAGTAAAAACCAGTTAAGAAGCTCATTTGTTTTCACACCATGCACTTTCTGACATTAACGGCCTGAAACGCTGACTCACATTGTCGTGAAGGCCTTGTTTAAGAGGCGCTCACTTTACTCTACAGGTGTCCTCTTGGACGGCACCCAAGAATACTCGTCACCCCTGTTCTCCTCCTTAACCGCGAGACATTAAACCGAACAGTCATCCATTCTGTCCAGATACTCTCTTTCTGTCTAGTAGCACGGCTGCAGAAACTATTTAAGCCCACAATTCACCTTGATTAGTGGACACGTTGGATTCTTCACCCACACACTGTCTGTCCTGCGGAGAGATTTACCGGAGTCACTTGGCTCAGAGAGCTTTGTAGTGGCAGCCAAATGGCAACTGTCTCCCAGGATCAGCCACCGGGCCTCCTGTCTCATGTCCCTTCATGGCTCGCTGCTGTTTTTTTACCCCTCAACAACCTGACAGCTTCTTACGACCGGAGCCAGGAACTCTGCGAGAGTCGTGAGAGCTGCTGCCGGGTGTTAGTGTTTATTTTCCCAGTGCAGGAATTTAGCCTTCTGTCTGAGGTTTACAAACCAGATTATTCCATGATGAAAACCGCTGTCACACGTAATAAAATCTAGTGGAACAAATATGTAGGTAAGTGTTAAATCTGTCACGGCCACAGAATATGAATTCATGCCTTATAAAGCATCCTCAGTGCCTTTTTAGGGCTCAGGTTGTTTCATCCTGTCTCTGAAACAGCTGAATCTGAGCTGTGCAACATGCTTTCTGTTTTGAGAAAGACTTTTTTGATTTATTTTTGTTCTTTACTGCAACACTTACTAAAGGATCGAGTGTGTTTGGACAGTTCAAAGAGGAACAACATCTAACAAATTGGGTTTTTAGTCATGCTAGCAGTGCAGCTTCATGGATAGCAATGTCAGTTGATCAGCTGGTTGATGACTTTGGTCCTTTGGTTGGACTCAAAAGATCTCAACAGCCATTTGTGGCAATGATTGCTAATGTGTCTGGTGGTCAGGATGAGCTGTTGTCCAATACTTTAGCTTATATAGTCTCCCTGTGAAACTAATGTTATTCCCTACAGCCTCTGCTTTACTTTGTCTACTCCTAATTAGCAAATGTTAGCATGTTAACTTTCTGCACTAATGGAAAATGCACAAAAAACACGACATATGCTTAACATGAACGTGCATGTTAGCATTATCATTGTGCACATATTTGCAATTAGCTCAAAGCACCACGCAGTATAAATCCTGCCAAAAGGACAAAAAACAGAAAAAAGTATCTGCTATTGTGATTTTGATAATATTCACACATTAGTCAAAGATGCTAGTCTTGTAAACTTAGCTTTAGCTAGCAAACCCTTCAAGATGACTTTCTGTCCCACCTACCTATTCAGTTGACTGAATCTGTGTTAATGTTGTGTTTTATTTCGATGTTATCTGCTCGCGTGCTGCCATGTTTCCACCAGTTCGCTGACACCTCTCCCAAATCACAAAGTGGGAGATAATATCACTGTTACAAATTCTTGATATCTCTTTTTCAAAAATACCACTCAGACGTGTTTGTTTTCAGATCTGGTTGCTCGTAATTACAGTTTAAACAATAGGGGCTGATCACGGCGTAAGTGAAGCCTCACAGGGCTGCTGGCGCGGCTGCAGACTCTCAGTCTGGTTTGCTTAATGCTTTGACTTACAATCACTGCTTTCTCCTTTGCAGGTTTTCACTCATTAAAGAGCCCAAACTGTGCGCGCATTCAGTTAAAACAGGAAAAGTCTGTAACAAAGTTGGTTTTTAATTACCACCCCACTTTACTGTTTATACCCCCTGAAATGGATTAGGGTCCTTTAACAGCCTCTGAAGCTCAGAACAGTCCTGATATTGTGCGACTCCTCTGTTGCATAACCTGGATTTTGGGAGGTGAATGAGAATATTGACAGCGGCGCAGAACATGCTAACAACAGAGGAGCCCTGCAGCACCGGAGGAAAAGTGACACCCTCGTGGCTGCAGCTCTGAACTGTTACAGAAAAACAAGAGTGGTCTCTTATGGCTGTCAGATGACTGCGCTCCCTTTCATCCCCAGTACAAAGAAGCTCAATGTGGTGTGGCTTCCTGCAGATCACAAGGCCAATTTCAGCTGCACGCACACAAATCAACATGAACTCACATTGTACATTTTGTTGTCGCTGATTAAAGATCTGGTCGGCTTGAACTGGCTCTTGCTGTTATAAACAATGACGATATTCTGAGATACTGAGTTGGCAGATCTGTAACTTTAGGTAATTCGAACATGATAAGTAGCTGCAGTTTTTGCAGTGAAATCCTTATATGGTCAAACCAGTGACATAGATTTAATTGTGTATATTAGTGAGAGAGTGTTTATTTTATAATATCATTAATTATCTGTTAGAAAATCAGTTTTACTCTTCAACTCTTCAACAAAAAGAGTATTTGTCTGGCTTTGTTTCAGATCAGCGTGACCTATCAGGATGACTTCCTCAGTGCTGCTTTACACACTGAAGCTATTGTGAAACGCTGAGTCGGGATGCTTTTAAAATTATTCTGGTTATTTGAACGTGAAAAATATTTTTGTGTATTTTTCAGCTTCGTTTAATCTCACTAAAGACCATCCTTTTAGAAGAATCTGTTCATTTATACTGAACTAAATTAAAATTATGATATGATCAGTATCACCAGCTGTCAATGACACATAACCTGTAACACTCAGCCTGTAACATTAGGCAGTGATGCAGCTTTAAAGGCAGCGTACGTGTCTGGTTTTGTTTTATGAGTCTCCAGCTGGCTGCTTGTTTATCCTGTGAAACAATGAGAGCTGCAGCTGCAGTTTCACCTCTGCGGCTGTCGACTTGACTGGCAAACAGGTCGCAGTCAGACAACAAGTAAACAAGTCACCAACATGCCAAGACTTCATTACACCGTTATTCCCAACATGAGGGTCAGGACACCCCACCTGGGGTCATGAGCTGATTGCTGTGGTACAAAAAAGAAAAAAACTAAACTTTTGAACTTTAAGGTTAACTGTTAAACACTGTATAGTTTTACTTTTTCTGATCTCTAAGGCTTTATTTATCTAGCATGTCAGTTTCCTTTGGAGGAAATATGAGATTTAAATGCAAAATCAGCGAAAATATGAATTTCTCTTAAGTGCAAGAACAGAACAGTCACCACTTTTCCTATAAATGTGACCAAATTACATCATTCTTCACTGGAAAATTCCAAATAATTATTCAGCAATTACAGCCCCATTACAAAGGGTCAGAAGTAAACATTTCGCTGGGTATGCGAGCAAACGGAGCAAGAGCTAAATGCTAACGGCAGCATGCTAACAGGATCACCATGGCAATGCTACCATGCATGTGCTGATCCTGTGCATCTAATTTTGGCACGTTAGCATGCTAACCGTCGCTAATTAGCACTAAACACAAAGTATGATTGGCTGATGGAAAGTCTTTTTTAGGTATTTAATTATTGAACAAATCAATAGTTTGCTTTTTTGGCTGGAAATGTATATAAATGTCTAAATGTTTTCATGATGAAGAAAAGAATGAGAGGAAGATTAAAAAGATCACAATCAAGTGTGGTGCCTTTGGTGAAGTTACTTTTGGCAGTGCACGTGTTGCACTTGGATTGTACTTGCAGGCGAACGCAGATATGCAAATAAACAGTCGAGCTGATCTTAAATACCAACAGCTATCTTCAAAAACAAATTCACAAGTAAATATATTTCCCCACCAGCAGCCAGCTGGCACTGAACAGTTCAGGACCTGAGTGTTAATGGCAACACATGTTTGTTTTCTGAGAGAGTGCTGGGCCTGCTGTCTCTGGTTCATGTTTGCTGACAGATTTATTTGGCTTTCGTTCTGCGCTTCAGGGAGGCTGCGGGTTGGTTTCAGACAGGATCACAATGAGCTGCTGCTCAAATCCAACTTTTAGATGAGAAGACTGAAGTAAAACCGAGCTACCTTTAGCAGCAGTTTAGCTTAGCTTAGCATAAATATGGCCGCATTTTTCAATGTGTCGGGTGGTTAGATAGATTTTCATAGATGACATGAGATTGTAGTATGAAATGATTGCAGTGTGGTGATGTTTAAGCACAGAAACTACTTGGTTAGGTTTAGTAAAACTTGGTTTATGTATGTTACATTAGCCAACTTATGTATGTTAGCTAAAATCAGTTTAGTTTGACCTGACACAGGACAAACAGCTGTGTCTTCCTTTGACACTGAACAACCATACCAACTTCCTCCATAGCCCACCAAGAGACAGTTTCAGCATTTAACAGCACAAATTGCTGTTTTTACATTTCTATTTGAGAATGAATAAAGTACACAAGAGAGCGCACGTTCATAGGTGGACATTTCCCATCGCTCTGAATTTTATGCCACCTAATGGCTATTTCTTAAAATTGGTCACAGTGATTAAATATGTAGGTGTTTCCTCTTGTTTCAGTGGTAGTTACCTTAACGGCTGCAGCCTCCGGCTTTATATTTGTTAAAGTTATTATTAATCTAAGCTGTCAGCAACAAAGCAAAACATTCCCCAAAGTTTTGATTTACTCCTTTGAAACTCATCTTGGCTGTGCAGCAGAAATGGGAAATGGAAAAGACAGCAATCTGAGTGACACTGAGTCATGATGGCCCTGATTTTATGACCATCGGTCGCTTGACAGTCCAAACTCATCTTCCTTTAAGCAGTTTTATTTGTCTCTGGCTCGTCGCCAGTGATTGTACACAGACCAAACCTTCGCCCAACGCAAGAATTTCAGAGGAATGCGACTGTGGTCAAAACGTGGCAAAACCATGCGGTTGCAACTCTGAGAAGAAGAAGAAAAAGAAGAAAAAGAGCAAACAAAAAAGGCATTTTTCTTCTTTTCTTCCGCCCTCTGTTTTCTAAAAAAAAAGTCAAAAGTCAGGAATTCCTTTCTCACACAAACACACACACACACACACACACACACATTCCCATTTCTACACGGGGGTGAATGCAACCAGAGCTGAATTGTTTCAATGACCGTATTAATTTCAGCCAAATGGATTGGAGCATGATGGTGGTATGGGGATGGTGTGTGGTGATGGAAACTATGAGCGGTGCCGGAGGAGGAAGAGGAGGAGGAGGAGGGGGGGCCATGGGGTGGGGGGTCGGGGGTTGCTGAGTCTCCAGAAGAAAATCTGTAATGTGAAGGAGACGTGACATCACTCTAGCTCAACACGACTGAAAGGCTCGTTAACGTGCCTCCAAATGAGTAATTTAAAAAAAGACCTGCACAACGCGTCAAGCCTTCACCCTCGAGATATCGAGGCTTATTTGTGTTCAGTCCAATTCAAGACATCATGAAACATTAAAGGATTGTTTCCTCAAACGTCTCCTTGTTCTTCCTCTCATAAATGGCACTTGAAAAACGGGGCCGCAGCACTTATTGACAGTATGAGTTACTCACTTTGGACCCTGTTCAGGCCCCCAACCCCCAATAACATCCACTGTTTCCTACCTCTGAAGAAAGAACATCCTTTCTGGTCCATCCTGGATGTGTGTGTGTGTGTGTGTGTGTGTGTGTGTGGGTGGGGGGGCAAATATTTGGCTTGTAAACACAGAGTTTGTGCACGATTATGATGATTGTGCTTTCAATAGAGTTTTTTGATTGGTTGCCTCTACTGCACGCTTTAGCTTTAGCTAGAGCTAATGGTGTCACTAAAACTTAATTAAAGGTCAATTAAAGGAGCAAACTTTGAGTTGCCAGATTGTTTTTGAATTACTTAAACCAAATGAGAGTCTCTGCAGCTCTTTACTAGCATTTAACTGAGTGTATTTAAATTACTTATTTACCGTTAATGAATCCGTTATTTAACCAATAACAAACGTTTAAAAACAAACCTTTCTTAGAGAGTAGTGTTAATTCATCGTGAAGCCTGTGCCGTATTTCGTTTTGCAGCAGGTGAAAACAGGTGAGGATGTGTGCACGCCTTCAGTGGAGCAGAGAGCGACGCTTCCAGAGTTTTAACCAGCGCAAACTCCACAAAACACGCCTTAAAGTCGCGCACCGGCTACTTTACACATCACAAATCGAAAGTACCTGTCGTGTAAAGCGCATACATGCAAACGTACCTCTGTCCGCGCATCAGCAGCCCGTGGATGTGCTCACAGGAGGGACTCGCGCTCCTTCTCCTGCAGGATCAGAGCGGCTCGGGTGTATACTATGACAGATAATTAAATCCTCCTCGTGGACTCCTGAGGACTGACGGGTTTCCACTGACTGAAGCATCTGTGTCTGGTGCGTGAAAAAGCGAACCATTCCTCCAAACACCGCCCCTTTCCTCCTCCGTCCGTCCGCCCCCCCACCCCCTCTGTCTCTCTTTCACCTTGTGCGGAGTTCATGCCGACAGAAGGTGGACTCCGTGTGTTTTTTGGATGAAACTGAATATTTTAAATACATGGTAGACTTTTGGCTTCCAGCTGCTGGTGTAAACCACTTTATTATCTCTTTAAATGGAAAAATCGCCATTCTAGTCTCATAATAGGAGCCATTTAATGCGCTTTACAACACTAAAATCGCATATTACATCACAGTAAAAGTCACTGGAGGGATTTTGCGCATAAGAAAAGGTTTTCTGATATATTTACAGAATCATTTTAAATCGTTTGCTTCAGTTACTCTTCACTTTAATCCCCCTAGGTTTAGCATTTAATACATGTAGCTACTTTTAATAAATGCAGCTGTAAGCCTGTTTTATTAAATGTTAAGAGTTTATTATATTGTGTTAAGTATTATAATGTTAGAAAGCTTTTTAAAACTGTTTACAGCTACATATTATGAAGCATTTAATGCATTTTACATGCGCACACACCGATAGAATGCGTTTATCAGTTGTTAAAACTGTTTAAAGGGAAAGCTTATAGTTCTTAATAAAACATTTATTAAGAGTTTAGACACAGTTCAAACCTCGCGGCGCAGTAGAAGGTATTCACCGACGCCTCGCCATTCACAGGCAAGTTTAAAATTGTGTTTATAGATGGACGATAAAGGTCCACTTACTGGATTTCTTCCAGAGCTTTCAGCTGCATCATGTGGCTTTCATCAGTGGATGGAAATGTTGTTGGTTCAGTTGCAATAAATAATCAAGTAAAACATATTATTAAAATTAATTAATATTTTAAATAATAGACCGATATATTTCACATAATTAAAGACGTGTGCTCACAGCTACACTATAATGTGTAATAGTATGTTATAAACAAGTTATTAACTGCTTATGAAGGCTGAACACTGATTAATTTCCGTCGCGTGACTTTATTTCTCTGCACAGTCACCATCATACATGAGGACGCTTCACACGCTCTGTGTTTCCCCGGAGTTTTCTTGGCTTCATGACACTTTCTGCGGTCAGAGGCAAACTGCAGGGTCCCGGAGAGCAAGATATCATTTTCCCTCTCATTGACCTCCATTTTCCACAGTGGTGAGCAGGAGGTTTGGGGACGATTAGAGGCTTCAGCTGTGGCTCCATCCTGCCACTACCCATTAAGTCAGGAGGTACACAACATGCGCGCATGATGTGATGAAGGATTTCACTTCACGCGTGTGGCGTGTCTTTCAGCTTGTTCGGAGATGCTGTTGATGTGCAGTTGATGTGCTGTTGATGTGCTGTCTCAGGCTTTGCTGGAAATATGAATTTATTTGGATTTGAGCCCGAGCACGTGTGAGTGTGAGTGCGTCCTGAAATATCGTATATTTACATGTGACTGTGCTGCCACCTGCAGTTCATACAGAGTAGTTACAGCGGGTCAGCTGAGGATGGAAGCACAAGGTTTGATTTAAAAATAAAATTTAATTAATGTCTCAAAGAAAATGATATCTTTAAAAAACCTAAAGGCTGTTCATTTCCTATTATTTCAGGTGTTTTTACATAATTATAAGACTGTGAAGTAACTGTATCTCACATCGTCTCCTGCATTATATATCATAATTTCAGGTGCAAACACTTCATAATATAAATATTTAGGTGGTGGATTTTATGGATTTAAGTATCAAATATAAATTACCAATTTAAAAAACTTTGGTCCATGCATATGAAAGTTATGAAAGTCTTAAAAATCAGATTTATCTCACAGTTTCATTATTGTTAAAAGCTTCCTCAGAAGTTTATTAATGGAAACACTGTCTCAGGTGCCTCATGATGAAAAAGTTACTTATTTACTTATTCCCTCATTATTATAATTATGGCTTACATACATATCTCAATTTACTGTATAATAACGTTTTTTTTTAAATAACATTATAGCAATTATGAGAAAACAAAGTCCTTAATTATGTTTTTTACCAGGTGACCTTTCATATCAAGAATAAACTTAAGCATGACTAAGCAAAATATCAAACATTTTATTAAAGAATTATATACAGGAATAAAAACAAATCCTAAAACAAGTCTCTGAGATCAGGTACCACAGAAACAAAACAAAGCTGCTACATCGCTGAAGTGAATTTGGTCAAAACGCTCATCAAGCTACATAAAGTCGACCGTCAGCAGGTGATGAAGGTTGTCTGAGTGAAAAGCCTCATCGGTCCAGACTCCATGAATCCAACATGCTGCCCCCTGAACGCCCCGTTGATCAACCAAGTCTCTAATGGTGTAACTGGCACAGCTCTGGTCTGTGGAGATCCTAGATCCTGACCAGACCACCGGTCTCTGGTCACATGAGTCATTACCATCAGAAAACACACTGTCGAACAAACACTGGGCTTTTTTTTTTTTATCCACACAGGGGATTAAATCCATTTACAGCAGCAGATATTTCAAAGTGAAACAAGCAGGGGCGTGAAAGAAGTTTGCAGAATGTAAAGCGGAGTTACTGGAAACAGAGGTCGACCTCAAGACGATGGAGCTTTTACGCTGCGCTCAGCTTAGCGGCACTTTAACAAGACCACGAACATGTTTCACGAGTACAAAGAGTTGACTGGCCAAGAGAGGAAACACAGCTGACAGAATTCAGAGACATTGCAGTACCAATAAATGTGCAGAAAGTAGGAACGAATGTTGTTGGTAATACTGGACAGATGTTTTTCTAAATAATATTTCTGTCTGAAACCAGAAAAGGAGAATCCAGGTGGATCATTTGGTCCATTTTAATCAAGTTCAGTTCATCCGCTGCAGCTCGGCTTCTCAAACCGATTCACATTCACTTTGGCGCAGTAAGGCAACATTTGTTTCAGGTAAACACTCGTCCCCCCTGACTCGTCTTTGACTTTTAAACAGCACCTCCGTTCAGCGCGGCGTACTTCAGGCCCGTCCGGTTACTCCTGGATGAGCTGACGCTTTGGGGCGAGGTGCCAACTTCGAACACTTCGTGGATGGCTTTTCGGAAACAGTGAAAATTGTACTCTATCAAACCTGCAAAGAGAGCAGATGAGTCATTCAAACGATGTTAAACAAGACGGAGCCTCATTGATGTAAAATGCAGAGGCCAAAACTCGGGCAAAACGAGGATGGGAAGCTTTGAGTTGGCAGCTCACCTCAGGACATCCTGCATAATCAAACTGCTATGTAACAATGCCAACTCAACTGTTTACACAACCTCAGACTACACACCTTTCCTCTCAAAGCTCTCCTCTCTGAGGATGCAGACGAGGGCGAGGAACTTTGTGACCTCTTTCAAATAAAGCACTGTAGTGTTGTTGAGCTTGATGATAGCCAACGACTCCCTGTCATAGGCACAGCCGCTGCCGTCCTGCATGAGCCTGCCAAGAGGGAGAAACCACAAAGTCTCCTTTAAACATTACAAAAAAGGACACAATCATTGCCAACACCTAGAAACTAACACTATATAAGTCTTCTCACCCGTAAATGCAGGAGACATCAATGACAACATCTATCATATCACAGCAGAGTTCGTAGGACTGCATGTCCACAGGAGAGCTGTCTGTGGCGATGTAGATCTTGCTAACAACATCAAACAGGAAGGCTTTCTCGATACCAGAGTGCTGCAAAACACAAAGGACGTCCATCAGCGAGGAGGCACACACAGGAAAAAACAATTTGTCCTGGAGGGAAGGTAAAAAAATAAAAAATAAAAAGACGTACAGAGATGAAAATGTTCAAGAGGTTCTCCAGCGTCGGTAACTGAGGGATGAGCTTCTGCACGACTTTACTGAAGGCCTCGAATATGGAGTGGTCGTAGATGCTGGTCAGGTAGAAGCTGAGGAGGGAAAGAAGGAGAGGAAGTTAAGACGCTACAAAAATACAGGCAACAAATAAATAACAACAAACAGAAAGTACAAGACAAGTGAACGTGTTTACTGTGATCACTCCAGTCTGTGTTGACTTAGTTCCTTACTCATCATCAAGTTAAACTCAGCTCCACTGTAAGGCTGCACTGTGGGTGTTCCTGTCCGCAGGACAACTGACCATCAATCATATATTTCTCATAATCGCAGGTAAGTATTGCACAAACACATCAGCAATAGTGTTTATAAAAGTGTAACGTGTCTACAGATGGAAAGAGTAGCAAAAGCCACAAGCACGTGGCAAATTTAAAGATGTTATAATTAAATATTTGGCTCCGTTGCGGCTAAAGGCTTCACTGATCTGCCGTCTGGTGCCAGGCACAGATTCAGTTTGTTACAAGCACAATGGCAGAAAACACAAGTCTTCAATTCGAGGTGAGACGGTTTCCTCTGCTGCTGCCCTGCAGTGATTTATTCCCTTTCAGTGCATTAAGCAGAATTCTGCAGTTTGTCAGCTCACTGGTGTTTGTGTAGTGCACATCCTCATCCAGTCAAACCAACACCGTACATGTCAGGCACTGACCTGAGGTGAAGCTTCTCCAGGCTGGCGTCTGCCAGATCATCGGTGGCCCTCTGATGAATATCTCTCTGGGTTTCTATTTTGTGGTCATCCGACAGACCGTCTACTTTATGGATGAACACCTCGAAGTTGATGTCTGGATTCACTTTGTAGGCTCTGGATACAGTGAGATGTAACCGCCCGAGAGCCTCGACGTAGTCGTCCTGACAACGAGAGTATAGTATAGTCTTTCATCTCACGCAGGAAGCCTTTTAAACCAACGATGCAGACTCTACTCACAGCTCACGCCCTCCTACCTGAGCATCAATGACGAAGATCAAAGCGCCGGTTCCCTTGAAGATCATCTCACTGTCAAACGTCGGGTCGAAGAAGTCCACCTGACCCGGGAAGTCCCAGATCTGGAAGCTGACGAAGGAGCTGCTGGAGATGTCGTCCTTGTAGATTTTGTTGGTGCTCTCGAGGAACAGCGTCTCATTGGGCGACATCTTGTGGAATACAACCTGGAGAGAGTCACATAAGGATTACTGTCTCAGTCCCAAGTTACCTTCAGTATTGTCTGTCATTCACAGTCTTCATCCTCTTATTCTACACTTTTCCTAAAAAGCTTTTGACTAACTACTCTTGATATTTACTTATAGTCTTATTTTCCACACTTTACTGTTGTCACATCCTGGCAACAATGATGCATATGGCATACGGCTCATTAAGTAGTGGGACTTTACAATAAACAGATGTCATAGTAAGGAAAAGGTCTTTAAGTCAGTCTCTTGTCAGTTCATTATGTGCTGGGAGGACAAGGAGGTGTTTCCAATATGTTGAGCACACGTTTATAGATAAATGTGCTGTCATATAACACAAATAACACAATAACACAAAATACAGCATCCAACATATCAATGAGGTTGACCCATCACCAACAGAATTTATATGATAAGTATTATAATAATGATGTGCCTAAATAAACAGATGCACATTGTATTAATATATCTCTCAGTCATGTAACAGAGGTGTGTTTGTTTTCAGTATTTACCTTCTGAATAGAGGACTTGCCGCTGCGCCTCAGTCCCATCAGCAGTATCCTCGGTTTGTCAGCTGATGCCGAGCTCTCCTCCATGTCCGGCTCCTCCACTCCGTAGCCAAAACTTTTGGGAAACGACCCCACAACATCGTAACTCCCGCTTAACGTCGGCTCCTCGTACTGTATCGACATCGTGTACCTTATAACCCGGCCTGCACTCTCTTTAAGCTACGCTCTTCTTAAAGCCGGTCAGTATTTAAGCTTTTGGCTAACTGATTAAATAATCCGTACAGGAATGTTTCTGTCGATGAGTTTCACAACGAGCTAGCATGGCAAGCTAATTAGCTAGCAGCTGGAGCGCGGTGTTAAGCTATATGCTAAAATTGTCACTCCAGACCGTAACGTAACCAGATGGGGTTTAAAATAAAAGTTATTAAGAGGTTAAACAATTATAATTTTAACACAGGTTTGGTTAAATCAAACTAGAAAACAGAGGCGGGAATACTGGAAAAAAAAGCTTGTCACTAGTTAGACATTTCCGCCCCCCTACGCTTTAGTCCCGCCCCTTCGATCTGATTGGCTATTCGGGCTAAACATAGTCATATGACCGACAGTCGAACAAGCAGAAGCAGGAAGAATAAATAAACGGTGAGTAATCTTTTTGGAAATTTAGTGTGTTTGAAATATTAGTTTGTCTTACATCCATAACTATATGCTGCCTTTAAACTGCAGCATTGACATTAACCTTCTTCATGGCATAAATCTGCGACCGCACGTGTCAAAATGTATTTAGCCTTTGATCTTTTTGAAACAAACCATCTTCGTTAGTTAGCTTGCTCGAGCTAACTTCCCCAGAATTCACTGTAAATCTCTTTATCTCGTGTCAGTACTGTTTCCGGACTGCTCAACTGTTTATGCCTCGTTGTTGTGCTGATATAGCTGAGGCGGTATCTCGGCATTTAACTTGAATCCAAAGAACTTAAGATAACAGGAAATGCAGAAGAGCTCCTCTTCACTGTATCAGATGTCTCTGTGTCAGCCTGAAAGTTTGTCCAACCATTTTTATTGCGCTGATTTGTCATATTTCATATTGATTCACAGTGCTTAACCATTAAAAGTAAAAAAGTTGCACAAAACCTTACACGCTCATACATATACCTTGTACATAAAAAGCTACACAGAAGAAAAACATTGTAAAGGAATCCTTAAAATACCAAAATATTGCAAACACAGACAGATTACACAGAATTCCCAAGGAGAGACGAGTTTAAGAGGATCCTTGAATGATATTGTGATTTTGACAAATATTTTATTAATTATTGAGCACATAAAATGTCAAGAAACTGTGACAAATGCATGTTACAGTTTTGTTGAGCCCTCAGTGACATCCACAAACTGCTTCACACAGTTCAAAACTTCAAAAGACGCTTCATTTACTCTTGAAAATGACAAATAAAAGCAGCTGATCCATTAATCATTCAATCTGCGCAGCTCTAATGTAAAAGTTGAACTTTAACTATAGAGAACAAGACATTGGGATTTGTTGTAAATCTTACCACATGTACACAAAACAGATCATAAAAAGAAAGTATGGGGTTAGGTTAACTTGTGATGGCTCTGGTTGTAATGGGTCTTTCAGAGTTGTGTCTTGAATAAGAGGTGTGTTTGTTTCAGGGTCCAGGATGTCTGCAGCCCTCCTGTGTCTCCTCGTGGCTGGTCCAGTGCTGCTGGCTGCTGGCAGACCAGCTCACCACTCCAGCAATGGGACCGTGCCACTGGTGCTTTGGCACGGGATGGGTGAGTGAGTGTGCTGCTCACTGTTGTACTGAGAGGATCCAGACATTACATTTACCTGAAATTATGAATGCCTATAACTATTTATTCATTTCTCCTGATAAAACTGTAATAATTTAAATAAAATAACCTGTCTGACAGTTTCATGATTTATCAGCTCATTCAGCTCTTATAAGGGTACAGTGTGAATGGTTTCATCCTTTGTTGGTTCTTGGACAGCTTCCTCAACATAAAGGGAACGATTAAGTGCAAGAGAGATCATATATCATGATGTCGGTTGAACCTTTACACTGACAGCAGCACTGTTGAAATGCAGGCCTGACCTGTGATGTGAGTTGAGGTGTGCTGTATATAGCATCATAGATAAACTCCCAATTCACTCACGACTTCTCATTTTAATTCCACGGTGGCTGGGAAAACACCGTCAGAGGATGTGAAAAACACAAATGGCTTTCTCTTCCCCTTCAGCAACAATAACTTAGGTGCCATCGTCCTTCAATGGCTTAAATCAGTCAGCGATCTTCTCCATACGTCATATTTAATAATCGATTGGGCTAAACATAAACAGCATGTGCTGCTTTTGGTTAAACCAGCTCAGATGTTAATAAATATAATGAGTAATACATATGAGTGTGTCCACCACCAGGTGACAGCTGCTGCAATCCACTCAGCATGGGGGCCATAAAGAAGATGGTTGAGGAGGAGATCTCTGGCATTTACGTGCTGTCGCTGATGATTGGAAAGAACGTTCTTCAGGTAATCTGCATGCAGCCAATTTAAAATATGTGCATGCACGTATTTAAACTTTTAAACTTTGTATCTATTCCGCCATTAATCTGCTCTCTTTGCTTTTATTATTTTCTGTTCCATGATGATTTTATAATGTAAAATGGCAGGGCTTCATTTTGTTTTGGTTTTATTCATATAATGTTCTTTTTACATTGTCTCTCCAGCAAAAAAAAAGTAGCTGCTTTAGTTACTTGAGCTTCAAAAATTGTATTAAAGACTCATTTCTCTAAAGCTACGTATATTCATTCGCTCGCCTTCAACGGAAAAACAAGATCCCGTTTTCCAACCAACCAAAAAGTCTGAAATAAAAAACAAAATTGCGGGAAAAAAAAACCATTACAAAAACAACAATAAGTAGGAATAAACCTCAGACCTCATCGTGCAGCCCCGTCTGATGTAGCGGAGTGGTGTGTGGCGGCAATACAGCAGGTTTGATTGATTCATCCACATGACGTGAGGACTCCTATTCTGTGGCATTTGCAGTGCTGGTGGCGCGAGTTACGTCAGAAAAATGGCTCCTTTACAGCTTCACTATGTTGCATTTCAGCGTTAATATTCATAGCGAACCAGCGTGTCTCTGCCGCCCTCTGCTTTGATCCGTCATGACGCCGCGACTTTATCTCTGCGCTCTTCTCCTCAGCGGCGGCGGCCGTTCTCTTCTTCTTAATCCGCCCGTCACGCTTTGAACTTTTCATGTTTCTCCTCCTGCAGGACACAGAAAATGGGTTTTTCATGGACGTGAATGAGCAGGTGTCCATGGTGTGCAGTCAGCTGGCTCAGGACCCGAAGTTGAAGGGAGGATACAATGCGATGGGCTTCTCCCAGGGGGGACAGTTTCTGTACGTGACCACTGTTCTGGGCCCTGAATGCTTTTGTTATGTGAATTTGGAAGAAAGTGGACAAATTCAGTGGTTTTGTAGTTTCTCTTCCTGCCTGATTCCACTACAAAGTCAGGATAGTAAGGGTTGAATCCTGAGCTTCATTCTCAGGTTGCGGCCTCGGCTTGAACACGTTTCCTGTTTAAAAAGAATAAGGAAGCTCGATTTGACTCTTCCCGCTTCGTCCCTTCACAGAAGAGCCGTGGCGCAGCGCTGTCCCTCCCCACCAATGAAAACCCTGCTCTCCATAGGTGGCCAGCACCAAGGTAACATCACAACTGGGGGAAAAAAAAAAAAAAAAGTCCAAACCACCAGTTCAGCTCACTTCCTTTTGCAAAACCAGAGCTGAAAAACATTTCTATATCTTTCAGTTCTACACCAATCATATGAAGTCGATGAATGTATAATTTTAGATCACGTTCAGTATCAAATGTTAGATAATCTCTTTATAATATAATTTATATATATAATATAATTTATGTATTTATATCTTATTAACATTAAACCAACAACACATTAAATATGTATTTTCTATGACTGATCCCATTTTTTGCACTTTACAGCTCCATTAATGTCATAAAACTAAACCAGTGAGCCACTTTGCTGTCCTGGGTGACACTTTACTTCATTAACGTTAGCAGAGACGAGCGCGTCACAAATAGATTTTCATATAATAATAATAATAATAATAATAATGATGCTGATTTGACAGCTTTAACCAGTAAATCGGTGTGATGTTTAATGAAAGTTCAACTGTGTCTCCTAAAGGTCCATTTAGTAGCTTTTCTGGAGCTTTCAGTCTTTCCTCTTTGTGTAATTGATGTTTTTTCACAGCCACCAAATTAACTTCGTTTCTTAGATAATCCATTTCAGTTAGGTTTTTATTTGACTTTGACGATCAGATTGAATTTTCTCAGTTTCACTTTACTTTAAGCCGTGATGTCTTTTATTTATAGCTCCTCCATTACACTTTTGTAAACTCTGGAGGAGCCTGTGACTGTGTACCCTCTTTACCACCAGCTCAACAGGTGCTCTCTGTGTTGCTCAGGTGTGTACGGGCTGCCCAGGTGTCCCGGGGAAAGCTCCAAAATCTGCGACATGATCCGCAAAGCTCTGAACAGCGGCGCTTACTCTGACATGGTTCAGAAACAGTACGCTTTGTCGCTCGGTGATGCTGATGTGTGATCTGTTTGTTCGGTTGTATCGATCTGTGGCGCTGACTGAGCGTTGTGTTTGCTGTTATCAGCCTTGTGCAGGCGCAGTACTGGCACGACCCGTTGAATGACGACCTGTACAAGAAGCACAGCCTCTTCCTGGCCGACATCAATCAGGAGAGGGTCAGTATGCCGGCGTTCAGTGTAATTAGCTCAGACGCTGCAATAACAGCATGTAAGCTGTTGCCGTTGCAGGAGAATTAGGTCAGTTTACGTCTACTAAATGGCTTTTTCCGGGGCTTTTACCTGCATCTCACTGTCTTCATCAGTAGATGAGGTGATGAAGGAGTAAACTCCCTTCGCTGACGACGAGGTTTAGAGGTGATAAGCTCCAGAATAAGCAAGTCAGAGCATTACTTGGTGCCACGTTCTGATAACTAACTGGTAGCTTTAATAGTTTGTCGTAGATCAGTCACTGTTGTTAATAAAACAGTATTTTGGGGCCAAGTTAAACTTAAATATGTTTCATAAAGGGTTGCTGTGACATAAGGAAAAGTAACAGTAAATATTAGTGAAAATCAAAATGGAAATTGTTTTGAGTGATTATATATTGTATATGTTTATGCTTCTGTGAGCTGAATCATATAATTTGAGGTTTTCTTTATCTTTTTTCTCTTTTTAAGGCCGTAAACGAGACTTATAAGAAGAACCTTCAGACACTGGAGAAGTTCGTCATGGTCAAGTTCCTGCAGGACTCTGTAGTGGATCCTGTTGATACAGAGGTAACACACACACTCCATAGTCGTTCTGAAACAACCTCGTGTCACCATCTGGACGCTGTCTTCATGCACTGCGTCTGTCTGTTGTATAAACTGTGTTGCTGCAGTGGTTCGGCTTCCTGAAAACAGGCCAGGCCAAAGAGACTGAAACTCTCCAGGAGAGCGTTCTCTACAAAGAGGTAACAGTGTGGTGATAATGATTAAAACATGTCTGTAGTTTGAAAGTTCGTTAATTCAGTGTTTCAGACTTCGTGCTGTAGTGTTGGACACCAAAGACTGCAGCCTGTCGGGCATCAAACCAAACATTTGAAGCTGACTTTGTGTCCACGTGCAGGATCGTCTGGGCCTGGCAGCGATGGACAAAGCTGGAAAGCTCGTCTTTCTTGCAACGGAGGGAGACCACCTCCAGTTCACCAGGGAGTGGTTCAACGAAAACCTGCTGCCTTATTTACGCTGAAACGCTCCCAGTGAATCGCGCCCCCCCCCCCAGTCTGTTTCCACAGACTGAGCTCCATGTCCGGAGCAGGGATGCAGAAAGCACACCAGTTCCTCTTCTTGCACTGATCAGTCGACGCGTGTTGATGTTGTTTTTGTGATGCTTTGTTAATTTTAGCTGCTAATTTGTGCTCAGGTCTGCTGCTGCGTTACTTACACTAGACTGTCCGATGTGAAATGTGCTGACGAGGTCAAGTTGTTTCCAGAAATGACTTTTTTCTTTTTTTAACTGTTTCCTTTTTAACTTCTAGACTTTACATCGTCGTTTAACTGGATCTGTACATAAAACACGTTTAATCCAATAAAGACAAAACAAATGACACACTTTATTGCAACATTTTTAATGAAGTCTCCAGTACTAATGAGCTGAACTCTGATTTTGGACCCAAAAAAAAACAACCCAAAAACAACTAAGAGGTAAAAGAAAGAGACAATATAAAAGAAAACTCAGCAAAGAGCTTCACAGCTGCAGGAGCTGCAGGTAACCGAAGAGTGCAGACGCGGCGAGGAGCGAGTGGAGAGACGACGACGGCGGTCGGGCTAATGTTTTAAGACTATTCAGTAATTACTCGTATCTGTACAGTTGATTACAGCAGATATCGTCAAGCTAGAGACCGAGGTGGAGGTGAAGATCAACGTCCTTCAGTCTCTTCCACTTTGTGCAAACATCTCTTGGCTCTTTGTCGCCAACTTTTCCTTACATGCCTCCTTTTATGGAATGTTTTTAATAGATGGGAACGTCCTATGTGTGGGTTCACCGGAAAACACGTGGAATGATAACTTTCCCGCCGCTTTAATCGTTTATCTAGATGGAGAGCTTCGCGATGTGAAACAGACGGTGGTCTTGTGACACAGCTCGTTTTTCTGTGATCGCTCTCTTTTTTTTTTTTTTTTTTTGGATGAAGGTTAATATTGTTACAGTCAACATCAGCGGAGATGACGTGGGTGTCATTGTTCCCTGTGAAAGGGCCGTGTTTGACAAGTGCTTCACCATAATTTTTGCATATTAATGAAACAGAAACCTAATCAGGCCACAACGCACACGCCAGCCCCTCCTGACCAGGAAGAGGAGAAAGAAAGGAGGAGCAGCCTGAAGCATCCTGATTGGCTGCGGCGCTTTTGTCGCAGAGGAATCAATATCCCTGCTCCCATGTTGGCTATTCTACATGTTGAATTTAGCTTAGCATTATCCAGACAGATAACAAAACATCATACAGAGCATCCCAGCTGTTGGCAAAACTCGAGAATGTTTTTGGAAAGTGCTCACTGGCTCACAGGGAAAACCAATTTGAATGACAAGCTGCTCCCTGCTGATTGGCTGGAGGATTTGCTCCAGATAAAAGTGAGCAGTCCTCTCATTGGCTTACGGAAGGGACAGCTTAAGCTGTGATTGGCTGATAAGGAAAGGAGGGTGGGAGATATGACGCATGAGGTCCAAATCTCAGTCTACAGTGTGAGAGTTAGCTGGTGGGGCGGTGGATCAGTCAGGAAGGCATTTGCAAAAAAAGGGGGTGGGGATGGTGTCGAGGAGGGGCGGCCATTTCACGCGCTGCCCCCGTCTATCCGGCGATCTCTGTTGCTGTGGTAACGAGCTTACTGCCGTCCCAGACGGTCTTGAACTGCTCGGGAACGGGGAGCTCCGACTGAGAGAGGAAGTAAGAGAGAGAAGTCGTGTCAAAACGTACGTTTCACAGTATTTTATATTTTTAACCCAAAACCGACGACGATTCTCAATAAAGGCAGATCTTTTAATAACCGGTCGCAGCTACACTCAGAAATAAATAAAGCTCATTTCCTGAAACGCTCTAGCCCCTCATACACAATGAGTAAGTGGAAAACTGCTGTTTTATCACCTGGATATGATCTGCTTATCAAACAATGTTTGAAAATCTAGCAAAAGACGTGTAATTAAGTGATCTGTGCCAACAGGAAGTCAGTCGGCGACAGGATGTGGGATTGGCTCAGCAGTAACTACAGTATTAACAATGTAGCTCTAAACCGCAGAAGATAAGCCGTACCACGTTCGTGATTTGTTGACATTGAGAAAAGCAGTTTTTCGGTCGTCGCTGCTGAAGTGATACTCACAAATTCGCCGTCTTTGTTGGGGACCAGGATGTTCATCTCCGAGCTCTTGGCGCTGATGATCTCGCAGCTCAGGGAGTCCTTGCTCAGGTAGACGTGGCAACCGTCCGTCTTGTTGATGGAGATGGTGGGGACCTTACCCATGACCTGTAAACACAAGGATGACAGTCTTTACCTCCTTGTGTCGCACACTGCAGATTGACAGGCAGCACACATAGTTTAACTACACAGACATAAAGAAGAGAGACAGGTCCTCATCACTCTTCGACCTGCTGAGCCACAGGAGATTCCCTGTGCGTCGTACACACCTGGACCTTGACATCCTTGCAGTTGATGATCTCTACGATGCCAACGACGTCATCAAACACCAGGCCCGTTTTCTTACAGTTGTCTGGCAGACACAGAAAAACAAATCACAAACTTAGACAGAGAAGCACGTCGTGTCAGAGCCAGTCTGTGGTTCTTCAACGCATAAGCTTTATTTTGCGAGTTCTGTGCCCTAACCCTTCTCTTCTCGTTCTTATTTCTATTTGTGGAACAATCACGCTGCGTGTTTTGCAGGACGGAAACAGGAAGGTACAGGGCTGCCGTGGATTCTCTGAGTTAGGCCGTAACATGAGCCCGCGTGAGCCGAATAAGCAGAGACAGCAGTTCTTGTTTGAGCTGTTCCCACAAACGTACAGACAAATATCACTTGGTCACTTTGATGCTGCATAAAACTTGAAATCACGAAGAACTTAAGTTCTGAAGATCTTTTAACATGATTTCTCAGAAGCTTTGCTGTTATTGGCAGCGGACGACTGAGATAACCATAAGCAAATCCATCCAGGACCAACACAGAGCTGTTCTCACCTACAGTGATGGAGTTGATCTTGCCCTTGACCTGCAGTGTGCTCTTGTTACACTTGAAGGCATAAACCACTTGTTTCAGCTCGGTGTCGCTGATCACCAGGTCCTGCGCTCCCTCCTGGTTCTCCTGCAGACGGAGGACAGAAGAGGAAATACAGTGCATTAATAATTTAGATTAAAGCAGGGTGAAGAGTTGCAGCGAGTCATGATGCTGGTAGTCTGACCGGCCGCTGCGTGCACAGATCATTTCAGCCAGAAGCCACGAGTTAATGTGGCTCCTTCCTTATTCCACAACTTTCCTTATTTCAAACCAGCTTCAGATTACATTACACTCAGCCGGCTCAACTCACCACTTTCCACTTCTTGCCTTCCAGCTCCAACACCGGGGGCAGCGTGCGGGTCGGGGCGGCAGACGCAGCAGGTCGGGCGGAGGGGGAGCAGAAAGGCTTCGGTCCGGCACGTACAGGAGCACCCTGAGACCTCAGGTTAGGATTCTTGTGGGTCTTCTGGTCGTCGCTCACGTGCTTCAGGCCTGGAGAGGTCAAGGAAAGAGGGGAAACACACAACGTGAGACAAATTCCTAGCCCAGGACCCAGAAGTTCTCCACTTGGCCTTACTTTATAATCGTTTTATTAAAATTCAAAAGTTAAATATTTTACATTTTACTCCACAACTATAATTTCAAACTACACTAAAGAATAAAAAAGAATGACATGAATTCACCTGAACCACCTGATGCTGTTTAAAGTAGTTCACGGTCAGCTTCAACGGTAAAATGCAGCTTACACATTATTGCATCAGATTCCAATGTAATATATTATAATATATAATATCATACAGGCAGCGGCCATTTTTCTCTACCAGGTACTTTTACTTTTGGTGCTTTCAGTCCATTTTGGGAATGCTTGCACGGTTTTACTCATGTGAAATGTATAAAACTGATCTGCAGCTCCCCCGACGTGCATCACTGAAGGGTTTAACCCTCATTCAAATCCAGGTATTCATCAGCTCCACCTTGTTTTTGTTTGCTCGCTTGTTTAAAATCAGTTTAGTCGTTTGTGTCGTGCAGCGCTGGCAACTGAGCGCGGTGAGAGAGCCTCCGCTAAGATCGTGAGACTGAGCGACAGAGGGGCCGCTCGCTGCTCAAAGCAAGATGATCAACGCTAATGTACCTACCCCTGGTGATGTCGGACCCCTTGTTGATGGAGGCAAACAAGGCGTTGCGATTGTCAGCATCGCCGCCGCTGCTGCCAGAGGATCCGCTGATGTCCAGGGAGGGAGGAGGAGGTCCGGGGGGAGGTGGGGGAGGACATCCACCAGCAGGGGCGCTGGGTGGGGCTGCGGAGGCCGTGGCTACGGGACCCTGAGCAGGACAGACGATTAGAAAAATGAAGCGGTCTGATGTCACAGCGTGAGACCTAACTGACATGCTGCAACATCCGTACTGGGACTTTGGTGAAGGGTAACATTTTTTAATAATCTTGACTTTTTGCCTCAAAACAATACATAAATACTTATAAATAAATAAATAATAAATAAATTTGTCTGGAGCAGATCCCGGATGTTTGCACAGCAGAGGCACAGATTAGAAACACGGCTCCTCACACAGGCTTCGGAGCGTCATCAGTAAACATCTAAGGCTTCTGAACGAGCCGCCGGCTGTTTGAGCTGAACATCTGATAGGACGTTACACTGCTCAACAGTCAACAGTAAAGCTGCCGCTGACTTTGCGCGCGCTCCCTTGCCGTCCGACTTCACTGCCTGCGTGTCGAAGCGATGATTAATCCCAGCGAAGGATTTCTCTGCCTGCGCCTGATTTGTATTATTTCAAAGTATTTCCGGGTATTTCTGGCAGATGTAGCGTAAACCTTTGTTTCCATCCTGCGCAGAACATCAGCGTCATTAATCATTGGAACACGCTGCGCAGTGCAGACACTGAAATACTCCTGAGTAGGTTTTTATTTGTATATAAATCAGAGAAAGCTTTGGGGTTTTCCTGCATTTAGAGAGAGCACGGAGTTCATGTTTCTACAGTAGCCCAGAGTGGACAAACCATGACCTTTTAAAACACTCACACTCCTGCTCCAGGTCAGTCCGGTGGTGTGGTGCTGTTTGATGTAGTTCTGCAGCTCGGTCCAGATGGAGACGTAGGCCTTCACCCAGTCCACGTGTGTCTTGTCCCTGTGAGTTGGAGACGGGAACAACGTGGTCAGCTGAACACGTTTTCATGTTTAAACCTCTGAATTTTATGTTTCTGTCGCTGCCTCCGGTGATTTTTTTTTATTGTTCCTGTTCTCTGCTCGTTGGCTCCCACAGGAAATCAGACAAAGAACGAGACCTTTCGCACAAAATCAGAGCAGGAGATTTACTTCTCAGAATAGCTCCTGTAACATTTTCTATTAACCACGCAGCCGAGACCCAACACGTGCTCGCCGCTTTGACCCTTATGTTATTATTGGATTCGCTGAGTAATCAACGTTGTATGAGCTACAGGTGTGTTTTCCTGTGTAACAACAAAAAGAAGTGTGTGTGTGTGTGTGTGTGTGATAAAAGAGGAGAGAACGGCGCTGAGGGCTTTGCTCAGTGGAAAAGATGCTTCCGCTCTTCTCCTGACCGACTCCAGGAAGTATTTGATCTGAGTGTATGAGGACAGATGGTTCATCCAATCACCTGCCAAACGCTTTTTAAAAGTTTCTGTGCAATAACCGTTTGCGTTCAACTCTGCAGAAAACTCAGTAATAACCTTAAAAGTTAGGTTTCGGTGCAACTGATGAACCGGCTGTTTATAGTCTGAATATCTTCTAACGTCACTGTAACTCTGCTCATGAAAGACACAAATGCTTTGAAATTCAGGTCTAAATACAGGAAGCACCAGCATGAGTCGCAGCTGACTCAGTGAAACTTAAAAAGAGCCCAGAGGAAGGAAAGCTGGAAGACAGATGGGTCGAGCAAACTGCTTGGCTGCATTTGAAAGTTAATCTGACTCTCAGCTGCCCAACGTTATAGCATTTTAAAACACAAATGACGCGGTTCAAATACGGGAAACTGCATAAAGAGGCTCATTAGATTGTTGTGCTGCATCTAAAATAGAAGCTGTCTGCAGGGAAAGTTGGAAACAACACGATAACGTTTTACTTACTTTTCCTTGTATTCCTTGAGCACACGGTTTGTGTAGAACATGGCGGCGTCCTGCATCTCTTTCACATAGGGGCATGGCTTAGGAGCCTGGGACACAAAGAGAGAGGTAAACACAAACACGTTCATGACTAAACTGACATTACAGCACTAGTTTTACATTTTTGGGAAACACGTTCATTCGCCGTCTTGCAGGGGGTTGGAGGAGTGTGAAGCTAGAGCTGAGGGGTGACTGGTTTAGCTTAGAATGGATAAATAAATAAATAAATAAAGCCTGGAAGCAGAAGGAGAAGAAGGCGCCTGCTCTCTTTAAAGCTCACCATTTGAAGAAAAACAGGCTCATCTGTTTTTCGCTGAAGGGCGAATTAGAAAATCGATACCACTCAAATGTCTGTACGCTAAATACATGGCTACAGACAAACCACAGTTAGCTTAGCTTAGCATAAAGACTGGCAGCAGGTGGAAACAGCTAGCCTGGTTCTGTTAAAGGAGCAAAATTCATGTAGTTCACAGGCCATGTTTGTAATGGGATCTTCAGGATCCTTGAGATGTCGCACAAAGGCTGAATGCATCCATTATGCGTGTTTGAAAGCTGATGTATTATCAAAACAACAATAAACAAAGAGTTAATCATCTAAACTGCAACAGTGAAGCTGTTGTTGCCGGTGGCTGTGCATCAGCCAAGAAACTGCTGTTCACCAGACAGTGATGACAGAATCAAAGAGGCGCTTGTTTCCGACCATTATACACTCATTTATCTGCCCCCACACACACACAAAAGGAAAGCAGAAACACACACACACACACTTCCCCAAAAAGCTTCTCTTCCTGTCTCACCATGGCGACCCATCCGAGGGCGGGCACGCTCTCCCCCACGGCAGAGAGGTGGTTGAAAAGCGGCGAGGTGCGGTTCTGCTCGCGGAACGCCTGCACCTGCTGGATCGCCTTGGACATCGGCTGCAGGAGAGTCATCAAAACTGCCTGAAGACAAAAGAGACGACGCAAGATTTAATCACACGCACACACAAAAAAAGCCCACTTTCACTCATCACAGATTCCAGTTTTTTAAGTTCAAAGCTTTACGTTTTAATATTCAGGAGAGCTTTTACCATCAATCTGGTGACTGTGCACCAAAAAAACAATCTTTTTACAGTTATAGTTTATACTAAAGACATATTAAGCATAGCACATTTCTATTTTCAGATGGATTCATAGTCGTAATGCAGATCCAGCTAGCTAACATGAAACTACTTGTTAAACTACAGCAGCTGTGGGTGTGACTGGTCTGAACTGGTTCCATTACAGCCGTAACAATACGAGACTGATACCAGTTACAATTCAGTGATAACTGATATGGCGGCCGACAATGAGCTGTGATTCATCGTGCATTATGGCACATGCTGCTGGATGCATTTTGCAATTGCACCAACTTAACCCAGAAAGAAACACCGTACATATCAGTTCGTATAGGAACCCCATACGCAGACACCAATAAACCAACCAGTATAAATCCAGCTAGAAACACTCAGCGGACCTTTGACTCTAAATATAAAAGAAGAAACGATGAGAGAAGAGGCTGCAGGGGCGCAAGAGGAGAGGCGAGCAGGATCAGTCAGGCAAACGGGTTGATCAATGCTACTCGGTTAATTGTCTGAGCACTAATGAAGTGTCTTAAACTCACATCAGATGGTTTCTGCGAGGTCGACGCTGTGAGGAGCAGTGCTCTCTGACTGGCGAACGCCTGCTTCATCATGTCTGCCTGCAGGGAAGGAGCAGGGATTCAGGAGACATGCACAATATACTCATTATGTACCAATAGTGCTAGTTGGGAAAATCATCAGCAGTACTCTGGGATAAGAGAAATTTAGAGTTAGCATATGTGTAGAGACCATTTTGCATCGTAACTGTAACTTACATGTTTCTGGACATCACCCCCGATCTTCTGGCTGAGGGAGACGTACTCGGCCAGGGGACCACTGACGATCCCGTCGAAGGCCTCGACGTACGCCGACACAGCTAAACAGAGGACATACACGGGGCATAAAAGCATTTAAACGTCTTGGAAAGGCCATGATGCGGGGAAGGAAACAGGCTGAAGTTACATTAAAAATGAGTTAATAGATGCCTGACAGCTGCGAGACTCTAACTGCATCACATGTATTGCTAAGCAACTGAAAACACGCTTATAAAACCAGGCGGGCAGAGTGTCCGACAAAAACACACAGCAGGAAGACGGCGTCAGCCACGTCGCAGTGTCCTCGAGGGTTTACAGACGTTGATACGACAGGAATGAATATTGACATCCAAACAAATGATCTCAGTCTTGTGTAACTGCTTGAGGAGGAAGGAAAGTCAAATGTGTTTATTGGTTACGCTGCTGAAAAAGATGCAAAGTCATCTTTAGGCGCTGAGTGACGTGTTATCTTTGTTTGTTTGTTTGTTTGTTTAAGGAGAAGCTGCTCCGAGCCGCTGTCACTGTCCCAGTGCTGCCTGAACATGTTTGGGTTCAGCTTTTGTACCGACATGTAAATGATTTAATCAGACTAACGGTAAGGTCACCAGACGACAACGACAACAACAATCATAACAGTAATAACAAATCATTACGTCCTCCAGCTGGTTCTCCGGCACTGCCCCCAGGCCCCGACATGGACTCCAGGCGACCAACCGCCACCTCCAGCCGCTGCACCAGACTCGCCAAGTCAGCCATACCTGTGAGTCGGAGGAAAGAAGCAGCCACAGGTCACATGAATCCATCCTCACTGATGCTCATTAAAAGGGTCAATGCTACAATTCATTTGCTGCTAAACATGTTGTTATTTTCAACCAGACACAAACATTTTCCCCCATTTTTGCATACGCTCCCGTGTTTATATTTGCCGTGAGGTCAGCTGTTGTCAATCATCGAGACGCAGTGCTACTTCCTGTTCTGGTGCTCTTCTAATTGGGAGCTGAATTACCCCTGGGACCCGGGGCGATGGCAATTACTGCAATTAAAAATGTGCCACTTTCAGAGGATAACAAACAGCAGAGCTCTGGAACCGGAGCGGGTTTTTCCTTGGTTGATTTAGTCCGCTGAGGACTGATGGAAGTGTGCGTAACCGCCTGCAATCAGAGGTCAACACCAGTGTCTTCACTTCAAGTCACACTTTAACGTTCGCATCCTGATGCTCTCACTTACGAAAACGCGTCTATTCAACGTGCGAAACAGGGGGAACATGGTGAAGGTCTTGGGTCCTGCATCCAAAACAGTTTTAGACTCATTTTCATTTTGTCTATATAATAATAAACAGTAAAACTGCCACAGTGATGCCTAAAAATGTCTTATTTTGTCCAAAACCCAAAGTAAAAGCACCAAAATTCAAAAGGCAGAACCAGAGCACGTTGTGTTTATTCAAGATAACACGCACAATAGTTGCACATTATCTTCTATTGATCGGTCGGTCGCCTGTTTGCAGATCTTTCCAACCTTTGTAACTTGCATCCTACTGACTGTCTTCTTCAGACCCCTGGTCAGCATCATCGTGTGTCAGTGGGTTCTTAACACGTAATAATGGGTAAAACAGCTTGCAAAGGCATTGTATGCACATGGGTTTACGGTGAAAGGCTCTATCCTGCAGCAGGAGTGCAAGCGCTCCAGAATTTGAATAAATGGACCTTGAATAATAAGTAAATTTGCACATTTTAAAAAGAGGCCCTGCAGCGAAAAGCACCGAATTCCACCTTTAGACGGATTGAGTAACAAAAAAGGAGGAGCAGGAGTGAGTGTGTTGGTAAACAGGTCAGGACTTGCTGAGTAAAGGTATGTAGATCATTAGTTGTTACTGCAGGCTCTCTGCAGACCTGCACTGTTATCCCGACTGTGTCGTTTGCAGTCGCTCGAACGTGTCACAGCAAAACTGTTTCAGACCGTGAGTTCAGCAGCTACAGTGTGGACACAGTCTCTATAGTTAGTGTGTGCTGACATGCAAAATGATTCCCCTAACTTACCCCTTTAAGTACAAGATTAACTAACTTCAATCCAAGTCTAGCCTAATCTTATGCCCACAGACACACACACAGAGTGGCTAACATTACATAAGATGGCTGTAACCTGACGCCGCCTTCACTTGTGTAGCCGAGAGTGTTTCCAGTCTCAGGTACTTACACCTGGCCGACGGTGAATGGGGACACACAGACCACTCTCGCTAATGAGTCCACGCAAGATAAACCTGCCGTCTCACTTTCACTACAGTGGGCCTGAACCAAATCTGTGGATATCTAATGACCGATAACACGTTTGGCTGTGATAGATGAAGCTGGAGGCCCGTTAGCTCGCTAGCTCGCGCTTAACTGGCTATAAAAACTGGAGGAAAAGGAGTTTTAGTTGTATAAAGTAGGTAAATGTAAATCAGATAGGAAAGGTAAAATAAAATGGGTTGTGTTTAAAAAAAGATGATTATTTAGGCAAACTCCTTGTGCTTCTTTGTGTTTAGACTGTGTTAAGACTTAACTCATGTCTCATGTTTGCAAACTGCTGCGAGATGAGGCTTTGAACATGTATTAGTCTTTACATGCGACTTCATTCTGGGTATCAACCCTCAATTTATTGATATATTTATTTAATTATTTTGGTTTGGTGGAGCTTTTAATCTTGTTTACTAATCGTTGCATCAGCTTGCTCTGAGTTTTAATCAGAATTCATCAAATTTTAGATAATCGTACTCAGGTCTGACGGATCACATTTTATGCCTCTGCTAAATCTCTAAACTTACTCGAGTTCACACCTTAATGAGACGTAACGATTTCCTCGTATGTGTTATTTATGGTAGTTTGGAAAAGTTTCCATCAGGGCATCGTGCTCTCAGGTGACTAAGACGTTTTACTGCTGTCAATATTAATCATGCTGTCGTAGGCAGGATAATGGGTGAGGCCCTAGGCTGTGAAGTAAAGTCCTATCGACAGGGCTGGTGTTTCAACAGAGTCAGGTCACTATAAAGACAAACGCTTTCTGAAAATGAAGCCTGCCAACAGAGCAGCTCTGTTTCACGATGCCTCAACTTCCCCTTTGTCTACGTCACTCATTCAGAGGTGTACATTAATTCCTCCACAAGGCTTGGTGATAAAATTAGATCATAGCAGGACACACACACACACACTCCTGCTACCCTTGGCCTGAATGCCTAAATGCTCCAGAGCAGCATTTATGGTAGAACTTCAAGTACCAGAGTTCAACCTTTTACGTTTCCTGGTCTCAGCTGAGAGATGAGTCAACAGCAGTGCAGGAAGGGAGTGGCCCCTAAAGGTGTATGTGGAGCGTTGGAGCGCAAAAAACAAGCACCTTAATGTTTGAGTGGCTTAAAACTGCAGAAGGCAAAATGTTCTGTTTATAAACAACACTAGCAAACTTCCTCCAGTTCTGCTAAATTGCAAATCCCACAGCGGGGCATGTTTAAAGCTCCCTGGATTTCCTGCAACATCAGTTTAAGATGCTGCAGAACTTTTTCTGAAGTGCTCTAAAATAAGTGACCACATATCTGCGTTTGAGCCAAGTGCTGACTATAAAGGAAACGCCACTGTCAAGGAAGTAGAAACAACTTTCCAGAGACGTGCGGGCAGATATAGCCATGACTCCAGTCAGGGAATCGTGCCTTTCATAACATTTTCCTTAGTTTTAAGCACTATAAAAGGCAAGATGGCCAACAACAGGGCGTAACCACAGCTTCATAGATGGAACAACCACTCTACTCTATATTTTCCTCTTGTCAACACAAAAAGACAAAAAACTGACCTGATCGTAGTGTCTGCACATTGTCTGTGTATTCAAAGTGCTACAGCACAGCATGAGCAAAGCATATGAATAATGCATTACTTATATGCGGCGATTAAGGCAGCAAAGCCAACATGAGTTTATTTTATGTAATACATTGAAGAAGCGGTTTGTGCTCCCTCTAGCCATGTGAAAAGACAAGACAACATTGTTTAAGATATCAAGATCAACAGAAAGATGCATTTACACCTGGATTATAACAGATTTAGTAATGCTGGTCTTCCTCCAATGTGTAAAACCCTGCCAGCTGCATCCATAGACCTGCTTTGGTGGAAATGTGGCAGTAACATTCTGCATAAAGCATCATCGGCATGCAGGGGCAGTGAAGTAGGTTAGGCCTGTGTGAGGGTCTGTGCCTCTCTCCCCGAGGGGCCAGACATTCAGACATAAAGGGAGCGTCCAACTCGCCTATTCTGTCTATTTGAGTTTGATAAACACAAACAAAAAAACAACAAATACACACACATCGTCTCTTCTTTGCCGCAGAGGCAGAAGTAGGCCAAAACAATGGCGGTGAGCTGTAACCTTCCTAACAGACCTACTTCGGTGGGCTCAAGGATCCCAACAAATCAAGTTCAAGCCGCTGATGTTAATGCGATCACCGGGGTTTCAATCAGACAGCCGGGGATGCTAGCATGGCTAAGGCTCGGCTAGCTAACAAAACCAGTGGGTGTCGTGTGGAATTCTGCGTCCCCTGCAAGTTTGCCCCCCCCCCCAGCCCAGAAACCATCACCAACGAGGCGACTGTCGATGAAATGTGTGCGTCTGGGACACTTTGTGACAGCTTGACTATTCTCAGAGTCAACACATGTTTCACTTAATTACATTAACTTGTTCCAACCCGTCGTTTCATCGATGAGGAAGCAGTCTGCTGGGCATACAAAACGTGCCAAAACACCATTGGCGACAATGAGAGAGAGAGCTAGCTAACCTGCATTAACTCCCGGCTAACTGCTTCTGTTTTATATTGCAAACATCAATCTTAAACGTCAACACAGACTTAATTAACCCGACTAGTATCTGTTATCATCCCCTCCCTGTTTTAAGTGTCTGTTGTCTGTTTCGGCATTTCCTGGATTTTCTCTCTCTCTCTCTCTCACACACACACACCCCTCCCTGTGTTAGCTAATGTTGCTCTAGTCTGCAGGAAAAAAGAGAAGTTTCCACATTTTTAGCAAGTCAGCGTCTTATATCACACAGAGAATGGGTCTTAAATTGATTACAGAATCAAACCGTTCCGATTAATAATCCTCAGTTAGCGGTTAACTGTCAGATTGAGCAGCTAACAGCAATCTCGGCTAGCCGGGTGTGTTAGCATCACAGCGATTTCAATACATAATTTCTGAATGATTCGATGCCGCGGCGACGGGGTGCTCTCTCTTTCACTCCTTTTTGACGTCACAGAGAAACCGCTTCACGCGCAGCAAAACCCCGCGTGGCGACCTACTGCATGCCGCTTACCTGCTAAACTGGTCAAGCAGTGATTTGGTGTTTTATATCGCCGTCAATTTCGCCGCGGGTGTGTGCAATGCGAAGGCTTGCAGGGCAGACTGGGCTTCGTCTTTTTCTTCCTGGATGTCGGTGAATTTACCCAGCTGTCACCGCGCCGCGTTTCCGCCCTTGTTCGCGCAACTAATTCCTTTCCCATATAAGGAGTGTGAGAGGCAGAGGGCAGCAATATAAGGGGAAAAAGGATGCAGCGACTGCTTCCCTTTCCCCTTATGATATGTCTGATGACTTTGCTGCAGACATATGTCATTTTTCTCTTTGAGAGGACTCAATGCTTTTAGAAGAGGGGTCACTAATATAGCAGTAGATATCCAAATACATGCATTTGCAAGCAGAACAAACATTGTGGGGAGCATCTGTCGGGTCCCAACATGTTTGCTTGGCTGTCCAGGCCTGTGGTGCGAGGATGCATACTGTTCCTACACTCCCTAGACTTGAGTTTATGTGCTTCATGCAGAGACAATGGATACAGCCGTTAATGTATTCATGTCATTATATTCAAACAGACTGTCTACTTATTTTTCTGTTAATGGGGTAATCATTAATCATGTCAAAAATAAGAAATTAGAGCACAGGTTGACGACTTCAAAATGCTTCTTAGAATAGAATAGAATAGAATAGTATTTTATTAATCCTTTGGCAGGAAATAGTGGTGCAGCAGCAGCCATAAATAATACAGTGCAAATAAGCTAGAAAAGAAATGGTAACTGAAAACAAGGTCCTTTAACGGCAAGGGGGGAAAAAAGAAAGAAATATATAATATTTATATATCAGTGCAAGTGGATATTGTGCAATATGGAACTGATTATGTGCAATGTGCAACCCGTAATTATTATTGCTGATTGTTGAAGAGTCTGATGGCAGTTGGCAGTAAGGATTTCCTGCTCCTTTCAGTCTTGCACCTTGGCGGGATTAGTCTGTGACTGAAGGTGCTCCGCCGAAACACCTCCAGGTCATGCAGTGGGTGAGGCATTGCTCAGGATGGAGGCCAGTTTCCTGAGCATCTTCACCTTGGCCACCTGCTGGACTGAGTCCAGCTCAGCCCCGATGGTGGAGCTCGCTCTCTTAATCAGTTTGTCGAGTCTGGTAGTGTCCATAGAGCGAGCCCCCTCCCCCCAGCACACAACACCAAAGAACAGCGCACTGGCCACCGCAGTCTGGTAGAAGGTACACAGAAGAGGTCTGCAGATGTTGAAGGATTTAAGCCTTCTCAGGAAATACAGTCTGCTTTGACCCTTCTTGTACGCTGTCTCCATGTGTCTGGACCAGTCCAGCTTGTCATCCAGGTGCACTCCCAGGTACTTGTAGCTGGGGACAACCTCCACCTCCGTGCCTCGGATGGTGACTGGGGCCGGTGAGGGCCTCCTCCTCCGGAAGTCAATCACCATTTCCTTAGTTCTTATCTCCATCCAACAATCTAAAACCTAAATTAACTTAAATCAACCCAGAATTAACCTCAATATACATTTATGCAACAAAGATAAACACAAAAATAAAAAACTGTGAACGTTTAGTATTTTTCCTTCCAACAATGTTGTTGGAACTATGCCATTTGTGTAACTGATTAATCAGCTAGTCTAAATGTTAACCACCCTTATTTCATATGAGGAAAAGTGAAATAACAGCTAATGGGAAAGAAGGAGGACTAAATAGACCTTAAACAGAGGAAAAGAGTAAACCAGGAGCAAAGTACAAACAAACACCCAGGTCCGTGAATTCAGTCTTATATTTTCTTACATGTCAGACCCTCTGCTCACCACCCTTGATTATTTACCGACCTCTGCTCCAGCGTGCTATCATCATGAGGTGAAATTACATAACTAAAGCAGCATGTTCCCATTATCACTTGTTATGGACGCCAGCATCTCACACACTGACTTAATGGAGCAGCAGAGCACAGCCACTGAGGTTAATGGGCTTGAGAAGGTCAATGAGGAAAAACTATGAAGGGGACGTGTGAATCGGGTCGGTGCAGCAAAGCTGATGTCAGTGTATTAATAGACTGCCCCCAAAATACAGATGTAAGAAATAATGTCCTTGCGGTAGCAGACGGATGCATTTGATCTTAATAAATTAATACAGTGCACATACATTAATGTGCATGGTCCTTTAGTTTGACTTGTGCATGCTGTGACTGTGGAGAATAAGGCGAACAGGAAGTGGGGAAAGTAAAGCTCATTTTCGTTGCCACAGGCTTTCATCAGATTCAAAGTTTTTATTCAGAACATCGCAAGAAACAAGCACACGTCTCTCAGAGAACTGAAGAACAAACTAAAACATTTTATTTTAATTTACAGATTATCCAGTTGCATCAGGGTCTGGTCACACAGAAGGAAAGGAGGAGGTGATCCTTCACTAAAACCTCATCTTAAAACATCTTAAATTAAACTCCCTTCATTTAACAGTTGCTCCCCATTTTCTCCACCTGCCTTCACAGTGGACTCGGAGATCAGAGTCAAGGTCAGTTCACTTCTAGGAATCCCAGAAGTGACTGTCAAATAATGTACGTGTAACAGAAGAAATGCAGAATTTGTACTGTCAATTTGCTAAATAATCATCCTTCAAAGGGTTTCTCCTCTTTTTGCTGAGTTTTATGGAACAAGGTACACAGAAAAACAAGAAATGAGAGTGAACAAACATCAAATCTTGGCAATTACGAAGAGGACGTTATCCCAAAGTGTTCAAAAGATAACATTTTACAGAGTTGGCACTTGGGTGCACTTGGTTTTAATTCGCCTTCATGCGAGGTGGCAAAAGATGGCCAGATAGATTCAGCATGTCTGAATGAAATATTTAAAAAAAAGAAAAAGCCCTGGCTTTAATGCTTAAGTCAAAACTAGTGCAGCAGAACTGACATCGACATAAGAGGAGCTAATGATTGCTTATTTCACAGAGTACAAGCTGAATCGTCTCAATGGTGTACCCCTTTAACATTCAACAACCAAAGAAAAAGCGACTGACCGGGCCAGCTCCGCATGCAAAGTGACCAAGCAGTGAGATGTTGCAAGGAAGATTCATTTGGTTAAAGATTCGCCTCCGTGCAGACCAGCCCAGAAACACCCGTCTCTGCCACGGATACGCAGAAGAAAGAGACGAAGCTTCAGTTGTTTCCCGCTCTCTTACAGCCTCCCTTTCTGTTCCGTTACCACCAATGGGATAAGAGCAGGCTTTTACTCAATTTGTGGGCAGAAATAAATTGTTTTCGGGATTTGATGCAGTTTCAAGTCAATTTGTACGTACATTTAATGAATGTTTGCGCAGTTATCGTCTCGATCATGTTACTCACAGTTTTCCCACTGATTTTTTTTTTTTTTTTTGTGTAATTCTGCCAAAAGGAAAGCAAGGATGAATGTTCTCATCGTATTCGGAGCCAAACAAACCGTGAATGGTTGCACAAAAACGGTATAATTACCTCACAGATGTGCCACTTTGCCATATATTAAGCTTACACCTTCCCTATCATTCAAGCCTACAGATATGCTACCGAGGTGCTTCTGCTGCATTCACATCTGCTGTGATGTATCACTCCCACGGATTTTTAAAGTCGACGAAATCAAGTATTTCATTCGTCTTGAGCGCGGTCGAGCTTGTGCTTATGGCTGAATCTTTCGACTTTAAATAGCACAGAACTGCCTTAACGAGAGACAAAATGAGGCCGAAGCTGACAGACAGGAAATCAAAGTGCATCAACGTCCAATCACAGCATAAAGGTTGTTTGTTTAAAAAAAAAAAAAAAGTGGTCTTCATGGTTCAAGCGGTCGTAACATAAATGAAAAGTGAGGTGACTGTGGGAGCAGGGTCCAGTCCATCCCATTTGTCGTGTTGTGAACTTCTCATTATCGTCCCCCGTCGGGGCCAAACTCATTAACGCTGTGTATCCCAGTGTTTGTTCCAGTGACTGAATCCACAGAGAAGCCTTCAGAATAAAAGCAAGGTGTTGTTTTGTTTTGTTTTGAAGCTCTTCTGCCTCTGACCGCAACAACACTGTGACTCCTCCGTGGGTTAACAGATGTAAAAACACGCAAACTGCTCTGAAGAAACGTCCACACATACACCCGACGTACACACATGCAGGCGATCACTCCGGTCACAATCTGCCACTCTTCATGCACATTTTTTTGTTTTTGTTTGTTTTGGACGAGCGTCCGTTGCTGTTGGTAGCTCTGTTTTGGTTGAGTTTGTCTTTCCAAAGCGCCACCATGTTTGGCTGCTAACAAAAAAAAAAAAAATAATAATAATCATCAGAGCAGAGTTTAACCATTGGTTTTCTTAATGGCAGTGTTTGGTAGCATCAGGTTGACCTGGAACAGTGTGAAAACGACGTCTTTGTGTGCGCACATGCGTGTCTACAAGAGGCAAGGTGTGAGCGTGTCAAGTGGCTGGTTTTCGTGTCATTGAAGCAGAGTTGGGTTTTGTTTTTTTTTTAAATCCAGAAAGTCAAGTGTATCTCAGGTGACTTCCTCTCACACGGGTCTCTAACAAACGTGTGCCATCAGTGTGAGAAGTATCAGTACATTCTTTATGTCTCTGTCTTAAATAATAAGGGTTATATTTATACCATTCAAAACACAGTGCTCACCCCAAGATCTCAGGGAAATTCTAGGTTTTTTTTCCCTCCATTTTGGCTCAGCGTGAGAGCAGGGAAAGTTCAGTACAGTGGCGTTTTAGTTTTCCGTGACAGTGGGACAACATGTTTCCAGCATGTTTTTCCTCCTCTCTCTTCCTAAACATGTCTAACACACAGTCTGTCTTCATGAATGGGAGGTGTGAGGTTTTTGTGTTGAAAGAACAACAAAAGAGAAACAGGAAGAGTGAGGACCAGAGGTGTGTGACAGCTGGAGGAGGTGTGTGTTTGTGTGTGAGGGCAGCGACGAGCTCCCCCCTCCTCCCTCGCTATAGCAGCTCTTCTCTTTGTTTTTTGGCCCTCGCCGGCCCCTGGCCGTTCCTCAGGGAGCCGTTCTGGGGCCGCAGGAGATGCCCACGCTCCTGCTCCGTCCACGGGACCCCACCCTGGCCATCGTCACTGTCCAGGTCAGAGTCTGAGTGCATTAGGGCGGAGGAGGTGGGAGCGGGGACTGGTTTCAGGCGGGCTGGTAGGCAGGTAAGTAAAACAAACAGTCTGATGTCACAGCGAGGCCGCCTCAAACATCTAGTACAACACTGAAAGCTGCAACATGTCAAAGCTGTGACAATGTGCTGTACATGTGTGCGTCTTACCAGGTCTAGCAGGCTGTAGCTCCAGACTGTCCTGCTCATCAGCTTCTAGTATTTTATATCTGCTTTTGCTTCTGCGCACTTTGCTCTTACGCCTTTGAGGAAAAAAAACAACAACAGATCAGTTCAGGCGTAGACAGTTAAAAAATAAAAATGTATGCTAAAATTATACATTTCAAAGACATGTAGTTTATATCATAACATCTGATATTTTGTAAATTGTGCACACCTGTTGCAACAACACACCATGCCCCAGACAACTGTTGCTATGGCGACCACAATCATAAAGGATGCTATGGTCACGTAGAGTACGCTCCACTCTGAAAATATTTAAGACACGAAAGCAAAGTATGTGATTACTGCGAAAGGGGAAATGTGGAAAAGGAACGTCTGAATCAACTAAACTGTGTAACCGCAACTCACCACAGTTGCTCTCTGCATCGCCAAGCTGAGCTCGGATGAAATTCTCCATCCAGAAAGGGTGGCAGACGCAGCGCCGCGTGAACGAGTCACACTCTCCATGACTGGAGCAGTTTAGCTGGCAGACTGAGGAAGGAGAGCAGGACAGAGTGCAGCTAATGAGACGAAGACATAACTTGACCTTAGAGCGCCATGTGTCATTATCTGACCATTATCTTAAGTAACCGAGGTCGCACCGCTGCAATCCTTTGACCTGCCTGTTGTGTCTCGCTCCAAATAAGCATTAAGTTATGAAAAAGCCCAAAAAAACTGTAGGAATACAAATTTAAAAAATGTCTGGATGTTATGATTTTGACTGCAGAGCCTGTTTTATTTGTACCACTCCTTTCTGCTCAGAACGATTTCCTTCTCTTCTGGCCTTTTCCCTTGCTTACTGTGTCACTCATCTGCATATTTATCATCAGGTACTCACTGACTGTGTCCACCCGTCGGGCCTTGTAGATTAGAAAGTCGTTCTTCTGTTTGCGGAGTTTGTTGCGCAGGCCAAGTGCAACGCTGCGACCAGACAGAGGAGGGCGCCCTGGACCTCCTGACACCAGGAAGACCAAACGAGTACTAAGGAGGGAGGTGGAGGGGAGAATTACTTACTTATATAATAATGTCCTTAAGAAAACCTAATTCCAGCCTTTTTCACAGTCACGTTTATGTGCTTCATTAGCCAATTTACTCTTGAAAAGTGATTTTCCTTAAGCTCGCAGACCTACAAGGATGTCAGTAAACCCAAAAAGGTGCAGAACGACTCACCTATGTTCATTAAACGCACTGATCTCTCGCACGATGATGTCACTGTCCAGCACACCCAGTAAAACCCCAACCTGGCGCAGCAGCATGTCGCGCTGACGGTGGGAGACCTGGGATACAGAGACCTCCAGCACCAGCTCCACCAGGTCACGCTCCCATATGTCTGATAAACAGAGCAAAAGAGAGAGAGAGAGAGAGAGGACAGATGCGGGGGAGGAGTGAGTTGAGGAGGAGTGTAGTGAGGAAGAAAAAGCAACAAGGAGTTGGGGAAACGGACATGAGACAAACTGATTGCAGGCGGGATCCATCTGACACTCTGAAATCTGGGAAAGAGGCCAGAGCACCAAGTGACGGATTAGTTTCTGGCTGCGTTTGTGTCTGTTCACCGTATGCTGCGCGCTGACCCGCTCAGCCTTCTGCCGTTGGTTGCTGAGTCTCTTGCTGTGTGGAGACCACTTGTATGCAAGGACTTGTTTAAAGTCACAAACAAACCCCAATACATCCTAAGGAGGTACTATGTGGTAAAATACTGTAATTTAACTTTCAATACACCCACTTTTTCAAAAGTAAATAGCCTGAAAATTGCTGTTGTAAAAGAGAAATACATGACAAATGGTGATGCAACTTGCTTCAATCAGCATAACGTCTGCCTCTTAGTGTGTAGATGTTGTAGGTTTGTGTCTGTAGTTGTGCTTATGTGTCTGCTCACTTTACCTGGTTTGACCTCCACTGTGCCCCTGTCACTGCTGGTCTGTCCCTTACTGTCAGTTATGGTCAGGGTGAAGCTGTACTTCCCCTCCACAAGGTTTCCCAGGAACAGCACTGCCTGGTGGTCAGAGTTGTTCAGCACATCCTGTTGAAACAAATAAAAACAAAACAAAGAAGTGTTAAAATGATCATTTTTGGTCTGATTTCTGATTTTATGGAGGTCACGATGCTGGTTACAAAGTAACAAGGTGAAATCATCTTTGGTTTTATATCCTGTTTGCCATAAACAGCACCCAGTCTCACCCCTGCTGCAGGGCTGCTATCATCTCTGGTCCACAGGTAGCTGACTCCACCTTTATCATCAGTGGAGTGCGACCCATCCAGGGTGGCGGTCCTGACAGGCAGCGCGATGGGTGGGCTGGAGACAACATGGGCCACTGGCGGCTGATCCAGTTCTGGTGGAAACACATACCACATGACACCAGCGTTTTTTAACTGACGACAGTGAGCAGGACTGATCTGTGTACAGCAAAGTCTGTTTCCTCTCATTTGACTGAAATCTGTGCATTTCCCTCTTATTTCTGATAATTTAATAAACATAATGTGCCAGAGGCAGGACGTGATGCATAAAACTACACTGCTGTTCCAATTCATTGTTTTACTAAGCTTGACTTTATGAGATCACAGGAAGTCCCTCTCTCCCATTGGCACTATCTTCACAATGGAGTTCAGGCCCAGTGAAAACAATGCAGTATAGCTGACTTGTCCAGTCGCACGTGTAACATGGAGCAGCTTTGTTGAACAGCTGTTTGATAAATTGCTTTTCAATACATTTAAAGAGGATTTGGAGGATTACTTTTATTCTCAGTTGGTTAAAACCTCTTTGCAGGAAAAACCCTGGACTACAAACTGAGAAACATGTTTAGGTGGAGGTGGATGCAGGTGCAGTAAAAAACTACGTCCCTTGCTTGCTGGGAGGAGACTTTGAGGATAAAAATATGTTGCAACTACAGATTCTAGAGTTTGTGAACTGATGATTATCTTGCAACAGCATTACAGGGTTTTTCCGTGTGCCTGCACGACACTTCAAAAAGGCCCAGGAGGTATGTTTCCTGGGTTTTTTTTGGCTGCTTTAATGAAAATAAATAGTAAATCCTCAAAGGATTCACTCTCTGCAGCATTCGTTTCTACTTTGATTACTTATTTATATTTTTGTGGTAGGTTGAGCGCCCAGTTTGTCTAATTTGAGAGCACATGTTGTCATTTTTTTTGGATTAACACACTTGTTTTGTCTTTGATCTTATAGGGAGAACACTCAATCCATCAAGAACAAAACAAAAGAATGATGTAAGCTTTAAAACACATGTAGAAATTAGCTTATAATGTTTCCAAAGTGCATACGCTTCCTTTATATAATATTTATGTGTAATATTCATCCATAATCCTCACCTGTCTGACTCCAAACCCTGCCAGCAAGCAGAGAAGGATTAGTCCACACACACACACACACACACACACACACACACACGCTTCTAACCTTCTCTGACGATGACCGTGACAGCGTCGCTACTCTGCAGCTTCCTCTCATCAGTTACTGTCAAGGTGAACTCATACGTGCCGACCTCCAGACCTGTCACCGTGGCAACAGCACTGTCTGCATTCTCGATCTTCACACCATCAGGACCCCTGGTGAAGGAACAGACGGACAGAAAGAGAGAGAGAGTATGGCAGAGAATTTACTGCAAGAGGAAGCGAAAGCTTTGGTGACACTGAGCAGAAAGGTGTTTATTTATTTATTTTTACATTTGAATTTAACTGTATAATACCATATAACGAAGCTTTTAACTGGACTAGACTTTTAACTGAGCCGGTTTCAGACCCTGCAGCCAGGGCAGATGTGTGCATAAGCCTGTGTCTGACTGACTTGGTTTGTTTCCAGTGGTAGGTGGCTATCTTCTGGTCATCCCTGCTCTTACTGCCATCCAGCGTGGTTCGATCCACTGGCAGCGTCAGCTCTTTCTCCGGTCCTGCGTCTGCCACCGGTGGCTTATTGTTTTCTGTAGGATGGAGAGTGAGCGGGAAACTAAAAACTGGATTCCACTGTACAATGAAAGATACAGTATTAAGTGGACTGCTGAGTTTAAATGAAGAGCACTCTAAGTATTTCTTTCACAGACAATGCAAGTTTACAAAGCACATCATAACTCAACACATCAAAATATTATCAATATAGCAGCTTCAAACTCTAGACTCTCGAATTCTGCACTTAATCGTTGGGTCAGCTTGGCTTTAAACCAAATCCCTTCAGTATCTGACAATCATTTCACAGATGGACCAGGGTCTGAATCAGAGGTGAGCAGGAAAAAGGAAAACAACACTTTTCTTAATAAGTGATATAACAAGTGATTAATAATGAATTAAATGACTAATTATATACCAGAACATTTCCAGAAAAACACAATATTAAAAAGGACGACCAACTTCCGATCTGTAAGCATATAAAAGTTGAAGTAGGAAACTACAGAATTACAGACTCTGACTAACACTCTCATTTCTTCCAGATATTATTACTCACATGACCGACACAGTCTGACCTTGCATTGTGGAAGTAAGTTCACAGATCAGAACAGATCCTGGTTAAACACTGAAAGGTTGTGTTGTCAGCGTGTGTGTTTGCAGTCTACAGTTCACACTCAGCGCTTATCTTTCGCCCACGTATGCCCTAGAGAGTCAAAACGCTCTTAACCAAACACGATGTAAACAGAATATCCTATCAGCAGTTTAAGTAGCAACACCAGCTTCGCACACTATAGAGGCCAAGTATAAATGCCTGTGTGCTGTTTCTGAGTATGCTCTCAACGTTTCGTGCGTGTGTTTGTGTGCGAAAGAGTGAGGGCAAACAAGAGGTGGTGTTTAAGAGGTGTTTAAGTACACAAGTGTACACAGCTGAATAATTAAACTTGATGTACATGAGTCAGTGAACATGAAAGAAATGCTAGAGTGACAGTTGTAAAGAAGCAAGAGGCAAATACAGTAATTAAACTGTACAACAGCTGATTAACCGAATGTTCCTCCCAACATCCCGCTGGAGACACAGTTGAATAGTTCTCAGGTGGCACAAACAGGAGCTCTCCAGCTGTTTACCTGGCTGCACAATGACGGTGACCTGGGCGGTGTCCTGCTGTCCAGCTGAGTCCGTCACGGTCAGCTGGAAGGTGTAGTCTCCCTCCTGCATGGCCGACAGCTGCAAGATCGGTGTTCGGACGCCCTAGAAAGCAGAAAAATGTCCTACTGTTAGTCTCTGATCCAGGGAGATATAGACTGAGATGTGAGAACGAATACTATGCACAGTCCTGAGATGTCTCACCTGCATCTCCACCACCTTGTCTTTGCTCTCAGGACTGAGAGACCACTCGTAGGACAGCGAATCGTGGTCGTCCGTGCTTTGATTGCCGTATAAAGTGATGGAATTGCGTGGCAGCTGTATGACCTGGACGAAGCAAAAGAAAAGACAGATTGAATAAAAAAAGCATTTCGACATAAATCAGAAAACAGAGAAGAGTGACGATGATAGAAAACACTTCAGACCTGGTTAGGTCCAGCGTTGGCCACAGGCCGGTAGTCCTTGGCTTTGTTGACGGAGAGGGTCGCCTGTGTCGAGTTTGTTGCTCCGTCTGAGTCTGTCACCGTCAAACTGAGAGTGGACACTCATTAGGTTCAATTTACAATGGTTAACGGCTCTTGGGTCTTCTCAAAGTTAAAACAACGACATCCATCTCCACAGGACGATCAGTTCCACCTGTACCTGAATGTGTAGTTCCCAGGCACCAGGCTGGTGAGGGTGAGAACGGGAGTGTCGGCCGAGACCTTCTCCTCCCTCAGGGGACCTTTAACCTCTTCCCAGTGCCACGCCACCACCTTGTCATCATCTGTGCTCTCTGTAAGGAGGAGGAAGTAGGAAGGACATAGAGGATCAGGGGCCACAGAGCAATACATTTACAGCAGGGGAGGAAATGGGACCACAATTCAGGTACAAGGCCTCTGTGTTTAGCTGGTTTTGATATATTTGTCATGTGAGGCACTTACGGCTGCCGTCTATGACCGTAGAGCTGGTTGGCAAGGAGATCTCCTGGAACTTTGGGGAAACTACGGCAACGGGAGGCTTGTTTACCCGCGGCTCTGTCAGGTGGAAAACAAGAAATTAACGCGCTTACTGAGCTGTACGTCAGCTGTTTGTCACAGTACAAAAAGTCCGCGGCCGCCTTGGCAGAAGTCACAAACGCAACTGTGTGTGGGAGGAAAGAAGCCTCGTCTTCCAGCGATAAGATCAGAGTTTATCCAGTCAACATGAAGCATAGCTACGGACTGACTCCTGATAGTTTCATATAATTGACAGGAAAGATAATACCTCCAAACATTAGCCATGGTCCCCTGAAGACCGACTATAGCAAAACAGCCAGACTGTATTATTACTTGTCTTAATTAGAATAAGCATGCGCAATATTGGGCAATGTTAATATCAAGTTGCAAGTTCCATTAAAACGAAAGCACCAAACAGAGATTAATTAGTCTTGAAATAATAAAGCACATTGACTCTTTTTCTTTTTTTTTGAAAAGAGCTTTTTTTCTCTTTTTTTTTTCAAATATGCATCAAAGCTCAAACTCGTAAAACACAACATCATCAGTGTCGAAACCGAAGCATGAAGAGCATTAACAACAAGAACAGTTAGGTAATGTCTAAGGCTGAATGTTGTACTTTCAGTCACTTTGGATTTGTTGTCCCATCTTTGCCAGATGTTTTTATGATTTTCACATGGGTTTTCACATTTGTCCAATTAGTTTCATTTACACGGTCCAATGTTGCAAATCACTGATTTTCCTCAGTCTTTGCTGTACGATTTGTACAAAACATGATGGTCTATCGCTAACTCCCCAAAAAATACGTAAACGGGGCAAAGAACAAAAGAAACCTTGGGGAGAACTTGTTGAACTAAGTTGAAACTTAAACTTAAAGCGATGCAGCAAGAGGAAAAGTCTTACAATTTAGTTATGAAAACAGGAAAACTGAATGACAAAAGAGGAAGTTTTCCTAGATGCATGAACCTTGGTTTGTTTTGAAAATAAACACACATAAACAAGTTTTAAAATCACCACCACGGCTGGCTGGCGACGGCTGACTGACCTGGTTTGACTGTGACATTGACGTAACCTTCTCCATGGGCCCCGTCGCCATCCACTGTCACCTCGAACTCATACAGGCCCACAGTCAGCTGAGAGAGAGAGGGGGGGGGGGAGCAAATCAAGCCAGCAGCAAGAGTAAGATCTGTGTCTTTTACACACAACTGAAACCTTCTGTTTATACATTCACCACAGCTCCAGCTGCCCGTTTTATTTTTAGCAGAACATGAATATGAAAGCTGAGATCTGTACCTTGCTGAGTTTCAGTGTCTTGCTGTGCTTCCCCTCCATCTCCCCGCTGTAATCTTTGGGATGAGTTATCAGACGCCAGTCAAATGCATAGTTTGTCCCTGTAAAGACGTGGCACTGTTAAATAAAGAAGTGGGACAAACAAAACTGATCGCGTAATTAATCAAGATCTATCAGATCACGAGGGATTTTAGCATCATTAGGGCATGTGAAGGAGGGATCAAGGGATTAACAAAAGTATGACGTGCATTCCTCTTCGCCACTGCGTCATCTTTTTCCAGTCTGGATTCAACATTTCTGGCAAGTGTTAGGTGTGAAGAAGAAGGTGACTCTGGAATACAACCATCAACGGGGACTTACTTCATCACTGCAACGGTGAACACCGAATATATCTAAACATGCTAAATTACGGTTGGTCTGCAATTAGGCTGCATCACATCTCACAACCATTTATATATTAGAAAAGAAATCAACCTTCACGTGTAATTAAATGGCATGATTTAATAAATAGCGACCGATCGGGGGTTGTTTTCTGCATTTCTTTTACCTTCCGAGGGCGGTGGGACCACAAAGGCGTTGAGTTCGACCTCGTTGCGGGGCAGCGTAACCTCGACGCTCTCTCCTGCCGACACCACCAGCTCCCTGACTGTCGCGGAAAACAACAAAAGGCACAAGAGATGATGCCAGAAGTACAGCAAGGCAACAAAAAGACAGAAACTGGTCAGAGAAGGGGACCGGAGACAGAGAAGCAACACCAGCACATGTCAATTTAGTGTAATGTAATTTATACAGATTTATTACTGCAGTTCCATGAAGTTAGGGGAGTCTTTCGCTGATGCAGCAGTTTTTTCAGCCCATGGTCTCCAGATATACATGCACACATGCATATAATTTAATGAATGCATTATGAATAATCTGTTATTTAGTGCTTTTATTGTTAGGGCAATTACTGCAGGCTGAGTAAACAATCCTCTAGATATGCATTTCTGCATATGTCCTGTTATAAGAAGGTTGTTATGCAAGCTTTCGGCATATTTTTAGTTGTCAAGCTCAAATCAAGTGTTGCAGATCTAGCTGCAAAAAACAATTTGGAAGCAAAACATTGACGCACCAGAGGCCGGCATATCCTAAAATTTAGTACCAAATGTGTTTTAGGCTCCAAGGAAATCCTGAATCCTACAGTTCCCACAATGCAGATAAACAGTTTGCATTTCCTAAATCCTCCCTGTCTGGCAGACGCCTATCATATGCCACCCACTCCACGGCCCAATTAGTCGCACAGGTTTTCCATTAAACATGTTTTTGGTATTTAAGCTCAAACTGAGATGCAATTAAAAAAAAACAGCTCAACATCACCAGGGTTATTTTCTCAGATTCGACAAGATCCCCGTCAAAACAGCAGGAGACGTTATGCAACTGTTCTCACGGGCCGAGCAGCGCTCCGTAAACTGATCATGTTGTAAAACTGTTTCTTCTTTTAAGACGAACTGAAATGCACACGGTGAAAATTCAGATTCACAGCTTTTTGTTGCGCTAGCAGGTCTAAGCTCCTTGCTCTAATGGGCTACTGCAATCAGTGCGTGAATGGGTGAATGCTGACGTATAGTGTGAATGCACTTTGAGTGGTCAGGTGACTAGAAAAGTACAGTTTATTTACCATTTACCGTTAAATACAGCTGACCTTTGTCTGTATTTTCATTCATACCAGATCAGCACATGTATGTTAACTGTCAGGCACTGTTCCACATAGTCATTGTTGCCATTTAGACCTAACACCAAAAAGAAATGTGAAGACATTGTCCTTCAGGGAGGAGAACCTGATCATACGAGTTATTCCTGTTTGGAGAAGCCCAGCAAGTCTCAGCACATTCCTACTGCTTACACTCATTTGGCTTCACACCCACAGCACACGCTGCTTTCATCTGGAAAAATAACATCTGAGCAGCCTGCCATAAAATTTGCGGCCAAAGTACATCCACGTTTTGGCAAACATCAGCTGAGGCAAAAACAAAGAAGGAACAGTAAAGGACCGTTTGCAATTTTTGGCTGTGCAAGTCAGGCAAATGCAGGCTTGAAGGAAAAAGGCATATTTTAAAAGGACTTGGGTAAAGACAGGGCCGAGAGTCGTGTGAAATCTTCCTCCAAGGCTGCAAAACCACATTGCTGCTACATTATAGATTAGTTCATAACTAATAAATGAAGACAAGACATATTACTGGACGAGCTGGAAATAGGTGATCGCTGTCTGAGCACGAGACACCGACTGCTGCGGATAATGGCTTCCTTACCAGCCTGCGTCGAGGTTGTGATGACAGTAGTTGCAGCCGTTGTGGGTGCGTTGACGTCGCTGCTATTGGAGGACGCAGCAGCATCGACGGTGCTGTCTGTTGTTGAGTTCTGCTGCGATGGACCTGGAGCGGCGTCTCCACTCCCATTGGTTAACTGGCTGAGGTCCTTCTGGGCTGTCTGAAGAAGTGCGACGGTGGTGGGTAATGTTGGAGTCGGGTGATCTGTTTCCAGTTTGGGACTCTCCTGTAGAAGAGTTAGAAATTGTAGATTAGAATGAAGTGACAGGATACTGAGAGCAGACTTTGGAGCCATTTCAAGGAGCCACGTTAATTATATTTTCTATCTGACAAGCCTGATCGCAATAACGAGGGTGGGAAGGCTATAAATACAAAGAACAACGGCTGATTTCAGGCTAGCTAATAACAGCAACGGCTCCAATGATCAGAGTAAACTTTAAAAAGCAAACAATATTCTGTGATGTTACCGTGCTGGTAACTTGTCCTGCGTGTGGCTTGTGGCTTCCTGCATGCAGTGCGTGACGAGCTCTCCTGCGTCTTGTTAACACTGGACCCTTAAAGTAAAGTTGGAGAGAACAAATCATTTATTAGTTACACAAATCTGTGCAGTGTTGACTTATTTGAACTGAACTGGTGGCTGACTTAACGAAGGTAACTGATGAAACACTCACTTTTACATATTTCATAAATGCATTAAGGGAGGATCAGTTGAATTTGTGTCAACCACATGTGCACTTTGCTTTGACTGTGAAACAACATGCTCTTATTTGCTAAAACCTCCCAAATCAGGGGCTCCCAACTGGTGGGTACATTTGAGGTGCCTTGTGATGATTCTTTCCAGTACTGTTTGTTTTTTTCTTATAAGCTACTTCTGAAGACTGAACATTTTCAAATTAAACAAGATAAAAATCCCACAGTTGAACTGGATTACAGCTGGTAGATATAGGCAACCAATGACGAGGGGCTGCAAGTAGGTCACAAACCAGAAATGTTGGCAACCACTGCTTTACATAGATGACAGTCTTCCAAATAACTACGAGGTAGACTTTTCCTTTTTAAGCTTATTTTGATCCTGGTTGCATTACGATGATCATTGGCAGCACCGTATCGGTTTTACCTAGAAACACGAATAAACCAATAAAACAAACTGGTTGTATAATTGAGCCTAGCTGTTGTTTCCCTGTACCTTCGAGAGCAGCTGAAGGAGGCCGAGGGACTCCTGGTGGGGCTGGGGCAGGGAGGCGATGGGGCAACCCCTATCACGTGTGCAGCTGAGAAGCACACATCGCCCGCCGAGGCTCCACACAGCGTTGCAGCTCGGCTTCAAGCAGCAGGACTCCCAACACGTCGCCCCGCCTCTACCGTCCGCCAGAGGGTGCCAGCCCAGGGTGATGACGCTGCTCCAGTGGATCCCCAGCACGCCGCCGGTCACCCGGCAGAAATTTGCTGACACAGCTGGACAAGGACAGAAGAAAGGAAGAGGAGGATGATGTACACTGATGACTTTTAAGATGACACTATGAGATATGAATCCTTCTGCAACATGGTCACTGTTAAAAGAGAGAGATGAAGGTTGGTCATGATATGGGGTGAACGGCAGGATAACAGCTGAAGGTTAGGAACTGCGGAGAAGGTCTAGAAAGTGTCTAATGAAGCGTGTAGTTTGATCAAAAGGATCTGCCAAAAGCGAACATCGCAGATCTGCCACTGGGCAGAGACTCCCAGGCTTTTTGAGATTTTACTTGTTTATATCAATCAAGGCATTGTTGGGCTCTCTTGGCGTTGTCAAAGGCAGAACCGGCAAATTGAAACCCACAGCGAATTCCGGTCCCAACTAGTGAGACTTTTCACAGATTAGGCTTTGACTGAACATTTCTCAGAAAAGCCGACATGCAGCCACGGTTTGAGCAGTCAGCCAAGTCAGCAGCAGAGAGAGGAAGTGAGGCTTTTCCCTGACAAAACAAGACACTGATTAAAACCCAGAGCACAGTATGCGGTACGCACAAAACTCCATCCTCTGAGCCAGGCCATATCAGGCTCATATCAGCAGTGCAGGGCTGGTGCAGATAGCAAAAGCATTGCTCTGGGCGGTGAGACTATTCTTAATCAAGCCATTGTGTGGTATCAAATGTGCTCAAATCAACCAAGGTACATTAATACAGGAGAGGCTACAAAATGCCTGTGACCAAAAAAAAAAAAAAAAAAAACAATGCAGGGAGAAATAGGAGGTTTTATTTCACTACTACTGAGATGAATGTCGACAAGAAGACAATCTAGCTGTGAATAACAGCGCGGGACAAAGGAGTAAAGCTGAGTCATCCTATTAATTATCAGTTGATGAACAAGTCGACCCACAGAAACAGATTCATTCTACAGCTTGTAACGCACACACAAACACATTATACTGCAAATACCAGTGAAGACTCTGTCACTCATTTGAACAGTATTCTGTACTTTATTTTGTGAAGCTTGTGTCAACAAAGGCAGCACAAGTACTGCTTTTTCAGAGTTTAGAGATCACTGTGAGACCTCGAGTAGACAATACTAACATCCCCAGATAAGAACTGGGTATCTCTATCCAATAACCTTGGAATTTATATAGTGTAAAAGTGCAGCCCTAGTTGAGTTTTGTGGCAACACTGGTTCCAGACCAGTGGAGACAACCAAAACCTCCTGAATAGCAGCACAACAGAGGAGCAACTGGTACCTATGTTTACAGCGCGGCCAAACAAATGTGTGTTCTTTGACTGAGGAAGTCAATAATCAACCTTTTCGCATCATTTAACAGGTAACTGTGACCTGATTTAATGCTGCACATGACTCACAGAGTTTTCCTACACAACGAGTGCAAGCAATAAAAGAAGAAGTGTTGGAAACAGCTAAGTAAGGAAAGCAAACTCTTGTTGACTCCAGTGGGATAAAGTCAAAAATATCCTCTAAACAGCTCTCAGTTTGGATACAATCAATGCTATAGCACCACCTATACCAACCAAGCTGCCACTGTTATTTTGCAATGAACAGTGTCACCACCACACTAATCAACTGGTAAACAACCACTGGTGCCAGTAGTTCACCAAGTATTCAGTGGTCAGCAGCCACTGCGTTCAGCTGCAAACTCATAACTTGAAACCTCGCACGAGATGCTCGTGTTGCGTAATCTTTCGATCTTGCAAATCCAATTGCTTTGCAAGTTTAACGCGCTGTAACGCTTTCTGTGAACCCCCCCCCCTTTTTATGAGGTGGCCATATGAATCCCACGCAGGAATCGCAGACTCTGCCACAAGCGATGAAGCTACTTTGCAGTAAGGCAGTAACTGGATGTGAAAACACTGAATGGCTGTTGCAGATAAAATGCTGACCTTGAATCTTTTTGAAAATTGGCTTTAAATACATGAAACTCTTAGGAATTATATTATATATATTTTTTTTCCCTAACAGCAGTGTTGAGCCTGTCAGTTAACACAGGAAGCATCAATATTTCTGTATTTATTTATTTTTTTAAAGATTCGGCTGAGTTCAGTTCAGAGCACGTCCTGCTCACGGCGAGAGCATCAACAGTTACGCTGGTCTCAAAAGAAAAATGAAAAAGTAAACACGGTTCATCAGACTGCCTCAAATAGCGCTTAACCCATAACTGTCGCTACCATGGCAATGTGAGAGAGGTCGGCTTTATCAGTCAGTGTAACTCTGGAAAACCGCAGGTCTGGCCACATCAAAAAATACACAAAAGCACTTTAGTTTGTTTGAGAAAGGGCCCTTTGGCCTCAGTTAGTCATCCCACCCCGTCCACTCCGTCCCCCACCCCACAGCATACACATACACTCACACTCACTGTGTCTACTCACAGAGCCCCTATTGTCCTGTTTCACATTGTAACCCACTGAGCGGGATGGCAACAGAAAGAAGGCACACATACACACACAGCAGGGGTGCCAACAGTCCTCTACCTCTTCAGATTATTAGGACAGTAAACACCAACTACCGCCCTTAACCCATCTGCAGATCATCACAAGGATGAAGACCCACCCTGAGTAATCAAAGGTGTGTGAGCCTGCTGTGCCGATGAGTGTTTGAAGTTTAACAAGTGCAGATGTGAATTTTGTTATCAGTTCTCAGTCAACAAATGTGGTTTTGCCATGTGACCTCAGCGTAAGGTTTATTTTACCTGCTGGAGAAGCCAGCAGCCAGAGGTAGGTCAGCAGTAGGAGGAGGACTTGAGGTAAGCTCCGGGTAAGCAGCTTGCGGCATGCATAGGACATTTTTCACAAGGACCAAGAACCTAGAAAAGGGAAAAGATACCATATTAGTGTGCTTTAGTATCTCCTCTGGAATCAGAAAGGGGAAACTAATGTGACGTAGAATAAAGAAATAACAAAACATTAAAATGAAATAATTGGTAGCTTTTATAAATTAGCTTAGCATAGCATGATAAGTGGAAAAAGGGAAAACAGCTGGTCTGTCTCTGTCTGAAGATAAACCTGCATGGCCAAGAAATAACCCCCTGAAAAACTACAAAGTGTTGCTTTTACATCTCAGTATGTTTACAGATTTCACAAACAAGTTAACACGTTACTTAGTGAGCTTTTACAGTGTTTAACAGCGTTGGTAACTTGTAACTTCCTACTTCTATCAGTGTCTGTGCTAAGCTAAGTAGCCTTATATTTACCATAGAGATGACAACTTTCAGCAAGAAAGCAAATTAAGTGTATTTAAGTGTATATATTGACAGCATTATGTTTGGGGACAGGATGAGACTGGAAAGATACGTTTATATTTTATTTCTTTAAGTAAGTTGACATTCGGTTTTCAGACCATTCCCATTACCAAATATGGTCTAGTCCTCCTCCTTAAAGCAGTCAAATCAATAAACAAACTGAATCTACAGCTGGTTTACTCAAAAACCTGCCCAAAAGTAATCAAGCACCACAACCAAACAAGAACAACAACCTGCAAAAGGAAAAAACAAACATGTTTACCTTTCTCCCGGCCAGGCGGTGGAAGAAAGAGATGCTGGATGAGATAGGGAGCGAGGAGTTAGGTTGGCAGCAAGGTGCTGTGAGGTGACGGGTGAAGACGGATCAACACCAGCACTCTGAGGAGGAGATCCAACATGGCCGCCTCTGGGGCCTCCACAGGCTCAGCTGCTCAAACACTACACTGGAGAGAGCAGGGAAAGGAGAGGGAACAATTTAATGTCTGAATCTTTTCTATTATTTACATCAGGCCAGGGTGGACAAGCCTAACTATAACTATATATGGAATTAATCAACAAAATGAATGAGCACATGCAAAATGTAATATAAAATGAAAATTATAAGATATTAGTGTCTTTATTTCTCACAGGAGATGGGTTTTGTATTAGTTTAGTCTGTAATTTAGTTTAGTGGCCTGTTGGAAACAAACACTCCACATCTCCTCTTACATAACAATCCAGGCAACTGCCCTCTGTTGTAATAATGACATAAAAAGAAATATCCCCAGTTTGAGCACAGTTGAACAAATACAACAAGTCTGTTTCATTATGCAACAATTCTGTTAATATCCTGTTGACAGTAACATGACTCACAATCGTGCCAGCTCCCTGCTCTAACCATTATTTGAAGCAACACGGAAGCGAGAGAAGACGAAAGCCAAGTACATCTGAGTGCTTCTCTAACTTCTCTGACAAGTGTCTAGTCGGTCTATCTTAGCCAAAGGCATAAGTCAGCATCTGATGCAATATAAACACCCTTAGCTATTCAGTCTCGTAACATTGCGACATATCCACCCAGCATCATAATGAATGTGAAAATGAGTTGTGGTTAATATCTGGAAATACTACATTATGGAGGGGTGCTGCGTGTGAGAAAGAAAATATTTCTTCCTCTCCTCTGAGCTCTTATCTCTCTCCTGTACAACCACCACAGCAACTACACAATGCACAGCCGTTTTATCGCACAACTGGATCCCTCGCTGGTTCTCCATGCTGTTAAGACTCTTTTTGTAAGTCACTCGGTGTAAAAGAAGGATCAGACACAGGCCCGTGTAGAAAACAGAGTCACTTCATCTTTAAATTATCCTCAAGACACAGTCACAGGCCGTCCAGATCCTTGAGTTAACTTCCTGAATGCCTAATATCCTTTGGGTGTTAAGAAGGAAGTTTCCCATTTGAAGTAATTAGTTATGTCATGTCAATGGGTCACAAAGATGCAGACTGTTGTATTGCACTCATGAGAATGGTTAACATTATATTCTTCTGCTTGTGTGGAGCTACAAAGATAAATTCTGATATTTCTGTAAGGCTGACTTTTGATTTGATGAGGAATGCACAGAGCTGGGCTAAGGAAAAGTACCGCACAGCACTTTCTTCCCCTCTCGTATTCCTCATGCTAGTTTTTACAGCAGAAAGGGGTAAAAGAAAAAAAAAAAAAGGGGGGGAGTGGGTGAACAGTACAAGTCCTGGGACACTTTGTTCAAGACGTCAACAGCACTCTTCTACACAACATCTCACCACGAGGCTACTCTGGGGCAATATGGTAATAAATCAAGCAGCTTTCACAAACATCTGCCGTGCAGACAGTCTGTAAATGTTAGTGAGATGCCACATATCCACATGGCTGGAAGCAATCTTACTCTATTGCCATTGGTTAGTTTTTAAAACGCATGCAGATCCTGATCATCGTTGCAGAATCACTACTTTGCAATTAAATATCAAATGCAAGATACCAACGACTTTTAGAACAGATTGTAATGTCATTGCTAAACTGTAAACTGCAAATATTAAAAAGCTCACACACTCACGCCACATGCTCTGCTGACACATACCTGTACGGTCTGCCTCCATATGACAATCTGCATTTCAGCATACAAACGCTTGAGCCCCTGCAGCCTCCTTCTTTGCTGTAATCAACAGCTCAGTAGGTCTCGAGTCCAAAAACAGTAATTTGTCCTCCCGCCCTTGTTTGTCACTCCCAGGTGAGCCACCAAAGTGTCACAAGAATGTCAAAAAGCTCCAGGTATAATCATCCAGTCGAAATATAGGAGGGCTCCAGCCACGTTTTCTCCTCCTTGCTTGGGGTGCAACACGCTAGATTCGCTTTTTTTTTTTTTTTTTTTTAATGCGCAGCAAATGCCCACAGGCTGATGGTGACTTTGAACGTGTGCAGCAGGAGTAACGCTCAGGTGCACTCGGTCACCTGGGCTGATGACAGCTTGGCCATTACAGACATTTCAATGGCTACTTTTCCCTTGAGAAGCTTCTGCAAAACAATGATCTCTGTGACTAGAAACCCCCTTAAATGCGAAAAGGACAGGCTCTCTCTCTCTCAGTTTGGTTGTTCCTTCCTCCTCTTCCTCTCTCTTAGTTGCAGCAGTCAATAGCACAATTGTCAGCTCTGTATTGGTGTCTAGGCAGACAGGTTGGTGGAGCCTTCTCTGTAATGACACCAAGTCCCACGCACGTCTTCTGGCTGCTACATGGAAGGAAAATTAAGTTGTTTTTATTCCTCTCCCGGGCAGAGTCCTTGAAAACAACAACAAAATAATAAAAAAAACCCTTGCATTTTGCTGTGACAACTACAAAAAATGCCCTCCCGTCAATAGCTATTCTAATCCTAGGGTGATACTTAAATGAATGAAATACAAGCATAACATTACAGTAATAACAGTAACCTGTGCGTTTGGACAGCCATTGTAGCTTAATCTTAAAACTGAGTAAAACCTCTGACTGTATGAACCTCCAATCACCTTGCCTTTTACTTAACTGTATGCTGCTTTTGCCTAATAATATAAATAATTTTAGTCATTTTTGCTGATTCGCTTCAACTCTTTTGTCTCTTTTGTTCTTCAGAACAAACTCATTTTAAATGATATCTTGATGAGACCCATTTTCATTTCCTTTTAGTTACTGCGGTCACTTTTTTCTTTCGCTGCCATTAGATGTCACACTGTTTAATCAGTGGGGGGTTTTTTTTCATTCTTTTTCCTGAGTGACGAGTCTGTTTTAGTTGTGCTGCGTGTTCATATTTTTCACATGCAGGACTTCCTGTCAGCAAATTGATTGGCAGATCAATATAAAATTTAAAAACCCTTATGATAATGCCAACCATCTGCTGGTAACAGCCACACTAAGACCAAGTCACGAGTGTCTACCACTTTCATAATAGATAAGCTCTTCATTTGCCTATGTAAGGAATATCACTTCATGCTCTGGTGGCTGGGATCTATAACTATTTTGACCTCATCAAGTAAATGATTAATTGATGAAACAGAGTCACGCAAAGACAAAAACAATCATGAAAATAATTGTCAGTTAATCTCCACTCTATAAGAATGATTGATCCTTACGGGGGTATGGATTAACTGACTGATTAAAGTGCAAATAAGTGCATGATTGACTGCATGAATACGCGTCTGTCAATCACACGAAAACGCACGAGTGGAAAGCACCGGGATAATATCACATCCAAAATGGTGGGCTCGTGCATTATGTATTTTACCAGCAATCATGGTTTATTCAAGACAGAATGTCTTCATCTGACAAATCATTTAATACAGGCCGATAGCTACAGCCTGCTGTCCACTGCACTATTACAAAATAACAAACGAAAGCCAAATGAATCAATGGTGTGTCACTTCGTGTCTTACTAACTGCCCTCGATTTCGCTTTCTCGAGATATAACGACGTCGGAGTACTGAAACGTGCAGGTTGGGGTTGAACACCATAAGGTATTTCACCTGTATAATCCGGGATCACCCCCGTTTAAGGCACCTTGAGGCTAAGAGCTGCTGGCACTCGCTTTCACTCCACACCGTGCAGGAACACGGATCCATCCCGTGCGTTTTCAGTGGCAATTGTCACGACATCATTAAAGCCAGAAAAGTGTACAAGTACTTACAGTTGCAAGTCACCTCGTTTGGTCGCTGCGCTGTGCCGTGTCGTCGCTGTTGTTGTCCCCAGTACAGTTAATTAGGTCAGTATTCCTCTCTCTTGTACAGCTGATGTGCCTGTGTGACCACTGTCAAGCCAGTCAGAGTGATAAATCAAACTTCCGGTGGCTAGAGTTTCAAAGTAAAGCTCTTAGTGATATAACCGTTAAAGCGTTTTGCGGACGGGAGAAGAACAATATTTCTAAATTAACGAGACTTATGAAAGAAAATATGTACTTTAAAAAGTTAACCTACAAGTATTATCACACAAACATCTACTCAAATTCTACTGTTACCAGTGCTGCAGCTTACTTTAAGATGAAGATTCCTAACATTAATCCGCCTACTTCCGTGATACGCCTCCTGCCGACCAGCTGTCAACGACGAATACTTAAGCGCTACAAACAAAAACACTTTAAGTGCCGAATTTGCGTCGTAGTGAGGTATGATTTTTGCTATAAGTGTAAAAAAAACAAACAAACCATAACCTAAAAAATAACACAGCTTCGCTTGTCTGACGTTTCAACATGGACCAAAATGGCGTCTCCGCCTACCAAGTATCCCTCTTGTGATTGGTCCTTTGTCATTGTCGCACTGTTTTCATTGGTCTCTTGTAGCGTTATTTTGACAATTCACTTCCGGAAAGTCCTCACGAGCTGTGTCGCGCGTGAGAGGGCTGTTAACAGTAAGTTGTTTTACGAACGTTTACTGGTTCGACTTTTAATTGTCAAATCCCGGCCAAGCGTTACAATGAATAACCAAGAAAACCAACTGAAAATCATTGAATAAGGTTACTCTTGCTGTACCCTCAGCGATGTGAAGCTAATGATACGACTAACGGCTTAATTTTTAAGTCCCTACTTAAGTTTGCTTACTTTTTTTTTTTTTTTATCCCTCTCTTGTTTCTATTGTTACCAAGGTCATCATGGCTGACAGTGCCGACGTTACGCCTGTCGAGAGCCGCCAGGCTCCAGGGAAAGAGGAGCAAGGTGGAGGAGAAGGTGGAGGAGGCTCAGAGAGGGATGCAGGGGGCGGCTTGACCGATGCCCAGACTGAGGTGTTGGAGAGGTGTCTTCATGCACTCAAACATGCTAAAAATGACAGTCACTTACTGGCCGCTCTTCTGCTGGTAAGTGCCTCTTAAGGATCCACTGCACACACTATTTCCTCTAATCCCCACTATTAATATTGTCAGTATACCGACTGTTTTCTTGTAAACCGTAAACACGTGCAGCCTGATAATGAATCACCATAGCAACGAGAGAAATCTTTTCATTGTCTTTAATACAGGATTCAACAAAGTATGAGTTAAAAGCAGAGAAGTGAAGAAATGCAATGTGCTCAAAGCCAAACATGCTCTGCCTCTAACATTTCAAAATGAGAGGATATGCAACTCTTATGTATTTTGTATCACTGGAAATCTAATAGTTTTGGACTTTGTTGTGTGGCTGTCAAAATAAATATATACATATTATATCACATTATATATTTTATACTAAGGAGTGTTTGTTGGAGCCATAATCAGTACATTTACCTGAATTGCATTATTCCCATTTTAACTGTATAATGAATACATACAGTGTTAAGTCTAGCCATATTGATTTACATGGGCAAACTATAACAAGTGCTATTTTGTATAACGTGGTATTGTTGCTGCCTTCGTCTCTCTCTCTTCAGATAACTCGCTTGTGCCCAGCAAACCAACTTGACAAACCCACCTTGAGACGCATCTTCGAGGCCGTCGGCCTGAACCTGCCAGCTCGGCTTTTGGTGACAGCAGTCAGAGGGAGTGACAACTGCGGTTTGCCCCCACACGAGCTTCTGTCACTGGGCACGGCTCTGTTGGCCGCCCTGAGCACAGACCCAGACATGGCCTCCCATCCCCAGCTCCTCACCACCATCCCGCTGCTGCTGGGTATTTTAGCGAATGGTCCTGTGAGCCAGCAAAAACAGACAGCCCAGGAACAGAACCAAGTTGGAGAGATGGGGCAGAGTCCAGATTGTAAAGTCCAATCAGCAGAGACTGCTAACGTGGAAAGTAATCCTGCCAGCGTGACAAAATCAGCAGGAGAGTGCAAGTCTAGTGAGCAGCAGGGTGATGGCGGCGGTGGAGCAAACAAAGAGTCATCATCTCAAGAAACCTCCTCCCCCTTCAAGCTCGACGAGGCCATGGCGGCTGACTGTTACCAGATTCTCACAGCAGTGTGTGCCTTACCTAGAGGTCCTGATCAGCTGCTGAGCAGAGGTGCTGTACCTGCTCTGTGCCAAGCAGTGAGACAAAACCAGACTCTCAGCCACAAAAGGGGGCTTGCTTTGCTTGGTTGCCTCCTCTCAGGTAAAACCAAGGACAAAGGGTGGAGTAAACACCCTGCTGAACTGCTCTCTTTGCTTGTCAGGCTCTCTAAAGACTTCTGCCAAGCCAGAGACCAGCCGAGACTGGACATGTGTGCCCAGTTGGTGCAGTTCCTCCCTCCAGTAGGAGTAGCAGCAGAGAGTGAAGAGCTGAAGGGTGTCGTTTCCCGCGTATGGGGGGCACTGAGACCCATGTTACAGGCTAAATTGACGCCGAGGCAGATCGGGCCGATCCTGGTCCTCAGTGCCTGTCTGTTGGATTTGTATGGATGGGAGCTGGTGGGACCGCCCAAGTTCTGCTGCTTACTGGTGAACCGGGCTTGTGTGGAGGTCAGAATGGGTTTGGAGGAACCACCTGGTAATGACCTGAGCCCAGAGCTGCAGCACACACTCACAGGTAACGCACAGTTCATCAACTTGCAAAGCCGAAGCTACTGAGTTCACATGCAGTGTTTGATTTTAAGAAAGAAGGGACATGTGAATCGTATGTTGTTTAGCAACTGACTGATAAGATACAGACCACCACAAAATCTGAACAGCTAATCTTTGACTTAATGTTTAAATGTCAGATGAACAGGTGCAACAGGGAGGGATATAATTTAGGGTAATTAAAACTAAAATCCCTCATTATTCACATTTTTCAGATTTAAAAGCAGTGACTCCTCTCAGGCTTAAAAACTCGTATTAAACCGGTGAATATAAACTCATTCTCGGGTTCTTTCAAACGCTCGGTGGTGATATGACCCTGTTTTTAGTGTCTGCCTTCTTGTCTTTGTCTGTGTTCGGGAGGTTGATTTCCATTAGTCAAGAGCATACGCTGAGACTCTTTCATTTCATTTTTCTTCCCTTAAATCAATAAAGGCTAGACTGGACTGAGTAATTCTGCCTGTCATAACACACGAGCTGTGAAACCATCTAGGTAGGATTCGATTAAACGTGATTAATCTCATTCGTTATTTAATCCCAGCCTGTTACAGAATCATGGAGGCAGCCATAGAGCAGGCGTGCTGTCTGGGAGTGTCCCAGACCCCCGCGCCTCCTCAGAGCTCCATCCCATCACTCAGTCTGCAGCAGAGCCGGCAGGTCCTCGGGGTGCTGGAGGAAGCCTTCTCTGCTCTCATGTACCACCTGCAGCAGGTGAGAGGATGACATTTGAGCTTCTGTTTATAGCCAAAAAAGCTTTTGTTGCCAGTTTTGGACATTTAATTACTTGGTGTTTGTGAAAGGATTATTCCTGCCTGAAACAGCAAGCAAGGCAGTGACTTAAGTTGTTTACAGATTGCGACTTTCGTGAAACTTTAATATTGTTTTAGGTTATTTATCACATAAAGTTTCCATCCATTCCCCGGATGCAGCGTCTCACACGTGAGGATTTGCTGCTTTTGTTTGTTTCGTTGGCAGTAAACTGAATATTGTTTACGTTTTGGGCTGTGAACTGGGGAAACAAGGACATTGCTGTTCTCTGCTGTTTTTACAGACCAAACCGTTCACCGAACATAACCATCGTCCTATTAAGTGATAATTAAAATTATATTTCAATCACAGCTTTAATCTACATGCATAATGTCGGAAAAACGCAAATCCTCCTCGTGTACCGTTCTACAAATCTCTTCCTCGTCTCTTTTGCTCTCGTAGGTGGATCCCAGTCGCTACGGTGACCCTTTTATCTTCGCCACATTCCGCGCTCTGTGCTCGTGGCTGGCCGAGGAGACTTCCTGCCTGAAGGAGGAAGTGGCTGCACTGTTGCCGTTCTTGATTGGATACTCCCGGAGCCACCTGCAGGGTGAGAGCCCAGAGCAGGGTCTCTCTGATTTGATGGCGGGGGTGTCTGTCGGAGAGGAGAGAGCGGCGTGGACGGGCAAAGAAGCTCTGAGGTTGAGATCACACTACGTATAACAGAGAATCAGTCACAACACTAGAATAAAAAGCATGGATATTCTATTCCATAGACTCAGCAGCGATCTGACAGTACTTCCTGTTTTTCTCTTCTCCCCTTGCATCCTCTCCTCCCCCTTCAGGTATCTCCTCCCAGCTCTGTGCCACCTGTCGGCAGAGGAAGGTCCCAGAAAGGTGCTGCTCACCCTCGACACCCCGGCCCTGCTGGTGGACTTTCTGTCGCGGTGCTGGGCTTCGCTCAGGGGGAAAAGTGGGGTGGCGTCCACCAGGGATCCCAGCATGGAGACAGCCTGCTCAGCCCTCCTGAACTTCACTGTCACAGAGCCGGAGAGAGTCAGGTAGCTGGTTTACAAAGTGGAATACTCCATTTATATCCATTAACACTGAGTCACAGTTTATGACTGTACATTTTCTGTTACCTGTCCAGGAAGGACCCATGTTTCAGGACACTAGAGACCCTTCTGAGTGAAGCGCTTCCTGTTTTGGTGCATAAACCCCCTCTGCTGGTCCTTGCAGCGAATTACTGCACATTGGGACTAATGATTGGCAGACTCAAATCGGCGCCTTCAGGTGAAATAATGTTCTTGCTCTTGTGTTTTCAAGTTGCGTCCATCTGTTTGCAGATTCTTCAGTGGCTTTGCTGTGCAACACGACAAACCCGCGATTTGGTTTTAGCGCCTGTGGTTGTATTTTAAATCACACTCTCTCACACTAGGAATCTCACAGGCGCGACCAGTAACATTAACGATAGCTCTGTTCCATTCAAATGTCCCATGAAGGCGTGTGACAGTGACATAGTGAGTAAACATTCACAGTGTATGGACCCTGCAACAGTAGTTCAGGCATTATTGATTTTTGTTTTTCCTACTGTGATATGTCGAAGGGTCCTCTGTGAAAATGGCCTTTATGGTTGCTGTGGAACTGGCAAACCCACTGTAAATGGAATGCGGCCATTACTAATGTTATTAGTTACCCTTGTGAGTTTCTTTCCTTTGCCTTGGGGCCTACAGGGATGCAGATCATGTGGGCTAAAGAGCACAAACGCTCTAGTGGCCCATTTGCATACTGGGGCTGTAAACATAACTGTGACTCCTAAAACCTTACATTGTCAGTTGACTCACAGAGAATATAATGATCTATAATACACTTCACCAGAAAAGCATCCTTTCTTAATTTTCCAGGTTCAGTCGAAGCAAGCCACAGGCGGTTCTTCTCCACAGCTCTCCGGTTCCTGCGCAGCGCCCTGGACTCTAGCTCCAGCCCCGGCCCAGTTAAGTTGAGCGTCAGCTGGGAGGAGAGCTGGGACGAGGCCGCGGAGCTCTGGAGGTTGTGTCTGCAGGCTCTGGGAGGCTGCGTCCGTTCCCAGCCCTGGATCACCACGCTGGTCAGAGAGGAAGGCTGGCTCAAGCACACACTTAGCATGCTGGCTCAGTGTAGCGCGCTGCCTGACCAGCACACACAGGGGGCGCTAGAGGAGGCGCTGTGTGCCATGGCAGACCAGTGCCCGGTTTGTAAACTGGAGATCGGCGACATGATGAGAAATGATAAAGGAGCTTTGAGCTGCATGAGGAACCTGAAGAAATCAGTGGGAGTGAAATGAAACCAGATGGCTGCCGGCAGACAGTGTGCTCTTTAACAAGGTGTCTTTAACTCACACAGTTAAAAATGAAGTAATAAAGGAGGGCTAATACTGAACCCAACTGGTGTGTGTATTAGTGCGTTAGTCTGACATAGATACTGTTTCCCCCGTTGTCCCAGAAATGCTTGTAAGGAAAAGGTGGAAGGCTGCCGGACACTGTCAGTTTAACCCACTTTGTGAAGATGAGTGCAAATCGTGATGCTTAAGCACAAACTACAGAATAATCCAATGTAAGCGTTCAGACCGCTGCGCTCTGAAAAGACACAGTCCGTTTCTTACATGTCAATTGTGAAATGTCAGCGACGTTAATAAAGAGCTATTTTGTTAGAAAACTGACCAGAGCCTCTTTGTGTCCGTGTCACTTTACACGTGTGTCCTTTCTTTCTCGCAGCCTTGAGCGTTTGTTTAATGCCACCCTTTAGAGGAACTCTTCAACCCGAAGCAGAACTGTTTTCAGGTCTTGTTGAGTCCACCAAGTTTATTCTCTGAAGATATAAGGGCCTGAGGCTGAGCGCTGAAGACGGGGGGTAATAACTAAATATCCAACCCGTGTAACAATGCAATGAACACCTGTCACTGTATTTTTTATTTTTATGGGATTTTATTGCGTTAAAAACTCGGATTTGAATGTTTCTGTTCACCTCATTGGCAAAATTGTGTAAAACTTTATTCCCACCGTACAAATCATGTGCTCTGGCATGAAGATAACTTTTATTTACCCCTTTTAATATAAATGGAGTAGATATACAGACTTCATGTTTCGTGGTTAAACACAGAGTTGTCTTTTCTATGAAGCGCCACACGATGGCGCGCTCAGACTTGTTTGGGTCTGATGCGCCTCGGACGCGCTTGGTAAGTGACACCTTCACCTCCATCTGTGTCCCTGTGCGTTTGCAGAGAAAGATCTGAATCTGAAACTTTCGAGTGATTTCGTGTTTTATTTTTTTGTTCTTCTTCTCTGATTTGTTTCTACTTCCTTGCGCTAACCAAGGGAAATAACTAAGTTGGCCATTTCATGCAGTGAACTGTTTGACAAAGTGCAGATTTACCATAACTCTGCCATTTTAAGTTAATTAAGTCATTGATTTCATTAGAGAGAAACAAAAATATTTAGATAAAAACATATTTTTTCATTTTTAAATCTCCTATAAGGATGTAGATGCACCAAAAATAATAGTTTTGTTCGCATATATGTTACAAACTGCTGTTTTGTCTTTAAAAGGCAGAAAATCCCGTTTTTGCTTTGCCTTGTTTTCGCCTGCCAAGCATTTTTATTATTCGCCCTTCACTGCTGATTGTGTCTATGTACAAAAAAAGTTTTTAGCCACCCCATCAGCGACTCCTGTCACCTCCCGCCCTCCCTCCCCCCCACACACACCCCCTCCACCCTCCCCAGCACCCGTCCATACAAACTCCTGCATCGTCTCTCAAACTAACTCACTCCTCTCCGCACCTTCAGCCCGTCTCCTCTCCATCCAGCGCGTCACGTTAACCCTTCAGCTGCAGCTTGACACCCCAGACTGGGAGCCACCGTCACCTTCACCGCCACCATGCTCTGGAAATCCCGAACCAAGGCTGACGGTTTACAGGTAAAAGAAACGCCACAGAGTTTTGTTTTGTTTTTTCTTTTGTTTTTAATTTTAATTTTTTTTGCTTTTTGTTCAGCTTTACAGGTCACAGATCTACCATTGCTTCAAATGCTGCACGTGCTCGGCCTGAAGGGTTGTTTTTTTTCTTTTTCAAGAAACTGAATCCAGAAAAATAACCTTTCCATGACATGATTGGAGAAAATTTCATGATTTAGTATCAAACTGATATGATTTATGTCTAAAGGGCCTGGATATTAGCGCGTAAAAGCAACTGTAGTCTTGACTTAGACGTCAAAAACCAGTGAGCATCATTTTCTTGTTTAAATGTGATTTTACAGAATATGCTTCTCATGTAAACTTATTAAAACACCGATGTTCTGTAGCCTTCCTCGGCGCGTAAAATCCAGAATAAATCCAAGTGCCATTATTTTAAACTAATCAAACAATAAATTTAAAGTGCAGTGTGTGTGTATGTGTGTGTGTGTGTGTGTGCTTGTGTGTGGATTAACAGCCGGTAATTGAATGAATATATCTCTTTAAGAGAAGTGGACCCTGTCGACCCCTCCCCTCATTCTGCCGGGTGCGCGCAAAACCTATAAGTAGTGCGCTCATGGAGAGACTGGAGGACTCCGTGTGTGTTGTTGCGCGCGTGTGTGTAACTGGCAGCAGCTTTTCGTCTGCGCGTAAAGAGCACCGTCCAACAGAGAGATAAGGGAAAGTAAATAACACCTTTGAATTTAATGGAGCGTTAACCACGCCTGGATTTACATCTCGGAGCATTTGGTGACACCTTTCAGTCGCTGGAAGCCTGCGCGTCCTGTTGAGTTTTAAATTTGGGGGTATTCAGAGTGGTCCAGATGTTAATCCACACCTATTCGGCTATGGTGAGTTTCATAGAGGTTGTTTTGAGCTTTTTGAACAATAAAACTCAATTTTAATTTTAATTTCCTGCACCGGCTGTCATTTGACTGAATTTCAAGAAAAGTCCATGCAGCGTGCCACTTAAAATCATTTCGAGTAAATTGAGATAAAAAAAGACTTGATGTTTGGATCGATGCGTTGCATTGTGTGACATTAATTGTCAGCTTGCAGTAAAGTGGCCCTTGGTGATTTTGTTGCTGGCCATCGAATGTATTTCTGCTCAGTTTGGCTCTTTCGTTGCTCTCCCGTGGAATCACAAGTGGCAAGTGTCCACGCTTCCCGATGAGCCCTCCTGACACCGAGTTTAGTGTTGCGGCGCAGCGCATCTGTCCGCGGACACGGTCTTTGTCTGCACAGTGTCACAGCAACTGAGACCGACAGACAGTGAAGTGTCCACTCACTGACACATGCCGAGACAGAGAAATAGGTTGTCCATCTTTCCGGAGGGAGTTTTATTCCGCTATGTGGCTTAAAATATGAAACTTTTCCCGGATTAAATTAGTGAAGACGCAATCCTGCACAGTGTGCCGGATGTATGACAGATGCATATGTGCTTTTAAACCTGGCAGCGGGCCTCGCTCTGTCTCCGTCTCACTTGCTGGCAGATAATGGACATTATTCCACCACAACAGCATTGATCTGGGTGACCCAGCTTTGAGAAGAAATCCAATTTGACCAGGATGTGTGTTAGCACAAATGTAGGCTAGTGGACTACATGGTTCACACACACACACACACTGTTGCACGCTGGCACGCAGAGGTTAAAGTTTGCGAATACTAAAATAACATTTGGTTCCCTGCGCCTTGTCAGAGCGAATGAGCCTCTTCTTCTCTTTAACTTTCAGTTGCGGGGTCAATGTGTGTTTTGTTGACACGGTGACAGATTATTTACAGCTGGACCCCCCTCCCGGAGCAACGTGTTGTTGTTGTTGTTATTGTGCATTACCTGTCCTTTGTGCAGCTTCTTGGTGGCCGTGACCTTTCTGACACTGCTCAGCAGCGATGCCATGGGCGTCTTCTGCCAGTGCGCATCACTTCAAGCCCTGCTGCTATTTCCAACCCTCTAATAAAAATAGAAATACGTTTATTAATATGTTTTGCTATTTTTTGTTTTGCTAATATAGTTTTTTTGTATTTTTTAAGTTTGACTTGACAAATGCAGCCCCTGAAATTCATGCTTCAGTTTTAATAATAATAATAAATCGAATTTCCCAGAGCTTAAAACTTTTTGGAATATGTCTGTAATTTGATGAAATGGTCCCGTTTTGCACTTTTGGGAGGACAGGTCGGAGGTGTGTGAGCTCCTGATGCGACGCTCACCTTTTTAATTTTTCTGCAGGACCGCGCAGACGGACTAAGCGGCTCTTCGCCGAGTGGGCGCCTCTCCCAGCTGTCCTCCCTGAACCAGGCCGCCTACTCCTCGGCTCCCCCGCTCTGCCACACTCCGGCCTCAGACTTCCAGCCTCCGTACTTCCCTCCCCCCTATCCCCAATCCTCCCTGCCATACTCCCAGAGCCAGGACTCAGCGTATTCCCACCTGTCAGACCCCTACCCCTCCATCAACTCCATCCATCAGCATCAGCAAGCGGCATGGCACTCGCAGAGGTCGCGCTCCGAGGAGGGGGGACTCCTGTCACAGTCGCACCGGGCTTTGAGCCTCGACCCCCGACGGGAGTATCCAGCTGTCCCTCGGCTGTTGCACGGTCTCGGGGAGGGAGCTGCCGCTCTCGGGGACGGTCCTCTCGGGATGCACCTGGGACACCACGGCCTGGAGGATCTTCAGGTGACTTTATTTGTTTATTTACTTTGGTTTCGGTTTTGTTGGCTTTGGCGCTGCGCACTCGGAGGACGGTGCGTAAAAGTCACTCGGCGCAAGATCGGTGCGCACAAACATGAACTCCACACGAACAAAATCTCCTCTGGCCCTCTTTGAATTCTTGATCCCTAAAACACAAACGCGATGGAAAATACGTGCAACAAAAATCTGTAACGCCGAAAAATTATGGATGGATGCAAAAAGGCCTCGAGGCGATTTAGCTTCCGTTTCCCCTCTTTACTTCAAACCTCACAATGCACGATGAAATAATCCGCTTAAATAAAATCGATATTTCAATCAGCACGTTTGATTAACAACTATATTATTTTATTAACCATTTTCATTATTTTGGGGGATTTTCAACTGATATTTAATTTGTTTTTTAAAAAAAAACAACAAAAACCCTCCTGAAGACCTGTAGCTTATTTTCATCTGAACGTTTCCCTCCACAAAAATAATACGAACAGTTTGGATGTCTGACATGAAAACCAGATGTGCGTCGCTACTCTAAACTAAACTAAACTGAACTAAATAGATTTACACAGCAGAGTTTACTGTCAGGTTTAAAACATTAACTTCGACAAAAAAAAAATATATATCTGAAAAATTCGTTTTTGACTTAATAAATAATAACATCTTAGGTGACTGTCCGTGATTTTGTTGCATGTGGCCTACTCAGTTCGTTTCCTTCTAACTCGATGTGTCGTTTTCACCAGTTTTCCAGCCAGGAACGTGTTTGGAAATTATCCAGAATTTTCCGCTGAAGTTGAGCTTAATGACTGGAATTTATTTTGTTGATACACAGAGGAGTTATGGATTGTGGAGACGATATGAAAACATAAAAGCCTTTCCTGGAGTGTGTTTTGCTTTCCGCATGTTTTATTTTTTATTTTTTGATTTGCTGACAGTTGCACGTCTTATATTCATCCCGACATTATGCGACGTCTCGCACTGAGACAAAGTGTCACAGCTCATCCTGCAGCTCTTTTGCCTTCTGCAGGTTTTTGTTTTTTGTTTTTTTTTTGGTTGGGGGGGGGGGGGAGAAGAATAGTTTCTATGGTTTATTGAGCAGTCAGCTTCCCTGCAGCAGGTGCAGCTGCAGACGCTGTTTGTTGCCTCCTCGCAGAAAAACACACCGAGACCAATTGATCTGCACGGTCATTAATAGAAAAGAAACGTCTGAGAGGAGCGCCAGGCAAGGAGTCAACCCGGGCGTGTTGCTGTTAAACGCTCCCACTTGACAAGGACCTTTATTTGATTAATGGATTATATCCTTCGCGTTTGAATCCTCTTATAAATTCGCCACAAAGGGAGACATCCGAGAATCGCCCTGCAAGACAATTTTATCCCCAGTGAATGAAAAGATCAAATGAATGGCAAAGGCTCCCGTTTGTTCCACGAGACGTCGAACTACAGTGGCTGCTTTTCATTAACGCGTTCTCTGCGTCGCACATCACCTTTTCCTAAAATACGCCTGCAGTTGAAGGAAATGTGAACATTTTCTGATGCCCGCGGATTAAAAATGATTAGATTTCTGCGCAAAAGTCGAAACACAATATGAAAATAATGTGTTGTTTAGATATTTGAAACGGGATTTCTTTAATTTAACCGTATCTCGAGAAAATAAGTAAATTAGTCGCACAGAAAAATGAAAAGAGGCAACTTTTCTCGTCCATTAAAAAGGATTTATCAGCTAGACGTTTTCACCAAATGTAAAACGTCAAACGGCCAAATTCCCCCTTTTTTTTTGGTCGAAGCTGTGCAGAAATGTGTCAAAGATGTTAAATCATCTGTCACAACTTTCCCGATTCGGCATCTGCTTCCCATTGTGCACAATGAAACTAAAGCGAATAAGAGTCGCAGACCGCGTTATTTACTTGGATGTGTTGGATATGGAGAGTGTCTGTGTGTGCTGTGAGGGGAGAAGCGAGAGGTGGACCTTCCATCTTGCTTTGGCCTGAGAGAGACAAGCTGTGTGTGTGTATAAGTGTGTGTATAAGTGTGTGTTGGCTGTGAGGCCAGTGGATAAATGATAGTGACTGTCTGTCTGTCTGACACAGGGAATGGAGGAAGGATCAGCCTTGGGCATCGTCGACCACTCTGTCATTAAAAAAGGTAAGAGGTGGGAGAGAGCTGTGTGTGTGTGTGTGTGTGTGAGAGAGAGAGAGAGAGAGAAAGATTGAGTGTGTGTGTGTGCATTTGTGTCTAAGTGTGCACCTATATAATTGTGCTATACATGCTGAAGGGGGTTTTGTGTTTAGGGGCACTCCAACACCGTCTCTCTCTCTTTCTGTCTCTCTCACACACACACACTCTCTCTCTCACACACACACACACACTCACACACACACTATAAATAATTCTGTTTTGCTATTTCATTTGAAGTCAAGAAGTCCTCTAATACTCAGCTGCAGACTTCACCCCAAAGGCACACATTCTTAATGAACTGTTCATGGTCATATGAGAGAGAGAGAGAGCGTGTGTGTGTATGTGCGCATGTGTGCTTGTGTGTGTGTGTGAGAGAGAGAGAGAAGGATTAGAGTGAAGAGGGAAGAGGAGAGAGAAGTGGGGCAAAGAAGAAAAGGGAGGGGAACATGATAAAAGAGGAGTTGTGGGGAAATTTGCAGAGTATGATCACTCTAATATTACCGACTCTGAGCTGCAGGAGACACAGGGGCACGATTAGAAAACTCAAGTTGGATTTTGTTGCTGGTGGAGTGTGATACTGTGAAAACCTCGCTCAGCCAAAACGCGGCCTGTTTTGGGGGTATTCGGTGCATTAAGAGAAAAAAGAAGGTTTGCTCTGAAACAAGCTCAGGACGACACCTACTGTGTCGCCTTGCTGACAGAATAACACTGAGTGAATGATTTGTATTGCAGGGAATTTCCTTTTAGAAGAGGGCTTTCTGTGAATAATTAATAGTTGTTCCTCTAAAAATAGAAACGTATTATATTTTTCTTTTTCTTATTGATTAAATGCTGTAATTCAAACTCTCTGTGACCACTTTAACTCCCATTTTGATTATAGTTTTGCCTCCTAATTATAAATATTTCAGCCATCCAGACCTCTCTCAGGCCTGGACCCCTCCAAGCCGTAAAGATTTCACCAAGACAAGGATGTAATTCTCCAAATCAGGTCCCTAAAGAGATCCAAGCTTTACTCAAACAGCTTGAATGCTGCTGCTGCTGCTGCAGTCATTTGATGAAGTGACAGTGATTCCACTTGTTTGCCAAACGCTTAGAATTGATCAATTACCGCAGCGAGAATCTCCCCGGCAAGCACTTCCAGCAGATAGCAGAGCAAACCTAAAGCCCTCATGAATAAGAAAATCCAATAGGGAGAAGAGAGCGGGGGAAAGGGGGTAAGATAAAGAGTGGGAGGCACAAGAAGGAGTCGAGCAAGAGAGTGAGAGATGATAAGAGAAAGAGGGAGAGAGAGAGAGGGAGGGAGGGGCAGACGGATGACAAAGGAGAGAGAGAGAGAGAGAGAGAGAGCTTTAGAGGAAACTCTGCGGCCTCGCCGGCTGGCCGCTCGTGGATGAGGGGATTTTAAGAGATTTTTTCAGTTCAGGGAGTCTGTGCCGCGCAGCAGGGTGTCAAAAAGAGGCCACCAGCCGCCCACAGAGTGCGAGGGGAGAGCCGGCGTCCCAGCGTGCGGTCGTACACTGCTATATTTTTATAAAAAAAAAGGCAGAAAGGGAAATAAAAAAACATAGAGGCCACGCAGATTGTTATAAACATATCACCTAATTAGATTATTTATCATAAACACATCACGTTTATGGGCTTAATTCATTTCACAGCACACTGTAAATTGCAGGCTCTTTGCTGTCAATTTAGTATTAAAGGCAACTGAGACGTGTTGACAGTTTTGATTTTAGTTGCCCAGGTTTCGGCCTCCACATCGACACAGTGAATGGATTTTCTTTTTCCCAGCGTTCAGAATATGCAGCAGAAACGTTTACGCAGAGGTTTTCTGGAGGGTTTACGTGTGATTCGTCAGCGTGATTGCATTCATCACTCGCTGTGTTTGGGTGGAGGCAGACATGGGCGTTTAAGTGTAAAGCTGCATGGAGGTCACGACTGTGCACATCAAACACTTGGCACAGATCCTCTTCATATTTGTTTCTTTGCAAAAAAAAATAAAGTAGTCACACACACACACACACACACACACACACACACACACACACACAAGGGGTTGATTCCTTTCAGTCCTCTCATTTCAGGAGGATTTCTGCCCACATGAATGCAGGTTTAGAGGATTTAGGGTTTCAAATGAAGACTCCAAAGCTAATTGAATCATCAGTTAACACCTTGAACAATGACACAACAAAGGCACAGACGCTGGTCTCAATGCCAACACAAAGTCTTCTCGGCTATGACTGAAACACCCTCTCTGTCAGTGCTGCAACAGGTTCTGTGGACAACTCCCAAATCAAAGAGACGCGTCTTTTAAAACCGCCCAATTAAAAACGAGGCAGAGAGAAAAAAAAACTCGACTCAAACTCATCTCAAAGTTTGCCGCGGTGCAGAAAAGTGAGTGTGAGCCGAGCTCGTCGGGGTGTGAAATAAAGCTATTTGAGAATGCGCAGTTAAAATGTAACCACCTGCAGTTGAAACAACAGAATCAACAAGCAGCACTCCAGAATTAGAGCTGTCGACGCAGGGGAGAGCGTTACACTGAATAGATTAATCAGGAGAGGAGGAGGAGGAGTGCGCTGTCATTCACACAACACTATTGTCACTGCAGAAAACATATGTTTAGATTAATGATCTTTATTCATCCACTTTGCAGCCTCTTTCTGTGGCTGTTAAACTTTTTGGATTTTCACATTTTTGCCTGATGTAACACCTTTTTTTTTTTTTTTTTTTACCCAAAATGAAAGTGCAAATCGTCTAAAAGTAGATGAAGTTTGTGTTTTAACTTCAACTCACTCTTTCTCTTTCGTTTCCCTGCAGTTCCTATCCCATCGAAGCTGAACGGGTCGTCCCTCTCCGCCTTGTCCATCAGCAAAGAGGGTCTCGGCATGGGAGCCGTGTCCAACCCGGCTGAGGTCTTCTGTTCGGTCCCGGGTCGCCTCTCGCTGCTCAGCTCCACCTCCAAGTACAAGGTGACGGTCGGGGAGGTGCAGCGGCGCCTCTCCCCGCCTGAGTGCCTCAACGCCTCTCTGCTGGGTGGAGTCCTCCGCAGGTGAGAGGAAGACGGGGAATGAGATGGGCTGCGATGTGGTGTTAGAGAGGCGAGTCAAATTTAGTATTCCAGGTTTAGAATCAAAGACAAAATGTGGCTTAAATCAATCAATTATAGCCTTGACAGCTCTTATACAGCAGAGTCCCACCTCCTTAGGCCTTGATGTTGAAGGGAAGGCTGTCTTTGGTTTAACAGTCATAGATTACTGAAACCTGCAACATCTGCATGGCTGGTCGGCTGTAAAGAGTCTCGAAATCAGCGTTTGGTGGTGCTTTACACTCCTGGCAATAACTGCCTGATAACACTTCACATCACCGATGCACACACGTTTTCCCTCAGGGGGCCATGTCTGATACCTATTGTTGGGCCGCGGGCCAAAAGCAAACACTTATTGTGTTGTCAGGATGCAAAATGGCACTAGTGTCCCAGGTTACCTTGAATGACAGCACAGCAAGTGTCACTCACCCGGCTCGGCTCGGATCACGAAGAGCAAAGCCACGCAGGGACGGTGAAATTGTGCAGTTTTGTAGAAAGCGCACCTTGAGCAGCCACGCTTGTTGCTCGACTTGTTGCTCGACTTGTTTAACTGGATTTCACTGAAATGTCAAACACAAGCATATGATGACGGGACATCAGCATCGCATTGTTCACCAGCAGATGCATCAATAATCAATAAGAATCAATAAACACATGCTGCAGTTTGAGTGAAGAACACAGCTGGGATCACTGGTATTTCCCAGCATCACTCAACTGCCTCGCTAGCTCATTTATAGCATATCCAGGCAGTGACACCATGCACCTGCTCTGAATGCTGTTGCAGGTCATTCTGGGAAATGTAGGCGATCAAAAAAAAATAATTAAAATATATTTTAAAAAAATGTAAAATTTTTTTTTTACATAAATCACAGTTAGCCTGATCACTTTACTGCAAAGATCTCTGTAGCACAGAACAGCACAAACTAATTACACATTACAGGTTTTAAGCAGGAAACTCAGGCTACCTCCTTGTTTGTAGTGCGTTTATACAAAGTTAAACCACATGACAAAGGCTCTTTTGTATCATACATGAAGACCTTTTCTACCTTTTTTTTCCTCTCCCCTGGAGCTTTTCACAGTAAGATCGCTTTAACTTTAACTATGGGGCCACGGCTGAGGACCCAAAATGGGTCATGGGACTAAATCACAAGAGGAGCGATGTGGTTTAATGAACCACGGCCTCGGGGCAAGAGAACAACTTTATGATTCGGTCTGCAGACTGAAATACTTTTAAAGGGACATAATTAAAAGATCTAAAGGGTAGTAAATATCAAGTCCCTCCTCAGCGCAGAGATACAGCTTGCCCACTGATAATGCATGTACTTGCTCCGCTGCTTGAAATGTGTGCTTTTTATTCCACTATAATTATTTAACAACTATTGTTATTGGTCACAGTGGAAATTAAGAAATACATTGATCAAATTATTAAATATAATGCATTGTTATTAACATATACACCAACTAATAGCATCTAAAGGTGTTGAATTAGAAGTGAAATGAGAAAATGTATATATATAAGATACTATGTTCTTGATTTAAGTATATAGTTATTACAATTATTATAGTTACATTATACTCTTAATACTTATGTGCTAATAAGATTTTGAATGCAGGATGCATTTTGACAGTAAACAGTAAACAGTCTGTCTTCTCACACACTGCTATCTGCCATATAAATACCTTTACAAAAAGGATTTATTTATTTATTTAGAAATAAATATTTAAATTTGGATGATTAAGGATAAAGACGGTGAGGAGAACGGGCAGAGGAGAGGAAACGGTGACTGGGGGATGAAAGGAAAGAAAGGGAACATTGAAAAATGCAAGACAGTAGCAGTGTTGACAGGGAGCATACTGTAGGGAGATTTCAGCTCCACAATCACACAAACACACACCACAACAAAACTGATAAAGACAAACAGACACAGACACACACACACACAAGGACCAGCTCCTAAAAACCGCTCTCTCTGTCCCCCCTCAGGGCGAAGTCAAAGAATGGTGGCCGCTGTCTGAGAGAGCGTCTGGAGAAGATTGGCCTCAACCTGCCCGCCGGGCGACGCAAGGCAGCCAACGTCACTCTCCTAACATCTTTAGTGGAGGGTAGGGAACACGCACGCACGCGCACACACACACATATACAGAGTGACCTGCATACATGCTGACAGATAGAGACACATGTTCACATAGAGATGTCCTCGCATGAGCAGACATGAATAAACAGTCGCTGCGTGCGCGTCCGCGTCCACACACACGCACACACACACACACACAGGCACAACACAACTGCAGAGGGTGGGAAAAAAGGGCAAAGCTGCGGCCGCCTCACAAAGCCAAGGAGCAGTGAACTGTTTGAGTGGTGAAAGTGAGAAAAGCTGCTCCAGAGTCTGCCTCCTGACCTGACCCGACCCCAGCGGCCGAGCGTGTGTCGCTTTAAAGCACTTGCGCCGCTAATTAGTTGACATGAAATCTAAGCCCACGTGGTGACGTGTGGCTTTTTAAAAACACACAGAAACGGACGGCCACTTCCTGTTTTGTGCCAGTTTGACTCATGTTTTAATAGAAACAGTCTCACTCTCCCTCCTCCCCCTCTTTCAGGTGAAGCCGTCCACCTGGCTCGAGACTTCGGGTACGTGTGCGAGACGGAGTTCCCTGCCAGGGCCACAGCTGAGTACCTGTGCAGGCAGAGCGAGCCGGACCAGCTGCCGACACGGCGCAGCATGCTGCTCGCCACCAAGTGAGTTCCTCATCCACGCCGCAGCACATTTAAAGGAGCAGTGTTTCAACGTGCACAGTAAGCCTGTGTTTGAAAAAAAAAAAAAGGGATAGGAGACTAACAAAAGTTGCAATCAAGCTGCATCATGGGAGTTGTAGGATCCAGTGTTTGAGGGTTAAAGGAGCAACAGTGAGGATATTTTGTCTTCACTGGCTTTCGTTTTGTTTTATAGTCACCCTAAGGTGTCACACGATTTGTGTAACAGAGTAATATTAAATTGCTGGAGTTGCCTCTTTAAGAGTTTTTCCAGGACATAACAAGTCTACCAGATCTATGCTACGTGTTATTAAGATAATCTGAGGTTAAATTAATCTTAGATCGAATTGTTTTACTGAACTTAATCTGTTTTATGAGAATGTGATTAAGTTTTACACAAACAAACAGTACCTTATTGTCTTAAAACACAACTGAAAATATGTAATGTGCCATTGGTTTTTTTAGTTAAACAGCATACACCCTGCATTTTAATGATTATATTAAGAAATTATAAATTTACAAGATCACAATATTATGCCCAATATTATGCCAAGTATGGGGGCCTAAATAAAAAATAATAATAAAGGACACACACACACACACACACACACACTGAATTAGTCATTTATTTAGTGCAGCCTCAAGATGAACATTGTGTGTGCATCTGTCCAAACCTGTAGATATACTGAAGTTGTAAATACCCCATTTTATTTAGTTGGTCTTCTCAGATCTGACCCCGAACTCCACTTTAAATCAGGGGGTAAAGGACAGAGGGTCTAAAACTCACAGTCACTTTTCAAACAACAATTAAAACACTTTATTTAGTTTGTAAGTTTATGAATGAAGATCAGAGAGAATAACAAACTTTGTCTCTCGTCCACTCAGGGAGATCTGTAAGGAGTTTGTGGACCTGATGTCCCAGGACCGGTCCCCACTGGGCGGCAGTCGACCCACCCCCTGCCTGGAGCCCGGCGTCCAGGGAAGCCTCACCCACTTCAGCCTGCTCACCCACGGCTTCGGCACGCCCGCCATCTGCGCCGCGTTGTCCGCCTTCCAGAGCTACCTGATGGAGGCGATCAAAATGCTGGATAAGGGCGAGGGGGGAGGGAAGAGCCACCACGACAAGGAGATGAAGCACCGCAAATAAGAGGGGGGACAGACGGACGTGTCGATGGATGGATGAGAGGCAGGAAGGAAGAGAAAAGAGGGGAAAAAGACTGACCGGCGCCCCTCTGCGTCTTTACCTCCGCCCTCAGGACAAATACTGAGACTTTTACCTCCCAGAAACCCCTGCGGTCCTTCTTGTCAAGGAGGCCGGGGTTCATGATGATATCTGTACTGTAAAATGTGTGTCCACAACCACCTCACTTCAAAACGACGCATGGACCTCTCTCTCAGTAGCTGGTTTGTGTCACGATGGCGTCTGCAGAGCATCTCTTCAGGATGAGTTCCCACATACGGCTGTACGCCTTTTACGCAACCCCATGCCCCCTTTTTTCTATAAATTCTGGTAAACAAGTCAACCCTACTTGTGTTTTAGAGACCCCTGCTTTCATCAGTCTCACCCTTTCACACACACACACACACACACACACACACACACACACTTACACACACAAACACACACACTTACACACATCTACAGACTGAACTCACCTGGGAAGTGTTGTAAGCCATATCCGAGACAACAACCCGCTCTTTGCTCCTCTGGACCTCTGGGAGGCTTTTCACTCCACTCCGATTGGACAAGCACAGCTTTCTCCATATGTAGTTCTTCTTAATTGGTGGTCATGGGAAATTGAGTTCTCTGGGTTCTCTGGTTCTCTGGCAGTGGGGTGAGGAGGAGTCAAAGGCAGCTAAAGGAGAATTGTTTTCTTTTATTTTGAAGTACTACGTGTTGGTAACTTAAGCAAATGACACAAATCATTTTGTACTTTCTGTGTATGTTTATTATTAATGTTATTACTGTTGTTATTATTATTATTATTATTGTATTACGGCATAAATGTAATATATTATTAAACAATTAAGAACTGATCGGTTTCATGAGTGTGTCTTTCTGTTTTGATCTTGGATATTAGAACAATAAAAAGTAATTATACCTTCAGGTACCTTTAAAACGTAACTGCTCACCTCAACTCTTAAATTCAAAGGTGACAGTGGGCTTTTATGGTGCTCTTATTGTGAATGCTTCCTCTTTCTGTTTGTCTCAATAATGATATTTTTTATTGATCCCTGTAGGCGAAGTCGGCTAAGTCTTCAACAGGAGGGTCAAAGCAAATGGCTGCAGCTAACACCTGGTGTCATTATTGACTGATCTGTCTATTTATTTTATTTTTTGGGCGGTTATTTGGTTAAATGCTTCCCCTATATAATGTTGGAAAGTTGTGAAAAAAATGTCCCAGAGCTCAAAGTGATGTCTCCAACTTGCTTGTGTTATTTGAAAAGCAGTCCAAGAAACAAAAGATACTACACTAAGAGCGATATAAAACTGAAAAAAAAACTATATTATGATTTGAAAAGACATTAATAGTCCCCGATGAGTCCTACCGACCATAGTGATGCCCTGGATCATCAGGTCAATTCATTCAAAACTTCATTATTTATATTATTTATTCATTTAGAAATCTATTAATATTCCCATCAGCAATTAGCGAGATGCTAGCATGCTAGCATGCTAAACTAGGAGGGCAACCATGGTGAACGTTAGCATGTTTGCGTCGTCACTGTGAGCATGTTAGCATGACGTGGTTAGCATTTAGCTTAAAAGCTGAATACAGCCTTATAGAGCTGTTAGCATTGCTGCTGACTTTTGCAGCTTGATAGATTTAACTGTAAATACAAACACTGTTGATTAATTTTCTTTTAATCTAATAAAAAAATGAACTGATTAATAGTTTTAGCTCTTGTTCTGTGCAGGCTTAGCACAGCTTAAAGGGATTTTCAGCAGGCCAAACTCGTCTCATGACTAGAACAGGTTTTCTGCATGCACCCCAAGGGGCCTCTCGAAAAACCAGAGCCCCTCTACGCACGCAGGGCTGCAGCAGGGGCCCGGGGAGGCGTCGGCGTCACAGCTGCAACCCTGAACACTGTACCTGGGAGAACGGAGGCAGTGGTACGACCCCCGGTGCCCAACAAGCCACACACACACCTCAGTTCCCCCTCAACCCATCTGTTCCGCGTTTCTCCCACCGACCACCTCTCACCTCTCCTGCACAGTGCTTCACTTTGTTTAACCGGGATGAGATGCTCAACACAATTACTGCTTTCCAGGGACTGCGCAGATACAAGCGTCGCCCTGCTCGTACACTCTCAAACATCACTCATTCCTACCTGCAGTATGTCCCTTCCTCTCCTCCCATCTCATTACCCTCCTGTGTCAATTCCCCCCTCATCCCTGCATCTCTCTCTCTTGTAACCTACCCCCCCCCCTCCTCCTACTACTACCCCTCCGCCTCCTCCTCCTCTTCACCCCCCCCCCCTATTCTCTCTCCCTCTATCTGACACTCAGCGGGGCCGCTCTCCATCTCTCTCTGTGCCTCCAGGCAAACATATGCTGCTCTTCCCGTCAGATTCCGGTGTGTTTGAGAGAGGAGGGATTGTTTAATGTTTATTAATCACCTGTCTGTGGTGGAGAGAGGAGACGGCGATAGAGCCACACACACTTTGTCTCTATCTCGCTCTCTCTCTCTCTCTCTCACACACACACACACACACACACACACTTATTCAGCTGTGATGTTACCAACCTGGCCTGGTTTTCCCATTTACAGCTGTGTATAAGTGTGCTGCTCATTTACTGTAACGCTCCCCGTGCACAGTCAAAATTAATTCATTTCAGCAGCGACTTTTTAGCAAATCATTACGGTTCAAGATCATCCTGCAAACCCACCTACAGGCTCATTCTTGATCTTACCAAAAAAAAACAAAAAACCCCAAAAAACAATTTTAGTCGTAGATTCATTTTTAAAAACTGTTGAATTGAATGTGCTAAAAATACAGGCTCACACAGAAAGCAGCCTGTGGCTCTACAGCAGCGAGATGTTGTTGTTTTATATTGCAAATTTAATGCCCGACATAGATCTTTAATGAAAAATGCTGCATTTTCAGTCATTTCAATGTTAGAAATGTGCAGTAAATCGATGCCTTATTCTAATGTATTTAGTTTTCACATGCAACCTGTCCACAAGGTGTGCACTGGACAATATTCAGTAGCACAGATTTGACTTATTTTGATGCTTATTACATAATTACTTTATCGACTGCAAGTCTCCTGTACAAACTGTGTCATTTCCAAAGAGCGCACAAGATTATTTTAGTGTTGTGAGTGAAATCTCTAGAAAAGGCTAGTATGTGCACCGTGATCAGGATTATTTACATGAGTAAAGCACTGCGCTTGTATTTGCATTCGTTATCTTCACCCTGTTGTCTCGTATCGTCTATACTCCACACAAAATAATTCACTTTGCTCCACATTTTGGCTCTCCGACGCTGGAGCTGGGGTGAGTGCAGGTTATTGCTCCGGTTTATTTAAATTCAGGGTGTGCTGCGTATTGGTTGGTGGTGAAATAAACAGAGTCCTATGAAAAAAAAGAATATTTCCTGAAGCGTACCTGGATTTGTTTTTGACAGCCTTGCTCAGGCACACAGAGTGAATCACAATCAGAACACCTGTACAGAGTAACCCGATTCATTAGTTCTGCGGCTGATGCCAACTTTGTGCAAGTGATGTTTATTCATTTACAGACGCCGCGTCTGAGAGGTGTTGATACAACTCTGAGGTAAACTGCTCAGGCCATATTCTGTGTTTTTATTTGAACTTTAAGGGTTCATGTCAAGATTTTTGCTGGTTGAGAAGTCAGAAAACTATTAGCTTCATTCGAGCGTACAGTAGCAAAGGTATGTATACAGATCTACGCTTTAAACAAGCACAGAAAGATATAAATTTTGTTTTTTGTAAGCAACACCACATGGGCATGCGTGTTTTATTACACGTGTACAAGCATGAGCAAGTGTACATTACCCACACGCACACTCACTGAGTACAAGTGCAAAAGTACACAGCCAGAAGGCTGTTCTCTTTCTATGTGCAGATGAGTAGACTGGAGAGCAATGAGAAAGCACCACAGGGACAAAGAGCTTGTATCTCAACTGTGTGTCACTTTTTATTGGAACAGAAAGAGCAAGGAGGTCAACGGTACAAAAAAAAAAAAAGAACGAATCGAGGGTGCGAGGGTTGGTGGTTAAGCAGTGAGCGGTCACTTGGCGCCAGGGGTGAGCTTCTCCAGGTCACGGATGCCCTCCTTGTCAATCAAACGGACGTTGAAGGAGTGAAGGTTCAGGATGAAGCGCTTGTTCAGCTGGAGGAGGGAGAGGGAGAGGGAGAGAGAGAGAGAGAGAGAGAGAGGAGACAGGAGGAGGAAATATTAAAATAAAAAAGGCCCAAATAAGTAAAAGTAAAGAAGCAGAGTGATAAATAAAGTGGGATTAAGGCTAAAGGCTAATCCACAGACAAAGTGTTTTTGACGCCTGTTACTCGCCCAATTCACGAAATGCACCCGCTTCTCTTTCATCAAGTGAATCAATCCTAAATGACCCGGAGACACGGCAGGACCCCCACGTTTTTATACACCCAGGGTTTATGCTTCTCTCCCCCTGGCGTGCTTAGTGAAGCGTAATCTCCACAGACAGCTGTTTGAATTGCACGACTCTCCCGCTGTTTATACGTAGCAAACTTATTAAGGGGATCTGTAATGACTGATCAGGGCTCCCAGTGTGGCTGTGAGCTCAGCACAGATTCCCGTAACGTCAATAAATCAGTAAATAAAAGTGTTGGTTCTTCACATCAGAGCCGCTGCGAAACCTGGTTCAGTCAATTCCTGCTGTCAGTCAACCCGGCGAGGCCTCAGCCGCTCAGCAGCCATTGGCCGGACGAAGGTCGGAGGTCAAATAGTCTCAATCTTGTTGTGGATTCCCATGAGAATAAATACTACAATACTGTCACAAACACTACAAATTCTAAACATAATGCATGAGAATAAATACTTTCTGCACTAAAACAAATATGTTGGAGGCCACTTTGGCAGAGTTTAACTAACTTCTGGAACTCACCTCCTCAATGCACTTCTTCAGCAGATCCACCGCCTCGTCCCGGGTCAAGTCTAGAATAAAAACCATTGAGGCAAAAGTTTTAGAAAAGAGAAACTAGCACATGTTGCAGTGTGGTATTGGGGATAAAGGGCTCGTGAGTGTGTTACACCATGTGAATAACAAAAATAAAATGTGATCAACATACAAACGGTCATCTCGTTTCTAATGTAATTATGCCATTAGGTACAACAGTTTTATTTAACAAGAGCCCTCACAGTGTCATTAGCCTGCACCATGAACAAAGTGTGAATCAATTCCAAAACCACTGCAGCGCCAGCTCGACAAACTCAAATCTTTATTTCTCTCTTTCTCGCGTTTCCAGTCGGTCCTGCAGGAGAAACACAGAGGGGGAAAAAAAAAACATCTTTCTCTGCTCTGACCTGGTCTGTAGTGCCGGTCAAGAATGGAGAGAGTGAGGAAGGCTCCGTAGCCGTGGGCGGCGAAGGGGGCCTTGGCCAGAGAAGACAGGTAGTCCATGTAGTAGAGACCCGGGCCGTCTGTGTCATCGTAGCCCGCCAGCAGCAGGTTCACATGATACGGAGTCTGGGTGCAGAGGAGGGAGGCAGGGAGGATGAATATTCACCTCTGAAAGAAAGGCTTCTTCTACGAGGTGTATGTCCGGGATGTGCGCTAATAAAACTCAATGGATGTGTTTGGTGCTGGAGGAACGTTTTCATCGTTCTAATTTGTTGCGTCTGCGCTGCGGACGCTGGGAACGGTCGTAGTTCGTAGAACGACAACGCGAGGGAGTCGCTTGGCTTGGAAGCAAATCAACCGCTCAACAAAAAGTGTTTAGGTAGAGCACCGACATGTTGACAAACCGCTGGCATCAGCTGTGAACCAAATTAAAGCTGTATTTGGCTCCTGTGTGTTTTCAAAGACACTGATCATTGCATGTAATGTTTACATTTAATCACTGAAACCTGCAGAAACCGTGCAGCCTCCTGCACAGTGCTCGGGGTGAATCCCAGCTTAGTCCGTTCCTTTTCCAGACTTTGGGGCGCTACTCCAGGAACACTGAAGAGATCACACCAGCGTTTCCACAGTTGAAGTGGGTCTTTATGATGACTAAAACTTTATGATAACTATAAAACATGACAGTCACTTCTTCTGTCCACGTAGAGGTGCCGACACGACCGTGGGAACACGTTTCGGCTGCGTTTCGTTTTCACAACACACGGCACGAACAGGGGTGAGACGGGACGGGGAGGAGCAGGGACGGAGGGCGAGGAAAGGTGAATGGGCGTCACAGGACAGAGGAGGTGAGTGTGTGAGTGTGCGTGCATGTGTATGTGTGTGTGTGTGTGTATAAGGGGGGCGTGATCAGGGTGTCACTGGCAGTGTGACATCTGCTGGGAGTCAGCACCCCTGTTGCTCCCTCCATCGCGCCCTCCCTCCCTCCTGCTCCGTCTCTTCTTTAACTCCCTTCCTCCCTCCCTCCTCCGCCTTCACCCTGTGCCCTGGAGTAGCGCCAGGGCTCATTAAAAACTTCTAAAGTCGTTTCTCTTGCCCCTTCCTCCCCCCTTCCTCTTCTCTCTTTTTAAATTACATCTTTTACGCTCGCAGCCTCTTCTCCCTTCTCTTCCTCCGAAAAAAAACACTAATTTTCTCTCTTGGTTGTTACGAGCCACTGTTCCCCGTTTTTAAAAAATCCCTTTAAAGCTCAACAATGTTTTCGGGATTTCAAAACAACTTGTGGCCTAAATTCCTGACGGAGGTAGACGCGGCGCACCGTTTTCTGATTAAAATGCAACAGGAAATGCAGAATATCGCATTCTGTGTCGTGCAGCGAGGCAAACAGGATTCATGTGACGCCAGGCGAGTTGCGATCCACGCACCTGCCCTCTCGTTTCAATTTACCTCTCAGCCGACCTGCTTATTTCTGTGACTTGTGTGTTCGCGCTACGTTTGCCACAAGGGCAATGACGATCGTTATGCTCCCTGTGGAGTCGGCTTTAGTCTGTGTGTTAACGATGGCTGTGAACGCCAGCGAACGCACACACAAGAGAAACAGAGAGCCGGTGTGTTTGTGAGCGTGCACGACGGGCGCGAATCTCAGGGTGAATACCTCAGAGTGTGTGTGTGTGTGTGTGTGTGTGTGTGTGTGTGTGTGCGCTTTAACTCCTCCGTGAGTCGAACACCCCAGTGGCGTCACCCCCACCCACCAGACACCTGTCTCACTGGTTACAATGTAACAATAATACGGACTTGGCATCAAAATAACCTTCCCTTCCCATGTCACCTCGGCGGGAAGCAGGTACCTTGTTAACCCAGCCACCTGAACTCACACCCAGGTTCACGTGCAAACAATACACATATTTTAAACCCCCCCCTCACCCTGCTGCGACTCGCGCCCCCCAGCCAAACAAGGCGACCATTGTGCCACAAAACAAAACCTTCACATGTGCGTTACTACCGTCACCTCCAGCCGACACAAACCCGCTGCACCTGGTTTTGAAGGAACAGTTTGTAGTAAATTGTGGAAAATACTTTATTATTTGGTGTTTTATAAGATAAGAACTAGTAGCCAATCGGTTAGCTTTAGTGACCGGACAGAGGCGGGCTAGCTGTTCCCACCCGTTTGCACTCTTTGTGCTAAGCTAACAGGCGTCACTGAACTCATTACAGAGAAGCAGAGAAATGTGCTTTTCAGAATGCCGCGCTCTTCCTTTAAGACGTCGGCAGGATTCAGATCAAAAACAGCTTCATCTGTGACGTAAATTAAGGTCAGGCCGCTTAAAATCATCACAAACTCATCCCCAAACTCCGCTCCTCCACGTTCCAGCACTCCCTCCTTCCTCCCATCTCCCTCCTCTCCCTCCCCCTATTTTTGCACCCTGCCCCGGGGCATGTTCTCTTTATTGGCATTTCTCCTCAATCTGCTGTATTAATTGTTCATCTGTGCAGGAGCAGGGGAGCCATGTGCAATATGGCGCCAGTAATTATTTGTGCCCATTGTGTGCCTGTGCTAAAAAATATCTTACGAACCCATATGGGGCCAGCTGTGGATCACCACAGCGCAGAGGCTAACTGTTGCTGCGGCCTTACAGGAAACTCTCTAAACACACACCCCAAACTTTACAGGGACATATTTGTTACTTCTTCTTCCAACTATATGCAAAAACCGATGACTGTGAGGCTTTCAGGCTTCTCCATAATCTCCAAATGAATCAAATGTGATATTTATAAACCATCTGCCTCCCCTGAGCTTCGCCGTATCAATTTAACCTCCCGTCTCGGCCTCACACACACACCCACAAATCCTGATAAACTCTGTCTACCGCGCTTGCTCTACCTGTCAATTCAACATCAATTTCATCTGTATTTATACACAGTTCCTGCCAATATTACAGCGCATCAGACGGCAAGCTAAAACAAACAGAGGCAGAGCAGATGTACGAGTTTCTATGCCCCTAAAACTTTGCAGTTGTTGTTTTTGCTTTGCGGTGAATTTCATGTGTATCATTACTGATATGCATGCAGCAGAGTCGAGGCCTCAGGTGATTATGCTTTTTCTCTTTGTCTCCTCTCTAAAGCTTGAGTGAATGCGGTACTCCAGAGGTTAGCGGAGTTGTTTTTCTGGACGGCGGGCTGGTAAGCACACAGCCGTATGTGAACAGGGTTTCACTTCCCCTGCACCGACATGCTCTGCTGACTTTAGCTAACTACACCTCCCGGAGGTCTGCAGCCACTGGGGTATGACATCGCTCAGACTAAAGGACTCATCTGTAATTTATCCTGCAGGAATAAGGCCATCAGAATTAACAATATACCACTGATTAATTTATCAGCCAGTGGTTTTTAACCTAAGGGTCTGGACATGCCAGTGGGGTCACATGATTATTTTTTTTTTTGGGTCGGGGGGGGGGGGGTTCAGAAGATGATTTAAGGATGATAGAAAAAGAAAAAAAAACATGGGATTTGATGAACAAAAGCAGATCATTATCTTTTTCTTTGTGTCTGGGCTAAACTTTAATCTGCAATGATTTAATCAGATTAATTAAAATTAATTCCAACATATGCAGCCAGTTCCCCAGACATGAACCGAGCATAGTCTTGGACTACAGGCGCTCTTTCAGCAATTCTGCATTCAAAAAAAATTGTTTTAGTCAACAAAATGGGCTTAATCTCCGTCTCAGAAACCATCGTGCCGTGTTGGTGTTTTGTTTTTTTAAAAAGTTGTGGAGCCTTACAGTGTTTAATCGCCTTCTGGATTCTTTTTTTTATTATTATTTGATCACCCAAGAGCTCATTTTCCTTAAAGTGACAGCAGAACCGTTGACAGAACATGTTGAAAGTTGCAGTTAAACAAATTTCTGTTCAAAAAACCTTTTATTCAACCGTCAGATGGATTATTGCTTACACTGTGACGACGACTGGTCGGATTGATTGACAGAAAATTAAACATCCAACAATTAAAATTAAATCGTTTGTCAGTTTTTGTGACAGAAATGCGAAAAGCTTCACTGTGAATCTCTTTTGAATTTAAGCATTTGATGGTTTTCTTTGTGTTTTAATGACTTCGGGGGGTTTGGACAATAATAAGCACTTCAAAGCAAAGTTAAGTTCTCTGGCTCTGTAAAACTTTGATGGACGTCTTTTTTATTTGCGACATTCTAATGCAGATTAATCACAATTAGCATTTAACAACAGCCCTAAAACTGTGATTGTGGTCAAGTGGTCAACACTCACACTTTAAAAAGAATAATTATTGACCCAAACATGACACAAAGACGGGTCTGATTCATCGGACTCCCTCAAACTCTCCTGCATATTTGTTAAAAAGTGTTACTTCTTGTTGACATCAAACCATTCAAGACAATTCCTCTCTTGTTTCGCGTTCAAACGGACAACACACATTACATATTCTACATACTCAAGATGTTCTGGGGGGGGGGGGCTGTTTATACAACATAATTTGCAAATGTCCGTGTACTCTGGAGGTTGATGAATGTGAGAGGAGCATAGCTTGAGGAAGGTGTGGGATGCAGAGGAGAAACTGCTACTGCTTCAGTTTCCGAGCACTCCTGAGAACGCGGCATTAGTGAATCCTGCTCTCATAAAACCAAATTCATCACCGTGAGGCACAAAAATAACGATACACTCGCAGCTTATGGCAAGACATGAATATAAATGTTATCCTCCACAACATGCACAACCTTGACAGACTAAACCGATCCTGATCCTATAGGTCCCTCTGTGCGCATGCATATTGTATTTGTGTGTATGTTGACTCCTACTCACACTCCAGTCTGTGTGGTGTTGTCTACTGGGCCTGGTTGTTTCCCCCTGGGACCCCCGCGCCTCCTCCTCCTGCTCCTGCTGTATCCCTATCCCCCGTTCGATGTGCCCCACATTCCCATCTCTGCCACACTAATTGTTTTTTGTAATTATTTTCACCCTTCTGCTATTGTGACAGGCAGTGGCTGCACTACTCTTAACGAATTAGCGCAAGAGACACAGCGCAGACACAAAACTGACTCGAGCACAGTGCGTTAGATCCAAAAAAAAAACACAAAACACAAAGCAGTCAAACAAAACTGCGGCTATTTGCAGAATCAAACTGAATTTCTTTAGGTTTTGGGCTGGTGGTCAGACAGAACAAGCTATTTGTAGACATCATAAAAGGGTTGTGGGAAATTGTGACGGACCAAACTGTTTACCAATATGTGAATCTATTGGCTGACTGCCTGATAGTGACAATAATTGTTAGCTGCAGTCCGTGTGGTATAAGTTTATTCTACAGGTTTTGGGGTGAAAGGAGGCAAAAGATGTGCCAGACTTGATGATGTTACCTGTTTACATTTGGCAAACACCTAGAAACGTGTATATAGCACAGAGCATTGATAAGAGTAAACGATCAGAAGTCGGTCAAACTGTGTGTTTTCTTTGTCTTTTGTCATCCTTTCTGTTTAAAACCAAAACACTTGCCTCACTTTAGATTATACATAAATAGTCAAAGCTCTTCAACAGCAATACACGGAGCGCTTTGGCGTTTGTTCCTGGGTTTCTGGTCGTTTTGTTCAGACTGTAATGCAGTTTGAGGAAGCGAACACACCAGAAACAGAGCGTGTCTGCTAAACTTGCTCTAGCACACGGTATCAACGCACACGAATCCTGTTTTTGCTCGCTCGCTTGCCCCCCCCCCCTGCACCTCTTGCTGTGCTTCTGTGGGCCTCTCAGGTCTCTGCAAAGGCCTCAAGGACACACATAATAATTTCAAAAAGCGCTGCACTTTTCAAGACGTGCTCTGCATAAACAAACACGCCGGCTCACAAACACGCAAACAGACAAATTAGCTGGTTATCTCGACTGATCGGAAAATATAAGCTGACGAACAAATCTGCACCTTTATGTGTTTTCTGACTGTTTTGTTTGGCCAAAGTTTTGGCACTGAACGTCAAAATCATGGTGTTTTGATAATATACCCAGAGCAACCGTGCAGCTGGGGGGTGGTGGTGGTGGGGTGGGAGAGCGCTGCGGGCTCAGGTGTTGTCACAGAGTCTCAAAGGGGTGATGCCTCCGTCATCATTCACAACAAGCTGACAAATGTACCTGGCTCTGTCAAAATGCACACGCTGGTTATCCTGAATGTCTCAAGCTGATAGCGGCGCAAACACAGGTTTAGTTGCAAGTGAGACTTAACTCCCACCTGAACCTCAGAGTAAGACCACATCACAGCAGCATCACAACAAGCAAGGGCTCTGCTGTGTTTAACTGCTTTAATTTCCCGTTTTAGCCAAAAAGGAGCCAGTTCGAGCAGAAATTAAAACACTTGTTTGATACGGCTGAGTAAACCTACCACATATGGCGAGTGCGCCTGCCATTTGAAGAGAGCATTACTTTAACTTATGGGAATTAATTTGTGATTCTATCATTCGTTCCCTAAAGCAAAATGAGATTGCAAATGCTAACAGAGGAATGTAATTAAGTTAAAATAGAAATTAAAATATTTATAGGTATGTTCACTCATTACTCCACGATGAATATGCTTAATTCAGACGGTGACCACTGGTACAGGGGATTAATTAGCTGCTGGGAAAAAACCCCTCAGTGATACTGGTGTTGAAAGCCTTTGCGGTGGGGTTGGTTTAAGAGCACGTGTTAAAAAAAAACATGTCCACCTGAAGCAGAAACGATGGAGCAGGTCAGAAAATACATGTCCACTAAGTTGCAGCCTTTGAAAGTTGAATTCCATTTGATACAAGTCTGTTCAACTTGTGTTCCTTAACTAATATCGTGGCCTTATTTTTAAAAAAGTGTTTTCTTCTTTAATGTGACACGATCGTGTCTAAATCTTAGCAAAATCTTGTGTTGCATTGCTTTGCTGGTTGCTGCTTTTGTCTAGTGAAACAGCTATTTTGATTAAAATTGTATTTAACATTTAACAAATAAGCCCTGAACAACAATTTAAGTGTGTTAACGCCTGGGTCCTGCAAGATAAAATTACAGATTTTGTCAAAGGAGTCTGGTGGTTTAGAGCGGGCAGCATAACGGCTTCAGTTTCACTTTCACTGTAAACTTAAGTTGGGTCTTCTTTTCTAATGCTGCTGACCCTGTGCACAGCGTCACACTGCTCTGCTTCATGGACCGGTTCTGCTGCTGCTTCCCCAAACTGGGGGCAAGCTGATCCAGCAGATTCAAAAAAGATCTCAGTGCTATAACTTCAGGACCTAAAGTGGAGCAAACTTCATGAAAATGACAGCATCTGTTTTTGCTGCGGAGAGGCTCAAACAAGACACTCTGTCACTCAACCCAAATAATAACTTGCTACGACTGTAGTCACGTCTCTGGTCAAACTGAAACAGACAGTTTTCCCAGGGCGAGGGAAAACAATTTTGAAACATAATGGTTACTATCACTGCTTTATGGGATGGCAGTTTAAACAGGCTGAGAGTATGAGACAACAGCATTACGTAAAAAAAGGCCAGCGCTGTAAGGAACATATGACTTCAAACAAACAAAGAAATAAAAAAGTGAACACATTTCCGATGGATGCGTCCAGTGATACGAGCTAAAATGAATAAACGTTGTTATGGGGTCTTTTTATGCTTTGGCTACTCTAGCTTGATTGTTTCATATTTTTGAAAGCCGCTGTTTATTTGATGAGTCATAATGGTTCATATCAGTGCAGAGTATGAACCCCATAAACCAAGATGGCTACATTTCTACTTGGACAGTTAAAATTTCACAGGTTACAAATGGAGTGTGACATATCAATAGTCTCCACCGATGCTCACAAAGCTGGATTGCCACTCAGTTAAACTACAAACAGATCTATAGCAGATATGGTTTGACAGGCTACTTAAAGTCAGCAAAGTATCGTATAGATCCTGCAATAGATGACTCTGTGTTACAAGGATTAGTATATATTGTTTCAGAATAGTTACCCTGCTCCGAAGGTAGTCTGCAAGGTTCTTTCGTGTGAAGTTTGCTGCTGCTGTTGGACTGAGTTCATAACCTGATGAAAGCACAGGAAGAGAAACGACACGTGCATCCTAAGAAAATACAGTTTTCCGATATGACATCATTATCAAACGAAATGCATTTTGGGGTTTTAATTGGAGACTGCTGTTTGGTGGGAAGGAGCGGTTTTGACACACACAGCCATCATCTGAGAGATCCTTACCGTTCCTCATTTTGTAGAGCTGAACGTTCTTCTGGATGTACTCTGCAAACTGTACAGTGTCTCCTGCTTCTCCGACACACAGCAGCAAGATCTTCTCACTAAGTTTAAACATCTTGTCATAGTCTGAAAAATAAATGACAGTCTGTCTCAATCATCCTTGCGTGCATTAATTATTCAAGTAGTTATTCACAAACTGCAACACTGTGAAACTTTAAACAGCCGATTACTTTCACTTTCGCTGTCAGAAGGATGCGTTGTCAGTTCAAGCTAACCTTGCTAACTTCAGTTTGATTTTCAAACAATTAAAAATTTTGATTTATCCACGGGGGTAAATGTCAATGAATATAACCATAACATTATCGTTTCCGGGTATACGTATAAAAAATACCCAAACTGCCGAAAACAGAATGAAAGAGATTTATCCGCTAAGCTACTTTAGCTTAGCAACATTTAGCTACTCCTTAGCAAGTTGCAGTCAAAATGTGCACCTACTTGGTGGTCAAGGCAAAAATGCACATTATATGTCGACATAATAAAGAAAACGACTGTAAGCACAACTTATTAATGGCAGAAGCCGCTTTAAGTGCGATCTAAGAACTACGAAAACAGGGTTGTTAGCAAGTCTAACTGAATCAACCGGCTCAGCGGCTAAAGCTAAGCTAACGCGTTGTCATACCATGTTTCATCTGAATGATGCTGCTGGCTGCAACATTATCCGCGGCGACCAGGACGAAATCGGGTCCCTGTATCCCAATTAAATACTCCATTCTGTACAGTAGATATGAAGTTAAGGATTTATATAATGGTCCAAAGGAGCAGAGATTTAGTCTCGTCTGTGTAGATTACACAGCAAAAGTTTAAGATAGGTGACGCGGACTGATGTCGTCACCGGAACACCATCTGATGTATTTTCTACGCGACTCGGGCGGGCGATTTGAGCGGACTGCTGCTGCCGTGTCATCCGTGTTGTGGTACTTCTCTGCCGGGTGTGAAGTAAATTCAATGTGAAGCGGTTATTTCATCGGGGAAAGGGTGAAATGAGCAACAGGACTCCTCGAAACGCAATGGTGGAATCTGAGAACCTGAGCGGCTCCCAGCGAAGACGGTCAGCGCGGTTGAGTTCACCTCCTCAGGTTAACGTTAAAAATGACAACAAAATGGCGCCGGCGTCTGTTGCCGTTAAACGGTCCATCACCGTCAGGAAAATAGCACCCAGAAAAACAGTCGCGCCGTCGGAGCACAACAAGGAGAACACGCCGAGGCGGTCGGGGTTAGAGGGTGGCCAACAGAAGAAACCGAAGGTCTCCACCCCGGGTCCTGTCCCGGGCAGTGGGGCCTCCTCCTCGCCTAAGAAAAAGAAGGCCGCCATGCCCTCACCGATCCTTCCCTCTTCGCCGCCGCCTGCTTCTCGCCCCCAGCAGCCAGAAGTGGATCCAGAGGACGCGGTCTGGTCGCAGAAGGTGCGCAGGTCCTACAGCAGGCTCAGCGACAAGTCCCTCAACAGCCCCGACTCTCGAGAGACCTTGTTCGGCTTTGAGAAGCTGAAAACCCCCGAGGTGGGCCGACGACTCGGGCAGACCAAAACCGGACTGGAAGTCTCCGGATCGTTGTCTGGTCTGAACTCATTCACATCTTTGCTTGAGGCGGATGACTGCGGTTCAGCTTTCCCCGAGCCGGACACGGACATCCCTGGAGTGGCTGTGGCGAAGGAGAAGAAGCGGAGGAAGAGGATCCAGCAGATAGACGCCACCGAGCTGGACGCCATGGCTGCGAAGATGAACGCAGAGTTTGAGGAGGCAGAGGTGTTTGAGTTGGTGGTGGAGTGAATAACGCTCCTGAAAGACTTTGAAAGACTGAGTGAATCTCTTACAGCGTGTTATTTGCATCATGGGCATGCTGAATAACACAGACTCTGGGAAGACTTACTCAAAACATTAACGTTTTTGTTTATGTTCAGCTCTCTATGGTGTACATTTTGAGTTCGCCATATGTTTGGGTGTTCATTTGCATGTTCTTAATATGCTTGTTTTCAGTCTTTATGTGGTAGTATAGTCTCATTCCTCTCATGGTAAAAGTGTAAGTCTGTTTTTGAAAGTCTTTTGACTATTTTGATGAGCTTTTTATCCACAGACACGTTTGACACATAGAAGGAAAATATGTGCCAGTTCAGTACAGATTGTAGTCACATGTAGAAGTTAAAGGCATTGTTTGAGGGAACTGTAAGATCTGAGAGCTATAAAGGAATTATTTTCAATCAGGAGGGCATCAATGCAGTGAAACTGACAATTGCACATCAATAATAATCTGAATCACTTAAAATAAGGGCAACAGTTTGCTAACCCCCCTTTTAAATGTTTTATATCTGCATTTAACTGACATAAGATATCAGAATAAGACTCGTTTTGTGCATAGTTTTATACATACAAAAAATTTTTTTTATGTTTTCACTGTTTGTAAATGCAAATAAATGTGCGTCTTGCTCACGTTTTCACCGGCAGTTCTAGTCATTGCAATTTTAACGAAGCAGCTAAACACATTTGCAGTATTTATAATGCGAGGCAGCCTCATACAAGCTTTCCTTATCATCTGAGTGGACAGTCAGTCTTGTTAGAGCACAGGGTTTGTTGTTAATGAGAATACCAAGCCGTGTTCACACCATTTAAGAAACAAGGCCACATACAATCGGTCCAAAAGTATCCTGGGCTCTCAGATGTGACTGATTACGATAATTACAGCGTCAGTGCACACAAGGACTAATAAGGCACTAGCCAGACATGTTCACTAACAACACATTCCTGTGCACAACAGTGATCTCCTGAGATTATGACGAGGCAGACTCAATGAGTGAGTGGGCGATCTGTCTGGATTTAATGAGAATGGTGGACAGGTAAAACGTTTTCCTCCAGAGCCTCTTAAAGGTGTAAGTGGATGTGTTGCATAATTTGCACTAACAAGGGAGGGGGGACTGTTCTCAACACTAACGCCTGCCTCTGACTGTGCAGCTTCAGTTAATCTGCATCCCTTTAGCTTCAGACAAAGAATATCAGTATCAAAGGGAAACTTCAGTAACTGATTGGTAAAATACAAATATACTGCAGAGGTCACAGAGTTTGAGACGGGAGAGAATCGTGTTACAACCTATAGTTGCCCGATCTTGATGCAGCCAAGTGTCTGTGGGAGATCTTTAACCAGCCCCACCAACATCGAAACACCCGAAGAGACTCACACATCCAACCTGGTGCTCTGGTGTTTTGATTAATTAATTAAACGAATACGGTCAACACAGCTCAACATCACAGGATTCTCCGTTTTTCAAAGATGTTTTAGTGCCATTCAAACAATAATGATCCCGTCCTTTTTTCTATTTCTATGGTAAATCATATTATTTAGAGACAGTAGCAACTGGTGCTGAGTGCTGGGTGAAACTGCCACAAAAGAACCTTAAGCAATTCAGATATGTGCTGTTTGTTACTTTAATCAACCCAATTTTCATCCTAATTTTGCCAGTATTTAGACTTTAATTTACCATGGAAAACTTTAATATTATAGATGTTTCATAAGTAACCTACTGAACAAGTTGTAAGGTGTAAATAAACACTTGTCTCTACTCTACAAATTAACTGATGCTCTGACAAAAGCCCTTTCGATATACAGCCACACATTCCCCAACAACATCACTGTTCATTTGGTGTGACTGCATCAAACAAATACCTTTATGTAAATGTAAAGAAGTGATCAACAGCGATGCAGGAGGTTCCTGACAAGTATATCTACACCTGTTATTACCGGCGTGCCTGGAAAAGCTATGAAGTTGGTTATTTACATCTGCTGAGAGCGCGCGCGCTGATAGTATTTGTGAGCGAGAAAGAGACGCGTGGAGAGATAACGAGCGTGTGTGCGCGCGCGCCCGTGTGTGTGTGTGTGTGTGTGTGTGTGTAGCGAGTAAATCCACAATTTGCTCACGCATTTTAGGGCTGTGCAAAGCGTGCTCTGTTTGCCTCCTCAGGTGCCATTTCATGTTCGTACCCTTCATTTGGCATTTCAGCTCCGTGGGAGAGGAGACTTTTTTCTTTTTTTTCTTTTTGCAGAGCACAACACATGGTGGCTCGCCTTTTGTATATTTTTAACAAGGCATTCATGTCTGCTTGTCACTTTTACCGACTGAAAAGTTGCACACGGAGTGAAGGGGGAAAGCAGGGAGGGTGTTTTTCTGTGAGCTGCCAGAAACAGTTATTGATTTACACTGCTGCTGCTGCTGCTCCCACTGCTCCTGCATGAGCTGGATGCTTTTGAGTGTGTTCATGCTGATTTATTTGGGGGGGTGTTGGATATTTTACACTCATATGCATGTGTTTTTTCACCCCCCCCCCCCCCCCTCTCTCTTCTGCTTTATCCTCTCGTTTCTCCCCCTCCACCCTCCCTTTCACATTTCACTCACGGCAGTTGTCGCTGGTTCAGCTTGACTGCTTCGTTAGGGCTCATCATTTGCATTCAGATTAATTATCTAATTACCGACAAATGTCCGGCGGCCACCCCACACTCCGGCTCGTCAGCTCTCAGCCTGTAATTATTTTAATCATTTACTTTCATCTGGAGCGTTCCTGCCATACTCCTGTGTTTAGAGGCCATTCTTAATTACCCTGCCAAGACACTCTTTTCATGAGAGGGAGGGAGGAGAGGGGTTGGTTTGAGGGAGAAGAGAGCAATTGGGTGAGGGAACGTGTGTTTGTGTGTGTGTGTGTGCGTGAAAGAGAAAGACCAATGGGGACATGATCCAGAGGCTTTGACAGCACAGAGGAAGCTCCCTGCTCTGCTGGATGCTCTTTCCTCTCTCTTCTTTTCTCTCTCTCTCTCTATACATACACCCCTCCACCCCCACCCCCACCTCCACCCCCCCAAACCAACTTCCTCATCTCTCCTCTCACCCACCCCTCACCCAGCCCCTCCTCCACGCCCCGCTTCCCCCGTTATACTTCCTCCCTTTTTCCCTTTATCGCAAGCACACACAGGAATCGCCCGTGGGCTTCAGTGCTCTGACTGCTAATACACTGACACACACTTACACACACTTACACACACTATACACACACACACAGAAACAGGCAGACAAGGGAGTCATGCGCCCTGTTTGTGGCACTCATCAGGATGCACACATCTTTCCACTATCTGCCTGGAAAATCTATACTCCTCTCTCTCTGCTCGTCTGTCTGTCTCTTCCTCTGTCTCCCACCATCCCTCCATCCGTCAGACCTGCACAGCTGCATGCTCCACGCGCCTCTCCCTGCCTCCCCTCCACCCTTCTCCTCCTCTTCCTCCCTCCTCTTATCCCAGTGTTTGGACAGGCTTGCGTTAGGCCTGCTGCTCCCCGTCCTCGATGAGGGACGGCGGGTCATCTCTCTCTCACTCTCTCCCCTCGTGTGACCGCTCCATAATGATGCTCTCACTCAAGCCTTAAGCCACTCACCCCTCTCCCCGTTCCACCACACACACACACACACACACCCTGACTGCTCTTGTTAAGAAAAGCGAGAGTGAGGGAGAGAAAGAGAGAGAGAGAGAGATACAAGCTCTGTAATTGGGCTCTTGAATATTTAAGTCACTGGGGATGAAAGTTTAATGAAAAGATGATTATCTACCAGTTTATCACACCACTGTTTCATATTTCATTTTCATATTCTCGTTCCGAGCAGCATTGTCCGTTTTGGCAGCTGTGGGTACAGAGTTTATGATCCAGTGTGTGCATGCGTGTGTGTGTGTGTGTGTTGGGAAGCACTGGGCAAGACGACGGGAATGATGTGAAGAAGAGAACGTCATGATGCATGGATGGGAGACACTTTAAGGAGTTGCAGACGGGACATTTGGTCAGCACAAAAGTGCAAGAGAGCTGTGCGTTGCACGCTTTTTATGGGATTTTGCGGCGAGGACAGAAGTAATCTGATGCTTTACTTGAGTAAAAGTACTTATACCACAGTGCAGGATTACTCTGTTACGGGTTAAAGTATCAGCATCACAAACACAAGTAACAAAAGTACTCATGATGCCAAATAGTCCATTATTGCAATAGTGTGTTATAATGACTGCTACATTAATGTGTTTATCACTTTAATGTTGCAGCTGGCATTCAAATGACTTTACATGCTGTTGGGTAGCAATACAGTCTAACCTGTAATAGCACACAATAATGTAACTCATAATTATATTTTGTATTGTATCATATTGTATTAATCACATCAGACCCAAACTGTGCCATATTTCATACTTTTTCTGTTATTTGAGTGGATCAGGTTGCATTTACTGACATGTGTTACTTGTCAGATCAATGTTTTTCACATGTCGTCCCATTAAAAACGTAGCTGTGATGGAATAGTCCAAAAAAAAAAAAGATGTCCTGTGTCATTTTGAAACACATGTGAAAACGGATGCGAAGGTACTGACTCCAACCGGCCTTACACAAAGCTACGCATTGATGCCAGTGCTACTGATGTGGGTCAGCTGTGCACTGCTTTAAATGTTGCTGCTGCGGGGAATTGTGGGACAGCGTGACCCCCCTGGCTTTTGTGAAGAATGGACTACACTAAAGGAGGTAGGAAAGGAAGCACTGAAGAATCAGACTTTGTTTGTGCACAGTTGTGTGCGGCTGTTTCATTGCTGTCAGTGAACTTAGACAGGGGGGCAGAAATGCAGATAAGTGCAAGGACAAGAGAGCTGAACAAACGACGGTAAGGAATGATGCAGGACTGTGTCATACACTGGTGTCCTTAAATAACCCCTGCTGTGATTTGGCACCATACAAATGAATTGAATTGAAATGAACAGAAATAACGGACAAAGTCTATAAAAGTCGGGGGCTGTCTGTGTTGTGCAGAATGAATATTCATACGCGGAGCTGATGATTATGTATAGTATATGCATATATGCATACATGTTTATATACATTATATACAGCATGCAGGATATATACTGACAATGCATGTTAAGAAAATGTGCATTTGCAATCAGACAACTGCAAAGTAGAAGTAAGCATTTAGAGGATCACCATCGTAGCTGCCACTTAGATACTTCTGGGTCGTCTCACTCAGTTAGGACCCCTCCTAAACAGAAAATGGACTATTCAGCACTGAGGTCTCAAGTCCTCCAACACTCCCTGAATTAAAAAAACACAAAAACCTCTATTTCTCTGTTTTTTCTTGGATTTCATTCTTTCCTGTTCATTCAGTCAACTGTTCATTTGTATTGCCTATTACTCTTATAGCTCAGGTTTTAAGCCCTCCTTGTATGATCAGGAATAAAATGACCTCTTAAAGTTTTCAGTACCACGCTGTAACCCCCCTCCTGCTGTAATAGAAAAATATAAAACTGCATTATGATTATAGTCTTCTTCTGTTATAGCTCACTAAAACCTCAAAATTCAGAAAAAGATAGAAAAGTAGAAGAAACGGTGTCATCAGAGGAAGCCAAAGCCACGTCTATTCATTGGCATCATTAAAGTTTTTCAGCTTTGTGGCATAAGTCTGATCTTTTCTCGCCCTCAAACACCAAAAACTCTCAGTTCAGACATTAATTAGGCGATGAATTCAGTGCCAATGCTTTGGGCTCAAAGCGTCAGATGGCAACTTAACTCAATGATTTCAACCCATTCTGTTGGTCGGGTGTCACCCCCGTTAACACAGTTCAATAAAAACCACAAGGACACTCTTTCCTTTATTTAACCGTGCGGGATAAACAGACGGCTGTTTGTTATTCATTCCCATTATTCATAATAGTGGGGGACATTAATCCCCTCTCTTTTAGCTTGAAGATGGTGTGAAAAAGCAGCATTGGGCCACTTTGACGCGCAGCACTTTTGCCAAAACCCCCAGTGGAATAACAGGGGGCTGCAGAGTTCGGAGGGGGATTATGTCGCGGACCCACACGTAGCCCCAGGCCACGGTGCGGAAAGGGGGACACACAGTTTGGACGGCAGAGATTAGAGCGCCGAGGTGCGCAGCAAAGAGGCCGTTTTCCAGGCAAAGACGCAGCAGACGTGGGTCAATGGCAAACGAGCTCTGGTATTAATACACAGACTTTACGGTGAACGCGTGAAATTGAGATAAGAGGCGACGCTCCAACGAGAAGCCACGCCACTGAAGAGTAGTTTGTGACCGTAGGTGGCGCACCGTTTGCGCTAATTTAGCGGTTGTTGATTCATTTTCGGCAAAGTTTGCGGTGATACACTCATGAAGGCGCATTATTAAACAGCCCCAGCTTCATCTGTACACCGCCACCATATGTTGATGCTTGAAATCCAATAACCTGTATGAAAGAGGCCTCTGGGGACTAAAGTGAGACGGACTTAAAGAGTGCGTTAACCCTGGCTTAGGAGTTACTTGGCATTCATTTAGTCCCATAAAACTCCCCTGGAAAAAAAAAATGTGGGATCGGCATCGCCCGTGCTGCTTATCGGTTTAATCCACGATTTCACGGCGCTGAGGCGGCGACGACCCGCGCCGCTTGTCGCTTTTGTGGACAGGGTGTCGCCGTTTAGCCCCATCTCTGCGGTTGTAAGTCGGAGGTGTAGGGGGGGTGGAAAACCTGGGAGACCCGCTCCATCTCTAGGTTAATGCGGGGAGGGTGCACATGGGAGAAAAAGAGCAAGTTAAATGGAAGTGACAGTCTGCAAACATTCCTGCCGGCAGCTGCGCAGCATTCTCCATAGTTCACCACCCCTCTGCGTGGTCACCCGGCCCCCACGACCCCCCGTGCCTGGCACACGCACCTGCCGCTCCCAGCCGCGCTTTCACCGACAGCCAGATAATCTATGGGCGGGTCCCGGCCGGGGCTCCCCTCAATGTGCTCTTGAGAAAACCCCTTATGCGTGAAAAAGCCCCCTTTCTCCGTCTTTTGTCCGACACAGTTTTATGGGACAACATTGGGCATTATGAGGTTTGGGGGATTTTCCACGGGACTCTATAGAAGGGTATAATCCTTTCACGCACTGGACGAATAAAAAAGTTTTAACCTGCTGTTTTCATATTTATTAGCTGGTTATAGCAGGCGAGGCAGCTGAACCGTCAACACACACACCCCTACTCCTCCTTCTCCTCCTCCTCCTCACACACACACACACACACACACACACACACACACACACACACTCAAGCTTCAAGTCCTGGAATCACGCATTGACAAGACGCTGCGTCTTGAGAGGGGCCCCCATAATGGACCTGATTGCTTTCAGTCAAGAGAGTCAAGTGGGTGACCAACACTGCCGGGGTCATGGATCCACTAAACGCCCGTTTCTGTTTCAGTCCACAGGTTGCTGCTGCACGTTGTTGGATGTTTTTAGGTTCGGGTTTGATGGTTTCTGACCTGTTTTTGTCTTCTTCTTCAATTAAAGTTGAAACAACGTGAAGCTCGTTCGCGGTTTTCCCCATTTACGGGCTTGGAGTCGAGTCAAATGAAGCCAATTTAGCGCACAATGGCAATTTGGGTCTCAGAATCGACCCTTGATGCGACCGTGAGTTATTTAAATACAATAATTGGGCTCTGCAGGAATGAGCGAAATAATGCAAAACGATGATTAATTGTTGAATACAAAGAGACGTTTAATTAAGCAGACACATTTCCCTTAATTGCAATAAATAAGGTGAGTTTCTCCCATTGTGCATTTCAATTTAAACTGTCCTTGACATACTCGCTCTTTCAGAGTGAAATATCTCTTTATGGAGATAGAATAATGGCTTGATTTACTGTAATAAAACAAATAAACAACACAAATAAAATAAGCTTTAATCAAATCATTAATATCTATCTATCTATCTATCTATCTATCTATCTATCTATCTATCTATCTATCTATCTATTTCTATGTGTTGTGTTGTTTCTCCTCTGACGACAGGTCTTTCTATCCAGTTCATCATACACAGGCCTGAGGCCGCAGCCTCCCCTCCACCCTCCCTCACCCCTCCCACTCCCTTCATCCCTCCCTACTCCTCTCTACCTCCCTCTATCCTCCCCACCACCACCATCACCACCACCACCACCCCCTTTCTGTCAAAGCTGATTGTTTCCACGCCAGCAGAGTGCTGCGGGCAAACACACTGTCACACTACATCAGGCAGAGGGGAGAAGGGGAGAGAGAGAGCATGATAGGGTGTATATATGTGTGTGTTTCTGTGTTTTTGAAAAAAGGAAGAAGAAAAAAAAAGCTCCACACAGCAGCTGAAGCCGAGAGCCGCGGCAGGGATTCCCAAACTTTTGCATGTCAAGGGCGTCCAAACGCCAGACCGCAGACCTCAGATTCTGTCCTGGGGAATCTTAATCTGAGGGGACTCTCAGTGTGATATGACAGGCAGAAGCTGCTGCAGACAGAGTTAAAGCTCGACACAACCATGAATGTGCAAAATAAAAGAAGGGATTGCTTTCATTAGAGTATGAAGAATATTAATTAAACTTAAAGTCCATGCACAGAGGGTAGTTGTGACCTAGTGTGTTAATTTTTGGTGATGCTCCTGATTTACCAGAGGGATATTTATCCAGAAAATAACCAACAAGCTCCACTTTGACCATAAAACTGTCAAAAACGTGCCTATAAGTCTGCAAAACTGTGTGTATGCGACATTTAAAACCACACATACCGTCAAGAATACATTTAATCCAGGTTAACAACCCAACATGGAAACCACCAATCCCCCAAAAACAAACCAGTTAACTGCTGTGGGTTCCTGGGTACAGTGTGTTGCGTTGTCGGATCGATGTTGACCCAGTGGTTTTCAGTGTGTGCACTGCCAAATAGGTGTCACGCTGACAAAACTTTATTTTCGGTTTCAAAGACACTAAATCTTTGCCTACATCTTTAGGAAACTGTATTTCCTTTAACCTTCAATTTGGACAACCACAAGCCGATTATATAGCATATGATGGGGGCGATCAAAAGGGAATTAAAAGAGAAAAACTACATTTTAAGTGATTTGTGTTAAAAACATAAGGAAACATTTACAGGGACATAATGTTCTTTCCCTCTGACGTGTCCTGCAGGATGTACAGATGATCTCTGTGATTGTAAAGATCATTAAGATGTCACTAGTTTTTAAGCGTCGTCTGTTTCTCTTGTTTTTTCTTTTTATTTTCTGGGAAATTGAGACTCAAAAAAAAAAACTCAATACAAAGACATTAAATTCCCTGCATGACAGCTATTAATATGTATTCACAAATAAGGCCTGTAACCGCGTGGACGATGAAGTTTTCACTCATTTTTCATTTCTTTCTCTCTCTTTTTCTTTCTGTCGTTGCCAGAAAATGTTTGTTAAATGTCTGGAGAAGTCAAAAGGAAGGTGGTCTGCCCAAACCTTAAAAAGAAACAAGTGAACTGACTTTTATTTTTATTTTTTTATTTTTTTTTTAAAAACCCATCCACCCTCTGTATTTATATGTATTTACCTATCATTGCTTTAGTTTGGTGACCCAGTGAAACAAAGCCAAGTCACCGTTGCATGTGAGCTCTTTAGGTCTGAGGTATTTTCCCTTGTTCCATCATTTTTAACCAGACAATAAAGAAAAGATTTGATAGTTTTGTGTAAATTATATGTTTTTCTGCTTTCAGGTGGCTCAAGCACAGTGTTGCCAAAGCATATTAACACAAACTGTGGCCTAAAATCATAAAATGCCTATAAAACAATATAAAAGCTTTATGACCAGGCTTGTTTCCTATCATTTGTGGCAAGTATCAACCCCCATCATCCCTTGACCTGGCTGATTCATCCTGGTCCTGATCTCAGGTTATATCATTCAACATGTAGTGAAAAACAATCTTCCCAATGGGAACCTTTTCATGAATCCCAGGTGGTTCCCCTGTTTAGTGCACCACTGCTGCACACACACACACACACACACACACTGCCGGATGATCCACCCATGCGCACGCTGCTGCCCCCTGGCGCCAGAACACGGACACGGCAGCAGGTGAGGGTCTGATCTGAGCGTGTGTGATGGAGTGTCTCCCCCCAGTGGACACCGGTCACCGCCGTTGCCCTAACGCGGAAGCAGGAGTGCGTCTTCCAGGTCACGGATCAATGCGTGTGCGTCCATCAAGTGTTTCTAACCGGACATTTATGAGAAACGTTGTTTTGTCCTTAAAATGTGAAAACAGCAGAGTTAGGCAGTCTGAGGTCAACCAGGACGGATGAAATAACCCGAAAACACTCTGCTGTGGACTCGATTAGCAGCTCCGTACTGTCCTGTCATGACTGATGCGTGGAAACACGTCTTGCTATCCTGCTGCTGTACAAAGAAACCTAAAATGAATCACATCAGACAGCTTCTTGACCTTTTTCAGTCATCTGGAGTCTGATTTATGAGGTGTGGAAAGCCTGAAACGTGTATGCAGGTTAAATGGAGTTTAAGAAGCAATAACATTTTTTTTTTATTTTAACACTAAAATTATATTAAGAATATATAAGAAATTAATGTGTTGGTGTTTTTCATGTCTAGAAACACAATGGATAAGACATTAAGGCTTGTATCACTGATTCTTTTAACATATGCAGAATTGTTATTATTAAATACCTAAATTCATCAATCATAAATTATATAAATGGACTAGAAATGTCATATTTTCCTTTGGAACTGTGTAAAAACAGCATCAATACTGGCTCAAAACCAAAATAATGTCGACGCGATGTCTTTAAGTTGAAATACATATTTTCTCTCACGCGTATAAAAAACATTACAGTGGGAGGGGGAAAAAAAACATCTGAATCATTTTAAGGCTGAGGAATTGTGTGGTCTCACTGTTGTTTGCTGCTGTTTGGAGTCGAAGAAGCTGAAATGCACCAAATCGTCTTCGTCACACTTCACGTCGCCATGGGGGTGCCACGAGGCCCAGCTGCGCGCACCTCTCTGCTCCACGGGAAGTTTTGCATTGGGGGAAAAAAAAAGAGACTCCACACATCTGACACCTTAGCTGCCGTCTTCGTTCATCTGGTTTTTTTTTCCATTAACGAAAAGAGCTCGTGGACCTGCAGAGAAAGACAGAGGCGCGCCCACGCGTGCTTGTCAGTGCGCCCGCAGCGGGGGGTCACACCGAGAGCGAGGGATGCGTTCAGGGTGGGAAAAGTATAAATCCTGCACAGCTTCAAATGGATATAAATATTTTGGAGGCGCGTTTACTTGATAAGCTGTAACTATTGCGTCACCATCGTGTTTTATAGATCAGATGTCAGCCATTAATAAGGTGGTGGTGCTCACGTGACCATTCGACCAGTGACCCTTTGGCAAAAGAGCGTCTGGTTCAAAATCCATTTCAATAACTTTTGCAGTTCGTTACAGAGAGTGAACATCTGTCACGTGGCACAGGTGACTCAGCTTATTATAAAGGGAAAATGACACGTGACCCCGATTATTATTTAGTTATTGACATTGGTGGCTGCAGATTTGATTAAGCCTGCTACTTATTTTGCTCTTATTAATGACAATCCTTAATGTCCCACCAACCAGGAGATTCCTCACAGCCGCTGCAGACTAAAAGTAAATTATACAACCCATACACATCTATTTTTTGCCTTTATTTGTGCAGCTTTGTTGTCCTTGTTTCCAGCTGTTAGAAGAGTGTTTTATTATTATGGGTTGATTTGTTTCTTAATTCGCGCCAACTAAAGAAAAAAAACAGACCATGTGCATACCAGCAGGGGATATTTGAATAAAGACACACAGCACCTTAAATATCGCTATTGCTCTAAAAATAGTGTTTTTTTTTTATTCCTGAGGCGAAACTGGTCAGGTATAGTCTGTGTGAGTTAAAGCAGCTCGCGCAGCTCTCGGGCTCATTTATCTCCGTGCTGCACGAGCTTTGTTCGGGTGATTTTGTAACCTCCGCTAACTACCCTGAAATCACGCCCCGGTGGTTTACAAAATCACCATCAAAGGCGTGTTTGTTCCTCCCTGGTGTCCTCTTTTTTTAGACGCGGCCGCTCGCACGTTGCTTACAAGTCCATATTCTGGTGTAAACATGTTATCCTCGCGCGCTTTCATGCCTCTCAAACATCCACCTTCAGCCAGAGAACAAGGGATCAATATGTAAATCGACTCAGACTTTCAGCGCGATGCCTGCGTCCAGGAGAGGCGATAAGCTTAGAGAATAAACGGGAGTTAGTTAGGAGGCATAGCCGGGGATTATCCCAAACTTGCCCCGGGGTTTGGCTCTCCTGCGCGCAACCGGACCGGCGTCTGTTCACCGCGGCCGGATTGGACCTGCAGGGCCCCGGGGCGCAGACTGACAGGCTCCCCGGGGGCCCCCCAACGACTCGCTCTGGATGGAGATTACAGGGTGGTAACGCGGCTGGTATCTCTGCGAACATACAGGCACATGGAAAGAGGTGAGATGATCTCGGAGTGCCCGCGGCGGCAGCCATGCCCATAAAGATTGACGCTCGAGCCTCACACGGCTATCACACTCCCCGCAGAACACACACTCCCCAACCCCGTGTGATGAGCCGATACAAACCAACTTTGTTCAGCTGACAAAGAGGCAATTGTTGAAAGCTGAAAGGTCATTTTGCCTAAGGGCTCCGGTACAGCAAGTACAGCTCTAGAAGATAAAAACTGCCCTTCTTTAGTCGTATCTGCACTGAGGGGGCTTTGATAAACCTGCTCCTTGAAATCAACATGCTGATCTGGAATGAAATGAAAGCCCTGGGCTCTGAAAGTGGTTTTATCAGCCAACTCTTTGGACTTCCCCCCCCCCAGATTATACTATTAACATTTTTATTACGAAACTCACAATTCATTAGATGAGGTCCCATGAATGCACCACAGACACAGAAACGCTCAGATGTGAGATCATTTTATTTATTCTTTTAATTCATCGTATTGTCTCTCTCTCTCTGCATATATACATCATATAAATCGTCTCTAACAATGTAAAATCCACGTGATATTTTCCTTTTTTTGTTGTTGTTTTTGGTACAGCAGGTGTTTCCTATACGCACAGGTAAAGACAAAGAACAGCTAGCACGCAGAATATTTTTGATTTCGACCTCAAAGTGTTCATCATCTTGTCGCTTTGACCGGAATGCATCGTAAATCATGCATGTTGGTGTCGCAGGCAGGTCTGGTCATTAGTTAATACATTTACTGATGCTCTGGGTGGGACACACAATAAAAGAAAGTCAACAGAAACACAAGTTTTTGAGTCATTACAATCAGAAACATGAGAGTGAGGCTCAAAAATGTCAGATGTGATGACGGGAGATTGTCTTTCTTTGTTCTCTAGGGGAAACATCATCAGGATGGAAGGAAACAGAACAAAAATGCTGTTTTTAACCACTTCCTGTTTCAGTTCCTCCCCCCTTTCTCTTTACGACTGGCTGACGGCGGCAGGGGGTGCGGCGTTGGCCACGGCGGCGGCGGCAGCGCCCATGCGCAGCAGTTCCTTCCTCTGGGTGAGGATGATGTCGAAGCTGGACTGCAGGCGGTTCTGCTGCTCCTGGATGCGGCTCTGCAGGGTGCGGACCCAGCGGATCAGCGCCAAGCGGCGGTACATGGTCAGCTGCACCTGGTGCTTCTCCATCTCCTGGGCTTTGAAGCGCTCGCGGTCTCGCAGCGTCCACACCGCGTCCATCAGCTCTGGAAGCTCACCATCAGAGTCCGAGGACCGATCATCATCATCTTGCTCTTCAGCTCCTTCTTCCAGAAGGTTCCCGAGGTTGCTTGCTGTCAGCGACTTGCGGCTGAAGCTTCGGTGTCTTGCGGCCTGTTCTCTGTTGCTGTTTCTGGTCTGGCCGCTTTCCTGCGGGCTGGATTTGGGTTCACCAACCCCGATACGGTCCCAGCCTCCCATGAGCATCCCTTCGCCTCCACTGTCCAGATTGAGGGAGGACATGCTGCCGCCAGACCTGTAGCTAAACTCAGAGTCAGAGTCGCTGTCGCCCCATTCGTCATCTTTGTCCAGGTCCGCTTCGTCCTCCTCCTCCTCCCTTCCTCTGAAACCTGAGCTTTTCCTCCTTTGCTGCTCCCTTTTCTGCTTCTCCTCATTCTGGCTCATCACCCTTCTGACCTCTTCCTCCATGCGACCTTCCTCCGCTCCGTCAGGGGGCACCCGACCATACCCGTCATCCCCACTCTCAATTTCCGGCAGGGGCTCCAGGGGGCTCCAGCAGGGCAGGCGGGAGCGCGGTGACAGAACGCCTGAGTTGTGGTGATACCCAGAGGACGGCGAGGAGTTCGGAGGGTCACGTCCCAGCGGGCCTAAGTTGCGTGGACGAACTTGGTTTTGGTTTTCATCTCCTCCTCCATTACCTGTGAGGCCCTCGTCATCTTTGCCGGGCAGGAAGTTGAAGTTGCCATCCTTGTCGCACTTCCTGTTCCGCAGTGATGAGGAGGAGCCATTGTTGGAGCCTCCTTGCCCTCTGTAGGCCGAGTTCAGAGGCTGGTCCTGATGGTGAAGCATCACTGACCTGGACTGAGACTCACTGAAACGACAAGGACCAGAACAAAAGCGCATCAGAAGTCAGAGATACATATCCCATGACAACCAACGTCATGCTCCCTTTAGCTGCAGTGTTTCCCAGGAATCTCTGCTGCATGTTTTACTCTTCACCTTCCCCAACTTCCTGTCTGTATCTGAACTGTCACTGTCAAATCAAGGTCTTCAAGAAATAAGTATCTGGTGTTTCCAGAAAACAAATGATACCAAGGGATCAAAAGCACAAAGTGTTTTTCTCTTCTCTTGCTGAACTTCTGAGTCATAACGGCAACCCTCTTTAATGCAACAAGCTAATGAATTCACACTGCCCTCTTCCCTTTCTGCTCTGTTTTCCTGTCATTGCTTGATTTCCAGACAAAACATAGCTTGTTAATTAGGCTCTGTTCCACGGAAAACACTAAACCCCGTAAACAAAGCAAGCCTTCTGCACTGTCAGCTGCACCGTCTGACCGTTGGAAGTGACTCTGACAAATTTGACCCAGTCTATAATTAGAGTTTAAGTGCACATGTGAGCTGTGTAGACGATACATAAACAGGCCTAAGAAGCAGTGGCACACTGTGGAAAATGATAAAAAACGTCTTAACATAAGAGCAATCGGATATGCACGGATGAGTAAGAAACAACAACTGAAAACGGAGAAAAATGACAACGAGTTTGCAACTCACCACACCCCAAACACACACACACACACACAAACAAACAAACAAACACACACTCTGAATCGCACAACCCCTTGTTTATAATGTCTAGAACTACAGGCTGGTCTGCACACTCCACATCTATTAGCGTCAAATATTTACATGTCTCCTCAGAATGGAAATTTCTCTAATCCTGACTTCAGGCTGCTGTCAATCAATCCCCCTCTCCTCTCCTCTCCTCTCCTTCCTCTGCACGCGCGTTCACGTGGTGCTGAAGGACAGCGACCGGGAGCGCGCGTGCAGCAGGCACAGACTGATGCTTGACGATCACGAGGAGATGAAATTAAAAAAAAAAAAAACCAACAACCTGATTATTCGTGTAAAATTTGACACATTCGTCGCTGCGGAGGTGAATTTTAAAAGCGAGAATCAACTACAGGGTGTTAGAATAATGCGCAGTCCGCTTTAGATTCGTGCAGCCCATCTGTATTTTAACCATGCAAAGACATCAACACGCGATGGTGGGGGGGGGAAAGAGAAAAACAATACCAATATAGTTCTGCTGCTGGGCGGATGTTTCTTATCTGTAAAACAAGATGCCTGTCTTTGCACGGTCGACGGCAGAAAACGCAAAAAAGGCGACCGATGGCGCTCAATGGCTGCATCTTTACCGCTTAGTGATGGATGTAAGGCTTTAAAAAAAAAGCATAAAACACGACAGTTTTACATCCTAATCCATCCAGAGCAAACGACTAAGGTTAAAAAAAGGCTCGACGTTTCCTCTGAAGGTGATCAAATTAGACGAAAATGCAGAAAAAGCAGGATTTGTTTCACGCACGTCGGGCGTTATGTAACGCTCACCCCATATCAGTGCCGTCGCCTCTCTATCCCTCCTCAGTAAAAACAACCTCAGCGCCTTCCTTTCATCTCCTATTTGCTGGCTGAATAAGTCAAATGACGGACACACATCCGCGTGGGAACATTTGCATGAGGTTCTGGTTTGCTCTTACCTTTCTGCTGGTTTGCTGTTCGGTGGAGAAGCTGGACGCTGAGCCCTCCTCCGACCCTCCTATGTGATGTTTATCTTCCTCTTCCTCTCTCCTCCTCCTCCTCCACCTCCTCCCATCCTCTCACTGCACCGGTGGTTCTGGGAAAAAAATAAAAAAATATAAAGGGACTGTCTGACTAATAACACTTCCTAAACTGGGCTGGGGCTGCAGGGAAAGGGAAGCAGTGGAGAATGAGTAGAAACAATGCGAGGACAGAGGTGGCTGTAATGTTCTGTAATGTTCCTGTGACGACTCTGTTGTTTCGCTGTAGGTCTGAACGCGCAGCCACAGGTCCAGCGGCCACATGACGCCACGGTCTTAATCAGATCCCACGGTCACACACTGGGATCCTGATCCTGTGTCAGTTCAACTCGGCCCCGTGGCAAAAATCACAATACTTCACCATACTTCTGCTGTGCTGTGCATCTATGTCCTACATGTTATAACACATAATGCAGTTAAATCTGAGCTAAATGTGTGCAAAAAGTTCAACTTTGGAGGGTTTAAAACCCTTTTAACATGTAAAATCAGCACACAGACATTTAATAAATGTTTATAATGTGCTATGAAGTAATTGTTCACAGCTACAGTGATATCTTTAAGTTAAATCTGGGCTAAGTTTGTGCTAAAAGTCATATTTTAGGGGTGTTAAACTTTACTTTCACCTACTTGACATGTGTGATCAGTACACCTATAAGTTTATGGTTGCCCAGAAAAGGGGCCAACATTATTAAACACATTAAAATCTAGTTATAGAGAGTTAGAATTTATGAAATGTTTGTATGCTGGTTATAAATGCTAACTAGTTTATATCTAATCCTGTAACGTAGGCTGCAGATGTGCATTTGTTTTATGGAGGCGTTTCAGTATTTATGCATTATGAAACATATACAGCCAGTATTGTGAGAGCTCACACAGTGGATTTTTAGCATTTTCTGCATATTTTCATGATATGATTTATTATGTTTGTAAGTCTGTATTTGTTGCTTCACTCTGTGGGGACTATAAAGTTAAAGATCCCCATCAGACACATTTTAACACAGTAAATGAAAATATAATTTGGGTCTTATGATTTAAAACCCCCATAAAAAAAAATTAAATCACAAATTTAATATCGGTGAAATTACACCCACTCATGCTTCCTTTGTGAAAAATCCATAATCTATTAAGGAGTTACATAATGAACTACAACTGGCTCCCAAACTATCTGTGATGTATCGTAATAGGATGAACGCACGCTCAAATGTATTTGTATGGAAAAACCTACTTTCATCATAAGAGAAGCAGTGAAAGACTGAAGTTTTAACAGACTTATGACTTAAAGGGGGGACTCACTGTTCATTTCATGTTGCTTTCCCCTGATTGAACTCAACAGGCCGGGGTGACCCTCATCCTCTGTCGGCGGCCCAACAGCATTCTGGGAAACAGAGGAAGCCACACGGCGAATTTGAGGTAAATGCTTTCTGGTAAGTCAGCAAACACACTGACATCAGGCGGAGTGTCACAGGACGAATCTGTGCGTTATGTCTTCACAGCATCACCAGATGTCTGCGATTACAGGTGTGCTCAAAGGCACCAGAGCTGTCACCCACAATGCAACGCTGACAGGCAGCGTAATACCTCCAGTCGCTGCAAAGGGAGGACTGCAGGATTTGTTGCAGTGTGATATCTCTCCGAACTGGTGACTGGCTGCTTTTGTGATTGTCAGTCTCAGATCTAAGGGCATGGCAGTTGAATAAGTGTGTGTGTGTGTGTGTGTATTTTCCAGAGGTGTGTGTGTGTGTGTGTGGTATAGAGAGGCTACATCAGACAGACTTAACAAGTGTTCAGTGTCTCTCGCTCTCTCTCCGTCTCCACCCGGCTCTCATCCCCCTGACATGTCGTCGCTGGCGGCAGAAAAAACCTTGCGCCCTCCTCCTTCTTCTCTCCACACACACGCGCACACACACACACACATCTATCCCTATCCCCCCCCCCCCCCTCTCCTTCAACAACATCCCCATTCAAGTGCATCAGCTCCAGGCATCCTTCCTCCCTCACTCCCCTCCTCCTCTCCCCATCGTTCACCAGTAGCCTAAGCACATAAAAAATACATCAAACAGAGCCGTCCGCCCAAGGCCTCGTCACACGCAAAATCATCTCTCCCTCCATCTCTCTCTCTCTCTCCCTCCCTCCAAAAAAGAAAAAGAAAAACCCAAGTTACAAAAGACAACTACAGAGGACACTGATGACGGAGAGATAGGCTGAACTCGGTGGACTGAGGGTCGTCTGTGAGGCCTCCTGGGGAAAGACAGATTATTGCAATGTTAACACTCACTGCTCTCTCTCCCCCTTTCACACACGTAAAGAGTAAAAAAAAAAAAAAAAAGCATGACTTACCTTGTGCATAATAAGACCTTGTTTGAATTGTACACAGCCTGCAGCGCCATGACCCACTTCCCTCAGTTCGGCTCCGCATCTGCTCTAGCACCAGTCTCGGCTGTGACAGTGGCCGAGGGCGTCCTGCAGCACCCACGGGCTACACTGTCAGATCCCCGGCGCCGAGATGCACACAGGCTGCAAAGACGAGCCTGCTGGACCTCCAAGCTCACAGCCAGGCCGCTTCGGAAAAAAAATAAATAAAATCAACCAAATCAACCCAGACGTGCTAAATTGAACCGCTAATCCAGCACGGGCTCGCTTTTGCACACTAATTACACACTTTTATTTTAGGCGTAGATGTGAGCAGACACAAACACACATACAGTGCGTACGTCATGACACAAACACACACACACACACACACACACACGCACACACACACACACACTCCCTTTGGGTGCTTGCAGCTCATGTTTCTCTTCAATTATTCCACCCTCTGCCCTCTCTCCTCCTCATAATCTGAATAAAGCCAGATCCGTGTCCTCTAGATATTTAGAAGCCGGGGCCTCGATGCCAAAACATGTAACCTTCCTCCTCTTTCAAGTGTGGAGTGAATTGGGAGTTCAGGGATGGGAAGGGGGAGCGAGGGGTGCGGTGGGGGTGGGGGTGGCTTTAGTGCAATGACCTCGTAATTCCCTCACGGGGGTTAAACAAAGTTGTGAAATTCAGTTTGGAGAAGCTGGTGTAGATGCACAGAAAGAGAAAGGAGAATTATGCCAAAGCTGCGTCGCTCTCCAACTTGCAGAGACTTTATTCCTATTAAATTCTAATTAGGATTGATTTCTTGACCCTGCAAACAGACCCTAAAGGATTCGGAGTCAAGTCTTTATCTCGATTAATTGCATCGTAATGGCTCATGGATAATGACAGACGCAGCTCCAGCGCCAAAACCATATTACTCCTCTGCCCGAAGCCCTCCTGGCTCTTAAGGCTTCACAGAAATCACGTTTTTGGGACTTTCAGTTCTTAGACAAACGAACAAAACAGAGGCGTAAACGCTTTGACAAAAGGTAAAAAAAAAAAAAAAAAATGTAATCGCTGCTTTCACAACACCAGGATTAAGCCTTGCCCGCCTGCAGGTACAGCAGCTCGCTGTAGGCGGGGCCCACCATGGGGTTCATTCCAGATCCTCCTGGCGTTGGCCCCTAATGATGTGTAATGGGGCCTCCTGCGCCCATTCCTAACCCCAGGACCTCCTCCTAATCACCGTGGCTACTAATGAGATGGAGAGAGATGAAAGGGCTCGTTAGAAGACCCTCCCTTTAATGCCGGCCTATTATTAGCCACTTAGCAAATCATTACTCTCTAAACTGCAATTAAACAGAGGAGGAAAAAGTGAAATAAGGAGCGAGAGGAGTCCTCCAGTGTGGAGATCTACAGCGAAGGTGGAGAAAGTGGACTCGCTTCAGCGTTTACAAGGTTCCCTGCTGCGACGAGGCCACAAACAACCAGGAACGAAAGCACATGTGAATTTCTGCTATCGTCTGTGTATCGTGATCTTAAATCGCCTGTGACGCTGGTTACAGTGATTCTGGTTTGTGATTTCCTGGGATTATTGCTTTTTTTTAAACACTTTTAAAGTCAAGTAATGTAATAAGGTGTGTGTGCAGGGAGAGGTCTGCTGTAGAGAGGTGACTTAAGATGGGATGAGCAACATCTCATCATCAACAGGCCTGACATCACTGTGCAGGAAAGGAGGAGGACAGAGATTTAAGATAAATGCTAAATGCTAACATCGCTCGGTTTCCTGTTTGCATGCAAGCATTCATCTTGAGAGCAGGAACATGAGAGTTGGACAGTTTGTTTGAACATTAAGCAACAATTTGAGAGGCAGTATTAGATTCAGTGATAAATCTATTGATATGTAACATCAGAAATGAGAGCTTTGGCTCAGCCTGACTAATTCTGACAAAAAGAAATTAGAAGATAGAGAAGTTAAGTTACAGCAAATGATTCTACAATCTCAAATCTAAGATTATTTTGACTTTAACGGTCTGATATTTATATTTTAAGTACCGTCCAGTCACCCTGCTGACCACCTGAGGTCTGAACAGACAACTCTGACGAGAGACGACAGAAGTAATGAGAGCAATGTCTTAAAATACACTTTTATTTACAACATATAACAAACGCATTTAAATCATCATACAGCAAAGCCCTAACCATTAAAAACAACAAATCAATTCTATTTACACGATAAAACATTTTAGGCGGACCTCAGTCAGAGAGTCCGAATCGAGTCAAGTAAGATGGGACGCTGCTGAACACAGCACGGCGTGTGTGAGGGGAAGTCGGACGATGAGTCAGTGGTGCTCTTTAGTTTGCCGCTGTGAGGCAACGTAAACATTCAGACACATACAAGCTTCTGTGTTTGTGTTTCGGCTGGTATCCATCATCTTAACGCCTCCTTTACTTTAAGCTCCTGGTGGCTGGTGGACCGTCAGATCTGACCTTTATCAGTGTGCTCCTCAGCTGATGATGATTGTTCAAGTCAGTGTGTGTTGACCTCAGTGGTCCAGGAAGCTGAAGATGCTCCTCTGGGGTCCTTTAGTCAGCGCCGCAGCAGGTTTGTTCTCCCTGCAGATCCTCTTTGCTGCAGGGTTCACGGCCCCCACTGGCCCCCTCTTCTTTACCATCTGAGGGTCAAACGCGCCCAAAGTTAAAACTTTATCAGCACTAAAAACACACGCGTTGATGAGCACTGACAAAATGATCGCAGGCGCTGACAAAGAAATGTGTTAACTTATAACTAATGTGGTCAAAAACATGTAAATTGTAAAAGCAACACATTGGTTTTCGCGTTTGAACTTGACGGCGTCCACCGGGAGCCGTGGGCTTTGGCTCCACCTAGTGTCTCAAACGCAGAAGACATCAGGCCAACGACTTCACCCATCACCACTCACATGACTGTCACACGCAGAAATCGCTGTCCAAGATCTTTGGAAACTATTTTGTTTTTGTGCTTATTTTAGACCAGCGGCATCTTGCCAAAGAGACGAGACCAACAGACGGGATTGGGAAACAAAAACACAAGACTGATCCTGTTTCTGTTCGAGCAGCTGCAACCAAAAATATCAGATTTTGTCCGATTGGCTGGACAGAGGACAAAGTTAAGACAGTTGAGTGAGACGAGTCTGCAGCACCACGAGCGTCTGAGATCCCCACATCAGTGCAGCTGTTTGGCTTCTAGCTGCTATGATGGTTTACGCAAGTTTGCAACATGCAAACTGTGATTTGCAGCGCGAGATCATTTCCCCCCCTTTTCACACCTACGCGAGCGCTCAGCACATCGCGGAGAACACGTTTTAAAATCGACGCACGAGCAAACCAGAGCGCTCATGCATCGGCCGTGTGCGCGCTGACGATAGGCGGAGCAGCCGTTAGTGAGGCTTATTAACCGGTTGCTATTTAACTTTGTGGTGTGAGGGGAAAAGAAGAGGGAGCTCCAAATTGGAGTTCAAAAATTGGATTTGCAGGATTTTGCGATGTTTTAAAGCAGCATTTCAATGAAAACAAGTGACTTTTGGGAGCGACGGCGGACGTCAGTAGATACTAGACACTGGAATTATAACTTTTGAAAGGTCAGGATTCAAGTAATTCAATCCAGGATATTGGGAATTCACATTGTTCATATGCAAAATCAAATCTCACCATCAGTTTCCCGTTTTAAGACTTTATGATGCCCTTTTCTTTTATCCGTTGCACTCGTGTTTGTGTCTTTGGCAGCTGCTCTGATATAATGACAAAAACATCCTTTTCAAGCTTTGTTTGATTAGAGTAAACCGAACTTTCAGCGTGAAATAAGACTTTGACGAAGCCCTTCAGTGCGTCACAGATACTTTGGATATTCAGCCGCGTGTAACAGCACCGATGCAACATGAACACACTGAGTAGTTTCATTTGGACGCCATTAAGCTCTTTCCCCATTCGCTCAGTGGCGCTCATCTTTTCCCCTCACCTGTTTCTGAGGAGCATCCGAGGACGAGCTGTCTTTCTCTGGAGACAGAGTCTGAAACAGGAACCCTCTGCTGTTCCTGGGTGCCAGAGGGTTGCCCTCCGAGATCGAAGCCAGCTTCTGGAGGACGGAGCGAGGCTGACTCAGTAGTGAACCTCTCCTCACCTGGGAGGAATCAATAAAACACACGTCTTGGAGTGACCTTGTGCAGTTCACAGAGAATACGTGATGAACTTTGAGCGGTTAAATATTTAAAGGGCCGACATCCACTCGCACACCGCTCAATCTGTAGCATTTTAGATTCTTTTAAGTGAGGTTTTCAGGAGGAAAGGCAGGAAACAGTTTTATTCTCCACTGGCCACACTGAAGCCTTACACCTGACGGCTGCCGCTCTGCCAAACAGGCTGGTACAGTAAACAAACATCTCAGTTAAAGTATCCGGCTGCTGATAACATGGATATTAGAGTTATAATCAAAACATTTAAGATGAGAAATGCCCTTTAAACCTGAGAGTAAAACATCAGATTAGCTTTAGTGTAAACTGATAAAAGACTATAAATACAATTCAGAGTGTGTTTTAACCCCCTTTTGTCCATTTTTCCACAATTCCTGCAGCTTTCAACACCTGGCAGTTATTTCCTATTTCCTGCATGTTAGAAGAGGGTGACGGCAGTTGAAAGACACAAAAACAGAATTGGATTTCAGAGTTTTAGTGAACAAACACTGCAGTTATACATGAACAGCTATTATATATATTATATTTGAAATTTGACAAGTTTAAAACTATTTCCAATAAAATTCGAGTGTCTGTGTCTCATAATGTGCAGAAACAGGCCGTAAAAAGGAAACTTTCCCCACCGCTGTGTGTGTAGTGGGAGCGAAGCGGCTGCTTTGCGGGCTTCTGGGACATTCACAACTGAAATTACCGTAATAACGTCTCAGCTTTCAGAAACCGCCGACACATTCGGAGTTAAGGGGTTAAACACATTTGGTGTAAACGAGCTCCAACAGAGGAATGAGAAGAAAGAAAAGCAAATAAAACCATTTCAGAACAATCAGGGATGAAAGAGACGCACCTGTAAAGGCTGTGAGGGTCTCTGAAAGGGGTTGACAGCTGCTGAGGGCTTCCTCTCTGGTTGTGGTGCCACAGTGGACTCTTTGGAAAGTTAGGGAGTGAAGCAGTTTGTTCATCATCAGGTTTTATTAATCATCAAATGTTTTAAATCTTGACACACCAACAAAAACAACAAGAACGCAAATAGTTGAAAACGCCCTTTAAATCTGACTAACGTCCTGTTTCAGAGCTCACTTTGTCATCTGAATCTCGGGACGTGGAGTGGCCGGGAACAAACACTCATGAATATTTCATGTGGCCACTCAGTTCCAGTCACATTTCTCTGCCTGGGAACAGAAGAATGCCACAGCTGTCGGGAAACGAACGCTCTGAAGCAACTTGTCATTTAGCAACGGCGGCCCTGGCAGCGCTTTCTGCTCCGTGTCCTGTTTAGTTTACTTTGCTGGGACACGTGCCAGTGTTTTGGTGCAATCTGTGTGTGTGTGTGTGTGTGTGTGTGTGTGTGGCTCTGGTTTATCTCCAAAGCTCTGTCACACATCAGGTGATGTTACCAGCAGCGCTAAGCAGATCAGTACGCATAAACCTGAGCAGCTAAAACTCAAAGATTAGACTCAAATGTGCAGATCCGGGACCTGTTCATCACACCTGCATCATTTGTAATCTTGAACCCGCTGCCATGCTGCGTTCACTGACACTGAGTGAAATCCTTCCCTCCTCTCCAGCTTGTTCTATAAGCACCAGCTGGGATTTTAAGAAACTATCCTATTTCCCATCAGGCATTTGGGCTGATTCTACTCTGTTTATTACTTTTAAAGCTCAGATATTCCACTTTTAGACACAAAGGAAAATTCGTATTGTTGTTTCATTTTTAAGGCAGGCTCTCTTGACACGAGTCCTCGTATCAAACTGACCTTTTCTCTGCAGAGTCTTGGCAGTCAGTTTCTTGGCCAGCTTCATGAAATGACTGTCTTCCTCTCCAATCTTCTCATCGTCTGCATCCAAGTCTTCCCCTTTCTTGGCGTTCTGTTGGGACTGTGAGAAGAGACGCAGATGAAGGAATGAAGACAGAAACAACAACAGCCCGTTGCACAGTTTTCTTTTTTAAACTCGTCATAAACAAACAAAGGCAACGCAGTCCTTCGCTGGTATCTGCGCGCAAAACATCCCACGACCTACCTGCTCTCTGAGCCACTGTTCCCTCTCCAGCCTCTCTTTCCTCCTCTGGACCTCAGACTGGTCCACGTCATCATCTTCCTCCTCTTCCTCGCCGTCTGCCCCCATCCTATTCAAGTTGAAGCCATCATCTGGGGGGAGAATGCAGGAACAAACTCTGAATGGGTTGTCGCAGCAACTCTAAGGGAAGTTTGTGGAATATAAACAAGACTCTCTCTTCTCTAAAATACAAAGTTAATGTGGAATTCGTTTGGGAATGGCATTCAGTCCCTCGTCCTCGCAACTCACCGATATTTTTCCAACGGAAACGGCGAGCTCGTCCCGGGCCGTCAGAGTGCAGGTCGCCGTCAGCGAGGTAACGCTCCTGGTAGAGCCTCAGCCGGCGCTTGTCGTCGTCCATCACCTGTTTCCTGTTGGAACATTTTCATCTGTTTAAAACATCAAACTGCAAACATGACATGCACCATGCATTACTGTCATTATTTAGATATTAAAAGGGAAATTTTGGTATTTTTCAACCAAGGTTTCCAGGTTCCAAGTGAAATGAGATCTGTTACTCACATGTGGATCTTGTTCACCTGGTCCTGCAGCTCCTCATCAGAGGGAAGGTCCTCCAGAAGCTCCTCCTCCTCGTACTCGCTCCCTCTGTCTCCGTCCTCGTCGTCGCTGCCCAGGTCGCTGCCTGACAGCTCGGCCTCAGAGTCCACGTAGTCCGCCAAATGCCTGCGAACAGGGAGCGGAGAAGCATTATAAACACGAGACTGTGTGGATTATCTCAGTACAACGATGAGGAATGATCAGAACATTTAGTTCGACTTTGTTTCGACACTTACATCATCTTCTTTTTCTTAACCCGGTGCGGAGCAAACACGGCCTGCATCTCCTCCTCTTCTACGTCGTCGTCCTCACCAGCTTCTTCCACACCTTCTTCTTCATCGTCATCCTCTCCACTATCCTCCTCCTCCTCCTGTAAACCAGCAACTCACCTGTCATTTGCTTTGTAAACGCACATTCCCGGTATGTTATTCACATAATGACGTGGACCTTTTGTAGCCAAGAGACCGCGAGGGCCGTGTTGACCTGATCGTACCTGTTCACTTAGACTTTCCACATCCGACAGAAGCCTGAACTCGCAGTTCTCCTCCTCCTCCTGCTCTGGCTTTGTTTTACTTTATACAGAAGAACAAACAAATAAATGAATATACTCCATCCATTACTGAGCTTAAGTATTAAGTAAAAACATGCAAATATAGACACGAATACAAACGAGCTGTTTTATAAATTATAACACGATCAGACACAGAAACATCTTTTTTATTAATGATTTCGATTGTTTCAGGTGTCCGTTACTCACCCGCCTTGTGCAGGCGAAGCTGTGCGAGCAGAACCTAAAACAGGCAGCAAATGAGACAAATCTAAATACTGATCAACTGGAAACAAGACGATTAAAGACAGATGCTCGCGACACATTTTAAACCTCAGCAATCTGAACTTTCTTCGATCTCAGGTGCTCACAAATAAAATACACTGCGCATGTGTTCGCATAGTAAATACAAAGGGCAGCACGCTCGTTTACCTGGACTAGGAAATTTCCCTGAGCACAGCCCCAGCAGCTGATCCATGGTGTTGTCAGATCCTTCATCCTGCCTGCTCCCCTTACTCTTGTCTGTTTCCATCTGTTCCTCTCCTGCTTGCGTCGGTGGAAACGCCCCGGAGCACAGCCCCAGCAGCTCGTCCTCCTGTGTTGCTCCGAGGCCGCCGTTCCGACCCGAGCCGCTCTCCACTGTCCCGAAAACACCCGAACACAACCCGAACAGCTCTCCCATGTTGGCATCCATGGCGTTTTCATCCAGGCTGTCCGGGATTAGCTGCCTCTTGTGGGAGCGAGGAGCGCCGGGGCGCGGCCCCACGTTGAGGAAGCCGTCTGCATCCAGTAACTGTGAGTGGGTGTCGTCCTCCAGAGAGAAGCGACCTTGAGAGTCTCCTCCAAGACCGGGGCCAGAAGCTGCGCCGCCAAGGGGCCCCGAATCTGCTCCTGGGGACGGAGGCGCATACAAGTCCTGGGAGTCCTCAACAGGGAGGCAGAGAGAGGGCTCAGAGAGTTTCCCTGAACTCTGGAGGAGGGAAGAGATGAGATTTCAATATTTAATCATGAAGTACAAAATGTGAAAAATAAACACTGAAAGAATTTTGTTTGTTTTTCTTTGTTTTAAAGTTTCCTTCCCCTGTTTTTATTTAATCCAATCAACTTTATGTTGCCTTGACTTCTGCTGTTTTGTGTAGCTTCTATTAGCTTCTGATCATTTCTGCACACTCAAGTTTACTTGCATCAAGACATTTGCATATGCACGTTTGTCTTTTATACTGGTTGTGTCACTTAATGAGCAAACAAACCTACCTACGAATGAATCTGACTGAACTGAGAGGCATTTGTTTAAACCTGGGCAGGTGTGGAAGAGTTCAGAGGTAAAGACTTGTATCTTACCTTGGAGGCAGAGCCGAGGAAGCTGGGCCTGAACAGGCAGGGAGAAGGGGAGCGGAAAATGGACGAGCTGGAGACGCTTCTTCCTGCGGAGCGCTGGTGATTGACAGGCTGGTAGGAGGTGATCATAGATGCTGCGAGCTCAAAGCTGCTGTTGTGGCTGTTGTCCTTCACCAGGGACAGAGAGTCGTCCTCCTCTGCACACGAGGAGGATGAGAGAGTGAGGAGGGAGGGTACAGACGTGGTAAACACAAACACAGTAGGACTCCACTCTGCTCACCTATCTTATTACTGTCCTGTCCAGAAGGGCCAGATCTTCTCACACCATCACTGCAAAACCAACAAAATAGTGAATATTAACCTTTAACACTGATTCACACGCGGTGTAAATGCACAGAACAGACGAATATGAAACTACAACAGTGACTTTACAAGTTTCTTCCCCACTTACAAAGTTAAAATGTACAAAAAAAAAAATCAGTAAATAAACAAAACAAAACAAACAAAAGCAGAAACTCTGAACTGCTCCTACCTGGTGCGAGAGCAGGAGTTGCCTGGGAACAACATGAGTGTGCCATCTGTGTTAACTAGGTCAGGAGTTGGTGAGGGTCCATGCAGTGCTACGGGAGAAGGGCTCCTGATACTCTGGGCCACACTCCCGTCCTCTTCCTCCTCCTCCTCCTCCTCCGCCGCCTCAATATCATCACCTCCCAGTAAGTCATCTACACCCTGGTAAAAGACAAGATCGAGTTTGACATGAGAGCAAACGGATAAAAGCACAAACGTTCATTTGATTGTTGTTTTTCTAATGTGGGACAAACATCCTGTTACCTCTTCCTCCTCAGACTCATCTGTCATGTCCTCCTCCTCCTCTTCCTCCTCCCCACAGTCTTCATTGTCCAGGCGATTCAGCTCGGCCTTGCGAGCCCTCTCCTCCTGTCTCCGCTGGGCCATGGCGAGCTGCAGGCGCTGCTTCAGAGTCAGCAGCTTCTCTCCTGCGAACAGGGGGACAGCAGAGGTCAGTCATGCCAGGAAGGCAACCAAATTATAAAGTTAGTACTCGTGCACCTCTGTCTTCTACGATCCTGCACGTACTGTTTCTAAAAGAAGTCACTTCCTCACTGTCTGAAGTCTAAAAACGCTCTAAATTCCCAGAAGTCACACCTGGTTTGGTTGCCACAGGCTCCTCTGCTCCCTCTTTGACAGTGACAGCGATTGACTCAGTGTGCAGCTCCTCCTGACCAGACGGCGTGCTGTCTTTGCGGATGATGTTGAGCTGCATCGTACGCTCTCCATGAGGGCGTGCGGGCGCCTGGACGTGACGAAGGTAACGCTCCTTTAAGGCCTCCACGCCTGGTTGAAGGAGAGAGGTAAACAGAGGATCTGGACTGTTTATTCTGAATTATGATACATTCTCAATCATCTGCTCTTGTTCCTCGAGCCTTGCTGAAATCCTAAAGGAACCGTCACTCACCTGGGTTGAGCTGCGGAGGCTCGAGCTGGACAAAGGCGCCGTCATCGGGACACAGTTTGGCGACAGGTGGTGGGTCCAGTCCAAGCTTCTTCAGCATGGCCAGTTTGTCCTTCTTGGGATTGGTGGGCTGCTGTGCTGAAGGCTCTGCTGTAGCTGGATCTGGGCTCCCACACTGAGCAGCCAAAGGCTCCACTACCGTACCGGCTCTGGGCTCTTTATGCAGGGTCTCAGAGTCAGACTCCACTGTGGCCTGGCTGTGCTCCGAAGCTTCTTCTACAGAGTCAGAACTACGTCTCACTACTTCATCAGCTGTGGCCGACTCCTGCAGACTCTCAGACAGATAGAGCATTGGCCCGGATTCCTGGTCGGGATCAAGACTCGCACCTCCGTCCGTGTCCTGGTTGGGGCTTTCCCGCTGTGGGGATGAGGTGGCAGCAGGGTGAGGAATGGGCTGCATCTGAGTGGAGGAGAAGTCCTTTGACGGAGAAGAGTCCTGCTCTGTGGAGGGCAGCAGGGGATCACTGGCCGGGTCGGTGGGAGGTGGAGGAGCTGACGGCGTCTCCAGCATCACAGCCGAATACTTTGTAGATCTAAAAAGAGCAAGATTATCATTTATTAATATTAAGTTTATTATGGCAGCCTCGAGACCTTTGATTTAACATTAACACATCTGTTATGTCTGTCTTTACTTCAACAGCGCCATGGCAGGACCCGCCGGCCTGGCCCTCTTCTTAAAGAACTGGTCGATGGTCTTCGGCTCAGGGATGTGGTAGGGGAGGCCCAGCGTAGACTCTACAAAGACAGAGGAACGAGTCAATGATGCAGTCAGTAGCTCCTCTTTTCAAAAGACTCAACCACACTCTTCAAATTATGATCAAACTGACCTCTGACCAGCCTCTGAGACTCGCTGTGGAGCTGCTTCATTGCCTCTTTGCTGGCGCGTGCAGCTTTCCTCTCCTAAAAACATCACATGTTCTCAACACGAAGCCACTTTTTCATTTTTGGTTTTCCATCTGACAGCATTTGGAATTAAAACAAGCATTTTGGCACTGCATACCGCACGCTGGGGTTTCTGTGGTCCCTCTTCTTCATCTTCATCCCCCTCCTCATCCAGGAGAGGATCCTGCAACGTTATTCAATACTGATTACAAAAAGGCCTTAAGTCACGAGATGGCGATGTTTAAGTATTAAAGGGTCGATTTGGTTTGCAGCAATCATCTTTTTCGATTTACCTCTCGCTTTTTCATCTTCTGCTTGACTGCAGCTCTGATGGCCTCCAGAGACTCCTCTTCCTCATCGTCCAGACCAGTGTCAAACAGGTCTGTGTCGCCCAGCGGACAGCCGCTGTCATTCAGAGCCCGAGGGAGAGGCGCGTTCTGGGGAAACAGGTACAAAGTTATTTTTAATAATAAAACATGAAACATATTAAGAACCTTTTACTATAACAATCACTAAATTATGCTTCTGCGTAGTTCAACATGTCTAAAATGTGGTACTTTGTGTTGACGCTAACTCTCTTATCCGATGATCTGAGTGTTTAGCATTAACTTGTACATATTTCCATAAAGATTAAGGATCCAAACATGAGACTGTGAAACAATTACATAACTATGTAAAACTATTAAGTGACATGTGAAGCAATAGAACACTTATCACAACATTTGACGTATTTCTAAATTGCTGTTTGCAAAATAAATACAATTTTCCCCTCCACGCATTTGAGAGTACACTACAGGAAGCTTGATGGACCCTATACAAAGAGATAAAACACAAACACAGTTGAGAGAAAAACCAAAGTGCACTGACCTCATTCATTTCTGAGAACCTCTCCTTCTTCTTTAGTTTTTCCACAGCTTTGCTGCGCTTCTCCTTCTTCTCACGATGTCTCTGACTCTTCTCCCTCTTTTTCCGCTCCTTAGCCGATTTCCTTTCCTTCCTCGGCTCCTCCTGCTGCTCCTCCGTTTCTCCACATTTCTCCTGCTCGGGCTCGCTGTCTTCGCTGTCGATGGGAGCACGGCTTATTCTCTTGCTCTTCTGTGCACCCCTTTCTTTCCTCTCATCCTTCTCTTCCGCCTCCCCGGTCTCCATCTCCTCTCCACTGGAAGCAGACAAGACGAGTGCTTCGGTCATGTGTACGCTGCTCTCCGCAGCTGCCTCCTCGTCCTCGCTGTCACTGTCTCTGATGGCATTACGATGAGGCTTTCTGTGGACTGTGATGTCTTCGTCGTCATCAGAATCTGAAAACAAAATAAAAAACGGCCATCCCGAATCTTACTTTACATCAATTATGTTGTTGCTGCTTATTCTTCAAAATAACTGTCTCAGAGAAAAAGTACTTGCAGTCAGAGCCTTGAGACGCAAAACATTTTGTGATGCAAATGAAACAAAAGCTTCACTGCTGTAACTGAATAGTGTAAATGTAACATGTTTACTCATTTACACAGCAAAGGCAGGTCTAACCCCGTCCATTGTTGTGTTACGTTACCTGGGAGCTCCTCTCCGGTGTTGGCCGTCTCTGCGACCACCTCCTCTGCTGGAGAGCCCATCCCGCTGTCTGAATCACTCTCTGCTACAGTTTGGGGCACAGCTGGGAGCCCTTCAGCCTGGGTACAATGACAGAAAACAGAATTCACACATCATGAAGTGCATTTTAAACAACGTGGGGGCACTGCAGTCTGTTTGGTCTTGTAAAAACACGAGGCTCCACATTCTTTTGCAAAGCAGCTTTAATCTAAGGTATAATCTTACCAAATGTTGGTACTCAGTATTACTTGTACTGTGTGTGTTGCGCTCCAACTACTTTAATTAAATCCAAAACATGCTATGTACCATGCTGAAACAGCTCATATCGTCCCAACTCTTTGCGAAACTGTTTCAAGGTACCAAAGTGGTTCACTTTGCCAAGTTAACAGGGTCGATCCTTTGATTTAAGGCAACCAAATGGCTGTGTAATTATAACAGTGGCGCTCCGCAATAAACCAAACAATGAGCACGTACGTTAGCTAGCACAATACTGCCTCCTTTCACCGTCTGCATTGGCTTAGCTATGCCATACACGAATGAAACGTCGCAGACACGAGGGACTGTTTTCCGGGAGTAAACCCCCAGATCACAAAGTGCTTATATTTATTATATATTATATCTGAACAGAGTTTAATGCAAAGTAAGATGCATTTAATAGACGAGACCACGCCAAGACGACAACTACCGTCCCAACCGGCTAACCTAGCAAGCTAGCTAACTGGCTAACGCTAGCAACATCTGCAAATACTCATTTTTTTAAAAAAAATCTGGAAAACTTTAAATCTTTGCAGGTCCCCCACTTTACTTATATCTAACGCGAGAATGCGTGTCAATCTAAAACTTCCATGATACATGTTCAAACCAGCTGCTGATGTGTGAAAGTGTTTCCTCACCTGTTGTTGAGAGAGCACCAGGCTCATCTTTGTCCGCCGACTAGTTTACCCTCTTTCGTAAATTAAACGAGCGGAGACAACACTTCGTGGAAACTCGGCAGCCGCAACAGACGTCGAAGATTAAATGTCTGAGCGACAAAAGCTATTTTAGACTTTGCAGGCACATTTAGAAAGTGTTTAGTCGGGCTGCTTCTCTTCCTCCCGCCTGTTCTCTAAGCACCGAATAGAAATTTTGATCTTTCGCGCGCCGTGACAGCTGGCCCGCAGTTTTTCGTCACCGAGGTGTCAATCGACCCGTTCCCGCGATCCCATTGGTCTGTCTGAGGCATTTGTACCCTCCCAGTTTGACGACACAGCTTGGCGAGAGCTGATTTTAAATACCGGGAAAGCTAGGGCGGGCGGGGCTGAGGGTATTTCTCTGCAGAAGTAAGGGTGGTTAAAGCCAAGAAAGGTCAGGTGACAGGTCATTTCATCTTTGCTTAGTGAAACAACCTACATTAAATAGTTTTGAGACATAATAATAAAAATAATAAATTAAATGTATGCGGCGCTTTACAAGAGACTCAATAATTTCAATATGTGGGATATAGTAATATAGAAAAACACTACAAGCATATGGAGACTTACAAACATGCAGCATAACAGAATTTACCAAGCGATTATTACCATGACTTGTGTTATGTTATGTTATGTTATGTTATGTTATGTTATGTTATGTTCATTCTTTGCCAAGCAATACCACTTCAGAATTTAAGTGTTAAGTGCATATTCAAACCGCAGTGAGGGGTACATTTTGTTTATAATACTAAAATATACTTTTACTTAAGATAATCTACTTAAGCCAAGGGTCTGATTCTAGTGGTGAAATAAATATTCTGATCTTTTTACTTGAGTTAAAGCAACAATAGAACAGTGTGCAATAGTCTGTTACCAATAAAAGCATCAAGATGTGCTTAAGGTACCAAATACAAACGCTTCACTTTAAGGTTACAACTTGTAAATGGCTGAAACTGGTAGATAAATCTATTATAATGCATTTTGCATTCGTAAATAGTGTAAAGTGTAACGTTTACTCCAGTAATTCGGCAACTCGACTAAATTCGCAGCTTCGACTAAACTGAATATTTGCGCAATGAATTAACTGCACGCAATAAATGTGGTGGACAGTTATCTGTAAAGAAGCAGCATACAAATTAGTTATAGTGGTGTACTTAATATATTTCACTCAAGTACTACTTGTACTTAAGTGCAGTACAGCTGATACACATGTATCTGCATTTGAATAAGTAATATGTGTACTTTACTTTTCGCCGCTACTTTAAATACCTTTACTTCTTTTCTTCAAATTGTTTCTGCATTCACACACTTTACTTGTGTTGTTTATATGTCTTTACGTGTTTCTTATTTTATGTTTTAACATATAGTCATGAACAGTTTTACTGTACCCTGTCAATGTTGCAAGTACCTCAATCCCCTCCACGGACTGGGATCATTAAAGTTTGATCTACCAGTGCGGTACAGCAAATTACGCATGCGCACAGCGAGCGCCTGGGCTTCTAACTGGCGCATGCGCACTTACAAATCCTCAGAACCAGCAGCAGCGGTAGCTCAGGTCAGTCAGTCCAGTCAGCAGTCATCCACGCATCTATCTATATTCCCTTTTCTTAAATTAGCCACTTTAAGCTTCGCGATACCGCCCCCAATTTCAGCGTCGGTACGGAGCCGCCAGGCCGGGACAGAGACGGAGAGAGAGGCCTCGGCCATGGAAGCGCTCGGACCCGGTAAGAAATTTGAGAAAATAGAAATCGAGCGAGGAGCGCGGAGAGCGAGCCGTGTGTGGGGCGCGTGTGCGCAAATGCGTCGCTTCACTGGGGGCCGCGGCTGCAGCGAGGCCTCGCGCGCTGACGGAAAACAAACCGAGGCCCAGCCCGTGTGTCTGTATTTACGCGTATGTGTGTGTGTGTGACTTTATTTACACCAAACGGAAGCGACGTTTTCTGTCCATACGAGGAGGGTTAGATGTTTTTGTCGGTTATCCAGTGGTGTCTGCGCGGTTTTATTTATCTGAAGCACGCACAGCCCGTCGTGTCGGGGCTGGCATTGTGTGAGTGGGGATTTAACTAGGACCTTCCTTCCTCCTTCCTTCCGCGTCGTGGTGTGTTTACGTTGATGTTTGTTCGCGGTGTGTTTCTTCGTGGGCCACATAAGTACGACCTGATTTCGACACCGAAACCACACATTTCTGTCGAAATCCGACTAAATTGCCCTCCCTGTATTAAATCCCTCCGTTCTGCCAAACCATCTAAATTTGTACCATCGCCATCAGGAACAGTGCGCCTCTTCGGGCTGCCCTCGTCCAAGATGACAGCGATGGGTGGAAAACAAAATAAAACGCCAATAAAACACAATGTTACTGGCGCTAAACGAGCGGACGTGCGTATTTTGTGACGCGTAATTTACTGTTTTTATCCGTCTGCGAGGACAGAGCGGGGATGAATGGCGCTTTTTATCGATCAGATCTGCGGGCCAGCTCCATATTATTCATCTCCTACAGTATATGATAACAAAGGCACTTATTTTGCCGCGATGCAGCGATCTAACGATAAAGCACGCGGGGAGGGAAATCCGCCACACCTGTACAACCAGCGATACGATGCATGTGTGTTGCCACAACGCTTAAAATGTGTGTTTACCTCGGGGTTTTGTTTTTTTTTTCAAACAGCTTTTCATTTTGTTTGAGAAATGCACCTTTTTTTATATATATATATATAAACACGCGAGGAATTGAACGCAGCTTGCAGAGCAAATCACAATTCCTTTGTGAAGCAGTTGTTTGTTTGTTTGTTTGTTTTGTTTTTTTTCTTGCATCTCCACGCACGCACATTGCTCACATGCTCCCAGAGAAAAAGGTGGTGACATTAGGAAAACCTGGATCCATGCATATTTAAGTAGGGGCATTTGCTAACGGCTGCGGTATTGAAATAAATGTCAAACAGATGCATGGTGCTGTGTGACGGTTCAGGGGAATGTTTGGGGGACAACAATGTCGCCCAACCATCCACAGGTGTGTGTGTGTGTGTGTGTGTGTGTGTGTGAGCCAAGGCAGCCTCATTGACATACATAATCAGTGCAAGCCATCAGGGTTTTTAGTGGTGATGACAGCAGCTGCTACATTACAGAACTCACCTGATACCTGTAAGATTACAGCCAGTCAGGAGGGTTAGTGTGTGGTGTGTGCGTTTCCCCTGGAGTTTGAATGCAGGTTTGAAATTTCATGCATTATTTACTTATGTTAATAATGATAAATATGAATTCAGCAACATGTTTTTTTTGTGTCTAGCGCCCATTTACACTGATATTCGCTTACAGTAAGATGCATGTTTGTCAGAGACTTATTAAAAATGAAGGTGCAACTCAAGCTCCATTGAGTTCCTCACTTATTTAAACGCCGTATTGAGTGATGTACACTTTAATCACACTGTTTTAACTCCGTGGCAGCCAAGTAGCATCAGCAAAGTGATACAAACATGACGCCCCATCGCTTTTTTTAAAGCTGATGGACGAAGAATAAATAACACCCGACGCAGCAGCGAACGTGCCGCTTGAGAACAGAGTGTCAACATTTCATATTTTCATTTAAGAAGTGCGTTTGTCAGCCTCCCCTGGTTCAGCTGTAGGGGAGTTCCTCAGAGACTCACGCTTTGTGGGTTTTACTTTAGTGTTGCTGGAAATCTTAAGGCAGGCCCCCCAAAGGTTGTGTGTAACGGTGTGATGATGATGATGATGATGATGGGCGTCTTCTTCAAAAAGCAGCTTGTTTAATCTTCGCAATATATAAATATTATTTTTTTAACAACGTGACGTTTTTGAGGTGGAGCTATGTAGACACACTGTGTGGTCAGATACAGAAAAAGCTGGCAGAAATGTGTGTGTGTGGTGTCACAGGAAAGACGTAAATAGAGGCAGACAGGCAGCAATTCGCTCTGCGTGGCGAGAGCTGAGGCAAAGACGTACCTACTCGAGTCGAAAATGTTTGGACTTGAGCGGGAAATTCATGATGATCCTGAAATATGGGACTACATTTTTGCACGTAGAGAGGTGTGGGCAAAAGCTTTGAGGAAAATAAACGACACAACAACCGTTTCTGGTGAAATCTGTGAATATTTGATGATCTTAGTATGGGTAGTATTACACACAGACTATGTGGGTATGTGTGTTGTTTCAGAAAAACAGCTGTTCAGCCAGGTGGGAAATTCATCCATCGGCCAATTTGTGGCCAATGAGATTTATGTGCATAATGAGTATTCCTTAGCTTGTATCTGCGTCAATAGCGGCGACTGGAGCGACAGCTAAGAGTGAAACTTACCTACAGGTGGATGTTACTCAATACTTCTGCCTTACCACGGTCCAGTGTAGTACCTTTTTAATCCAGGTGATTTGCAGGTGTGGGCGTCAGCGCACTCCCTGCTCAGTGCCGTTAGTCTCTGACTCATCGCCAGGCCAGGCCATCATCCTCATGCTTAGCTTAAGCCCAGCTGTCTCTCTGCTTGATCACTGTGGTTACCAGGGACACGCATAGCATTAGTAGGCTCTACAGTGCACAAGTGGCAACCCTCTCCGCCAGTGCGAGTTGACTGCGCACAGTATGTTCTATCTCAACGCTGGACCAGTGAAAAGAGAACTCGGTCAGGTGATGATCTCTGTGTCGCGTCGCGTCGCTCCCAGATGATGCTCGTGGTCAGTTTGCATCTAGCATGTAAGACGCGCTCAGGGCACATAAAGAGCAGAAGGGCTTGTTGGCCTCCTGTGCATCTGTCATTTTCTGTGCCAGGAAAAGCTAATTTCACTTCCTCCGTGACTCAAAGTAGACGCGGCTCTCTGTCTCACTTGGAGCAGAAGCATAAAATTATGGAGGAAGCCTGCTTGACGGGCTGTTTAAACCCAGGCCTAAATGCCACCTTTGACGAGTCAGCGGGGTCTCTTTCTGGTGACGTCTCGCTCACTTTAAAAGGTTTTATTGATAAGTTATTCTGTCCAACATAAAAGGATTCACAGCCTTCTTTTTAATACCACAATTTAGGACTCGGGCTTAAATAATGCAGGGCAAGGCTGCTGAAAGGAAGTGTAAAACTCACAACTGGCTATAAGAGGTACGTTTTTATCCAGACTAGATTAACGAGCATTAAATTATGCTCGTGGTATTTGTGACGAGGGCGAGAAATCACAAAAAAACGAGTTATGTTGTTCCTGCTAGTAGCGTTAATTTCTGATTAAGCTGGGCGGCCGTGTGATGTTCCTCATATTAGAAGCTGAATCTGTTGCATCTACTTGCCAGGGACCATCGTTTTACCGCCATGACGGGTCTCGTCACTGTTGAAGGACCAAAATATCCTTGTGTGATTGAGTGCCGGCCAGGTTGTTGGGTTGGATTTGGTTTTCCCTCTCTGTCCCATCGTAAAGGCGGCGCAATATTTACTCATCAGTAACTCTAGTTCCTTATTTGCACAGACCTGACCAGTGCTAGGTGGGTTTTTTTTTGTTTTGATGAAGTAAAAATGGATATTGGGTAGAAAAATTATACTTTATCGAGCAAAAACAGTGAAAAAATACCAAACGATCTCTGGTTTCAGCTGCTCACGTGACAGGATTTCATACTTTTCCTTCTCACGCGTCGTTGAAAACTGAATATTTTTGGGGGTTTGGACTGTTTTGTTCTTTCATTTTAATGAGCCGCGTGTATTCGCATCCAGTTCCTTATTAAGTTGTCGCCGTTTTTGAAAATAACTTGAAGACGCTAAACGAGGAAGCAAACCCAATTTTTTGGATGGTACAAGTCAGGAAACCCATTTGCGGCTGAGACGACCAGCGTTTTTATCACGCTGATTGACAGGAAATTAACCTGCACCTGTTTTTTAAAATCAAATTAATGAATTGAGCCAAACATTTGCAGATTGTTTACTCTCTTTGTCTTCCGTGATTGTGAAACAAACATGGTTTTTTTTGGCTGTTGGTTAGACAAAAAGCAAATTGAAGACACAATTAATCCCATAATCGAGAAAATAATTGGCAGATTGTTCGATAATGGGGAAAAAAAATCGTCCTTTCCAGCAGTAAAGCCTTCGAACCTCGGCGATTTGGGTTTGTGGTGTTGCCTGTGGTCAGAGGGAAGGATGGGTTCGCGCGTTTCATGTTGAGACCACACATTGCTAAGTGTAGTAGTGTGGCAGCTGAGGAGGCTATATATAGGTACAGCTCTGGTTTTGGTGAAAGTGGAAGAGGAAGACCTCCAACTCACTCCACCTCTCCCACATGAAGTAAAACTCTCTGTAGTACCTGCTCAGGCGCAGAGCGAGCAGATAAAATATATATATATCCATGTACACTGTCGTACTGTTCGATACACAGGGTGACTACAGGTCTTAACTATTGAATTTTGCTTCCTCAGAAAGGGCAAAAGCACAAAAACCAACGTGTATCAGGTCTTATTTAACATTTTTTTAGCATTACAGTGGCAGTATTAGTTTTACCCCAACTGTATGATCATTTTTATGGTCATAATTTCTAGTTGAAGCCTTTATTAAACTGTATTATGTTCAAGTTCTCTGTCCAGCCTGTATATAAATACAGTATAGCGGCGGACGAAATGTTTTCCGGATTCACATTTCCGCTCGCGAAGCCTTCCAGACGCGCCATCAACTCAAAGCGGCGCGCTAAAATGGAGGCATAAATGCATGCACTTGAATCACTATTGAATTGCGATGCACTTGAAATACTTATCTGTGCTTGTGATACTACATAATGTAGAATTATATACACACGCGCACGCGCGCGATATTCAGCTTGCAGCACAGCGGAGAACACTATGTTGCCATCAGTAACAAGGCCAGTAGGACAAAGTGGAGTGAATCATCAGATGATTTTAATCCAAGTCGTGACAAAGAAAAGCTGACGCGCAACAAATGGCTCCTTATTTGAGTCTGTAGCATAAACATCGTGTTGAGGAGAAGCCGTCTGATGCTCTAAACAAGCTAATGGTTTCTTTGTATGAGGATGGAGGAGGATGGGAGGGGGGAGGCGGGGAGCAGGGGAGGTGATTTGGGGCCCAGGCTAGAGATGAGGGCATGTTCGGAAGCGTGTTTTCAGGAAGCGATGGGGAGGGTCCCGATTGTCCGTGCTCTCGCGCTTCACTTGTTAACTGGAGCGTGTGGGTGCATGGAGTTCAGGAGGACCCCCGCAGCCCCTTAGCTGTCAGCAGACAAAAGCTTTGAGCAGCCTCCTCCAGCCTCCTTCGATGCCACCAACGATATATGATTTAACTTAACTGATTTACGTACTTTCGTGCCGTTTGAGTCCGCTTTCGGTCTTCTGCGTGAAGATAAATTCATTTCCTCTGCACACACGCGCGTTCACAGAAATGCAAAACAGCAGAGCAGCCATCACAGTGCCTCCCTCCCTCCATGTCAGTGTCGATGAGTGGTGTTGATGTGCGAGATGGACGATGACATCATCGGGATCGCTTGTAGCACGATCAGGTCTGAGGTCTAAAGCTCGTACGCGTGTGTTCACTCATGACTTTGTGCTCCACCGTGCCCTGCGGCTCTTTGTGCTGCAGCGCAACCCGCAGGCGCCACACCTGTGTTAGGTGCATGCGCGTGCACATACTGTATGCAGTGTGTATGTGAGTGAGATGCATGCGTGCGTGTGTAACGGTAATCCCGGTCTCTGGGTGGCACCCCTCCATATGGCCCTGCTGCTGTCTGTCTGAGAGGAGCTCGGCCTTTGTCTCGGCGTGAGGGGTGGGCGCCCCGTGTGTCTGGGTGGAGCTGGGGGGCGGGCCCAAAGATAATTGGAGGTCATTGTTTCGCCAGCCCCTCATTGACCCATGTAGGTCAGGGGCCAGAGTTGCGGCTCAGTCAAAGCGTGTATGCGGGTCTGCGAGGCCGCTTCAGTGCATTCAAGCAGGTGTCACTGACGAGATGCTTTGCAACAAGCGTGGCGTTACGCGGCGTGCATTCATCTTTTTAAAAGTTGACATGTAATGCAACAATAAGAGCGCTCACTCTGGCGTGCAGAATGAATCTCGGGCATGCGTTTATTTGCAGCGTATTACATTGTGACATTGAATCCATACATTTCTGCTTTACTGATTACTAATCACTGATACATTTATCCAAAGTAGTGACTTGCATGTCGATCAAAGCTCATATAAACGCTAAAATTCACACCTGGCGTGGAAAAGCAGTGACTTTTGGATGTTTCAATGCAATAACTGTAGTTCTTCCTCTCTCTCTCTGCTCTCTCCAGGCCCGCCCGCCCCTACCTCTCTGTTTCAGCCTCCACGGCGTCCCGGCCATGGCACGGTGGGGAAACCCATCCGGCTCCTTGCCAACCACTTCCAGGTGCAGATTCCCAAGATTGATGTCTATCACTATGATATCGACATCAAGCCTGAGAAACGGCCTCGGAGGGTCAACAGGTAAATCTGACGATCCCTGCGACACTTTAAGTTTTAATGGATGAGTGAGTGTTTCTCGGCCTAACATGGCGTTGTCTACGTCTTCCAGGGAGGTGGTGGACACCATGGTGCGGCACTTCAAGATGCAGATCTTTGGAGACCGACAGCCTGGCTACGACGGGAAGCGGAACATGTACACAGCACATCCACTGCCAATTGGGAGAGACAGGGTTGGTATTTCAAACAGTTGACCCTTGTGCACCGTCAGTGTGTATGCAAATTAAAAAAAAAAACAAACCCTCTTTGTTAAATTTTTTTTTTTTTTAACAATTTTTAAAATCATGACCTTCATCCTTTGTTTTCCATCCCTCCCTCTGCCCATACCCCCTCCCCTCTGGGCTCCCGTCTTCCCTACCCCTTCATCTTCAAGGTGGATCTGGAGGTGACCCTGCCTGGCGAGGGGAAAGATCAGACGTTCAAGGTGTCTCTGCAGTGGGTGTCTGTGGTCAGCCTCCAGATGCTGCTGGAGGCCCTGTCGGGTCACCTTAACGAGGTCCCCGAAGACTCCGTTCAGGCCCTGGATGTCATCACGCGGCACCTGCCTTCCATGAGGTACCGACGCTCGTCACCTCTGCCTTTTCACAAACACGCCGCCCACATCTCTTTCACATCTGTTGACGGTTATTGCTTTTCATCTTTTATTTGTCTGTATTACTTCATTTCCTGCTGCCTTGTGCCTTCCTCATCAGATCACATTACATTATTTTTATATATATATAAATAAATTGCTGCGCTGGCAGCCTTACTCTACTCCGGCAGCTTTTGCAGCACAGTATTTTAACAGTCGGACCACATAGTGCTGCATACCATCTCTAAACGGGCCGATCTGTTGACCCTGATTTTGATGATGTGATATCTTTATAGGCAGACCTTGTTTTTGTGTTTGCACTGATGACCTGTGTCGGTTTAGACCATTTGCTGCTAATCAGATGCACGTTACTACGTTAATAAATGCACTAATCCTGACTGGTTATCAAAACAATTATTCATTTACAGAGGTGGTTTGAGTCCACGTTGATTCATTTGGTCGTTCGCACACAGGTATACTCCAGTGGGTCGATCCTTTTTCTCCCCTCCGGAGGGCTATTACCATCCTCTGGGCGGAGGCAGGGAGGTGTGGTTCGGTTTCCATCAGTCTGTCCGTCCTGCCATGTGGAACATGATGCTCAACATCGATGGTAAGACCCGAGCGATTTTGTGATTTTAAATTAGAGCTTAGAGTGCATTCATTTAAAAAAACAGACCTCTGTTTGATTTGCTGTTTCTCTCCATACCAAGACGGCAACAGCAGTCAGATCTCCCACTAAATACATTTACAGCCGTAGTGTCTGGCAGAACAGTTGAACCTGGTACAACTCCTGCAACTTCATTCCTGCAGTTTTTTTATTTTCAGGGCCTCTTTTTCGGCCTGAACACCAGTAAAGTCGGTTGAAGTTGTAAAACTCAATGTTTCACAATGTGTTTTTACACCAAAGTCAGTTCCTGAATCTGTAAGTGGAGCAGCAGTTGAGCTCCCCGCTGGACACCAAAACCAAAAACACTGAGTTAATCTGTGATTTGATTTATAAACACTGGCTCTGGTGTGTTAACTGGATTGAAGCAGGTTTGTATCAGTTGCATTGAGGAGACCATGCTCAGCAGTCTTTAGCTCACGAGATCAGGCCGTCCATAATGGCACTGCTGCACTCGTGGACTCGTCGGGTGATTGTTGGGACTGCTCTGCCAAATGACGTCGCATCTGTTTAACCCCTCAGTGTCAGCCACAGCCTTCTACCGTGCTCAGCCTGTGATAGAGTTCATGTGCGAGGTGCTGGACATACAGAACATCAACGAACAGACCAAACCACTGACCGACTCGCAGCGTGTCAAATTCACAAAGGAAATAAGAGGTGAGCGCTCGACACCGGAGCTCGCACGCACACACACACATACACACGCACGAAATATGCAAACGTTTAGCCACCAGTAAAGCACGGATTGCACGCGTTACATGCACAACGTCTGTGACTCACCATGTATCGAATTCACCACGGAGGTTACAGAAGGTGTGGGCCTGCAAGGCACATGCATGTTTGTTTATCATGCAGCATGTAAGAATCTACGCCCACTCCCGATACATAATCCTGCCGTGTACCCGCTGCACGTACAGCGCACAGTGCACAACACGCGCTCTTAACCTCAGGCTAACAACGCATTGTGTTCCTGCCTTCTGAACAGGAACTAGGCTGTCTCAAATCGTGAAATACGTCCGCGAGGTTCACACAAGCGTGGCTGCTCAGTAGAGCTGTGCCTTTTATTCATAGCTCAGACTTCTCTCTGCAAGAAAATAAATTGCTGTTCAGCGCAGCCTCAATCTTTGCTCGTCTTATTCACACCTATTATTGTAAATACACAAAGAGCCACCAAATAACCTTGCAGAAGTGAATGTCTTTTTTCTTTTTAGATTTTTTTTTGTTGTTGTTGTTTTGAACCAGACGGGGCGAAATTTAAACTGCATATTTTCTTTTGACGCTCTCTCGATCCTCCTTTCTGGTTTGCACTTCGAGCCGAGTTGTGACTAACGTGTAAAGGGGGAAACTGCACAGAGATGAAACACCCTGCACGCAACTGGCACTGCCGTGTCAGCATTTATTTCTATCAGGGCCTGAAAAATGAAAAGGAGAGGGAACAAACAGCTCCAACCTGCTAAACTTCACCACGTCAAGACGTTTGAAATTGTACTTTGTTGGGAAACGTCGCTGCTTCTTCACACACTGTCGCCATCCCTTCTTTGAATTATCGCGTTTTGCTCAAACAGGCTTGAAAGTTGAGGTCACACACTGTGGTCAAATGAAGAGGAAGTACCGTGTGTGCAATGTAACGCGCCGACCTGCCAGCCACCAAACGTGAGTGCCGTTCACTTCTCAGTTTGCTCATCCTCTTACGTGTGTTATGAAATGTATATCGAGAAGCCACAGCGTCATTGAACTTTGACAATTAAGTGTAATATTTTCCTCTTTTGTGTGTTTTGTTCTGCGTGCACGCCTCCTTTCGCCCGCCCCGCCCACGTTTTCCATCTATTCACAGGTTCCCCTTACAGCTTGAGAACGGCCAAGCCATGGAGTGCACAGTAGCTCAGTATTTCAAGCAGAAGTACAATCTGCAGCTCAAGTATCCACATTTACCCTGCCTGCAAGTAGGGCAAGAACAGAAGCACACCTACCTTCCCCTGGAGGTGAGAAAGAGGCTGTTTTAATACCTGTATCATTATTTTAGTCGAGTTAAGCCCAAAATGCCTTCCAGCTCCCGTGGCACCCCCCCCCCGCCCTCCACCATTGTTTTTGTAATTTCCTGCCGTTGTTCCTTTTTATCTGATTAATTTGTGCTTAATTAATGAAATGTGTCTTCCTGTTTTTAGGTCTGTAACATAGTAGCAGGCCAGCGCTGCATCAAGAAGCTGACAGACAACCAGACATCCACCATGATCAAAGCCACAGCTCGCTCGGCCCCTGACAGACAGGAAGAGATCAGCAGACTGGTGAGTGCTGTTTCCCTATTGGAGCTGGACTAAGAGAGGCAGCCGGAGCTTTTTCTTGAAGGTCGTTGCAGCCGCTGCTGTGAAGTCAAGTGAAATTGCTGTTCAACTCTTATATTTGTTCCTTTTCATTATTCGGTCCCATTCTGACCGTCACACTTTCTGATTTCTTCCCTCCTTCCTGTCTTCTCCTTTGCCCAGGTCAAAAGTAACAGCATGGTCGGGGGCCCGGACCCTTACCTGAAAGAGTTTGGCATTGTGGTGCACAATGACATGACAGAGGTGACAGGGCGTGTTCTCCCAGCACCCATGCTGCAGTATGGGGGCCGGGTGAGTACAGACACAGGGAGGGACTGTGGCAGGGTGAGTACTGGACGCACTCTGGGGTGGCGCAAGCCAGAATGGGACCGCACAGGGTGGGGGGGGGGCATGCTGGGACATTTAGGGGGGGTCAGATCCAGGTTGAGCCGTATACTCTGATCTAAATTTGAGATTAATAAGCATTGAAATGCTTTAAAATGGCTACTCTTTCATATATGGAGTTGCAAAGTGGGAGGAGGTATTTTGAGCACCCCTTGGTTGTGGAAGAAAAGTCCTGTTTGTTTTCTCCGTAGAAAACACGAGGTGACTCACAGTTGGAGCACAGCTCAGATGGACCTTCACATTCCTGCGGTTGAGTCATCGCCACGAAAGATGAACAACTGTGTTGGAAACTATCTGGTTGCATTAAAAGGACCGTCGCAGGTAGAAGCCTGTGTAGATCCACGCGTAACGTGAGACGTTGCCTGTGACTCCCCGGGTGCATTTAAGACTAATCCAGTCGTGGAGTTGTGAACTTGTGTGTCGTCCTGATAATACGATCAGTTCACGCGCTTTTGGGTAAATACAGCAACTATTGTTTTATTCTTGACTGCACAAATGAAGCAGCTTGAATTTTTTTATAGCTCTAAACCGGGCCTCCTGACGGCCCTTATCTCCACAGCAACAGCAGCTGAGGGCTCATGGGTATTGTAGTGTTCAGAGCCATCCACCATACCAAGCTTAAGGACAAAACATGATTTCTTGGAAGTCTTGTAATAATTAAAACCAGCGGTCACAACAAAACCCCGTAGCACTGATAGCCCCATGTTGCTCTGCTGGCTAAAACTGAGAATGCCCTTTTAAAGCCAAACTCCAGCTGGTGAATAGAGAAACAAGGCTCCTATGATTTTGCAACTCTATATAAACTGTATTTGAACATTTATTGGTGCTCAGAGTTGATCAAAGACCTGGAACTTACCCCCTCTAATAATCCGGTGGTGAATCTCTGCAGCCCGTTCAGTGCATCTCTTCAAATACTCCTTTCCTTCACTGACGCAGCATGTAAATATCACAGCACGGACGGATGAAGTTTCAGTTTTAACTTGTTGCATTCAGTAGAGTAATGGAGACGAGGAGCAAGTCGCTGCAGACTGCCGAGACTCACCCACTGAATCTCAAATCAGCTGTTTTCAAAAGATCTCCCTGGATGGCGCACGCAGAAGACTGTGGCCCAGACCTGTATAGATCTGAAAAGCAATCATTTGCATGCAGTTTGCCAACAGAACAAAACTTTTTGCCGATAATACTGCCTGGTTGTTGGGCGTGAGAGGCTGAATTGTCATTCAGGGATTGTGTGTAAGGGGGGGAAGAAAGTATGTGCTGCCAACAGGAGGACGATAAGACTCATAGCCACCCAGCATTAATGTGAAACCTGCCAGAGGAGGCTCGCTTTTAAAACCTGGGGAGTGAACGTGGCTTTATCTCCCGTCTGAAAATGAAAAAGTTAATATAAATACTACAGGTGATGGAGTATAACGCCCCATTCAGAGGCAGCGTTCAATGATCCTGCTAAGATAAGATGAAACTTTAATGATCCCTGCGGGAAGAGCGGTTCAGTGTATGGGCCGGTGTTTCCTTAATACTCTCTGCTTCATTTACAATTGTTCTTCAGAGAATTACAGCAGATTGTAGCTTGGGAAAAAATAAAAAATAACACTCTCTCATGCGCCAGAGCCAAGATTAAATCCCTTTATTGGCTGCCTGAGCTATACGTTGGTTAATTTACCCAAGATCCTATCACAACACTCTCTCTCTCGCTCTCTCTGAAAGGTTTGGCCACATGCCTGCTGGGATATCGAGTCTAATCGGCTTCCAGTGAAATGCCCTTAAATGTGGACTGGAAGCTTTTCCCATTTGAACGAATGAAACACACACACACCTTTCATTTAAAAACTGGCACGCTGATGTTTGTGGATGTAAACCTGCATCGAGGTAGACCGACGTACGTACACGTGAAATGGGATAAGCTGCAGTCGCTGCTTTGATGCACTGTGATGAGATGTTTCTTAGGTCGTTGATAACGGCGGGTAATAATTCATCAGGTGGTGTCTAAATCCCGACCCTTTGATCGTTTTTGTAACGAGATGGAGACGCTCTTAACTTTTCTTGGCACGCCGCTCTCGAGTAGTTCATTGTGGTCACTTGTTTTGGAGAATAAAAGCTCTTAATGGCCTTTGGCAAATCTTGTTAAGTTAATTGAAAGCCACTGCCCTCTTGAATTGGTATTCACAGCCGCACTCGAAGTAGGACTGCTCACCTAACGATGCGTCTTTGAGTAGATGCACGTCTCTGGTTCAGCATTCGTATCAGGACTCCTGATGTTAGGGGCTGTAAAACTCCAATATTTGTCTGCAGTGAAGCGCCCCGCTCCTCTAAATAAGTCTAATTCTGTATGTCTTGTGCAAATTAATACTTAAAGCGCAGGCACACAGAGCATCAACAGTAAAACTGAATGTGTGAAACCAGTTTGAGGCCATGTATCTAATTAAATCTGTGTATTAACATGTTCATATACAGTGTCACAGGCATTCTGTGTTGCGATTGTGTACATGGTGGGAAAATTAAAGCGTGGGTTGGGGTGTACCACCTTTTCTGTTGGTTCGTCCAGCCGGGGGGTTGACTAAGAGAGTAGGGACTCTCTCCGCAGAACAAAACCGTGGCCACGCCCAACCAGGGCGTGTGGGACATGAGAGGGAAGCAGTTCTACGCCGGCATCGAGATCAAGGTCTGGGCCGTGGCCTGCTTCGCTCCGCAGAAGCAGTGTCGAGAAGACCTGCTCAAGTGAGTCACGGTGTCAGCTGCTGCGTCGTTGCGTTTGTGTTTTATGAAGAGACTTGTCTCCCTCACCCCAGAATAAAATGTCGTCAACTGATGAATTTACACGCAATCAGTACAAACACTCCTGGTTATTAGATAATTCATCCCACTGTCTTTCCTGTAGAGCCACCATGAGGTTGACATTTGTTGTGTTGAGGGGTAAAGACCAGTCATTGGCTGGAGTTTCATGACGTATGGCTCATACGTTCACGTCACGCTAAGGAGGGAGAGCAAATACTTAAAACAATCCCTTAACCTTCTGCTAGCATGATCGTTTGTCCAATATTGAAGTCAATATCCAATACCAGTAAAATGCCCCTTAGCATAAGCTGTACTTAAGTAATTATAAACAAATGTTTGCATTCAAACGCTCAAGATTAAGTAAAGATTATACCAGCTCAGCATTAGCACTTTAGCATGATTGTAAACATCTTAGCTTGCTAACATTACATTTAGCTCATAGTGCTAAGTGCAGTTTAAGTCTTTCCTACGTATAGACAGTAAACATGGACTTTTGTATTAGATTTTGCTGACGCCGGTGGTTTCTCACCAACATTTCACACTTTTCAACAGGAGCTTCACCGACCAGCTTCGAAAGATCTCCAAGGACGCTGGGATGCCCATCCAAGGCCAGCCGTGTTTCTGTAAATACGCCCAGGGAGCGGACAGTGTGGAGCCCATGTTCAAACACCTCAAGATGTCCTACGTCGGTCTGCAGCTGATTGTGGTCATCCTGCCCGGCAAAACCCCGGTCTATGGTAAGAAACTCAGGAGGAACAAAGGTCGTGTGGAGGAGTTCATCTTTTTTTAAGATCCTGCAGGAACTCGGTTCATGATAACGATCCTTGGCCCATCTTTGTTTTCGTCTACAGCTGAGGTGAAGCGGGTGGGGGACACTCTCCTCGGCATGGCAACCCAGTGTGTGCAGGTGAAGAACGTGGTGAAGACGTCCCCCCAGACCCTCTCCAACCTGTGCCTCAAGATCAACGCCAAGCTGGGAGGCATCAACAACGTCCTGGTGCCTCATCAGAGGTCAGCATGGATTTTGGTAGCTCTTCGCTGCAGTCCAGATGCGAAGTCTGGAATGCCTCTTGGCTCTGGGTGTTGTAGACTGGTCAGATGTTTTCTGAGCACAGATAGTCCCCTGGTAATCATGTGGTGAAGAGCAATAAAAGTTTGAGTAATAATCTGCATAATTTTCTTCATATAAGTTGCTTTTCTTGGAAAGTATTTCATCTGGTGCTTAAATTCGTAGAATCGTTTAAACTCTGTCATGACATTCAGTTTCTTTTCACATCATGTTTTGTCGTCCTGCTGTCCTCAATTTAGAGACTGAATAAGAAATATGACTCGCAGGCCTCTGAGTGTTTCTCTTGTGTGTCCTGTTCTCGGTTCAGGCCCTCTGTGTTCCAGCAGCCCGTCATCTTCCTGGGTGCCGATGTCACACATCCTCCAGCGGGCGACGGGAAGAAGCCGTCCATCGCAGCGGTGGTGGGCAGCATGGACGGCCACCCAAGCCGTTACTGCGCCACGGTGCGAGTCCAGACGTCGAGACAAGACATGTCCCAGGTAACGGCATTCACCGTCTGCGTGTGGATTTAAAAGCTACTGATACGCTGTTGGTTTGTTCTTGTGTTAACTGAGTGATTCCTTTAAAATCCATCACTTTTGCGTTATCCGGTATCAATTCAGTTGTTGTTGGGTGTTTTTTTTAGGAGCAGCTCTTCAGCCAGGAGGTAATCCAAGACCTGACCAACATGGTGCGGGAGCTGCTCATCCAGTTCTACAAGTCCACGCGCTTCAAGCCCACACGAATCATCTATTACCGTGGTGGTGTGTCAGAGGGACAGATGAAACAGGTGAGGGACTAGCAGCGTTTGGCAGTTTTTGTTTTTCTTCTGACGCTCATCTGCAGCCATATTTTCTTGCAAGTCCCCAGTGTGATCCTCTTGGCAGCAACGGCAGCTGTGATTCACAATGAGAGGAGGATGTTAAAGCTTAAATTTAAAGATGAGGGTTATCAGAATAATGAAAATGTGAAGTAAGCGCAGAATCCATCCACGCAGCGGTAGTTTATCAAGGCAACATGTTGCATTCGATACCTTTCAGATATGTGAGTCCTCTTGTTTTATGTGATGTATCAGGTCGCGTGGCCGGAGCTGATAGCCATCAGGAAGGCTTGTATCAGTCTGGAGGAGGATTACAGACCGGGCATTACCTACATTGTGGTTCAGAAGCGTCACCACACTCGTCTGTTCTGCTCTGACAAAGCTGAGAGGGTCAGTAGGAGTTCACTCCACTGTGACGTGTGGTATTTAATTGCTTTCTATTGTATAACACGCTATGGGTGGACTCCCCGCAGGTCGGGAAGAGCGGCAACGTCCCAGCGGGCACCACGGTGGACAGCACCATCACACACCCGTCCGAGTTCGACTTCTACCTGTGCAGCCACGCTGGGATTCAGGTGGGGGACGCACGCTCGCGCGAGCTTGTCGCACATGAGCTTATGTTGTAAATAATGTTTTTGATTTCTCTACTGGCTCCGCTTCTCCGACTGTCTTTTGCAGTTTTGATATTGCGTAAGGATTTGGCACATTTAAGCGCCAAAAAATTAAAATTGTGGTTGCCGTGGAAATTGTCCTCCAGGGTATGGCAATTTCGCTCTGTGGTTACCGCGGTAATTATGCGTAATGACAATAAACTGCATGATTTGGATGTTTCTTTGACCCGTCTGATGGTTAGTGATGCTATCCACAAAATGTTTTCAATATGAAGCACTTGTCTTTTTTTTTTTTTTTTTAAATTTAAATGCTAGTCGTAAAAACTGGAACCAGACACTTTGAGTGGATTGTGCACATGATAACATTTGGTTCCTACTCTATTTGCTCAGGCTTAGCCCAAAGTCTAATGTTTTGGCTAGCCTGATGCTGCTCTAAGCTTTAAGGAGTTCCTGTTTACAAATAGAGATTTAGAGTTGTGCAAACCATCGCACCCGCTCACAGCCTTTACACTATTGTTAAACTCTGTGTACAACCCTGATATGTAATGTGCTCTTCTCCCGTCTTCGCTCAGGGAACCAGTCGTCCGTCCCACTACCACGTCCTGTGGGACGACAACTGCTTCACCGCCGATGAACTGCAGCTCCTCACCTACCAGCTGTGCCACACCTACGTCCGCTGCACGCGCTCCGTCTCCATCCCAGCACCGGCCTACTACGCCAGACTGGTGGCTTTCAGAGCTCGCTACCACCTGGTGGACAAAGACCATGACAGGTGAGGCTGCCCTGGGTGTCGAAGGCTCCAGTTTGACTCAGTGTTGGATAGGTGAAAGAGGCAGAACACAGGTCACAGAGCATCTTGTCTTTCTCTCTGCAAAGAGCTTAATAAGATTTTGTCTTTAAAAAGTCATCATGTACAAGTACAACCAATGTAGAAGAGGGAAAGCTGTCTGGACTGGCTTCAGGCCCTCCAGGCGCATGTGTTTCCAGAGGCAAGTGGCTAAAACCACCAGAACGTGGCTCTCGATTCCCGTTCTCATCCCCGCGCTCTCCATGTCCTGCATTTTTATGATGTGCTGCCAGTCCTGACGGTCGGAGTAACCCATGGCGCTCTCTGTTTTGCAGTGCTGAAGGCAGCCACGTGTCTGGTCAGAGTAACGGCCGGGACCCCCAGGCGTTGGCCAAGGCAGTTCAGATCCACTATGATACCCAGCACACCATGTACTTCGCCTGAGCTAGCGAGCACGCCAGCCAGTCCACCCGTGGATTCCCTTTCTGTCTTTTTATCTCTTATTTGCCAGTCTCTCTCTCTCTCTCTCTCTCTCTTCTTCTCCCACATCTCTCTCTCTCTCCTTGTAGTCTGTCTCTTTCTCTTCACACTCACTCTACTCATTTTCTGAATTTGCACCAAAGCGGCTCTTGGACGGGTGAAACCTGCTGCATCCCGTCGTCCAGCAGGTTGTCATTTCATGGAACAATCTCCAACCAGCGTTCCCTATCGAGCCGCCTTTCAAACCAGCAATCCTGCGCCGCGAGCTCCGAGGGTCTCCGGTGCACACACACACAAAAAAAAAAACAAACCATACACACATACTACAAGTTGAGCCATTATTTTGAGTTTGTTTTTTCTATTTGAATGTCTGCACTCTTGTGTTTGTAAGATACACTGAGCAAGGGAGTGGATTGGCACAATCTGTGTCAGCGCAGCTCTTTAGCTCTCCCAGCTAAGCAGGACTCTTATCTACTTTTACCTCAAAGCCCCTTTGGGCAAAAATCTGTCACAAGGTCTTGGGTTTATTGGGTGGCGGGGAGGGAACTCTACAGGAAAACAGATGGCGGGGAGTCGACCTTTTGAGAATGAGATATATACATATATATATATTTTTTCCTTTTTATGAACGTGTGTTTTAACTTTTTCTCCTTTACCGTCTTTTACAAGCGAGGTGACCTGGGTGTCATGCCCATTACTACTTTCCTCCCATCTTGGCGAAGAATACGCAAGTCTGTATGTGTGTGAGTGGGCGAGCGAGCGAGTGTGTGTGTGTGTGTCTGTGTGTGTGCATCTCTGTATATACATGTACTGCTGTGTGTGAGCGAGCGTCTGTGTGTGTGTGTGTGTGTGTGTTTCATGGCAGGCCACTGAATTGTAAAGGGAAATCAAGGAGATAACTGCTGTAAATGCCTCAGATTTGTTGTTTTTATATTCACACATACAGTACATATAAGCATATATTTACATCTATAGAGCAACTTTGAGACATATGACTTAAAGCAGGCCTCCACAGAGGCTGGTGTGGGTATTTGTAGCAGTCCTGAGTCACTTGTTAATTGAAATGGTTTGAATTACGTTTCGAAACGTGCGCGTTAGCCCGCCGCTCGTGCACGATGGCTGGGATTTGCAGCTTTGGGAGCCGGCTGCTCCTTCTGTGCCTCAAAACATCATTGAATCCCAGAGGAAACAATGGTAACTTGATCCATTTCGAGTAGTAAGTGCAGTCGGGTCTGATGTGTAGCAGTAGTGACCGTGGTCTGGCCTGTGACTGGCTCAGCATTGGGACCTGTTGAATGGCTGAAGGCATTAAACGCAGAGTATGGTCTTATCAGCCTTGCTTTCTGTGTGAGAAGCAGGATCTTATTTTCCTTTGGACCTGATTACCTGAAAGATTATATGATGACACGGCTGGACGTTGCTTTTCTTTTTGTTTTTGTCTTTTTTTTTTTGTCTTTTTTTTTTCTTTTTTTCGTTTTGTAGTAGATTCAAGGGCCGGAAACCGTAGTTTTTTGAGGTGTCCTTTGCTAATACTGGCCAATTCATTGCACTGACCCGGGACGCTAGGCAAGCAACAGAGGGCACTCTCAATCTCTCGTACCTTTATGCATTTATACATACGAATCAACAAAGCAGATTTGTAAAAGTTTAATATAAGATGTTTTGTGGTTATCTTAAAAAAAAAAAACAACTGTTGTTTAGACTTAGTAGTTTACCATTGATGTTGTTGTTGTTGTTATCGTTGTTGTCAATGTTGTTACTATTGTGATGAAATTTTACGGTTGGCAGCAAAGCCAGTTATATAGTTACTAGTGCGACTTCAGGAATAGACTTCAGTTGTTGAGCTGCAGGTTTAAGAGGTTAGAGCTTTGGGTTGGAAATTTCTTTTGTAGCATTCTGGTTAATGGTGAGAAGACGTACGCCCCAGAATGGATGAATTCATGCTTCCTCTGTAGGTTCTGAGTAAAATTTAGCGGCAGACATGAGGTATTGTGTAGCACTCCGACTGGTAGGAGGATCTGCCGCCGTGTACATCACTCAGCCGGTGTCGGTTGGTTTTGATCAGATAGAGGGAGACAATCAGGGATTGTAATCCGAGTGAACCAAGATCAAGGGATTTGTTTAAAAAAAGCGGTCTGCGATAGGCAATGAGTTGAATTTTTAGACTTTTTAAAGAAATGTTTCTATTACTCTGTGTGTATTTGAAGTATACCCATCTTAAAGTCTCTGCTATTTGACGGTGTTTGTTTTCATATTTTTATGCATTTTTAACACTGGATTAAAGGAATTGACAATAAGCATAAGCACTGCCCTTGGACCCCCACTTTGTGCAAACGCTCTGCGAACTGTTACCATAGAAACCAGAGTGACATCCAAGTGACTCGCTGTGGTGGTAGTTGCGCGAGTGCTGCCCCCTGGTGTTGGGATTGGATTAAGACGTAGGACGGGTGGGTTTGGAGGAGCAGTCGACGTGCACGCCTCATCAGGGGGGGACAGCTCAGTGGAAGCCCATTTGTAATAAACCACCCGTAAAGCAGCAGGTTTACTATGAATGAGTTTGAGCACCTGCCTGTTGAAGGCGTGGGCGTTGGCATCGTTTGGGAGAAGAGAAGCGGGAAATGAGGGCGGGGGAGAGGCGGGGAGGGTGTTGTCCAGGCTTTGCATGCAATAAGTTTTACTCTTTATTTAAAGGGGGCAGGTCCGTTTTTAAAACGTGCACTAGTTTTAACAAGCCAAGCGGGCTGTGATTGAATATTCACCTGGCATCTCTAATGGGGAATGATTTGATGTTTTATATCCTCCAGAATATTTGATCATTAAACTCCAGTTAGATAAATGGTCACTCCCTGTTTGTAACATGACATTGCAAAGCAATATTAACCCAGTTCTAGTTTCAAATGTGGAAAATCAAAGCTATAATTCTACTCATTGTGGTTGTTGGTCTTCTCTCGCAATTGTGTCTCTGTACTTTTTATTTTTATTATTTTTAGTTTATTTTATTTGCTTGTATCAATCAGTGGGAATGTGCATTTGGTGGACTAGTTATGTAGGCTTTAGACAATTTTCTTTAAAGTAACAAAATGTAGACTTTGCTCGCCTGCATGCCAGAGTATTGTCCTTTTAAAAACAAAAAAAGAAAAAAACCTTTTTGGAATCATATTTATTATGACAAAGAAAAAATATAAACTTTTTTTGGTAAATGTTTATCGATTTAGTGGGACTGTTTTAGGCTAGCAATATTTGTTCAGTCTCTCTAAGACGCATTTTAAAGATTCCTACACAAACGTCAGTAATTTGAGAGGTACACTCTGTTTTCTGGGGCGGAGGGGGGGCGAGCTCTTTGCGTCGTGTTCAAATTCAAACGAGGTACTTTCTTCAAACGTGGACCCGTTAAAGACCTCGACCCCTCTGCTCTCTGCCAGGTTACTGTTGCGAGCATCCATTTTTCTGTCTCCTCGTTCCTGGTTTGTACCTGCGGCCGCACCTCCGGGTGGGGGCTCTCCTGTCTCCATGGCAACTCTGCTGGCCCCTCACAAATGCACTTCCTCTTTGTGAAAGGGGTCCCCATGGCATCAGAGGAGCAGGATTACCTCTTTTTAACCTTTTTAAAAAAAAACCCACACAATCCATAATTCTTTCTGTGCCCCAATAGAAAGAGAGCATGAATTATTTTTAAATTCCTCTCACTTTGATATATTGTTATATCTTAACAGATTTGTAATTTGACATTGTGTATTGTGTATTTTATTTTTTCCTTTTTTCTTTTTCTTTTTTTTTGGTTCCTTGTTTGGGAGGGGGGGGGGGTTGTTATAGCTCTGCTCTGTTTCATTTGTTTTTCTGCTAGTGGTCTCTCAAGCTGTGTGTGACTGTCTAATAGCAATAAGAGTCACCGGAATTTGGAACGTTCCACTTCCGTGAATGGAACGTTCCGAACTTTTTGTGAATGAACAGAGCCCCTGTGGGTGGGTGGGGCATGCTGTAGCCCCGCCCCCCAGCAGAGGGCCATTCAATATTGCTATTATGTGACATGTTCAAATACATTTTTTTTTTTTTTTAAATTTTATTTTATTTTTTAGCCTGCAGGGAATTCTTGTGTTAATGTGCAAAGTAATAAATTGGTATTTTATGCCTATAACAAAGCTTCTGTGTCCTCGTCATTAATGACTGTTCTGTTATATATATTTAGACTTTTGGACAACCTGAGTAACTAAAACCAGCGTTGTCTGTGTGCATGTGGTTTGTCACTAGATGGCATTCTTCACCAAGGTGAACAGGACAGCAACGACTGAGAGCTATAAAACATTAATGATCAGTCTATTTCCTCTCTTTTATGGTCATTTGAGAACAGCTGAATGAGGCATGAACATGCACACTGTTGCTTTTATCCTCCATTAACCAAAGTCCAGTTACTTTTATGTTTACTCTGACAGTAAACAGGCTGAGAATCTATAGGATTTGTCACATACCGTAGCCCAGATGTGCAAAATGTATTAAAATGTGCTTTGTAGCAGCTTGAACTGCGAATGCCGGATTTGTCTGGCGTCATTCAAAATCATGGCAGGTGCAGGTGCAGGTGCAAAACAAAGGCGGGGACAGACTCTTCTCTGTCCCTTGATATTAATTGTCTTTGGGGCGTTATCAGTCAGGCGCAGGACCAGTGAATTTACACAAGCAGGGTGGGCGCTCACAAATGATCCCATCGCTTTTTTTTTTTTTTTTTATTGGAACATTACCAGCAGCTCGCCAGCGATGTGGAGAAACACTGTGATCTAAACTGTCATAATCTTCCCCTCAATTTTCCATTTGCCCCAGTAACTTTGAATACAATGCTGCTGTGATGGCAGCACCCTAACCCCTCACTAGGGCCTCAGGTAAAAGAGGTCAGCTGGGACGACCTGCCTGGTTTAAGATATGTTGAATTTGAACAGTAATTTCCATTTCTTTGGATTTAAAATGTTATCAAATAAGAACAAATGTATCCCCAATGTGCTAAGATTAGCACATAAATACAGTTAAATTGATTTTGTAGGTGATCCTCTTTATTAAACTGTATATACGGCTGCATGCCTTCAACTGTGTTCTAACTACAGCAGTTTTGTACTGGTCCTCTGTTGGAAAACACCTCCGTCTGTCTGTATATCCACTCAGACTGGGCAGCTATCATTGGTATGTGTCGCCTTCCTCTGCCCCCCTTTGTGTATCATCCCCTCTCCTCTCCTGTTTCCTGTGTCCTGGCCGGTTGTCATGACCACCGTTACCAAGGAGAGTGGAGGCTACAGAAAGAAAGGAAACCTGAACCACAGATCTTGATGCCATGATATTTAATTCATCGGCACAATAGCACACCAAGGTCCAGTGTAATGCAGATGGAGCGAGAGCGCTCTTAGGTCGAAGGGACATTTCTGAATATGAAGACAAAGAGGCGCTGTCAGATCCTTCTGTTACACCCAGGGTCTGTTTTTCTTGCTCCACTAGCTGATCACTTGACCATATATTGATAATGACCACACAGCCTATTAATGCTTCAGACAGAATTTAACTGAAACAAGATAAAACAATAACGATTAAACCAAAAGAAAGTATGATTTGAGGGTTTTGTCATTTCTTTGTCCTGATGACCTGTGACTTTTCAGCATTTCAGCCACAACTGTTGTTAAAAGAAAAAACAAAAAACAATGCCCCCCTTGCTCCCTTTCATTGCGGACAAAAAGGGCAAGTGAAAGCTAATTTTTGTCCTTTTACGCGTGAGTTTGTGCGGCACGAAGCAACACAAAGTGTGTAATCCTCATTGTAGAGGCCCCCCGCTCCATTTTGTCTTTGTGTTAACTGATCCACCTACAGACAGCTCTCCATCCTCATCCATCCCTACCTCCCTCCTTTTGTTGTCACCCTCTTTTGCCCTCTCCCTCCCTCCTGCACCGCTGGTTTTTTTGTTTTGTTTCCTGGGGTTCAGAGTTGCTCTCGCAGGTTTGACTGTCAACAGTGCTGCTGAAGATTGGAGGAAGTGAACTGATTCTGTTTTTACCCACAAGTCCGGCCACTTGGCCCTGATTTGTTATTCATACCCTCATTGGAACCAAACTGACCCATTTGGGCCCCGCCGCCACCAAAGGAAGCGGTTGGGGGGAGGGTGAAACGGAGCGGCAGCTGAAGTCTGAAGTGGCCTCGTCAAGGCTTGGACCTCAGCGCCGTTTATTGTCAACAAGGAGGCACTTCAGCTGGCGGCAGCAGCAGTGTCTGATGAGAAGTCCTGCTGGCTGTTTTCCTCTGGAAACCTGTGCTTCTTTGGAATTGGAAACAGATTTTAAATGCTTTAAACCCCATTAAACAAGTCACTGGACTAAACTCTTGAACAAGCTGATTGTTCATCTCTTCAGGATGTTTGTTTCATTCGCTCCATGAGGACTAAACACTGGATTCCTGTTGATTAAGAGGTAAAAAGCTACGCTGACTTTTATTCTGTGTGATCAAGCGTCACTGTTTCAACCCTGCTGTGACAGGATACACTCATAGCAGCATCGGTGGCCCTAAATCCAGGTATCAGGTTTTATCAGTCTGATCCGTCTAGGTAAGGCTACACCAAACCAGGAGTGTGACACTGAAATACACTGCAGCTCAACAACTGGCACCCTCTGTTTGTAGAGGAGCTGAAGCCAAGGAACCACTTCCATTAAAAAGAAAAATTCTAAGAAAAAGCCTGGCTGAGATCCATTCCACCTACAGGGCCCGGACCGTGAAGCCTGATCGATCCTGCTCCTGCGGGCTGCCACAGGTGGCTGCACAGCTATCAGCTACTCAATAATGCATTGACTCAAACTCAGGAATGAAAAGGAGGAGAAAGTGTGCGAGCCTCTGATCCTTTCGGAAAGGTGGATGACTGTCCAGAGAAAGCGAGAAAGCGAGAACATGAAGAACATGGCTGCTGACAAAGTGACACTGGGGCAAAGACGGTAGGAAGTGCAACCACGCCAACCAGGAAGCGGGCAAGTAAGACGTTGACTTAAAATACCAAAAAGAAGGAAAACAAAAACAATAAGCTCTCCCTATAGACACAACTGTCCGAGACAAAGGAGCACCACACAAAGGAGGTCAACATGGTGAACACTGGCATGCAGCTGATCAGCTTCACCTGCGCGGTGACTGGCTGGATCATGGCGATCGCCGTCACGGCCTTGCCTCAGTGGAAGGTCTCAGCCTTCATTGGCATCAATATCCTGACCTCAGAGATCAAGTGGGAGGGCATCTGGATGAACTGCATCTACCAAACCACTGGTCACATGCAGTGTAAGACATACGACTCCATGTTAGCCTTGCCTCCAGACATCCAGGCTGCCCGCGCCCTCATGTGCCTGGCCATCTTCATGGGCTGGCTCTCCTGCACTGTGTCCTGCTGCGGCATGAAGTGCACCACCTGCGCCGGGGACGACCGCCGGGCCAAGGCGGGCATCGCGCTCTCAGGCGGGGTTCTCTTTATCCTGACCGGCCTGTGTGTGCTGATTCCCGTTTCCTGGACTGCCAACACCGTCGTCCAGGATTTCTACAACCCCAGTGTGCCCTTGATGCACAAAAGAGAGCTGGGCCAGGCTATCTATCTGGGCTGGGCAGCCGCCGTTATTCTTATCATCAGTGGGGCCGTGTTGAGCAGCACCTGCCCCCTCATGGAGAGGGGTGGCAGGTACCGCAGGGGCTACATAGGCCGCAGCTTTGCTAATTCACCTGCCTCGGCACCGGATCCCCCAAAACCCATCATGACTAACAATCTACCATTAAAAGAGTATGTATAGGAAGAGGAAGAGGGAACACCAGCAAGTGGAGAAGGAGGAAATTAAAGAGCTGATGCTGTTAAAAACTCTGGATCTTTCCTAAATTTACCCTGTCTCAAGTTTTAAGTCTGTGAATTTTAATCTATAAATTGAAATCTAGATATTTATTAACATATTTAACGTATATTTTGCTTATTTTGTATATCTATTTGTAATGTTCAACTCGTATCCAGTATTTAAAAGCACTGTTTGTTTGAAATTTGACTTTTACTGCACTGTGATTTGTAGTCGTGCCTGAAGAAAGCCCTTTGCCTATATTGTCAAATGAACAGCATTCACAAAACGAGTGTGATGGCTTTTATGATGGCCTGTGTTGTGATGATTGCAGTGATTTCTCAAGCAGTTATTCTCTGACAATGTCGTTACCTCAAGTGTGAAATAAAACAAGTTTGTTAAAGTGTGCGTCACAAACTGCGTTTCGCATACGCCTCATCCCTGTGTGTGCTGGTTCTGAAAAACACATAGAACACATTTGTTTGGGCCATTCTGACCATCACAGGCCACGATGGGATACAGTGATTATCGCTGCGTCATCAGTCAAGTAGGAAATAAGTCCCTTTTTTGGGGAAAAGGCCGTCTGCTTCAGCCACAGGAAGTGCGTCCATCTAAGGCGTAACGCGTTTACAAGCCTTTTAAGATCCCACTCTGCTTGTCCAGCTTCTTTTTTGAAATGCATTCAGATTCACAGCCTCCAGGTTCCACTTGTGTCACTCTCTTCACTGGGACTCAAGAAAAAAGGACACTTTGCAAAGTGTATCTGAAAGAATAGAGACATGTAATTAGTTTACCACATTACATGCAAATGACCACTAGATTTCTAGTTGCTCAGAGTCAATAGAGATGTGTCTATCATTATATTTAATCGGTTGTTATTTGAAGAGAGCGACATTACTTTGATGTTCTTGTCCTTACCAGTGATGCAGTCTTCTGCGCTGGGAGACTCCAAAGATTTCCATCTTTTGGGAGCCGACTCTAAAAGGGAGAGATCGTCTGCTCTCAGCGTCTGCAGCAGAGTCTTCCTCCTCAGAAATCTGAACGGACAAGTTGAGAAAAAAAACCCAACTGAAAGCAAAAACTCAACCTGATGCGAGCGTGAAGAGAAAGGATACTGCTGTCGATAGTGACGCTCTGCATCCTGCAGCCACTCCAGCATGTCGGACGGCGACGGGGCAGTGGCTGAGCGCTCGGTGACGGTGTGGAGATCCAGATTGTCTGTGTTCTGCTCATACAGCTGGAAGACTGCAGAGACCTGGTTACTGATGGAATCTCTGACAGACTGTAGAGAAGACCTGGGGTGAAGAGGGTGAGGTAAATAAACAGATCCAGTTAAACCCTTTATAACTTTAACTGAAACTAGGCTCATGTGAAACATGTCCCTAAATAACTGTGCCTAATCAAATTATCACAAAAAACTACACTAGTATTGTTTTGGGGCCCTTGACTGCTGCTGGTCTAACTAATGATTATTTAGTAATCACAATCCAAAGAGAAAGAAGTCACGTTATGTCTGTAATATTGTATATTTCGTTAAAAGAAGCGAGGTGAGCCTGTGTTTCACCTTGCAGTTGTAATGTATCGCGCTATTTACCATAGCCTGCTACTTACATCTTCTCATTGAGTTTGACCAGTACTGTATCCGTGGCATGCAGAAGCTTGAAACGCAGCCGTTCCTCCAGGTCAGGAAAGTCTCTCAGCGGCGTGTTGGAGAGTTGAACATTAGAAAGCGCTCTCGACTGCTCGGCCAAATTACCAAGAGACACGATCAAGGGGCCGCACTCTGTCAACACATTATTCCATAGTTTGTGGTTGTTTTCAAGACTCTGGAAGCTTTTCCTCAGTGCTTGATGAAGTGACAGAAGTGCAGGTTTGGACATTTCAGGTGCTGATTTTTTTACTTTAGTGGTCAACAAAAGCAAAGCAGCGTGTGGGCAATAAATCGATTCCTGTGTTTAAATTATTTCAGTCCGTTTTGGAGCGACGGATCCCTTTCAAACGATATCTGTAACAAGTTGAATTGGGGTAACATTAACTGCTAATAACACCATGTTGCTACCATACTGCCCGGACCTATTTCCGTTCTACCAACGTAACCACCGACGTTCTTCACTATGATAGGTCGAGGGACGTTTTTTCAGGACGCAAAACGAATACGTGTTCTGATTGGCTCACTTAGCGCGTGGCTCCTCCCCGCGCGGATATTTGAAAACGGCATTGTGAAGAAAGGGAGCAGTCGAGTTTCCGTCGAAGAAAAGCATAAATCAGGTAATTAATTGATTGTAGAATATAATAACAGTTGGTAAAAAACATTTATCGTGTTTTATTAAACGCATTTGCACATAAATTAAATCGACAGCAAAGCAATGATGTTGCTAACTAAATAACTGAACAAATAAAGTTAGCATTGACTGTTAGCATGCTTACCCTAGCAGCAGCAGCTAGCTACACGGCGGCCGTTATTTTTAGCTGCTGAATGCAGTTATATCATAACGCTACCCCGTGTAACCTGCTGTTATTAATGTTTAGAGCTGTCAAGCTTTAATGAATTGACTTATTTTCTGCTGTCCACGCAGGCAGACATGGCTCCCAGGAAAAGGACCACCAAGCAACGGAAAAACAATCCCAAGACGGCCAAGCTGGAAGCCTTCCTGGATGACTTCGACAGCGAAGGTAAATATGTTTTACTGATGAGTATACGACAAGTGTTAAGTCAGTGCACTGTCAAATGTCTTAGATGAATAGTTTTGTTTAGGAGCTCACATTAACTGCTTTTCGTAAAACATGCAGAGTGGCCTCTTCAGAATGTAATTTATAACAAAGAGCAGATGAGATATATTCAGTTATCTAATGTTAATGCAGCAATGTATGCGCCAACATTTTTGGTCAAGGATTCCCTGAACTTTGGACACACTGTATTGCAGTTTCTCTTTGTAACACGTAAACAATATCACTTGTAATGTTTTCACAGTGAAGACCAGGCTTAGACAACTGAAAGAGAGGCTGAACCAGCTGCTGAAAGATGTGGACAACAGCTACAACATGACCCTGATTAAGCTCCCCACGGTTGTCAGGCAAATGTCCTGGATGGAACATTGCAGTAAGTTCCCACAAACGTGTTCACAGCAGCCTCACAAAACCCAGGTCCAGATTCCACAAACACTGTCCGAAGAGATGTTGTAATGTTGCCACAGAAGCTTTGTACGTTTTGGTCTCGAGGTTTGTGATTTCTGACGTGATGTAGTGGCAACAGTTAGGCACACTGGCTTTAATTCATGCCAGATAGATGCAGTGGTGTTGCATACATTGTGTAGAATGAGAAATGACTATATATATATATTTGTCTTTCTAATCAGCACTGAATGAAAAACATGTACCTCTCTCTCTGCAGAGGCTGAAAAACCAAATTCACCTGAAGTGGATAATACAAAGGTGAGTCCAGGATCTTTTTTATTTCATATGATAATTTTAGTATGTTATAACTTTCAGAATCTGTTAAACTCGTGCAAACACACCCACTACTGTCTTAAACATTCACAGAGAGAGGCGGAAGCTGCTATTGTTGACAACGTTGTGGCCGAGGACCACGCAGTGCTTCTGAAAACAATGAAGAAGAGTATGTTCAGACTAATTATTAAGTATTCTGTAATAAAACAAGTCCATCTGCAAAGGCTAATTTGGATGAGATGTCCAGATGTGTTCTATACAGTTAAGAATTTAAGTTATGGGCAATGGAGACACCTTCTGAAGCAGATTTCATCCCATTTATTTTGTCTCTAATCCATAGAGACAAAGAAAACAGCTGGAGCCAAATCCAGTTCTGAGGATGAAAACACCCCGAGCACAACAAGAAAGGTAATGGCTTATTTTTCATTTAAGGATGCGTAGGAGGAACCAAACACCGCTGAGTGTTCTAGTGTTGATCATAAGCATACGGACTGGATGGTCGCAGTGGAATGTCATTTGTGTGCAGCCACATTAGGATGTCTAACTGCTCGTTCCTAACTCAGGGGAGAGCAACAAGGAAACCGCCGACAACATCAAAAAGGGCAAAGGCGCTGTCTGTCAGCAAGCAGAACACCTCCATCAGACGGTAAGACCTTTTTTATTATTGTTATCATTATTATTTAAATTTTTATCCTTTTACTCTTAAGCTCAGTATCAATACCATTGAACAAACACGTCTTTGTGTGGATTCAGATCAACCAGAAAGCCGTTGGTCACTCCTGCCCGGAGTATGCTGGACTCTTCAGTGATAGGCGCTACACCTCTCATCACGCCACGCTTCGACCCAAGGTGAGCCAGTGTTATAGTTACAGCTGTAGCAGGTCAGTTTCCGTGTTAAGATGCTATGAATATTACCATTCTGTTTCATTCTCTGTAGTCTAATGTAGCTTATATAATGTTTTGCTATTTGGAAGAATAAAATTCTGGATGATGTTCTGATAACTGGGGTTAAAGCCCTCCAACCAAATAAGGTGGCGTCTCTACAGAGAGATGGGTAAATACTTTTATTTAAAGGTGATTAAATGATTCAAAAAGTACAAAATGTATTTATCTGTAAGCGGCTCTAGCATCTTTACATGAGTGTTACACACATGGGTATTGGAGGCTTGTCCTTGTAGCTGGCGGGAGGTGTTCTCACCTTGCATGCTTCATTCACACAGGCTTCCTAAGACCCCCGCTGTGAGAGTTCCCCGCCACAAAGAGAGGGTCTATAGCATTTCAGTCAACGGCTCTCCTATCGCCGCCGAAAGTGAGGACGTCGTCATTAACGTCCCCTTAGGCAACGGAGAGGTGAGTGCACACAGCCGGGGACAGGCTTCTGGCTTCTCCTGGACAATATCTTACCTAAGAAACACATTGTTTTATTGTGAATGTCAGCAAAGGACTGATATTAAATGGATAGTTCTAGTTGGTCTTATCAGCCACCTACACATTGTCAGTGTTTCACCTGCACGCCCCCAGTTTGGAGAGGTAACAGGAGTACTGGTGTAGGATGCTTAGCATTTTACTTTAACCGTACATTGGACAGTTCTTCCAACAGGAAGCTGAAACCATGTCATCGCTCTCTCTCTCCACAGCCACCACACTCCTTTGACATAAACAGTCATTTTACCTGGAAGAACACACAAGCTTGTCTACTGCTACCATGATCTGTTTGTGTTCTTGTGTGACTTTGCTAAATCTGAACTTAGTTTGTTTTACTGTGTGACTCTTAAAGGCTATCTTACGGAGGCAGCTGTGAAGTAAAACTGTTGTTTACAATATTTTTCTGTCCAACACAGTTATGTTTTAATTTAACATATGACTTGTGATAAGTCTGAGCAGCCTAATTTAATTGCACCAAATGTCCTGTCGCACGTTGATACAGAGCATTCAGCTTCTGGCCAGTCAGATTGATTCAGTGGACCTGTCACTAATGGATGAAAATGTCATGAAGAGCATTCGTCTGCTGCAGGTATATCAATAACTTTTGTCGTATCTCTGTTTTGCGTCAAATTCTTGCATAGAGATTTATCCTCATCATGTTTTTCCTTCCTGACAGAATCGCCTTACAACCCTGTGCGGGACATCAGAGAGCCGTTAGACTTGTACATTACCCTTTTAAAGAAATTTTATCTAAAGCTTTGCATCTGTTCCTGTGTATGATGTTTTTGTTTTGCTCATGAAAGTCACATTTTAAAAGATACAGCGCAGGTCCATAAGAAAACCACGTTGTCAGTTTTACTGGACGTAGTTTTCTTTAAACCCAACACACCGACTGGAATTTATCCAGTGAATGAAAGCTGTCAAATGTATAAATGCGGGATAAAATGTGTGGTTTGACCATTTTCAACTATTTTACTCATGTTTGTAAGCTAGTTTAGTCAACAGCCCTGCTTATTTCACTGTCTTTTTTGAGTGTGTTCTTCTGTCTTTGTAGCCTCGGGCTTAATCCTTGGGAGAATTCTGCTTTACGTCTGTCTCGTTTTAGTGCCGCTGCAGTCTTTGGTTGACTGTTGCCCAGACAGACATGTAAAGTTTTGGCTTTACTTGCCCTACAAGCCTTGTCAGACTTGTAAGATTGTCAGATCTGTATATCTTTTGCTTCATTTTGTCGTTGTTTATTCAGCAATCCACCTTTTTTTTTTTCTGTAAATCAGAATTATTAGTGCAAATAGAAACCTCTTGTACATTCACACTTATACTTGTCTGCAACACTGATAAAAGGATTTTGACAACAGCTCCAAATTGGTGATGTGATTTATTTGGAATTAAAATGTTTTGTTTGATACGAATGTGGCCGAGTAGCTTGATCACAGAAAATCATGTTATAGTAAATGAATAACTGGATAGTTTTATTTTCATCTTGTTCAAATTTCTAAAAGTTGTACCACTGCACGGTGACCAGTAGGTGGCAGCATTTCACCATAGAAAATGGTTTGTCTGGCTGTTTAGGTCTCTTTCTGCGTTTGTTACTGATCCTCAGCATCATAGTTGTCACCAAACAAAACAAAGATTCAGGAAAAATCCATATCAGCACATGTTTCTTCTGCTGACAGTCAAAAAAAACCAACTCACAATCTTGATATAAACTCTGAGAACGGTAAATACATCCTTAAATTGTAGTAATAGTTAAATGTATCTAAATGACTGCATCCTTGTGCTGCACCACACTGCCGGGGCAGGTTAATAGATTAAAGTGGTTCTACATTGCTGCTGCCAGAGTTAGCTGCTTAGCTTTTGAGTGTAATTTTCCGCTGCAAGTTAACAAACTCTTGCTTTTGCTTATGTAAGAAGTTGCTCCTGTCCTTTCATGACTTTGTTTACACAGAGGGACATTAGCGGGTCACGTGATGTGCTGTTGGCAGGAAATGGCAGCCCGTCCCGCTGTTGGCACTGAAACCTGCACTCTGACCTTCGGGGACATCATAACGCTGCCAATTAGAAGCTTGTTAAGCTTCGTTAGGCCTGATGAGCTCGTTAGGGTTTACACCTGGGATGGTGAACTGGGTCAGACCGGGCCTCACCTTGGGCCCATACAGACACGCATAACTCCTTGCTATTCCTGCCGGATTCTCATGCATCATATGCTTCCAAGCCACAGCACTGGAACTCTGTGCCCCCAGCTCAAGCCGGGCCTGGTCCCTTCCATCTGTATCCATCTTAAGCGCTTTATCATCTGCTGTCTCTCGCTGTGCAAACTGTGTTGTGGAGGTAAAAACCAAACTCTGCATCCCTACAAACGACAGATGTTGTGGTCAGCGGTGCGTGCAGTTCAGCTCCCTCGTTAGCAGAGCACCGAGCCCTCGCGCACCTGCTCTACATATCATAGAATTTTCCCAGTTTTGCCTCTGAATGGATTGGATCCTTTTTTTATTCTCTAGGTGGGTGGAAAATTGCCATTTTGCACGGATGGCTTGGTTTTCAGTAAGCACGCAGGCAGTGGCGCAGTGACAGGTGCGGTATGGATGGGGCGGATTTTGAGGTCACAGAGCAACACTGCTACATAAATCATCCGCTGAGATGTTCAGGATGAGGGACTGGAACCAGCGATAGTGGGAGGGAGACGGTGCAGAGATGCTTCAACACTTAGCGAGCAGCTCTATATTAGTGTCCATTATGTGCAGTTTTATGTTCACCTGCCTCCAAGTAATCTAAAGAAAGTTACAGCAGCACATTCCTGCAAGATACATTCAGTAAGACAGTGTTCAAAGCTGCACCAGTCAATGTTTTTAAATTGACAGTGGATGTGTAAAGTGACAGGAGCTACTCCCGCTGACAAATCTACTGGGTATTATAACTTTGCAGTACCCCTCAGCTTTACAGAGTGGTTTGGTGTCTTTCAGCTCACTGCTTTTGTTTTATGGCTCATAATCCCATGATTTCAGTTTACTCATCAAACTGATTTGACAACACAGCAGAAAGGTAAGCTTTTGAAATTACTACAAACTAAAGACGGCATCTGTAAATCACTCCTGTGGTTACGTAACGATAGGAGCTGGATCTGAACGGCCTGTAGGAGCCCCATGTTACCAGAGGGGGGGCTGTGGAGACGATGCAGGACTTGTCTGCCTTCCTCATTCTCTGAGTTGGTTCAGCTGAGGGGGGGCTAGTTTAAATATGTAGAGGCAAGAAAAAGCGTGTTTTCCATAATATGTCCCCTTTAAGTGAGAAATGTTAAACCGACCATGAGCTACGTGTCCAGCAGCTAGCAGCAGACAAAGTTAGTGACCAGCTGGTAAAACGTTGAGCTGACCACTAAAACAGAGCGAACATTGCAGTGACATTGAGTCCGTGTACAGAAACACAAATACATGTTAACTGCTAATTTTATGCAGAGTGTTTTAGTTAAAACAGATCACACTGACCAAATTTCAGTTTGGAGGTCTGGGAATACATGATATCAACAATATCAGCCACTAAACCTATTGATACAAACGATTTAGCAAATTAAGAGACGCTATAACTGTTCAAGATACCCTAAATTATAAAAATATCTAATGTAGATTATTTATATACCATAAATACATATACATTACATATCTTTTCTTCTCATTGTTCCACAATAAGGCCCATCCCCCACCAATCCCATCTCTCAGGCCCTAGCCCCACCTGTTCACCACCTAACCTCACTCTCCTCACTGTCTCATTTTGTATTCCCCAAATTTGTTATTATTAACACATGTGTCTGACGCCTGAATGTGGCGTATTCCTCAACAAAGCTGTTCCCTCCCCCAAACTGCTGGAGCCGTCGGTTAATTGAGCCCCCAGACCTGGGGAAACTGCCAAATTTCCTGCCAAGATGAATGAACCTGGCAGAGGCATGTTCTCCTAGAGAAATTAATTCTCTGGTGCGTCGAGGCCTCCTATAAATCCCATCCGTCAAGTGCCCTGCTAATCGATTTATTCACGTGCCCACACCTCCGTCTGCCACTGTCTCTCATTCAATTCATACTGAGCCAGCCGGGGGTCGAGACTCATCTTTTGCTAAGTTGGTTTGTCAGCGCAAACCAAAGAAAAATTGTTGCTGAATGCTTTGTTCTGTCTCTTCTGGTGATGGAGAGCGAGGAGGACACAGGCTGACGGTAAAGTGAAGTGGCAGACGGGCGGAAGAGTTAAATGGGACTGAACGGCTCCCACATGATGCATTCTGTGCATGTGTTCGTCTGGTGGCCAGCAGGGTCCTGATGGCGTTTTGATGGGCGGCCCCTCTGTCGCTCGGGCACCCCTGACGATGGGCGGGGTGGAGAGAACATCTGCTGCCAAAAAAATTCCTGTGGAAATTAAGCCCTGCAAATAACGGGCTGCTCTGAGGAGAGGCAGGAGGTTAACACCATTCGCTGATTGCACAAAGACAAACTTTTGCTCGACAGGCCCCTCGGCGACTCTGAAATCTGGACATTTGTCAGTGAGAGACATGACAACATTTGAGTATGTAGCATCTGTATCGTGACATATTTCCAAGTAAAGCAAGCAAGCACATTTCAAAGTTTTTTTGATTCATTGATGACTTGATGTCATGATAATATTGGTTGAAACTGGTTGGTTCACTGTCATGTTTTGTTTAACAGGAAGAAAACACGCCTGGATTTTGATGTGCACACTGAAAGATGTTCAAGTGCTGGTTAAAGCGTTGAAGCTGAAATTGGGTGAAGTGTAATCACTGAAAATGTGAAATTCTAGTTTGATTGTTGCATAAAGTCGAGATGTGTGCACACTGAAAGGACCTGAAGTGTTGAGTTTAAGTGTTAGAGCTGAAAGCAGTGGAAATGCAATCACTAAACACACGTGAAACTGTGGTTTAACCTGTGCAGAGAGCTGCGCTGTCAGTTTGATTGAGCTGGAGTAAAAGCTGAAAGCAGTTGAACTGTCAGCTGATGAGCAAGAAATGAAAGCAGCTGAAATGTCAATTGAGCTGCTGTTGCCATTGACTTTGAGAGGGCAACAAAAGACAGACGGTGCTGCTACTGTTGACTCGGATAATACTTTTAATAAGTAAATAGAAGTGGCAATAAATGTGCATTTCACTGGACGTACGCATGAAAGCTGCAGTTGAATGAAAGATGCCTCTGTAAAAGGATCTAATATTATATATTTCCTGGGTCACTGGTCCAAATGAACATTGAGGTGGAATGCTTTATAATCTGTCCACACAAGCAGTGTTTCTGATTTTGTAAATAAATGTAACTTCCTTTGTTTAAAGCAGAAATTTGAGTACTGAGTACTACTGTCATTCGTTCCCATGCCGGACCTGGCGTGGGCTGGTTGAAAACGAGCTTCTCTTATTCGGTTGGGCGAATATGAGATGCAAATATCAGACAGAGCACGGATGAAATAAAGTGAATTCTCACCCCATTCATTACCTCCTTCAAAGAAAGAAAAGGAAAGTGACCATAAAATGAGCACTGGAGCACTGGCCAGGATTGCCTTTGAGAAATAATTAAAGCCTCTTTGCAATGCTCCTCAGCCTCCGGGAAAAATCCCCATCTTCTGTATGGGCTACAATTGATGTTTGGTTTACCAGCCCCTCTGTATAAAGCAGACCTTCAATAAACTATATCACCCTATTTGTGAGAGTAATACAGCCCAGTGCGGTCCTCAATTAGGTATAAATGACACAGCAAATTGGAAAATTAGGAGGAGAGGGAAGGATAATGTGCTCCAAAACAGGCTAAAACCAATTCATTAGGAGACCAGGAAGGAGGCGAAGGGTCTGTTTCTGTCCTCCAAAAGAAAATCCCGCTTTAAGTTCACATGCCTTACAGTTCACCTTGTCACAGGCCGTGTTCGGAGTCTGGTCCCGTCACTTAGTTTGAGTTTTATGTGATGTGTAGCATGTGGTGTAGCAGGTTGCACCCATGGGCGATGTGTGAGGGAGAAAGTCACTGGAATCTCCCTTATTATTACAATATTACAATATATTACAATTACATTACCATATATTTTCCAGCCAGACAAATGTGCCATCAAATTTGGTGCAGATAGCCACAAGAGTACTTGGCTGCAGACAAATATGATGGACCTGCAGAAGAGCTGCAGTTGACAGGAAATCACATGATCTCAGCAGCAGAATTACTACTTTACAACTTTATTCAGAGATTCAAGTCAAATTGGATCTTATTTTATAGAGGATGTATTTTCTGTTTTTCCCTCTGATGTGCTCCAACCGCCCCGTCTTGACTCTCTGTGATATATGGAGTGTAGCTGCAGCTGCCACGAGCTGGTTGGCTAGATTAGCCGTGCAGCTAACAGTCGCGCTAACTCTGCCTGGACTGAGAATACAGGAGAAGTGCTGTTGCTTGCTAGCACAGGAGCTCTGGACTCTCCCTGTTGGTCTTAAAGGCTGTGTTTGGTGTTTGCAGAGTTAATGAGCTGCCTGGTGATAAGTAATAAAGTTGGGTATTTGTAACATTACATTGATCAGTGAGGGCTAGCGCCCAGAAACACTTAATAGTATAGCCTTTTGTTTTTCCAACCAAATTGTCATCTAATTTGTGGTCTGATAAACAGCAAATTAATCAAGTTCTGTGCTTCTTGTTGCTTATTTTACTGGTCCACGTGTTTCCATCCAGGTTCTTCTCAATGTTCATGGTTCCTGGAGGTCGAATTGTGACCATGTCAGTCCTTTTAATCAAACACTTGCAAAAGTAATGACATTTACATCGTTCACAGCCATTCCTTATATTTAGTTCTCAATACTCTCTAAACATCTGATGCACCTTTCACCTAGAGACTAGATAGTAAGCCCTGTTTACGCAGTAAATGGAAGTAAATGGACAGGTTCTACAAGAGAAAGGATTGGAGACTTTGCAGTATTTGTACATGAAAGAGGAACTAAACAAAACAGTGCAGACCCTTCACTGAATAGTAAAGCTGTTGCCCCATCTTTCTACAACGTAGCTCACTTTTTGTGTTCGAGAGAAATAGCTTGTGCCGTGTTTTGGCAGCGCGAAAACAAACGAAAAACCAAGCTGACAGCTCCTCATTGAGTTTTTGGGAGCACGCGGTGGTATTTTCAGAGACAGACCAGCAAAAAGGAACTGATCTGACACTCTGTGTTAGGAGGCTTCTCAGCTTTGATGCGGGAATAAGTTCACAGATTTCATTTCCATTATTATCTCAGGTTGTATCCAAAAGTTGACATTTTCTCAAAGTTTTGCTGTCACCAAGACCTACAGCTCTGTGGTGTTCCTTTAGTTGGTCCCAGAGGTGTGATTTCATGAGGTGCTTACAACCCATATGCCTCACCTATATAACCCATATGTGGCTGACATTTGTCTTTAAAGACACCTGCTTTGGAAACTACCTGCTGCCAAGGTGGCGAGCACCCTGCCTACACTGCACTGTGTCTTGTTAGCTCTCTGAACACGGTGCGGTGGCATCTCTTGTCCAGGTGTATACTTGTGATTCAGGACACAAAACAATGCAGGGATGAAGTTAGCGATGATTATAGTGGTGCAGTGAGACTACGTTTGCACACACACACACACACACACACACAAACGCTGGCTTTTGGATCATTTGAGAAACACCTGTCTCTCTTTTGGATGCTTTGGATGCATGGCAGCAGACCTACATGATAAAATAAGTTGGGGGGGGGTTAATTTGTCTTTCATTTCATTTCCAGCCTCTCTTTTTATTAGATGCAGTGGTGACTGATATGATTAAGGGCTTCAAGATCTGCTGCACAATGGGCCTCTTCTCCACTTCACATAACACGCTCACACACAGGCACGCACACACACACACACACACACACACACACAACACATTTCAGCACATGAAACAATGGTCTCCTCTTAGAGAAAACAATAGAATATAATCTTAGTAATTAATAGTCTTTTCTATTATTAAGATGTGCAGTGAACACGTCCGATAATTCTTTGCTGGTCTGCTGATGGCTGGGCTTGGTTCAATGTTACATACATGCAACAAATGACATGTGGGAAGGCCTGAAAATCCTATGTTAAAATTACAGAATATCATATTATCCCTAATGTTAGTGTAAAGGAATTTGAACTGGAATTATGGATATTTATACATATCATTTTTGGACATATTTGGAGAAACAGCAGGTAAGGTACAAAGCTCTGGTTGCCATGGCAGCAGTTAACTAACATGCAAGGCTCGACTTTGCTTTTCTGTTGTGCTCATAACCCTGCAGAGGTTGATGTAAAACTTTTTTTTTTAACATTTAAGAGGAACCATTGTGCAAGAGGAGAGCTACGATGCACTTCTATATAGGAAGGAGGCAAAGAGTGCTAACTTGACAGTGAGCCATGATAAAGCCTCAACATAAGCCAGCATCTAATTCCATGTAATTGAAAATACATGGTATCTGTAATAATAGACCTGAGTCGCCAGGGAAACATAAGAGCCTTTTCATTAAACGTTCTCACTGCAGAGAAAGAGATCAAAATAAAGCCAAAGATGGAGGCATGGCTGACGACAAGTTCTGCTGCCAGAGGACTTGATCAGGCAACTTTCAGAACTCCTTTAGCATCCTTTTGCAAGTAATCTTTCTGGTACGAGTCGTCTGTCAATAAACCTCTCCCCATGAAAGATGGTGATGTTTGACTTTTTAACTTTGGGAGTTTTTCGGCTGAGCATGGTGCACTTATTGATTCAGTCTCTTCCTTTGAAACGGTTGTTTCTTTACTAAGAGAGAAAGGGAGAGTGAAGGAGACAGAAAGGGAGAATGTCAGACAGAATTAATACCCAGCACCTCACAGTAGCCTTTTAGTTTACACCCAAAGAAAATGGTACCTCAAAATTTGGCCCGAATAAAACCCAAATGATCTGTGCATCACTAGATATGAAAATGCTTCTGTAATTTCAGTAAACTGATCCTTTAAAGCTGGACATTTTATGCCTTCACTTTATAGTGGACAGAAGAGAAATGAGTGGAAATTATGTAAGGGTGAAATGAGAACAGCATGCACTAAACGTCCCTGGCTAGATTCTTAAACCCTTCAGGCCACCGGGGTGTTCAGAGCTGAAAGTCTTTACTTTTGAGGCATGCTCGATGAATATAAATCCAATTTTCACTCCACTCAAAGCTCTGTTTTGTTCTCCCCAGACTCCTGAATGAAATATCTGATAAGTTGCTATGTGCTCATCACTGAAGGTGACCCCATAGTCACGTGCGGCTGTTGATATGAAAATATTGATTAGTGCAGCTTTAACACGTCTGTACATTTGGTGCCACAAGTAAGATAACGGGCCTACGCGCGCGCTAGTGATTGAAGGAGTGAAGATAGGCTGCCGGGCCATCACTCCGCTAATGTGTCTGTGGTCTCGGAGCAGAAATCCAGAGCCGAGGAGTGGTGCGTGTCAAGCGAAGTGAGTAAAATGCTGACCTCGCTGTAAGCAACACCGGCGCGCTGTTAGCAGAAAGCCCCGTTCCTCTGTCATGCATCACAGAGCTGTCGACCTTCAGACCCCCGCGTCTGTCCGCTCAGTCGCAAAAAAGTGCAAAGTGTTTTTAAGTGCTCGACCCTCAAGTCTCTGGTAGCGGTTGCCTCCTCCTCGTTTCCTCGTGGTGGGGAAAACACACAACATAAAAGACCCAGAGAAGCACATCATGCCTGTGAAGTTGCTGAGTTGCTGATTTTTCCCTCCCTCTCCTGCATAATGAGTACATCACATTAACAGCGACAGCCTGGGTGTATTAATTTGAGTATTTTCTCCGTTGTGGCCTCTAAAGAAGGACAGCCACAGCTGATGGAAGAGATTACAGACAGAATCCCAAATGAGCGAATTAAACAAATGGATTTAAAACCTCCTTCAAGCCAGCGTTTTAACATTTGCATGACATTTGTAGCCATGCTTAGCTCTTGTTTGTGTCTTCAGATGATGTTTTTCCTCTCCCACATGCGCCCCCTGTTCCTACAGACACAATGCGGATTCCAGTGCTGCAGAAAAAAACAACAACCCCAAAACATGTTTATAATTTGCATCATGATTGGTTTTCTTTTGATTTCACAGCGGCGAGAGAGCAGATTCAGCGTTCCCCTGGCATGTCTGAGTGCGAGTCGCGCTTATCCGAAGTTTCACGGTGATCATAGCCACACAGAGCTTATTCAAACTGACTGAGCGAGGCTACGGTGTGATTGCACCTGCCAAGGGCTTCAGTAACACAGCAGCTCAGCAGGTTTAACACAGATTATTGCTGGTATCCTGCTGAAAGACTCTTTCTCAATTTGCCTTGTTCACTTTTTACAAGAACCGACAGTTGACATGATCGGCTACATGTAAAACAAGTTTGATATCCTCGCAGCAGAACCCCGAAGAATAAAAACATTGTGGAGAAAGTTAAAGTAATTTTTTTCCATTTCAATTTAGCTTTTGGGAAAACGGGTTCTGTACAACACTGATGTGATTTAAATTGACTGAGGGTAGCGTGGTCTCAGGTGTCTCCTGCTCTGAGACCGCTCATCCCTCTGCCTCAACTCTGTAAATTAATACTGAATCCATTTTAAAGCACATTGCATATTTTTGTCTATTTTCCTCGTAGCATGCGCTTGAATCTCATAGAAAACATGCTCTGTGGTTGAGACATCAAGAATAAAGTACCTTCACAGCTCCTTGTTTCCAGGGTGATGCAGCCATATGCAGAGTCATATGGCGGTCTGCAAATATTTCATCCAATAAATAAGTTTCCTTTGTTTCCTCTGAAACATGTTGTGTTTTTTATCAGGCAGCTGCTTTTGCAGTAATTAACTGCCCGGACTGCTTTATTTGTCACATGCTCGTGCAATATGTGCAGTGAAACCAGCTTCTTCCTGGACAATCAAAGGCTTGTGGTTCAAAGCTCAGGGCCTATTTAACATCCCTGCAGGCTGCCCAGGATCACCCGATGATGCCGACATCATCCGGTTGTGTGGTGAGGTTCCTACCAGTTTAGGCTAAACTGAAAAGTTGCTCAATGTCGTTCCTGATCCATATTTCTCAAATATATATTAATATTATTAAGTATTATTAATTTGACACTCGCCACAGATCAAATAAATAACCAGCAACAACAATGATGAATGAGTAAATTTAAACTTAGAGACAGGCGTGTGTGTGAAGTGACAGGTGTGAAAGTGAGTGACTGACTCCCAGCCTAGTAAGACGTGGAGGTGAAGGGAAATAAAATACAAAATTGACGCGGGAGATTGACTTTTCAGTGACCTTGTCCGTTAAAATGACGCTGGTGCTGCACAAAAGCACTGCGTCAGAGAAAGCGAACGGGTTGAGTTGAGAAATAAATCACTGCCATATTATGATATAACTGCTAATAAGACACAAAAAAAAAAAAAAAAAAGTAATTTCGGGGAGCATTCATCTGTGCCGACAGAAATTATTTTAAACCACTTGAGGACTTGATGTTACAGAAAAGGAATTTTCTGAGAGCTGGTAAAGTATTTGTGTATTGATCTGAGGCTGAGCCCTATAGCGGTTTTAATACTCAGTCGATAGGTGTCAGGGCTACAGTATGTGGACGGGCACATTAAGTGTCAGATGGAGGTAATGAAAGGAAACTGTTTGCTGTCAGATATGACCTTATTACCAGGCCGAGTTTAGATCGGTCAACGTGTCCGCAGGTTATGAGTTAAGGTGTAATCATTAATTGTAGCAGAGCCTGCAGGGGATAAACACTATTACTACAGGAAACGCGCCTCCGTTATGAGATTAAATGCATTTTTAATCTTCTGACAATACATAATCTTGTCACAGGAAGACAAACGTTATTGAATCATCATAATTAAACCAAGAGATCACAAAATATAAAAAAACTTATTATTTGAGCGCACAAGATAATAATAACTATGTTCATATTGCTCACAAGCAGCTCTTTGCATATATTTTATAACCAGAAGAATAAAAACATCTTTCATATGATATTTTCCTTACCTTGCTTCTATACTTATTTGTCTCCAATCCCCTGATATCTTGGTGGCTATATTGCACAGCTGAGTCTATCTTTGAAGGAATCAAGGCAATAAAAGGCTTTATTTACCCTTATCTGGAGCAGGCCCCCAAAAAACTCCACTGTATAATACAGACAGAGACACTTTCAACAGGCAGCCCGCGAAAGCTTCCTGGTGCTGTCTCCTGGCAGGATTTTCTTCTTATATTCGTTTATTAAAAAGTCTTATTCCTTGTCACTGTGCATTGTACATTATTGCGGCAGAACCATCTCCCATGAGCTGGTGAAGCTAATGGAGGGAAGGCATTGAGGAAAGGAGGAATGAAACTCCAGGTTGCTAAATCAGGTCTTGCCTTTGACCACTTAATAATGAAAAGCAATTACAGGCAGGCTTAGCAAGGGAGTTTGTTTTTCTCCTCTTATTTATCAAAGAAGCCCAAATGTCCTGGATGTCTAATGCACGTTGTCAAGGATAGTTTTGAGCGTCCCTTTCTGTTCTGAAGTTGCACTGACTTCAGTGTCAGTTTTTATGGGTTTCTTCAAAGCATCTTTGTGCAAGACATGTTTGTTTCTTCTGCGAGCCTGAGGTCTGCCTGTTGATTTGTTCCAGAGAGGCACCTGTGTGTTTTCTAAAATTTCAAAAGGACGTTCACACATTGGTTTGATTAGTCTGTTCAACTAAATATAGTCATGTAGTTTCCATCTTTCATCGTTTTAGCGATTGGCATAATAATATGTCTGATTTCAAATTAGTGTAAAAATACAGAGCCTGTTTCCACATTCAAGTATATTTTATGCACATCTCATACTCATTATAGTATTAAAGTTCTACTCATAGCATATGTTGCTGTTTGTAAACAAGACGGTCTAAAGCCATGCCAGCAGCTCTCTGACCTTGAACATCTTCCTTTAGCTAAATGCTAACAGTGGCATGCTCTCTAGCAGGTGTTACGCAGCTGTCAATACTAACAAAGTGCATTCAGTGACACAATTTTGAGGTATTTCCATTTTGTGCACTTTTATACTTCTAGTCCCTGACATTCTCCTCCTTCTTAGGCTAAATAACCTCTGCAAACACCACTGTGTTAGCGTGAAAACGTATTACCGTAAAGCTAAAAACGTGGCTTCTGAAAGAGCATGATGCATTGCTGTAGTTTAAAGTTGCTGTGGCTTTAAAGGTCCATCCACTGATTTTGTATAGTGCTCAGTGCTGCCTCCATCTGGTGATGTTTTGAAATTCAAACACAGTTCACAGTTTGAAATGACCAACAAGCTGTGAGGGACTTCTTGGATTTGGGGATGCTACTGGGCGCTACACCAAGATCTGGAAGTACATCTTCAACAAACACTGGCAGCTTTTCAAAGAAAGTGGGCTGGACCCTACCGGGCCCCTGGGTGGCCTTTGTGAAGCACCTGTCTGTAGCCTTGAGTATATAGTGTCTACAGTCATTAACAATAAGGTGATAACTCCACCTGGCATTGTGTTAAACTGTGCCGCTCCTGCTGTTATATCTGTGAACCCTCGCTGCGTTGCATAAATATTTAATCCTACTTTGAGAGATGCCCGGGGTTAAAATTCTGGGATGAGTGACTTATGGCAGAAGGAGCTTTTGGCAAATTGTGATGACGCGAGGTGACCTTGTTGCTTTTGGCATTCCTGTGCAAAGATAAATACATTAAAAGTGAAACAAGCCACCAGAATTGTGTGACAGCCACCTCTGCGTTTCATGCGAGGTGTGATGGATGGTGCGAGCCCCTCGCAGCGGGTCTTTTTCGCACGCTTTCTACGGCGGCTCGCTGGCGTGGCTGCGCGGTGAGGCGGCATGTTGGGATGAAGGTCATTTGAAACCGAAGTGTCTAATTTGCTGTGTGAAACACGAGTTAAAGTGAACTCTTGTCTATGTAGCAAAGGCGACGTAAAAATGCTTAGGGCGCCGCGGCCTGTGGTATACACTGCTTATGAAATATTCAGGCTGCAGGAAGTGAACAACACCCCCCGGCCGATGTTCATTCAGCGTGTCTTTCCACACAGCAGCAACATGCTTCCCTTTCTAGGTTACGCCTCTTGAACTCAAACACACACTTTACCTTGATGGCCCATTCTCTGTGAAGTCACAAAGCTGCAATATAAATAGAGACGATCGTAGTATTCAGTCCCACCAGAGGCCTCAGTCCGAATATAACCTACAATTTGGTCCCTTGAAAATATCTGTTATTGTAGCCTTTTATTGTCCTTGGACTGTTTTGGTGAATACAGCCCTTTCTTCCCCTCTTTTAAGCCAGGATGACTAGGATCTGTGCCCTTCATGTAAATATCCCCCCGTGATGTGGTTTCAGAACAAAGAAGAGCCATATCTGGTGAGCTACCCTTGTGCCGAGCCTCGGGTTGAGACATTCCCAACGGGGCCAATCTATCACCATGTGATTTATAGGCTTTACAGAGTCAGGGTGTAAGGGAGAGGAAGTAAAGGAGCGTAGGTAGGAATGGAGGTAGATGGAAAGAAGAAGAAGTGGGGAAAAGACTGTAAAGCGGGGGTAAAGAATAGGAGATAAAAGTAAAGCAGAGACACAGGCAGAGATATAAAGTGTAGAGGAAGTAATAATCAAATTCATCCCCACATGAGCAGAAGCCACAGTAACCTCTCATTTATTATTGTATTGTTAATGATGAGCTTCATTACACACAGATTAACATCTCAGACTGACGGCAGAGGTGCATCTCCATATGAAAGTTGCCGCAGATGAAAAGCCATATGGACTTCACATTCGCAAAGTTTAATTGTTGGCAGTGGGTTGATTATTTTTATTACATTACAACAACCATTTCAGTTTTAATTGCACATTCAGTTAACAAGCGCTAACCGGGTTGTAATGAATAAAATGATCTACCAGTTTAATTCATTTGGATAAGATGTACAGAGTCAGGGATAAGCTGAGAGGAAACATAACATTCTGCATTTCAGTTTGTTGTATGTTAATACATGTAAATTTGATATGCATGGTGGATGTTTTTAAGATATATTTCACTCATCATATGTGGTCTTATTTTACTTGGATAGTCCATAAATGTATTGATTATGTGTCAGTATAAAGTCTGTGTAAATGCTGAGAAATGCTACAGTTACAACACAAACAACAAATGTGAACCCTTTTATGACTGAGGTGCATAAATTATGTGTTGTCATGCCAACTGTCCATGATATACAGTTAAACTGAGTAATCTCACAATGTATCTTGTCTAGATAAACCTAGACGTTTATTGTTGTACTTCTGTTGCATGCATACATATTTCTGTGATCCTAATCTTTCATTTGTCTCCTGAGTGACTTGAAGCATCCCTGACTCTAGCTTGTGCTGCGTGCATGTTAAAAAGGTGATGGGCGAGTTAAAAACTACGGTCAGTGTTGAAAAGATGCCAAAATAATGAGCATTTTCTTCTCATCTGCAGCAGCCCTCATCAATAACACCCAAGACCCTGACTGACAATGACTCTTTTACCTCCCCCAGCCTCTACTATACCTTTCGTTAACATAAAGCCTGCGCCTGTATCTGCGCTGTAGTGCTGTGAACATTACCAAGACAATACAATTTGAACATTCCTGCGCAAAACGGTCTCTTCAGCGTGATTAATGGTCATATTGTAACAATGTCATTAAGTTCCTTTTGTTTTTATAACGCTTTTAATGTTGCATGTGTCCCATTCTTTATACACACCCCTCGCCTTGCACCAGTCGCATTTATCTTCACTTATACTCTCTTGTTCTGTGTTTACTGTATGCAGCTAACATATAAAGGCAAATTCTTTCACTGTATGTGAAACCTACTTGCAACTGAGAAGGATTCTGACTCCGAGACAGCACCATTTTGTGTGTATTTAAAGCTTTCTCATTTTTCATTTTGTGAGTGAAGTGAGGGTCAAGTGGGTAAAGTCTAACACATTTAGATGAACCATTTGGCTCAGACAGTTTCATGTAACAAGTAGTTTTTTATGTTCACTTGTTTTATAGAGAATCCTTTGAGGAAGAGAAAGCATTTTATCTCTTTTATAAATAAAGGCATGGACCACACACCCTCTAACTGAATTCTGGTTTCATAAAACTGGGAGTTCATTTGCTTTTCCACTTTAAATATGAACAAACCTAGTGCAGTTTATGGATGTGCACCCAGCTTCGCCGTCTATACCCTCACACATATGCTGCCGTCCTTCCATCTCGACCCTCTAGTCAGAGTGCCGACCGCCCCTGCTGTGACCCAGAATGATGACGGCGTGGCTATCAGTCCCTGTCAGGCCACACAGTCAGGCCCGTTTCCACTAAATCCCAGTCAATCACTGGCCTCTGTATCACACACTCCCAGATGGCAGTCACCACCTCAGAGCTGTCCCAATCCATCATACGTCTGATTCTATGAGGCAAGAGGTGTTAAAGGTTTTGTCGGGGTGGGCTTTCTACCGCTTCACAAACCCACAAATCTGCCAGAGAACAGGTTAGAGGTTACTCTGCCTAGAGCTAGTAACCTCCGACCTAACCCAGTTCACTGTCCATTACTCAAAACTACCGCTCACTAGGCTGTATAACCTCTCCTCACCCCTGATGCTGCAACCCCTCTAAGCATGCTCTGTCTGTCCTTCTAAAGGCCTGCGCACACACTGTACACACACATACACACACACTGCTCATTCAACAATCATAGTGTAGTATTGGCAGCAAGTTTATGTGTTATTATAGACAGGCTGTAGAATAAGTAGTGACAAAATAGTACTGGAAATTGCTGGCAAAGAAAGAAGTTCAAATTAAGAGGGAGAAGCACTCTTTTGTATCTTCTAGTTGCCACATGAACTGTAAATGATGAGATTTTGGTGCATCTTGGTGCCAGTTTCAGCTACTGAGACAGTATGAAATATAGGCATTGCCTTTCAGTACAGTTTTAAATTTGCAACTGATAGTTTAAACATGGTGAATACTGTAAATAAAAAAATGAGTAATCTGTTAAAGGTGGGCTCTTACCTGGAGTTTTAAAATGCATACCTGTGTTGCATACATTTATGAACGCACTTAATACATAGATTTTCCATCAATGTCTCATATCATTAACCCCAATATGAGTGTCCCTTTCCACGGGCCATTTATTATTTTAATAAACGACCAAGCTGACCCTGTTGTCACGGTCCCTTCCCCTGTCCCAGTTCACCTCACAAACATCCCCGGAGTGGTGCCCGTGTACAAACACAGGAAGTAAATCATCTGTGAGTGAATAAGGTTGGGGACTGATGACCTTTCAACTTTCTGTGACCTTTTTTTGGAGGTTTTGTTGTAAGAGCGTTCTCGTGGGAGCTCAACACCCTCTGAGCATGAATTAAAACAGTTTCATAATAAGAAGGATAGGGGATAGGGAGGGATATGGGGGAATTTTATTATTAATTGGATTGGAGATTTCTACACACGTCAGCAAAATGTCTGCGTTCCTGTCGTCTCATTACTGTCCAGCTATTTCAGCAACTTCCTCCAGATGCTGGGAGTTTTCTCTCCTGTTCTCTTACTGTCCAAAGTTTGCTGGAGAAGATTAAAAAGACGCGTCACCTAAATAAGAACAAGTTATGACAAAGTATTTAAAAACTTTTTTAACTTTATTTTTTGTCAATTCATATATTCGGAGTTGCTGTGGGACCACAAGCTGATTAAAAACATACACTGGTCTCTTGTGGTAAACCTAATAAACCTTATGCTCTATAGTTTAATAAATTCGATGGCGTGTCCACAGAAACTGCATAGAGTCATGTCAGGACAGGGTGAATCAATAGAGTGGAATATAGGTGCATTAGTCTTGAGAATCTGGAGTGATTACATATGTTAGGATGGGATGAGATGAGAAGACACCATATAAAACCTACAGTGCATACAGTACATACAATGAGTCATCAACGGACAACTAATCAGCAACATTTCTGTGAGATATTTTTATAATTTATCATGCACAAATGCCAAATATTCTGTAGTTTCGCCATTTCAAATGTGAGGATTTTCAACTCAAATTAAAAATGTTTGTGTTTTTAGCCAAGGGGCGGAACACCTGGTGGGCACTTTTCTCTTTCTTTTAACATTTTAAAAGATGAATCAGTCAATCAATTAACTGAAAATTGTTTATTTTTGCATAAATAATCTAATTAAAAATTAGTTAGAGTGCAAAATTGAACTAAACAATTAAATACAGCGGCTTTTCTCTTAAAAAACAAAAGAGAGGCATTCATAAATTATTATCGTATGGGTTCTCTAGTTTTCACCCAGTCACATCAGGAGAGTGAATCAGCGCCCCCTGGATTATAGCAGCTAGTACCTGTACGGCAGCCTGTGTGGTCAGAAGAGACATCGCGCTCTTTTACTCGCATTAATTGCGTTGATGCTAGGCTGCGAAGCCGTGTAAACTTAATTTTTGTAAAACCATTATCAGATGTGTTTGCCGCTATTTGCGACACAGTGAGTACTGCAGACTCTGAAAAAAAAAAACTGTCAGCTAATTGGCGCCGGGTTAGCACTCTCCTCTCACAACGAACAACGTTATTTCGACGCCGTTAGACAGGAGCGTTAGCTAGTTTTGATGGGTTGCTAATGGCAACGGCTTCACGTGCGTTTGTTCAGGCTAGCTAACGGTAGCTGGCAGCAAGGGAGGAGGAAATGAGGAAGAAGGCTGTCAGAGAGTTACATTACCTTACCACGGGAACAAGTGCAATGGGACATCTAATGAGACGGATGTAGACCGCCCGGAAGGACAGAAGAAAGTCAAAGTAAGTCAAATGTCCTGTCTGTCTGTCTGTTTCTGTCTGTGTTTCTGTCTGTCTGTCTGTTAGCTAGCTGTTTTTTGGTCTGCTAATGGTTAAATGTGCTACATTGGCCGTGTGTATTTGAGGCTTGAAAATGGCCTATTTGGTGTTGTGCTTTGTTTTGCCCGATACTGAAACTGTTGTGTTGCTGCTGCAATCTACACTGACAGCAGGAACAAAGTCTGTTGAGTTCATTTTGAATGTTATATCATTTTAAAAGTTGCCTTTGTTGACTTTTCAGTCAATAGCTGACTGTATTTAGAGTCTGTGGAGAAGGTCTTCAAGACGGCCTGAGACCTGTTTTCATTCCTGTTGTTTTTAAGCATATATTTACTTGATTCAGCTTTTTTTTTTTTTTTTATCCGTTGGTGATCTGCAGTGTATTAGATAAGGTTTACAGTGCTGCATCAGTGTTGAATTTCTGTTCTCTTTGTTCGTTGTTTTCTAAGAGGAGACAACAGTGACTAAGTCATGTATGTATGACGCATGGATTGTTCCTTTCCAGTGTTCTGTTGACATTCACTTTGGCAGGCACATCTATTTAAAGTGACTCAGGCTCTACACGTACATTGTGAGTAATTTGGGGGTTATTATCTCGTGAAAGAACAGGGAGAGAGGCTGTGATTTGTGGTTTAATAAATGTTTTGGGTTTTGTTTTGTGGAAAAGTAATGCAGATATGCATTTGTTAGCTTATATTTGGAAAAAAAACAGTGTCATACTTTATTATTATTTTTTTTTTAGATGACTTACTTTGCTTCCCCAGGTTTTCTTACTGTAACGTACCACTGCTAAAATGAGCATTAAGTGTCAGTGTTAAATTAACTGGCCTGTCTGAGGGACCAGCTGGCCCTGGCGTGGTCCCGGAGCTTTAAATGGGACAGGCCTACCGCTGCTTTCCCCCTTCTTTAATCATATAATTTTGCACAGAGCTCTAAGAAGTTCAAAATATGAGTCAGTCAGGGGTACAATGCGTACGTGCACAATATAAGGAGGATGTGTTGCTGAAGTTTTTTTTTTTTTCTGAAGACATGACAGATTGTGGGAGTTGTGTGAAAATTTGCAGCTTAAGTGTGAAGATTCATAGCGATAGTTGCATTTTTCACAATAATAGAACTTTATACCAGTGCAGCTCTGTAAACAACAGATGTGATTTGCTGAAAATAGTTTTCTCAAGGGGTTTACACTGTGCATAGGGAAAGAAGAATAAACTGTCTCATCTCTGATTTTGCCTCTTTTACGACCATATGAGGAAAAACAATCGGCACCAAATGTTTGATGACTCATTAATTGGCCCAAATACAAAAACAACATAAGAACAAACTATGCAAACTGCCTAACAGAACAAAAAGGCCTTAAAAGAAAAGAAAGTCTGTCCAGTGTATTGATTTGCATCATTACAAAATGACTCCTTATCTGTCTGTTTATCTGACTGCAGCGTTACATCATTCCCTCCACTTTGCTGCTTGTGTCCTCTGAATCACTCCCAGCATAGCGCTCATCAGTCGATATGCTGTCCCAGAGCTAGACTCACTTCACATTCTCTAATTCTTCACCCGAACAAAGACTTTATTTCTCGTGGAATAACCTCTGACGGGCAACAGTATCTCTCTAACTATACAAAAAAGACAACTGTACTAAAGAAAAAAAAAAAAATCACAAGCTAATCCACTTCCTTCCACCTGAGTCCTGCCTGCCTGTCTGACCTCGGCCTTTTGATCTGCATCGGAGCAAGAGCTTCCCCCTACCTCAGCAGTGCTTGTCTTCTCTCTGAGCTACCCTACAGTATGAGCTCTGTCAACCTGTCTGGTGACTAGACAAACACCTCACCTCTGCTTTGACTCACCAGTAAAAAACCTTGAGTCTGTCTGTGGCTATTTTATCCCGAAATCCTTATTAGCTAATACATTTCTCTGCACCTGAGTAACACTTGCCTGCCTGACCCTGTCCTCTTTCACTGAGCTGCATACACACTTCCTTCTCCAGCCTGTCAGGGGATGGACAGACACACAGGCAGTTGATGTGACAGCTATCTGCTCGTTTATTTTTCATCCCTCCATCACAGCAAGGAGGGCAGAGGGCACTTGCATTGGAATCCTCACAGTTGATAAATAAAGAAGGCGGCTTGTCTGCTGTCCGCTTGTCTTTCTGTCTGTCTCTCTTGCAGCCCTGCTGAGGACCTGTACATATGTATATTTCTTCGTTAAAGTCGCAATATAGTCGCGCTGCACTGCATCACGCTGTCTTTCCTCAGGCTGCCTCTGTTTCTATCACAGTAGTTTTGCGGTTTGTGGTCATTTTGAGAGTGAGTTTGGAAAGTTTACACCTTGCAATGCTGTTGCCCCTGAACTGCTCTGTGACGGCACTTAAAAAAAAACAAAAGTGCATTGATTCGAATGATAAAATGTGAGTCGATATGGTTTTATCCCAACTTAGGACTTGAATCATTGACCTTTCGGTAGAGCTTGGTCAGTGTGACTTGAAACTAAACAGCAATAACACATTGGTCAATCCTGATCTCTTCTTTAATGATAATTGTTTCCTGTTGCTGTCTTTTGTTGAGGAAATCTTTCAGATTTTACACACGTACTTCACATTACATCTGTTTTATCACTTCAAATGTTGTTCAGTAGCACTCTCTACATGCTCTGTCCCCACCGCAAACAACAACATAATTCTTATGTCAACCCCTTCCTCCTCCTATCTCCTTCTGCCACCTTCCCCCACTTTTTGCTGTCTTCTGTCCTCACCTCCAGACTACTTATTTACTAATGATGTACCGTAAACGCTTACTCTTGTGTTTTCCCGCTGCACTCTCCATCTCCCCTCTTCACCTTGCTCCTCTCCATATCCTCATCCCCCAGCACCCCCTTCATCCTATTCTCAACCCCTGACTCAACCTCTCCTGACCCCCTCAAGGTGAAACCTGAGTAGCTTTAATTGGCTGGCATCAATTAAATTCACATGAACACATGAACTCACAGGGGACAAGTAAGTGGACTACGCTCCAGCTAGTTATCTCTGCTTCCTCCTCCTTCTCCTCCCTGGACTCCCGGACCTTGGTTCATCCTCACACATGGAATTGATGCCTCTTGCCGCCGCTCTCCAGCCAAATCTTCCCTTTCATTACATGGCAATTTCTTTCTCTCTCTGTCTCTCCCTGTATCCCCCATCTCTCTCTTCCTTATCCATTCCTGCCGCCACTTTTAAATAGATCCCTGCGGCAGTGACTGAGCCAGACACGGCCTCCATCATGGGACCAAGAGGAGGCTAATGCCTTTTTAATGAGGCCTCGGCCACAATGTGACACAGTAAAGTGGCAGGAATCGGTGGCTGGTGAGCCCTTGGTCCAGGGTATTTATCACCTAAAACCCTCTGATCCACTGTGCCTGTGGGAGGGAGGGAGAGAGGCAGGGAGAGAGAGGTAGACAAAGAGTGGGGGGTAGGTAGGCAGAGGTTGAGGAGGAAAGAGAAAGTTACCAAAAAGCAGGATAGCAAGCAAGTGAAAAGAGATGGAGGAGAAAGGGAGGGTGGGAAGTGGAGCAAAAGGATGGGAGGCAAAAACAGAGTATTGTATGGACATAACTCATTTTAAAGAGAAACGGGTAGAAAAAAGAGTAAGACAACCACAAAAAAGGCATGAAAGAAAAATTGCCACTTTCCTTATTTTACCTTCTTCCCCATCTCGTCATCATCTTAAGTGTCTTGAACATGTTTAGCATCCCACTACCGATTGCCCCTGGAAGCTGCATAATGTGAAATCATAATAATAGCCATAATGCTTCGACAGTAATTAATATTCCTCCATACATATTGCCGCAGAGCCCGAGAGAAAGGCACTGAGAGTGGTGTGCCTCCAGTGAGGGGAACTCACATTATTATATTCCCACTTCATCCAATATTAATGCCCACTGGGCCCAGTATTCTAATATGAGTTCTAGTGAAATGGCCTTAAGTGGCTGAATAGCAAATAAGATAAATTAGCAACAAAAGAAAACCACCTATTTCATTATTAACACAGATGATTGAAAGTAATGGGCAGGATAAAGGTGTGAAATCAAAGAACCTCTGAAATATGAACTGGAGGAATCTCTCTAACCTCTATTTTACCTCCACCACTCTGCTCACTTAGGACTTCAATGGTGGTCTATTATGGCTTTGCACCACATAAAAAGAGTGTGAGGTCCAATAAAATGGTCGTTGTGAAAATCGTCCATTGTAGTTACTTCCCACACCGCTGCATTCAGCTCTGAAGTGGCTCTTTACGTTCTCTCGCACAACCCGATGCTCACGAAGTCATTTTCTTTGTTGTTATTACTCATTGTAGGTATGTCTTCAGCTATACTGTAGATTTGTATTCTTTGCAGTTATATTTATTTAGATTTTCTCTGCTATTTTGATATTACTGACACTGTGGATGTTACTATTTTAGGAGCAGACAACCAACGTATTTGCTTCTCTGTGTAGTAGATCTGATTGTTATAGACAGAGTCCGTCTTTGCAGTGTGGGATACAGATTGCATACCCGCACGTAAGGAGTTTTACAGGATATAACGTGTTGGGCATTTGGAAAAGAAAGGGTTGCTGCTGACTGATGTATCCTCTCAGCCTATGTCTTGTTTGGGTTGTTCTTCTTCTGTTGCATTTCTGACAGACTAGCTGTCAATTAAAGTGTCAATCAGCTGGGACTGAAGCAACTCTCTGCTTTTAGCCCACAGGCAATGTTTTGATCACACCTCGTGTTATAGTGCACAGTGTTAGTTGTTCCAAAGTGCTGTCTAACAGTATAACTTCTTGATTACGTTTCACTGCCCTACATACCTACAAGGGTGTTTTATGGTGTATATATACATTTACAAAGGGTGCTAAAAAAGACTGCTCCTGCTGCGAATGAATGGAGCATGGTAATGTAATGTGTATGCAGCAGGTACCAGCAATAACTCTCTTGAGTCATTATCCTGCATTACATCACTTATACGTTTTTGTGATGACATGCCTGTTTGCATTTGCATCACACCATGGAGTGAGACACTTAACTGGATGAAGTTTGTATAAGCTCATCCTTGGAACTTTTTGATTTCACCTTGTCTAACCACAAAAAGACCAAAGCTCTACCTTCCCAAATAGCTTTTACTCTGTGTCATTTAAACTTAAAGCAGGGTGCTAATTGAGCAGCTTAAAAAATAATAAATAATATAATAAAATAGACCTGTTTTCTTAAGACCTTGGAAAAGTTAACCTTCACAGTGAGAACATATAGAAATGTTTCCACAAAGCAAGGCACCATGCTGTTATTGAGAGAGATGCAAGTGGAGCAGTAAAAGCCATGAGGGCAAAGAAATGGCCTGTGACGGGAAAGTTGTTGGTGCAAATCTCAATCTGAAATGACTCAGCAACTACCATCAGGGCGCCCTTGAGCAAAGCACTGTAGCTGCACTGTGGTCGACAGCAGACCGCTGTGATTATGTTCGGCAGATCCCAGGTGTAAATGTTTCTAAGTGCTCTTGGAAAACCACAGCTCACAGCACAGTCAACTTCCTATTGAAAAACATGGGAGAAAATAAATAAGAAGTGAAATGTGTACAGATGCATCTGTCCCAGAGGTCCCACTTTTTACAAGCTGATCGCACTGTTGCTGCTGCTGCTGCTGCTGCGCTGTTGCACCGCCCTCTACCCTGCACTCTGTGCCGCATTACGATACACAGCAGACAAGGAGCATTCTGATTTACATTCCCATAGGAGGTAAGATCGACTAGATTAGGTTGATGCCCCTGTGGGGAAATTAGTCTCAGACTCCAGACTGCATTTGCTCCAGCAAAAGTTTTGAGCTGGGCGATGCCGCAAGAGACCTGGTGTGACACTGTCCGGTCTAAAATGAAACATACCATGGATTCTCCCAGTCAGATAGCAGATGAACTGTTAGACGGTGTAAGTATTGGTTTTTGGATAAGAAGATATGCCCTTCAGTTTCCTGCTGCAAGCGTATGTTCCAGACAGTCATAAATGTTGGATGAGTCTGTGGAGGGCCTGGGGAGAAGAGGAGAGGAGGAGAGGAAGAAGAGAAAAGGGGGACAGCATAGGCAGAGGAAGAGGAGAGGAGGAAGACGGGGGAACAAAAGCGACTAGTTGGTGGTGTTTGAGTAGAAGGAAAGACACGCTGGATGTATGCTCAACTGAATGCAGCGTGTCTTTGATACCTTCAGTAAGTCTGTTTTTATGCATGTTACGAGTACATGAGTCTCCACATGTTACCACTGCATTGCTGCGTGTTATTTCGGGATTAAAAGACTCCAAATGATTTTGGCCTCAGTTCAGAAATTACTGAAATGTTTTTCAACATCTCAGATATGAGAACGAGTCACAGAGCGTCTCCTCCTGAACCAAAGGGATTTTCATTTTGATCAGTTTTGGACTGCTGTAATGAGCGTTTGAGATTAAGAAAACCTGCTGCCTGTGCGTATGTGAGTGGCTGTGATAGAGGACATCAAAGTAATAATCTGCCTTGCATGACCATGTATACTCCATGCTGTAGATTTAATCAGGGACTCAGAGGCTCAATACGTTCTGCTTGTAAATTAAAACAAAGCTATTTACATTAATTTACAATTCCTAGCAGCTCACGGATTTCACAACAAGCTCTCTGATTTAACCATGGAAGGCATCAATTTATCACAATTTGTTCAGGTGCTCATAGCCTGTTACTGGGTGGTCGTTTGTTTCTTTTCTTTTCTTTTTTTTTTTTGGGAAGAGTAACACATTTGGAGCCCTGAAATCTGTTTGGACAAAAACCTGCTTGTAATATTTTTGAGAATCCAGCAAAGTGTTGACAGAAACAAACATCTCTTTGCGGTTTTGTTGTGTTTTTCCCCTCCGTGCTTCCAAATGAATCCTTTCCATGCTCTCATCTCAGGTGTGTAACAGTTACTTTCCATACTGATCAGTCTGATTATTATATAGAATATGAATTATGTGAAATGTTGACTTCTGTGAAAGACCCCTCACAAGCCCAGAACAGTTATTCAGTTTACTATTTTATGGTCAAAGAAAAGCAGCTAATTATTTTATACCCAGCCACCACAAAATCTTCCTCCCGACTCTAATTTATTATCATTCTTAAGTCATCTAATATTTACCTTAATGTAGTCTAGCTCTGCTCGCCTCATCAGTCTTTATTCTAAATTAATTGCTGGAAAACTAGGAGGAGGAAAAAAGCCATATCCAGAGGCAGAAAAGCCACCGGTCTTGGCAACAAACGGCGTTTCTCTCAGGGCTGATGTGGGGCAGTGATGAATACGACGGCTTCCCTGTCATTAATCAGACCGCAGCTTGTCTCTCCCTGGGATGGCCCCCTGTCCAAAACACCCTGCCCCCCCCTGGAGGGGCCTCGGAGGGGGCTCAGCAGAGACCTCAGATCCCCCCTTTTTCCTCATCCTATCTCTCTCTCTCCTTCCACCCTCCTCCACCTGACAGCTATCCCCCCCAATCCTGCAGTCCCTCTGGTGACGAGGCTCTCCCTCAGCGGAGAAACTAAAAAAAGGGCCTGCTGGGGAGGCTGGGGAGTGGAAAACGGGATAAAAGGGTGAACAAAATACGGGAAAAAGGGGAAATAAAAAAAATGGAAAAGTAGAAAGCAGTAGTTTAAGGATACAGGACAGAAAAGAGTAGAAGAGGAAGAAATAGGCAGAAAAAATGAAAAAATAGGGGGTGGAGGGGGGTATCAGGGTTCGCCTATCATTGTAAATCCCCCCAGCTCACCCCCTCCACCTCCGTTTGCACCCACAGACAGAACACACTGGCCTGTCTTTAACAAGGCGGCTGTCCTTGGGAGATTTCTCTCATCATCAATCAACTACACCCGGCGAGTCACACAGGGCAGAGAGCGGTCGAGAGAGATTGAAAGTATAGGAGATGCAGAGAGAGAGAGAGCGATGGAAAGAATGAGAAAGAAGGAGGTAGAGAGAGGGAGGGTGAAATTGATTTAATTAAGAGATGGAGGAAGCGGTGAATGAGCTGTAGGAATACATTGGAGAGAATTCTCTCCGTTGTGCCTGTTTCTCATGTCATACACCACTGACAACAGACTGCATACAGGGCTGAGGCGCTGCAACATGTTGTGGCAGAGCACGGTGCCGCCCGTGTTGTTTTCCGAGGACTTTTGCTCCTCACTTATGCCAGGTAAAGGGAGTTTTCCCATTGATTTATTGCCCTGATAGAAGTTTTGGTCTCTAATCTTTTGTTGTTGTCGTGTCTGCTCGTGTTTGATGGTCGAGACCAAAAGAGAATCCAAGTTTAACATCCTTTTATTACCGAGCAGTCGGGCCAGTAGAATTCATTTCAGTGCTGATGAAAAATTGCTCCAGCACTTACAATACATAACACGCAATGTTCAGAGCGAGATTGGACATCTGCCAGCATGAAAGAGATTGTTTGGGTTTTGGAGAGTTTTACTTTACTAAACAGAAGTGCCAGAAAAACCTTACTCATGGATGCATTTCTGTATTTGTGCATTAGAGGTGCAACCCCTGGATACAAGTATTTTATGTTTGCAGTTTCAAACATTTATTGCATTTTTTATTTTATCTGATATGTTTTCCTTCAGCTTGTTCGACATCAGTCATTTTTATCGTCAAGCTTACAACAAAGCAGACAGATGGACCAAAGCTGCGAATGTGTGTGAACTACTGTACTAATACAGGTATTTTGAACAATGCAACTTAAAAATCCATCTTTGTTTCGCCAGCCTACTTACCGCGGGCTGATCCTTACCTTTGCTGACCTCACCAGATAAAAACTCAAGAGTACTGTCTGTTAACTGATAGCAGACTGAAAAAGAAATTGATTTTATTTTTCTAGTACCAAAGATTCCAATTCATATTTGCAATTTTCAGAAATTATAATAAAAGATCAATGCTGAAATGGTCATAAACAGGTTTAAAGAAGGTTTAAATCCAATCAATCTGTAACCCTATAATTAAACGTCAAATTGAACTGTGGAATTGGAGAATTGTGGCACCACTGATATGAAAATAAATGAAGTCAAATGTCCAATCAACCTTCTGTTTACACAAAAAAAATGCTTCCAAGTTGTGATTTGGATGAAGCTACATAGATTAAGAAAGCGTAGTTTACACTGAAGTGTACTTGTCTCAATGTTGATACCCTCAAATTGATTGTAGAAAGACTGGAAAACCATTTCAAGTCGCTCGGTTATGGCCAGCCATCAGTCTTTGCATTAGGACATTTATCAGATACAGTCAATCAATCACTTGCAATTCAGAAGGTGCTGTGGCTGCACACACACACACACACACACACACGGAGGTCATGTGTGCGACTGCACGCTCTCAATTATTCTCAAAGTTCCTCTTTTCTGACTGACAGCTTGAAAATTACCACTAGAGACAGAAAACAGACTTGTGTGTGTGTGTGTGTGTGTGTGTGTGTGTGTGGTCGGTGGCAGCGGGTATAAGTGTTGGAGTTGTGCCTGTGTATTTGTGAGTGTGATGAGTGTCATGAGATTTAGGAACACATTATTTGCCAAAAACAACAGATGTACATGAACCGGTGTGAATACGCATATGACAACAGCGATGCCTTTTGCCTCTCGTGTGCATATATATTTCTCATTATGTGTGCATTTCATCTGTTGTATATCTTTATTACATCTATTGTAGATCAACCAACGCTGCATTGTGATGCCTGCTCTACCTGAACACATAACATAAACATTTTTGTAAAGTACACCATACGAGCTACTCGCCAGCCGATATTATCAGCCTAACAACAAATTGGTCATGCTCCCTCATGTATGCCTTTGTGTATGAATGTGTGCGTGTGTGTGTGCACACTCCACCCACCAGTGTATGCTAATCAGCAGCCATAATGTCCCGTCAAGGGAAATACATAATAAATCAGTTTTGGTTTGACTTTGTAGTGAGACATACTGTTCTGGGAGACTGGTTCGGGAAGGAGATGAGAAGATGCACGCGCACACTCACTTACACACACACACACACACACACACACACACACACACACACTGGGCTCTAAACATAGACAAGTGATGTAAAGTATGAATTATTTCCTCATCTCCTGGGCACATGAAAACAAGCTAAACATCCACATCTTCATGGACCTCTCTTTTCTCTCTCTTTCTCTGCTCAGTCTTTAGTTTTCTCACCCTGCTCGGCTTGCTTGTTCATGCTCTTCTGTACTTAAACTAAGCCGTGTGCTGTCTCTCATCTCTCCGTCTGTGTGTGACTCTCCTTTTTGCCAACAAGCTCAGGCTGGTGTCCAAAACACGTGAGTCCCCCGCACCAAGGAGGTATGGACGTGTTCCTGAAAGCCCTGTTTTAGATCACATGATCTGACTCTGTTGTGGAGATGGAGACTGTGGCTAGCTGTAAGGGCGAGCTATAGCTCTCGCTGATGTGGGAAGGAAAACGTATTTGAAAAAGCAGAGAGGAGACGCACACATACAGACCCATAGATATGGTTCTCTCTTTTTTTAACACACACACACACACACACACACAGTGGCACGGACACAAGCACTGGCCACACACTTGCCACGGGCAGAAAAACTGATGAAATTTTATGCCAACTCTCAGAAGCGTTTTTCCGTCTTCAGGCTGGCCAAGGCAAACAGAGCATGTCACAACTCCCGCACTGCCTTCTGCGAGTTCATTTTCATGACAGCACAGTCTAATTGCTGAGGTAATTAGATTAGGGAAGGCTGTGTTAAAAATAAAAGTCTCTCATGTTTCTCAGCACTTTTGCCTCGATGGTATAAGGCGTTTGAAGGCAACATCCATGGAAGCCAACAAAGTGCTGCGCTGTCCTCTCCTTCTGCTCGCCCCTCTCTTCTCCTCTTGCTGCAGGGAGAATGGCACTAAAGAGAAACTTCATTTCACAGAGGATGTTCTGGTTCGTTTCCTCAGAGAAACAGAAGGTCAGAGTTCAAAAAGTCCACTCTTTTTTGGGGGGGGGAGTTTTGAAGCGAGGATGTATTGTCCAGAGGAAAGGGATTTTGATCATATCTAACAGCAACCTGCCTCCGAGGGGAGAGACATTTTACTTTGTGATATACTTTTTGTTTTTCCTTGTCACCCCGGTGTGTGTGTCAGGACATGCTGTGTGCCTGTGAGTTGTTGTGGGATTCCTGTTTGTACACAAGCATCTCTTAGAGTGTGCATCCGAGCTGTGAGATACACAGTATTGACAAAATGTATTTTTACTTCCTGACTGTACCTTACCTCCTACTTCCTGTACCTGTACCTCACCTAAGTGCCTTAGCATGGTGTTTTCAGATTAAGTTAGTTTGTTTGAACGATTATTGCGCACAAAAAGTGACACTCTCTTGCTTTAATTTAGTCGCCAACACTGTAGAAACAGACAGGAACTGAAATTTGACCTGCGACATTGTGCTTAAACTACTAGGCTATCAGGACGAAATAATTATTAGTAAATACTAGTAAATATTGGATTCATTTTAAAATGAATAATTACAAACATTTGCGTTCCTGTTCGGGATTTCAGCAATGCTTTCACAACTTAAAACCTCCCATTTTGTATTGGTGGAAGACTCACATGAAGTAGGTTTTCATTTCTGACACTCAGGTGAGTAATGGCAGCTTTGTGCCATTAGTCGCTGCATGTGCTCCCACGGGTTTTCCCTTTCTGTGTGTGTTTGTGTGCTCCCCTGCATACATGACAGAGCACAGTCTCTGTATCTACTCCCTGTTTTTCTTCAGGTGCAAAGGCATCTGAATCGATCGCGTGAGTCCCGCAATTGATGCTTGGTGATTGATGGCATGAAGGTGATTTATTAGTCATGTCTGAGGACCAGGCAGCAGGGGGAAAGCTCTTTTGTCCCTGTCTTTTGAGGGCCTCGCTGTTGTTTTTCATTTTGCTTGCTCTCGTTCCAAGCTCAACTCTCTCTCCTCCTCTCTTTTGCTCTGTGTTACTGTCGTCCTGCAGTGCCCTTTTAGATCTGGCTGTGAAGTTGCCTTGTAGCAAGCAACGCTATTTCACATGTCTTGCCCTCATACTGCTACGAGAGTGTTATTCTATAGAAACTGACTAAAAAGAGCCATAGGAAGGTATGGAGCAGCATTCTTTGTAGGGTTTTTGCCTCCCTATTTCTTTGCCCTTGCCTCGTTCTCTCTGTCTGACTGGAGGCCTAATAGCTCTGCTAATCACAGGCTTCGAGAGGTAACCCTGGAATGAGCAATTTCCTCTGAATCGTGTTGATTGGGAAGAAGTCAAGAGGGAGAGAGGGATGTAGAAAGAGAAAAGCGTCAGGTTGCCAGCACTCCTCTCATACTTCTTGTATCACACCGACAGCAAGCAGAAGTGCTGAGGGCCAAGTTGTAAATTGATTGTGACTGTTTGCGAGTGGCACTGTAAGAGGAGGAGGCAGGTGATAGTTTCCACCTGATTCACCCAAGTTCTAACTTCAGTACCGAAGATATTTTAAACTACCACAGTAAGTGTATGCCTCAGTAATAAGGCTCTTTCAAGCAAAATGTACTGCGATCTCATCCTAGACAGAGCTTTAAATAATTCAGAGGTGAGTTCTTCTGATTTTTATGACCTGAGCATGTTAAAACAGTGCATGCTGTGTTAAAATCTTGGTCATTTGACCTTCATCATCAGTGTGTGGGGTTACTCCAAATTTATGGAATTGCCAATCTTGGACATTTTAGACAGGAAACTAAAATAACTCAATCAAGTTTGATCAGTTACTGTTTTTAAAGTTAAAGTCAAGTTTTCCTTTTTATGGCAACAAATATGCAGTTTACATTAATTTGCAGATTTACGACTCTAAATTTTAACTTACACTAGTTCTCTCCACTAGATAAGCCTTGTTTTTAGGCCAGCCGCTTGCCACAAATGCTTTTCTGTTATGTCTCAACATACATTATAAAATAGCTAAGATCCGTGTAGAATGCAAGTAAATGAAATGCAAAGGAAAGCTCAGACTGTTAATTTATTGAAGCATGATCTTGTTTGGCATACATTTATACAGAATTTGGACAATTCAGTTGGTGCAGTGGAAGCATAAAGCACTGTAGGTAAACAGGGGATGATTTGGGAGAGTATATGCCTAGGTCTCAAACAGGGATGGCACTGTCGTTAATTGAATGGTGATGCCGTTGATGTTTGAAGGAAGACTCCGCCGACACCTCACTTTTAGACAATGACCTTTAACCCTGGGCCCCTTACTCTCACAATCTCACGGGTACCAGACATCCTCTAAAGACACCAGAAGTGAAGAACATCTCTGAACTATGCTCTCTATAGTGCCGTATAAAGACATTCTTTTATATGTATATGTATTAATCAGTCCAGAAACTACAGCACTCTGCTGCCTGGAACCAGCTGTGGCCTTTTTCTTATTACAGATTACAGATGAGTATCTTTCCCTCTGGATACGATGATGCACATCTCAACATATAATCAACGACCCAACTGGAGGGTGATATACTGTGGTTTGATATCGCCTGTGTGATGTGACATGACGTGAAATGATATGATGTGATTCAATAGAGCATAAACACTTCCATTTTAACTCCGCTATGTTTTTACATCGGCTGCAAGAAGAAGGAAAATCCTGCAAACAATAAATCAGCACAGTGCAGTAAAGCGAGAGAAAAATTCAAATGGGCTCCTTCGCATACTATTTGCAATGTAATTTATTATAATGTGCTGGATTTTTCTCAGCAGATAGAAGAAAATCATTAACAGACACTACACACACTAACATATTTTCTTGCTGCAGGGTTAACAGTTACTAAAACACCTCTTGACCCGATCTGACCGCTTTTGTTGCCCCAACCATTCCACTGGGCTTATCCATGCATAACAAGAAGAGCAGTGTTTCAAAGGAAAAAGAAAGTAAGGAAGTTTGATGTTTTTGGCTTGTGGTGCAAAAGATCAACCTAACATCGCTTCTGTCCTCAGAAACATCATCATTACTGTAAAGGAAAGACTGTTCTCTGAATTGTGGGGACAAACGGAAGTAGCAGTAAAGGTCTGCAGGATCTGTTTCCTGGCCATCACAGTCTTGACTTTCATCTCAGAAATCACTGGCAGGTCATGCTCATCTAGCTGGAAGTGCTCCAGCAGTTTGGCCTGGATTGGGGCAATCATGAAGATGGTGGGGCTTTCTTCCTCACAGAGGAGTGGGGCTGCCACTTCATATGATGAGCATCATGGCTGATTCAGACAGGGTGATCAGTTCTTCAGCCGTTTTATACTTTCTGCTGTGCTCTGAACACGACAGGCTGCCAAAGAAGCAGATGGACACAGGCTGAGCTTTGTTACTTATCCCGGGGGGTTTCAGACAGTCTTGAGCTTCAGCTGCAGCAGCACAATGTCCTCCTCCGTTTACCTGTCGAGTTTTCTGAGATGTACAACGTGTCTCACATCAGATTATCTGTGCAGCATTTTCTTTGCATTACAAAGCTGCTTCTCTGTTTTCACAGCTTATAGACACACTTCCTGCAGTGACACCTTCATGTTTTTACTTGTTTGTCATTTCCATGCACGGTCTGCATTTTCCAGAAAATAATTGATTTGTTTACTTCATTAAAAGAGAGGAAGTAGATTGTATTTTACCATGGCTCCTGTGTTGAGTCCGCTTAGTCTTAGTATAATGCGGTTATATTTTATTTGTTAATTTGAACAATCCCAAACTATTGGAGCAGTCAGCATCACTACTTTACTACTCTAACATTAATAGCAACTGATATCTTTATTGTATAATATGTAAAAGCTATATATTGGTAGATGGTCATTATTTTACCTATACATGAATGTTTGGTTTGTCCATTTGTTTGTCTCTTTAGCAAAGGGTCTGCTCTCTCTGCAGATATAAAGGGCTCACTCTAGGGTAAAGGAAACACAATGGTTCTTATTTTAGGTGATTATATTCTAATAAATACATGATTATAGTTTTATTTTTTATATTTCTGCAAATAGACCCCCTCTTAATCCTACATATTGCTCCTTCAACCCAAAATCACAAAAGCTTTCAATATAAACAAAACCAAATATGGTTTAACTAAATCGTGTACATTGCATTTTATAAACTACCAATACTATGCAAGATACTACAAGAGAGGTTTATTCTGTGATTTCAAAGCTGAGTAAACTCTATTTCACAAATCAAAGGAGGGGATAAAGAACTGAAGAAGGACGGGATCACAGGCGCATTGATATTTTTGGCCTTTGCAGCAGAACTGGAGTTTCTCAATGTGAAAGACTTGGTAGGTAGGCAGTTCGACAGTTATGAGTAAGTGTGCGTGTGTGTGTGTGTGTGTGTGTGTGTGTAAGAGAGGGAGATGATTCAGTGTGTATTTGAAGTGAAATGGGAGAGGTGCAGTAAAACCTGCAGGGAGCCTTGACAGGAACTAAAAGGAACAGTGTTCTCGCACACATGTGCATGACACACACCCACCCACACACACAGGCATTGACAAACATAGACTCTGTGTCTATAAGGCTTAAAGCAAAAGTTTACTGTTCGACAACAATACTTTCACCAAGTCAACCAGCAAGTTCCTTTTCTCTTTTGTTCAACTTAGAAAAGCTTTATTGACTCAAAATGTACAGTAAAGTAAATAATGAATAAATAGTGGCGCTATCATGGTTTAAAAAAATTATTACTGATATACCTCACAAAAGCACGTCTAGTGATATTCACTGATATTTAGCATATAATAGCACAGTTACTGTTTCCAGCATTCAGTTTTCCTTTGGAACCATCATCGGTAACAGGTACAGGTGCGAGGATACAGCTAATAAACAGCAGGTGTGAGCTGATTGCTCACTTGCATCAATTAGGCTAATGATGTCACAGGCCTAAACTGTTGCACCAGATTGAGCCGAATGAACTGAAAACAGCTCAGTTTCCTTAAATTTTATAGACGGCGCACAGCAAGAGACTTTGCCTTTAGTAGACGTGAAACTTCTCGGAACAGGTGAGTTCGCATGACTTTGAGAGGATTCATGTACTGTCGTACAAACCGTTTAGGCCGGTGACATCACCTGCCTAATTGATGCAACTGAGCAATCAGCTGGCACACCTGGTGTTTGTTAGCGGTTGTTTCCCAACACCTGTACCTGCTCCTGGTGATGATGATAATTTTGGGGGGTAAATCTGAGACACTTCTAATTTTTTCATATTTCGGGCACACTATAAATAAACTCGAGTCTCCACTCTGCTCTGTCTCTTTTCTCTGTCTAATTACTGCTGGCAAGCTGTTGTAATAATAAAGAATTTACATTCACTGATTCATTACATAAACGTCTGTCAGGGAACAGAGTTTTTAATTTTAAATAAACTTGAGGCTGGTTAAATAGTGTTATAAGTTACGACTACCATTCAGCCTGTTCTCAGCTTGTTGGTGTTTATGATAACTGGTTATGTGATTAAACAGGATAACTCATAAAACAGCAGACACGACTCCACCAAACAGCCAAACTTGTTTTGGTTTCTTGGCTGAATTTATTTGACTAGACATTTTTCAACATTGTCCTCTTATTCTTTATACCATTATTTCATCTCGTTCTTCTCTCCCCATTCAGCTCTCAGTTGCACGTACCTTTAATGTAATCCTCTAACACTGCTGCACCTTTGCACCTCCTTCTTTGCCTTGGGAATGCGCATTCCCATCTCCCTCATCCTCTTCAGTTCCCTTTTTTTGTTTCATTTTCGACTGTCAGTCAGAGAGAGGATCGTCTTGGAGAAGAACAGTCGGTGCTGGCAAGAAAAAGCCCTGAAAATCCTTTCTGTAAGAGCTGTTTGTGCTGTTTGAGACTGATTTGACTGGATAATGACTGACTACAGTGTAGAGTGACATCGAGCAGTACGAGCATGGGACAAATGTATCGCTCCGCAGAGGCAGATGCTGCAAGACTGTGCAGTGTATTTTTGGCCTGTTCTCCTACAAAATAAATCTGCACTTGCAGGATAAATACTTCCCTAAATTCCCTAAAATACAGACCGTTATGCTCCTGTGTCTTCCAGTATTGGCAGAATTGGAGGAATACCAACTGAATAATTTGCAGGCTTGAGTTTTAGGTGTATCTTTGACCTTTTTGACCCTCTCTATGATAGTGTAGTTTGTTCAATGACCCATAGAGGGTGCCCTTTGACTACACAGTGTCAGACAACCATGACCTGGCATTATCTAACCACATGATGCACCGTAGTCCCCTCTCTGTCTCTCTGTTACACACACACACACACACACACACACACACACACACACACACACACACCCTCCAACCTGTCATGCCCTGGCTGCAGCCAGCCAACTCTCAGGAAAGGAGTGATGAGCAGGAGGAGGAAAAGTGATGAGAGTCGGGCAGGAGAGTGATGAGCGCGGGGAGATTCTGGCTCGCTGGCAGATGATTCGCAGATCATTCTGCCCCCCGAAATAGCTCTCCAGTTACGAAGGTTGTCTGAAAGCATTAATAAGTAATGAGGGACCAGCGGCTTTGGCTTTGCGGATGCATACATGCGTGTTAGGGAGTGTGTGTTTTTTAAAAACTGTTACTTAAGCTATTACATTGAGGGTTTTGTTGTGTGTCTGTGTGAATTGTTTGATTGCACTTCTGAAAATATATTTTGTCAAATTGGATTTCATAGTTTCTGTTTTGTGTGTTTTATGTTCATCAGCTCATAAGATACTCAGGTGAATGAAGCTCTCAATATCCAATTTGATTTTATACAGGTCACGTGTGTGTGTGTGTGTGTGTGTGTGTGTGTGTGTGTGTGTGTGTGTGTGTGTGTGTTAGAGAGAGAGAGAGTGAGCAAAACAGAGCGACATGCCTGTGTAAATGTCATGTTCTTGATATGAATAATACTCAGAGCTCTCCTTCACTCCCATCTCAGATATCTGTAGTCCTTTTTAAAAGCAATGGTGGAGGTGGACGTGTATAAAGGTTAAACTTGTAATCTACATGTAAACACAAGGGTCAAACACACCAAAGATCACACCATACAGTCAGAACGTGTGATCAGGTGACAGGTCCTTTCAGTTCTGCCCCAGGAGCTTGTTCACTCCTTGAGGTGGTGAGACACTTAAACCCTGTCACATCTTCTCTCTTGATCAGATTGTTTTGTCGTTGCTCTCCCAAACAACACTAACATTTCCTCTTATAGTTTACATTTTCTTTTGTAAAAGCGCTCATATTCCTCACAACATTGGGGGAAACTGTACCTGAAACAGATTCCCACTAAAATACTGTTTAACTTGTTTTTAAACTCCTTCGCTGCTTCACGCCTCTGCTGTCCGTGCCTGGACCTGCCATGTCTTCATAAATCACCTCAGTAGTCTACTCCCTGTTGTCTAACTTGCCCCTGTTGGTCTCAGAGGCTGTGTTTGGCCCCTGTCTAACTCTGTTTACTGGGAGACTGCAGAGACTGATCCCATTGCCCACTCACCTGAGTTCCTCCCGGTGCTCCGAAGCTCACTCACCCTTGGCTAACTGAGATAACTAAAACCAGCTACAGTTGGGAAGAGTTAGCTTCTTCTGTGTTACAAGAGAAAAGGTCTGTGCGGGAGCCGCACAGCTGATGCGAAGGCTTTTTTCTGCAACAAATTCACAGATGAAAAACTTAAAACTGAAGCTATTCATATATGACTCTTCTAGCCGATTAACCGTTTAACCGACTGTTAGAGCACGGTGCTATTCTGCATTCTGTATAGGCTGTGTAGTCAGTGTGTTACTCACTCTTACTGTGTTCATTTCCAGAAATTGTGTTCCTTCTCCAATCAAACCATGATCCAAAATGACATATACAGTGATAGGGCTCCATTGTTGTAATAGCTGTTTAAAGCACCAACAGATGATATTACCTGGCTGATGGGGAGGGGTGTCAGTTTAGAAAATGCTTGTATGTTACATTCAAGGACAAACGCAGACCAAGTATTTTGTTTATTTTAGAGGAGTTTTTGAGACAAGTAGCACCGAATCTGCATATCAGACAATGTTAAAACTCCCACAGAGCCCATGCCACAGCTTCCATATGTAGCCTGGAGATGACATCATATCTGATAGCATACTTTAAGAAAAAAAAGGGAAAATAATTGTGTCTTTTGTCCCAGCAAATCCCCAGCTGAGTGAGCGAGGAGTTCACACTGTTCCTCTTTACATTCATTTGCTGCCAGAGCCCCTACAGTTTGTAGGTCTTTTGTGTAGTGGCCATTTTGCATTTATTCCTAGTAAACACTCAGTTTAATTTGACTGGGGACTCAGCATGGCACAAATTAAATCAACTCCCTGTGTACAATCATTTATTTTAGAAGGACAGAGAGAGCAGTCGGTTAGAATAATGTGAATAGATCATAAATCTGCCGCCCAACCTGACTGCAGAGCAGATACTAGCTGGTGTGAAACCAAAATGATGTAATCTCCAAACTGTCATGTTCCTTTGTCCTCTCCTGCATAAAGAGACTTCATCTAAATCTGAGGCCCTTGGCAGCTTGGGTGTATTTTGCAGACCTTTTTAGGTCTGATCGCTCAATAGGCCAGAGCACCTGGACGGCACTAATAGATACAAGCCTGTAATTTGTCCTCTGAGTTAATCAGCCCTGAGCTGAAGAGAAGACGAAGGAAGGCGTGAGAGTGTGAGGGCAGCAAGAGTCAGAAAAAATGTATAGATGCTGTAAGTGAGGAGGAGAAAGACTGTGAATACCAGTTGTGTTATGGTGAGAGACTGGCTGCAAAGAGAAGACCTGAGGATAGAAGAAATCCTTGGTGTTTATCATGCGTGGCCAGTAATAAGCCATTTTTCTTTTAATAAATGACCTCCACAAGCTACATAAATATCATCTTACCCACACAAGTGTCACTTCCACTTTATCTCCTGCCAGGCAGAGACACACAGGGAGGAAGAGGAACGAGAGAGAGCAGTAGTGTTCATATCATATCTGCAGTGAAAAGGATGTATCCTGATACATGTATCTACATGAGGGTAATGTAATTTCTGGGATAAGACCATGTGATATCAGCCACCAAATGTCTTGGTCTAGCAGTTGTCAAGTGACAGACTTGACTGAGTTACCCTGGTTTTGTATTGTAAGGGTAAACATCTGACTGATACTGATATTTAGTCATCGTGGAGAGTGATGAAAGATATTCGAAACCGATTTTACAGTATTTACAGTAAAAATTAAAATGAAAATCCAGATTAAACTGCATTTCAAGAGTATGTAGCTTCTATATTATGATGTGTTTCTGAGTGAGACAGGATAAATAGGCAGGATATAACATTGGGAAGAAATTGAATTTTGGAAAGTTGGCAAGTTATAACATATTTGGATGGATAGTCGCCTCCATTCACTTGAGAGGACCACTCGCCTCTTTCAACACTTTCATCACCCTGTTTGCTGAAGCGGGCTAAAGAAGCATCTTTATGACTTAACTGAAGGAAAAAAAAAGATGACTTTTTTGCAGGATAATCAGATTTAACGACGGTGACCTAAAGTTATAGAAACATTATTCAAAAACTCAGTATCTGAATGTGTGTGTGTGTCTGAATGTATGTGCCGAGAAGCACGCTTTTTCATTTAGATGAGTGTGACTTTTGGCATAAACATGTTTTGGGTGTGTGTTCAAGTGATGTTTTGATAGGAAGTGAAATCATTTCATCCTTGGTTCCCACGTCAGGCAAGTGTATTGGGTATATATGTGTGTGTGTGGATTGTGCTGTTGTACAAAAACAGCTCCACGAGCAGATTGATATGTTCCTCATCTTGCGTGTCCTCCGGGGATGTTCTCAGCGTTCGTCCTGCAGTTTCTCATAGTATCACCACTGAGCCCCGAGGGTGGAAATGCTTCATTGTTCACAATGATAGAATCAAAACACACAATGATGATTCCCTGTCATGGTTCCTATTGTCTCTGTGATGTTCTCCTAATGCCCCTACAACGCTGTGCGTGTTCCCATCCCCAGGCAGGCAGGAAGGCAGGCAATACCACAGAGATCCAGATTGCATAGATCTTACACTCAGGATTACATGTAATGCCATTACTGTAATGTGATTACATATATTGTGACTGGAATGGCCTTCAAATACTGGAAAAGCAGCAAATTTAGGAAGTCTCCTATGATTACTGCAATGTGGAGCTAAAGCACCAGGACATCAGGAGAGAAAATCCTGAAAATGTAGAAAAAATACAAAACATGGCAATCACAATAAAATTAAGAAAGTAAGACAGTTTCACGGCATAGTTCAACAGAATGTATTGTGGCCCATAACAAGTTTTCAACTGTACCTCCTTTGTGTGTGAATATATAGTAATATTGGTGCCGCTGTGGTGAAGACAGCTGGATCGCTTTCCATTTCCGATTTCCTCAAAGCCAAAGCAAATATAGGGCGCAGTGCATTTCCAAACTTTTAAGAAACCACTCTGGAAATAGGACAGAGAAGAAGAGCCAGTGAGGACGCTAAGTGAAGTTATCGTAATGTATGCCTGTGTTGAGTAATATCACAGAGCATTGCTTGGAGTGTCGGAGTAAAGGGGGAGTGGCAGAAAACAGAAGAGAAAGCAGTTTTTAATTATTGGACCACCATTATATCATGATGTCAACATTTAATACATAATGATAAGTGAAGCTAGAAACTTGCCTATTGCCTGTTTAAAGTTGTGATTTAGCCTTTTAAGTAAGTAGTCTACATTTTTACATGCCTGGTGGAAATCTTGACCTGTGTACCTTTTTAAGCACGACTGCTCGAGTTCTAACCGGTTGCATTTAACAGGATTACACTAATTTGATGTGAATACTTAGGGAGCGCTGACTTCTAACAGTGTTTTATAGATCTGAAATGATGTTAAATATTCAAGTTGGAGAATTTTGCAGCTAGAGGCTAAAGTATGCAGATTATTATCTTGAATTAAAGAAAGTAGCGAACAAAAGGCCCATGATAATTTCTCAAAGCCTAAGGTGACATATTCAAATTGGTTGTTTGTTTGACCAGAAGTCTACTCCCCAAATATATTCAATTTCACTACTTACTTTTTGAAAAAGCAATAAAGCAAACCTTTTCAGAAGCTCAGACCAAGGACTGTGTGGCTGTGACTGTGTTTTTTGCTGAAAAACAAATTAACGAAACAGTTAAGCTGATTGATATTCTACAGATCTCCTCAGTGATTGATCGACTAATTGCTTTAACTCCAAGCACATACTCCATTACAACGACATAAGAAGAGCTTTTTAGCCTTTTACTAAAGCCTTCTGTACAGAGATTTGTTGTTTGTGTTATGTAATTTGCACTCTGAGATCACATGATTGAGCAAATTAACATCTGTTGATATCAGTGAATTCAGATTTAGGTAATCTCATGACTGACTGTTCTTTCATTCTTTAAGGAACCTGATGTCCTATGAATTCAAAGCAACACAAAAGCCTCGGAAAGACCGAGTTAGACAATGCAAAGCGAAGACTGAGCAGATTGAGAAGGAATACAGCCACAATAGTCTTTAAATGAACATTTTTAGGCCAAAATAGGACGCTCAGAGGTGTGGCCTCATCATGTCAGAACCCAGATATCAAAAACTAGCATTGACATGTGTGGCTAGACAGAGAACTGGGGGAGTGAAAGAAAACAATAAAGTAAAAAATAAAAGTAGGAACAATCAGAGAGAGCCGTGGAGACAGAGAGTTGGACAGAACTACTAAGTTGAAGCTACCGTGTCTAACTCTTGTCTTTCGAGAGCGGCGGTAAGTCAGACTAAACTTTAAATGACTCCATACTCTTTTCAGTCGGTCCCTGTCCCAGATCGATACATTAGTAGGCTCATGCACAGTCAAAAGCGGAACAAGGGGAAAGGGAGTCAAAGACTTGAGTCTGAGAGCCATTCAAATAAGCTGCACTCTATTTCACCCTTTTCACTGCTTGTCCCTGCCTCTCTTTTCATTTTGGATGTCTGTTTCATTTTTCTTCTTCACATACATATTCCTCTCCTCTCTTTTTACCTCTTCAGGTGCCTGTCTCTGTCTTTTACCCCCTTCTTACCCTCTCAATTTTCCCTCTTTCAATTTTTCTCTCCAGCCCACATTTCTCACTTTCATGTTTTTTTTCCTCCCCACTCTTCATATTTTCCCTCTCTACCCATGTGAGATTGGGCATTTTCTCTCACGAGTGTGCTCCATAAGTGGCACTGAAGGAGTGCGTGTGTGTTTGTGTGATTGCATGTAGTCCAGCCATGTGTGTCTAGAAGCCATCTCACAGTTGGGTCTATTCAAAACAATATTCAGCAGCAGGGTAATTTCATCAGTCGCTCTGTGGTCCAGGGGTCAACACTGATTCATACCTATTTTCCATCTCCCTACCTTCTGTCACTCTCTTCCTCATATGCTCTCACACAATTTCACCCATGCCCTAATGCATGCATAGACGCACACGCACTTCTATCAGAACCTATATAAATGTGTAATGGTAATGCAGGGGCATAGTTCTCATTTTACTTGCTGGGACATGCAGAAGGTATTGCAGTATTAGTCTGCACCAGTGAGAGCAGAGTGTCTTAATGTGATATACTATTCATTTATGTAATTTGATGCATGCGTTATACAGTCTGTCACCCTGTGGTACTTAGCATTTTGTTTTGCTTTTGCTCACACAATAAGAATAATTGGCATTTTGCATTTGTCCATGTTTCAGAGTCTAAAATGTTTTAACTGGTTGGTTTTAACTTCTCATTGCAATTATATGAACACACAGAGAACAATACACGACAGACCTATATCTTATTGTCTTATTGGCTGTATGAGCTGTCTCTCCCTGTACTTGCAGTTGAATGAGCTTATTTTCCCTACCACAGCTTATATTCTTGACCTTTTGTAATTGGTCTAAAAGTCTGAATTGGTCACTTTTAGTGGCTAACGAGTCGCTGGTAAAGCAAAAAACTGAGTGTGTGTCCTTGAAAGTCTGACCTTGTGCGAGACAAGAAGTACTCCCGAGTCTCGAGTTTAAAAGGGAACCGGGGTTCTACACCTTCACACCACCATACTATGAAAAGAGCAATGCTCATTTAATACGACAGCCCTCTTCCCTCTGAAAGATTCATTTACTGCTGTTTTGCTTTTCGAAATCTTTATCACTGTCAGGGTGGCCTTTCAGCAGAGCATTTTACCACCACTGGCCACTGCCAAATGGCTGTCTCCAAAACATTCTAGTTCAAATCAATGCAAGCAATCTGGCCAGCTGATATTTTGTATTGACCTTTTAACAAGAGATTCATCACAGATCACTTTTCTCTGCCCAGAATCACCCAAGGGAGCGCTCTGCAATGCAGGCTTGTTCTGTCCTAACAGCCTCTCTGATCATGCTTCACGCCGTGATTATAGCATTTCTAGCCTTTGTCGAATGAAATATGACTTTGTCACTATTAATGTTACCGTGTCATTTTTCCCATAGCATGTGCAATGTTAGGAAAGAGATATCATGTAAAAGAAAATTGTAATCATAGTTGAGCATTTTAGAGAATACCTAATAGAAATGTTAAATCCAAAGCTTTTAACATTTCTTTTACATTGTGATCTGATTACATTCCTGATATGCACCGTACAACCAGGTAGATTATTTTCTTGATTCATTAACTGTTAAATGTATAGTGTGTCAGAAAGTATTGAAAATGGTCCATTTAACAACCACCTGTCCAAAACACCAAAGACATTTCCATACATTGATGCAGAGCAGTCAGTCCTCAATTTTATGGCATTAAATGATAAATTGTTTATCAGAAAAGTTATTGTTATTGCTCTATGGACGAGGTAAACACATCAACATGGGCAGGTTGAAGGCAAAATTAAGAGTGAGTATTTTCTGTAATACGGGCCATAGTTTCTAACCAATACAAACACAGTGCAGATTGCATTTGAACCTGGCTCACTGGCTGGGATCCAATCACAGTGTGAGCCAGCTCTCCCTCACAGGTTGTCTGGCAGATCAGATCATCATCTTATCGCGGTGCACCTTGTGCTACAACGTATTTTACCATATGCCGATGAGATATCATGGTGCAGATCACAATTTAGGGAAACAGTTTCTTTGTGTCTGTTGTTTTTAAAGCTTGACGTTTTAGGGAGAAATTGAACTAGGTATCAGTTCTTGCTGTTTTTTTCTGTGTTGTCTATATTTTCTCCAAAAGAGTTGATGTAGTTTAATATCAGTGCATTAAAAATATGCACTATACCAATGTTTATCATTGGATTTTGTCCAAGCAGCAAAGTTGGCTCTATCTTCAGACCATGCACAGAGTACCAAAAGCACCGGGACCTTAAATCAGCAGATGTCAGACTGCTATTGTCACAGAGTTTGAACCAGACCCTGCATTTCTTGGACAAAGCCTTCATGCTGTAGCAACATTGCGCTCTCATTAAAAGTGAGTAAGGATGCTCTTTTTAAATGCAATGTTACCGTCAGCCTTTACAGGGCCCAGGACATCGGACATAATTATATAACACAAAGTAGAGACTGAGGTGGTTAGGTGATTACAGATTAATTGCCATTGCATTTTCTCTGCAGCCTTTACAGTCTGCTTTCTGGAAACTTGTCAGGCAACACACACTGAGCCACGTTCCCATATGTGCCCTGTACACAAAAAAGTCCTAACTACTGCTTTCAGTTCAGGACCTCAGATGGTGAGATCATCTTTTGCATGGATTCTCTGCAAACATACAGATGGTCTCATCCAGGCTCGTAGTGGATCTGCAGACGGTTCACTGTGTGAAATGTTGCTGTCCCACACAGACTAAATATATTACACTAGTGTCATCAGTGCATGTGCTGCCTGTGTTTCTCCTGACAGTACATATGTTTGCCGTCATATAGACTCCGGGTCAGCATGCAGCGTGTAAATGATGCACGCACATGACATATATGTTATCGGCGTCTCCATGTTCAGCCCAGGCGTGTAGATACTCTCTGTCAAAAAGGTTTATAGCACACTACATGAATCCTACAAGCTGCTTGAATCTCCTTGTCTGTTGGTACATGATATAATCAGATAAGTGATGGTTAGGTCAAAGCCACGTGTGTGCATGTGTGTAGAAAGAAAAGAGGAGAGAGAAGCATCTGATATAGAAACTTTGCAGACGTAGGAGAAAACAGTGGAAATGGAATCAAAAGGAGGGGTTGAAGGATGAAGAGGGACATGGAAATCCACATCAAGAGCTCCAACAGCGTGGTGAAAATCAATATCCAAATTGCAGTGTTATTCAGTTCATTGTCTCCAGGACAATACAGTGACGCTAGTTTATGTTATAGCCTTCAGTTTTACATAATTAATTCACTTTTATTATTCGGAAAATGTTTTTTCTTACTTCTTACTCTTTACTACAATAGCCTGTAGCTTCAGCCGCCAAAATACAAACAGAGAATATACCAGTAAGAGGGGTCAAAGCTGAAGCATGCAGATTGCATTGATATTTTGTCATGCCGTTTGTTTACAAATAACTCCCCTGTAAGCCTGAGATGCTGTCTATCAGTTACACAATGTTGTTCTGGACCATGGATGCCTAAAATGCATCTCCCATGATTACATTACTTTGTTGGAGCTAGGTTTTGGTGAAACTGAACATCATTTGGTGTAAAAATATCATATATATGCTTCATGGACACACATAGGTCAGCCATTTGTTGGGAAAAAAATAACAGGGACAGAGAAGAAGGAGAAGGAAATGGAAAAAAGGCACATGGAGCAGGAAGAGTGAGGGGTAATGAGGAAATCTGCAGCATAAAGGGGAACACATGTAATGGAGGGAAATGGAAGGAGCATATACAGTAGGTGAAGCAGCAAAGGTGGAATCAGATGAAAGCAGATGAAAGAGCAGAGGGAGGTCCATGACAAAATCAAGAGGAAGACAAGGAGGAGGAGGATGAGGATGTATGTATGTGCCGGCTGCTCTCCCAGCTCATGACTTTCCCTCTCCATGAGGAGGTCAGTGCTATCATCATGTGTGGAGAAGAAGAGGGTTACAGATATGAGGGAAGGAGCCCTCTCTGTAATGGATTAATATAGACCCATAGCACCCCACTCCTCCGCTTCTCTCTCTCCCCTCCTATCATTTCTCTCTCCCTCCATCGCCCCCTCCCCTCCATCTCATCTCTCCATCTCCCAGACAGTCGTTCATCTTCCTCCGTGTGCCGCCGCTCCCATTTGTTCTCTCTTGACATGGCCTTTTACCTCAGATCCAATTCCCACCATTTTAATCGAGACAAAATCACATTACGGTGGGTCTCCTGTTCCTGCCGGCCTGCCTGTGCAAGCAAGCGTGTGTGTGTGTGTGTGTGTGTGTGTGTGTGTGTGTGTGTGTGTGTGTGTGTTTGTATGTGCGCACGTATTTGTCCCACCATTCTGTGTTGTGATTGGGTGTGTCTACCTGCACACAGGGTATTCTGCTGTTTGAATATGTCTTATATCTGCCTTCATCTCATCGGCCCTCTGCAAGAGTTTGTGCTTCTGTGTGTATTCATGTATTTGTGTGTGCGATCAATTGTTACACACCTCCAGACACACGCCAAGAAGATGTAAATGGTCAACAACATTCAGTATATTAAGATATTTGTAGTTACTCTCTCTTATAACCAGTTATATCAGTAATAATCACCTTTGCTTTGCTGCTTTCTAGACGTGCGTTGGCAGCATGAACGAATTAACGTGTCATGCAAATAAGAATAAACAAAATCGAATTGAAAGATTGGGTATCTCGGTCGTTTTATGTCTGTGAGAGATAGGTTTGGCCTGCATGTATGATGACATTCTGCAGTGTGAATGTTATCTGATTGGCTTCAATACCTGCGTGTGTACGTGTGCGCCCTATGACAAACACAGTGTGTTTGTGTGCATGTGAGGGTTTTTTTGGGGGGGGGTGTTTATCTTTTCTGGTCCCATATCCCCTACTATTCTTTGGCAGATGGATGAACGGAGGGAGGAGGAGAAAGGGCAGGTGGAGGGAGATAGAAAGGAGACTAGAGAGCGAGAGGAAGAGAGAGGGAGAGAGATAGGTCTCTGGAGCAATCACTCTTATGCTTGTGAGGGAAGAGACATCAATATCGCTGAGTTTATCAGAGGAAGAGACCCCTTTCTGTCTCTCTCCTTGACCACCTGTTTTTGTCTTCAGCTCTGTCGCTCTCTCATAAAACCCCCCTCACTGTCTGTCATGTCAGTATCTGTACCGTCTCTGTTATGTGTGACCACAACACTGTTGCACTTCCTTTGTTTTTGTGAAACCATATATGACGTTCAGACCGACATCTTGGTCGTGTTGGTGTTTTCTCTGTGTGAAGCTGGCATGCTGGGATTGGTTGATTAGTAATACAAATCAGCTGATGTTAAGCTGTGTAGATGTATAACATTGCATTGGCTGATCAGGTGATCTGTCATTAACGTGTCACACCCTCGAGCTGTATCTGGACCCTTGACCAATGCAAGTCCGATATTCTCTTTCCTAATCCTTTAGCTTTGTTTCTGATCTCTCCCAACTCCTGAGGATAATATGAATTTATTCTATTTATTATTTATCAAGTCTTTGGCTGCAAAAAGTTATGTTTAATAGCTGTGTCGGCTGTCAGCCATCAGTGACGCTTGGTGTGGTCAGAGGTTGAAGGAAAATTCAAATCTACTGCGTTCCAGTCTGGTGCCGCGTTACTCTGTAAATATGAATCTTTTCCTTTCACGGATGTTGTAGGGAGAGGAAGGGTTTGAAAAAGTCTCAGGTTAGCGTGAGACTGCAAGTCATTGCCTGTATTTAATTCCTTTGGGAAATATCCCACTTCTGGAAAAACAGCGATTTATACGTCAGCTTGGCAGAGCTGCTCCCAAAGAGAAAGATGGATGCAACAATGACAGTGTAGTTACAGCACTTTAAAGCTAGACAACAGTTGTATATAATGCTTGGGAGACATTGACAAATTATGTCACATTGCTAACGGGTGCAGGATTAAAATCATATTTTGTAAGGCAGTGACAAAGACCTATTTAATGTTGTGGATGAAGGACTTGTTGCTTTTTGCAAAGCGCTTTGCAAGTAAAGGGTTTACGAGGCTACATACTGAATTTAACATTTACTTCCTACAGAACATGTCTCTGTCTCGTGTGAGCATAGTATGTACCTAAATTAGGTTTAGCTGTGCATGTTATTTGACTCCTGGGGTTCAGGAAATAAACGTGTATAAAACAGAGACGATCTCATCCACACTCAAAACTGAAAACTAATGAACTGTTAGATGCAATGCAATGATACACATAAATGTTTGTTTATGACTTCTATTTCACTTTATATTCATCTTACATTTGCAGCTCCAAACAGCAGGCGTTAGGTTGACAGCAATTTGTTTTAAATGCCTCTAAGAACATTTTTTCTATAAAGTGAAATATATATTTTTCACATTTACAGGTAAGATGCATTGATGGAAAGACACCAGTAAATGAAAAAAGTGCAAATAAGACAAAGCATGAACCAATGAAACACACGATGCATTAATATACTGGAGAGGACCCCGATCACCCACAGAGTCGATGCGTCTCTTTGACTATGAATCAGCACTGAAAATCCAGGGGGATTCGGGGGCCAGAGCTAATTTAGCATGAAGAAAGAAAAGCAATGGCTGAACAAAGAAAAAGGAAAATAATATTTCATTACAATACTGACCACCCTTTAGCAAAACAAAGCAAACGAACACTGCAGCAGAAACAAATGACAAAGATACCTTTTTAGACTTTGGTACTGAAAGGACTCATTTTCAAATGACAGTAATATAAACAGTGTATGTATACATACGTAATAACACATGTATGCTTACAATAACATGTATGATCAGTTATATAATTTGAATTGAGCCACAGCACTGAACAAAATGCTTCTAAACAGAGGAGGAGGATTGCATTGGTGTTGTTCTGACCTGATGGGATGGAGTTTCTCTGCGTGACGCTCCCTTTTTGCTCTTTGTAGGTGTGCGATAAGTGTAAATACATGAATATTTAAACTGCAGGGAGAGGGGTGATTTGTTGCTTCACGAACATGCTGAAGTTGCAGTTTGGCTGAGGACACAGTCAGGGAGGCTTTTGACACACTCTTTCGCTCAAGCACGAAGAACACAGCTGTTGGCATCATTAACCAAAAGAGCAAAAGCCCGAAGGACATAAGGAGAGTTGTGTCATGCTTGTTGCAAGGCAGTGATTGACAAGAACTCGTAAACTATCTAATTAGCATACATAAGAGCCCATTGTAGGAGGAACAACAACCCCTGTAGACCGAGAAGAGCATGCAGAGTTTTATCATCTCGCACAAGAGCTAAGTGGAGTTACTGAGCAGTGTTTTAAGGAGCAGCACATTCCATGTGTGTGAAGATGTTCAAGCAGGACGCCACATGCATTCAGCTTTGGGCTTTTGCCAGTAATCAAGTCTCATTAAACCACACCCATGCAGCCCCGATGAAGCAGATTAGCTGGGGTAGTTCAACTTTTAACAAATGTTAACTTTTTTTAAGTCATGAATATTAACCGGAAGATACAGAGATTTAAAACCAAGTATTCAGGGGCTTTTACCGTGACCATAGCTAAATAGTTATATTTGCTTAAACTAATGCAAATCTTATCTACAGAAGAAAAAGATAAAAAGTGCTTATTTGAATCTTTATGTGACCGTTTTGGAAAGCCGTGACAAACACTGTTGTTCTCTTCATAGAGGCGAGTGATCGTAAAATGCTCATGTAGCTCGTGTTGGGAGTCAGTGATAATAACCTTTTTGTTGTTTGGGTTGGAGCACTTGTTTTTTTTTGTGATGCTCTTTGCAACCCAAGGATTTCAGAGGTGTTATAGGTGTTATATTCCTGCTGACAGTTTCACACTATTAAGCCGCATGCACACTTACTCCGCTGTTTTGGCAGACTGTTTATGCAATTCGTGGCCCTGGAGCAGTGGAGCTCTTTGCCTGACAGAACCATTAAAACGGCATGGAGGAAAGCCTAAAACAGCTATTAGTCCAAAAATGCAAAGCTTTATTTTAACCCCTCTCTGCCACGCATCCCTGAGTGTGGACCAAACATCTGCAGTTTGTTTACATGTTAAACAAGTTGCCCTTCAACCGAAGCTGAGATCTGTTTAGCAACAAATAAGCAACAAATATGTGAATATATGTTATTTTCTAAGTGCTTTTAATGTTTTTGTACGCCAACATACATCAGATGCCATTGAAAGACATTAAAAAACATTTTCTTTCACCACCAATAAATCATTTACTGTCATAGCAAAAAGAAAAAAAAAAAATCATCACCCTGAATATAAAAGAGTGATTTTAGCTTAGAAAAATAAATGAAGTAATTTATGCTGACATATAATAATACAAGTGTCATCTGCTTCAGTTTAAGCCCTTAACCTTGGTTCTGTGATATTTACACGAGCAGTTATTCAGGATTAATGTAAAATCAGGTAGAAAAACAAGTGTTCACCAAAGAAAATTCTGTGTTTTTTCTTTTTAGAGGGTTCAAACTAAACTATGATGGCACTTTCCTCCTGCAAACTAGTTTGTATGGAAAGAGGGAGATAAAGTGACATGAATGAGCGTCCCGCTGTTTGTGGTTTGTTGAGTTGTGATAACTAGCAGAAGATGTAGTCTGTCTGAAACATGGACACTCTACAGGGCGCAACACACAGATTCATCTCTCCGCTGAAAGGGGGATAGATAATGACGACGAGAAGGAGTGTTCTCCCGTCGTGCAGGGTTGTGAGAGGTCTCAGAAGATGGAGTGTTATCTTTAGTGCTCATTTCATTCACTTTATGCATAAGGAGCATCTGTCTCTTTCTACGCTTAAAAACCGCGGAAGAAGTGGGAGCTAAATCAGGACAGGGACAAACACAACAGAAAGTGCCCTCTTGTTGTGATTAGTCTCATCCTGATTACTGAGACTATCTCTGCTGCACCCCCCTCCGCCTCTGTGCTGGTCTAAACAATAGATAATATCTTTTTACTGAATGAAGTGGAGACCGAGGGATGAATGACCAGAGAGAACGAGCGTCCACCCGTTGTGTGTACTCAGTAGTTGTCTGTAGCACTCTCTCCTCCCGCACTGCGAGCTAAAAGCGTCGATAGCATCTGTATATTAAAGGAAAGTGAGAACGAAGTATGATGCAGACTGAGAGAACGAGTGTCCTCTTCTTGTGCTCGTGCTAGTGTCCTCAAGTGGAGGTAGCCCGTCACTGTGGGCTGGATAAGTTTGTAATTGGATAAGAGCTTTAAGCCCTGAGTCCAGATAAGAGCTGGTTATGTAAGATTAATTTAGTGATACAGCTCTTCAAGAAAATTGGTGAGATTGAAATGAAAAAAAGGGGGGGGGCACAGAAATGACCACATTTAATATATCCTCCCTAAAATAGCAACTCATCTCCTAGTTTCTGCAGTCTTTTAATAAAATTTCTTGTGTAACGCAACGAGTTGGTCATTTTACCAAAAATATGGGTTCTGCTCCTGCAAAATGACTTGAAAAAGTGATACAACCAACAGCAGAGAGTAAGAAAACGAGGGATGAGGGAAAAAAAGAAATGGGGACAGGGTAAGAAAAGATAAAACCAGAGCGGTAAAATATGAGTGTAATAAAATAAAGAATATGTGTCGCGCGTGTCGTAGACCTTCGTTTAATCAGCGGATCACACTTTCCTTGTATTCCTGAGGGCAACTTCAGTGAAGTCTTGTCACACTAATGTACCCGTCTGCAGGCTTTTTTGTGTCATAATACTGTGTGTGTCACTGTGTGTGTGTGTGTCACTGTGTGTGTGTGTGTCACTGTGTGTGTGTGTGTCACTGTGTGTGTGTGTGCATGGAGGTGTGTGAATGAGTGTCAGTGTGAGGGTGTTTGAGAGAGAAAAAAAAGGCGACAGACAGGACGAGGGAGAAAGAGCCCTTATAGAGTATACTTGTCAGAGTTACTGTTTGTGATAATGAGTCTTAGTATGAGTGTGTGTGTAGTTCATCAGTGTGCAGTACGTGTTTGACAACGAGTGCATGTGAGCTGCTCCCCGGCCTCCACAGATGTGCGGTTTGTACAAAGCGTAAAATAGAAATTAAGCGTCAACTTTGTGGCCACTAGCTTTTTGTCCTCAAATATCATTGTGTTAAAGGAGCAGTTCCACATTTTGGGAATGCTTATTTGTATTCTTGCTGAGGATTAGTACCACTTCCATCACCGTCTGCCCATTTTGAAGCTGGAGCCAAGAGACAGCTAGCTTAGCTTAGCCACTGGAAACCAGGGGAAACAGCTAGCCTCTTTAAAAATTGTCTTTTTTTGTGGTTTTCAAGGAGGTTTTGTGGAGGACTGTTTGTTGTTGGTGGGCTGCAACTTTCTGCAGGCCCGATGTCACTGTGAAGTTGCCAGGCAACCAACTGAAACAACAAGGAGACAGTAGGTGGAATTTGTTGGCTTCGGACAGACCCAGACTAGCCGTGTCCCTTGCTTTATGCTCATGTTAACAATAAAATATTTGCATAATTATAATTGTTGTCACTTTGTATTCATGCTTGTTGAAAAAAAATTGCACTGAATCATCGGTGACTCCTTTTTTCAGTTTGCATCTTTGAACAGTGGCTCCACACGTACGTGGTGCGTGTGGGATTTTTGTTATTTCTCAGTGTTGAAAATATATTCGTCTCCTTTCTTTTGGAGAAAATACAGTCTGTTTTTGTGACATGTGGGTGAACTGATCCTTTAAGGTTTAGGAAAACACAGGAAACCAAAATGCGACCTGTTTGTAATGTGTAGTGTACAGCGTGTGTGTGTGTAAAACCACTGTGTTTTTGTCATGTTTGAGTGTGTATGTGTGTTTGTTCATCTAGCCTCACTCTGCCCTCCCATGGCTGTGTGTATGGTGTAACCTATCACTGTCTCAATCTGTGTGTGTGTGTGTGTGTGTGTGTGTGTGTGTGTGTGTGTGTGTGTGTGAAGCAGTACTCCAGGGCCTCCCACGAGGTGGCTATGAGAGTGAATGAGCACTTCCTCCCCCGCGGTGTCCGAGGGGACTAGCATCTGTCAGTGTGATGCACTCTCGACTGGTACAAACTCCATTACCCAGTGTCCTGCTTCTCTGTCACTGTCGGCAACCCTCCTAGCACCCACACTGGGCGCGTGCATCAGGCACACATAGAACACATAACATGCTCTCACAGACACATGGTCCGTTGCAAACATAAGCATGTCGGCCATGCAGGCACAATATGGGACACTGTGACTAGGATGAGTCTGATATACATGCACATGTACAAACACACACACAGACACACACACAGACACACTCACGCAGAAAGGTAGAACACTTGGGACCGCCATCAGCACTTTAACGAAGATTACCCTCTCCCTGCTGTCTATCTATCTATCTATCTATCTATCTCTGTGTTTCTCTTTCACTCATTCAGTCACTCATTCACTTGCCGGCCTCTCCTCACACACATGCAGACGCACACACACAGACACTACACTCCCACACACATTACCTTGACAAGAGCTCATTCAAGCCCCTCTCTCCCTCTCTGTATTTCCAGGAGGGCTCACCATAATGGCTGCACAAGCTCGGAGAGCTTTTCTACAGCTACTTGTGTGGCTCTTTCATTAATGAACACACAACTCCCTCAGTTTTAAAAGCTAGAATTTTGTGTTTTTATATTCGGGGAGTTTAAAGCCCTTCATGCTCGCCAGCTACACAGTTTGAGATGCATGTGAATTTTACAACATTACAAAAATCCTTTGTAGAGTAAAAAGTGTAGTCTAAGACCTAACAGGTTATTTTCAGATATGACGTGTGTGTGTGCAAGTACGTATTATCTGTTATATATGATGCAAAGAGAGAAAGAAAGAGAGAAAACAGGGTTGCATTCAACATTGCATAAAGGAGATAATGGACAGCATAGCATTGTATGTTAGACATGAGTGTTAAATTGGTTATATTACACTCAGGTTTACAAAGCCTACCCAAGTTCACAGTTCTCCAGCAATGCAAAATAGTGACAAGCCTCATGAAGTCCGGTAACAAACAGATGTGACACAAAAATATTTGTGGCAACAGACCGTGACATACCAATATGTCAACCACAGCTATTTTACACTGATACAATAACACTGATACAATAAAAGTGGCTACAACAACAGTTGAGCATGTATTTGGCCACTAGAATATACAGAAATTAAAAATATATATAAAAAATATGCCATATAGTGTCTGAACACGTGCCTGAAAAGTAACTTGCATATGTTTTCTCAGAAGAATTACAACTGTTTTAATTGTACAATTATCTCTGCTTAGGATATGGTTATAGGTTTGTTTTGTTGCTTTGACATTGTGCATCTCTAATCATCTTTTAGCATAATCGGCCATAGGTGGTTCACCAAAGTTCATCAAAACATGTAAGCTAAGATATTTTCAGTACATGTCGTTCTTCAAAATCACCTTGATCTTTGCTGCATATCGATCCCATGTGGTTGTGAGGTAACACTGAAGGAGGCCGAGTCCAGAGCTTCTAATCCACCGAGTCTGACAAAGACAAACATCAAAATCTGTCAGACAGTGACAGAGACGACTGTACAGCTGCGTGTGCTGGCATTATGGTGTGGGCAGTCCATCCTCTGGTGCGTTGCAATGCAACTAAAAAGGGTGCACAGAATAACATCTTCAACCAGTGAAGATGGTGAGGATCCACCACAGAAATGAAAATGAAAAGTCATTTGTGTAATAAGTGGACCATGGTGTTGAAATGAAGCTTCAAAATCTATTTTTTGTCAACTTCTCACATCTTTCTGCCCCCCCCCACTTTCATTTTGTCAGTGGAATGAGATTTTATATCTACCATATTCTTCTGAAGCACTTCAGATAAGTGTGTGAGTGTGGTGAATTGCATTGAATTAACTACCTGAGTGAAATGAATTAGGCCGTGATTCTCATTATGGCATGCTCTCTCTCTCTCTACTTCCATTTTATAGCTTCCATGTCACATCACTGAAACATTTGACAGAGATTACAGGCCTCACGGTTAATAACCTGAATCACAGAATCTACGTCCCTCCCAGAGTATCTACATAGAGTTTCTTTTATACCTACAGTGACATTAAACTGGTTAAAAACAGATACTGCAACTATATACAGCACATCTTATTACATGCACATTTAACAATATATGTATATCTGTTAAGGATTATATCAAATACAACAGTGCCAGACTCTGCCAACTGATCTCTTGAGGTTGGAGTAAAATAATCAGTATGATTCAGAGTGAGAACAACATGCTCTTTGCACCAAAAAGTCAGGTAAATATGATCCTCAGGGAGAGCACTTTGGCTGACTTTGAGACGCAGTTGCTGAGGAAACAGAGATGTATATGTAGAGGTCAAGCTAATCTGTGTTTATGCTCATTTCCTCACCAAAAATTAGACTTTGATGGAGGATCTTATTTACATCAATTTGCAGAACAGTGAATCAGTACTTCAGCTCAAGGACACTTTAATAGGGCATAAACGGTCACGAATGAGCACATATTCTGTATTACCCACATAAATATACCGAAAATACAATTACAGGACAGTTTTTTGTTTTTTTTTTGACGCCGTTATGAGTGTAACAAAAAAGCTGTTCACACAAATCTAAAAGTCCAATCAAAATGTGCATGATTTAGTAAGATTGGCTTAGTTTCACCGTCTTTGCTTAACTAATAAAATGAAAAAGCACACATGGACATTAAAGGCCACCTGTTTCCTCCTGCTGAGATCAGAGATTCAAATTTTCAGTTACGTGATGGCCTCTGCTCCCATCCACCCTCCCTTTTTAGCCTATTTATGTCATGACCTATTTGTAGTGATGATCAGTGACTCAGTGTGAGCGATTTATCTGCCCGGGCTCTGTAGCTACAAAGCAGGATTTTCTGACACCTGCTGCGGCCGTTGTCTGCGCGCTGACGCACATGCATGTGACACACACACCCCTCTTATTACACAAAAACATGAATGCATTCCTAAAAATGGCACAAGGTGAATAAATGCATGTATGCACAAACCCCATGCACCCCATTTGTGTATATACACAAGCAAACACACACACACACACACACATTGTTGTCCACTGAGTGGTAGGGTGACATAAACAGATTGGTCCTGCCTTGCACTTTAGGGAGGAGTGGCCATTCATCAGCCTGACCTCGTTGTGGGACAGACACACTTAATACAATGTGTCCTGTGCGGGGAGCACACACACACACACACACACACACACACACACACACACACACACACAGTTACATATTTACAGATGCATACATGCAAAAAGGTGTTGGCTTGGTTTCAGAAGTGCAAAGCGACACAATGAAGTCAGTGGCTCTTGATCCGTTTACATCAACATTACGAATAAAACTAGAATATCGAAACATTAGAAATTAGAACTTAAAATCATGTTTTTGATATTTTGATATTTCCGTCTTGACTAAAATAGCTCGTACCTTACTGTTTTATTTTGTTTTACTCTTTTTGTCCTTTTAGGAGAATATTACCTGTAAATGAAAACACAGGTTAATTGATTTGGAAACATTTAGATCAGGTGTTTGACTTTTCTTTTTTCAACATTAAATAGTGTCTGCAGTCAAACAAAGCAGAGGCAAAACTAATGGCATTAATCCAAATGAATTTTGGGGAATTACAACTATAAATTTTAAAATAAAGTCCAACTTTTATGCAAACTTTTATAAAAAAAAAAAAAAAAAAAAAAAGGATAAATACCAGTACAGCGTGGAGTGAGCTTACCAGACATCTGCAGCCCAGTCCTCATCTTAGCTGTGTGTTGCATTATGGGCAATTTAGACCTTGTCTAAAGGGAGGAACGCATGGAATAAGAAAAATGATTCCCTGGTTCTGCCACAGATTTAGTTCCTTTTTCAAAAACTGTTGATTGTGAGTGTTAAATGTGTGCAAAGCTAAATACGTGTTTAAGTTGCACATTTGATTATGTAAGATCAGCTCTTATCTTATCTGGGAACAGGATGGAGATAGTTTATATAGAAATAGAGACTTTAAAAGTGGGGGGTCATGTCTTCTCCACCCCCAGTGGAAATGGCGGCCACTAACATCCATCACACCTTCTGAAACATGCTCCTCCCCCTCCTTTCAGAACAATCTCACCTGTTCAGCTGTGCCTTTACTTCTAATTCACTTATTTTTCACCTGTCCCCATCCCTCTTTCTCTCTCCCTCACTCCACCAGCAGCTAGCATTAATGATGTTGGCATCACGGGGCCGAGACTCTTCATTGTCCTCTCGCCAGCCCTCATCCGCCTGTTCCCTATTTCCATCTTTATTCATTTATGCCTGTTCTGTCTCTTCCCCCAAGATGCATATTAATACTAATGGCAATGAGGTGCAAATTCGTTGAGGTACAGAGAGAGAGACGGAGACAGACAGTGAACTGGTCCAGCTGATGGGATGGGAAGAGGGAGACAATGATTGACTGGGGCAAGACTCGAGAGAATCAGAGTGAGAGAACGGGGATGAGGGATGGTTGGAGGGTGGAGGAGAAGAGGAGAGATCAACATGGCACTAATTGTTTCCTCTGCACCCCTGCCGAGCCTCGATCAGCAATTCATCACCCCGCCGCAATCGGTCCAGCGCCGACACTTTGGCAAATGAGGCCCTCCTCTCACTCCATCCGTTAAGACAGCGGCAACACATGTAGGTGTGTGTGTGTTTGATCCAGAGAAGCAGACAGATCGCGTGTGAGCGAGTGCTTGTGTGACAGACAAAGAGATGATGCCGTGTTTGTCTGCGGATGAGTTTGTCTGTCTATTCATGATCGGGGCAAAAAATAAAAAAATAAAAAAATCCAAACACATTTTTCATTTTCTCCTCGTTTGGAGCAACACCATCAATCAGCTGCGGTAAATCAAATGGAAAATCATCTGCAAGAGCTTTCTGCATGATGCTGACGCTGATATGCACTCTTGTATGAAAGGCAAGCCGGCATCACGTGGCGAATTAAGCTCTAAACCACGACACTGTAAAACACGGCCTTGAACCTTATTGCTTTTATTAAACGGCAGTAAGGAAGCATTCTAATAAGCAAGTGGAAATTAGCTTAGCTCCAGCGCTGTGGATGCCAGCTGTGAACGTCTCAGGAAATGAAAATGTGACAGTGAAAAATCAGATCAGCAATAAGAGCTGCTACCGCAACTCGACAACCAACATTACAGCTCTCACACACTTAGTGGGTCCTACTGTAAGAGCATATCATCTGTAACACATGGGTAATGCACCATAATGTACACGTGCTTAGCACTAAATGCCAATAAAGTACAAAGTAGTTTCTCATTTTGCTGGAATTTTACATCAAATTACTATTACGTTTACTGCGACATAATGATTCGCAGTGTTAGCGGAGCTCAAAGGATAGAGTCGCCCAGCCGTCACTCTGAGGAGGAAGGCCATGAGATGTGGCTGAAAGCTTCAAAACACAGCGATATGGTGGATTTTGTCGTGAGAGCTTTTATTGTCAAGGTCAAAAGTAAACCTTAAAGCTCAACTGGTACGTTTGCTTTTGGGTTAAACAGCCAGTAAGATAAAACTATATAAATTACCACTAATAATACATCACCAATTTGTACTGCTACTCCTACATATTCACAAAGCACAAAGCAAAGTGATAGTTTATTATAACACATGAAGCATTTTGTAATGAATTACTGCAAAACATAGAAAAGTCCAAAGATCTAAGCTGCCTTGTTTTTGTGTCTGTATCCAAATGGCCTGTACTGTTCCCCTGTACTTATGTAAAACATCTAGTGGTGTAAAACTGAGCACAAACAGTATACACATTATTATCTTAAGCGTTAACAGACGTAAGGTGATGTAATCTGAATCTGTAAAGGGCCCACTCCCACCTTTGTGCTTTTAAAAATGATCGTTTCATGCAAAGTGGTCCAAGAAAAAAATAAGGTGGTTTGGTTGATTTGGTTCCACGAGCAAAAACCACAAGTAGGAAACGTAAAACCTTTTAATTGAACCTGAAGCCAAAGGAGCAACGATTTATGAACCATCTGTTATAAAGGATGCTGCACTACAGGCGCCCTACGACAAAGGCCTGGTGAACCTATTAGTATCTCGTCTCTGCGTCAGCACATATTATGTAAAGTCTTGGCCCACAGAAATACCACAGACGCACTGCATTTTAACCAACCGCTCTAATGTATGCAGCTTTATTCTATAGCATTATGATGATTGCTTTGAGTGACAGTCAAAGTCAAAACCAAGCACTGGCTCTGTTCCCCAGAGCCGAGATAGACCTCGCCCTCTCACACGCCTCCTGACGCCTACATCGCCCCATCACATACACAAAACTCCACCGAACACCTCCCGACTTTTTTTTTTTTTTTTCTTTCTTCATCATCACGATGCAAAGTGCAACGCCTCCGTGTTGCCTGCGATCCGGCCTTAATTTCATTTTCACTGCTGTAAATTAATTACGGCACATACCGAGAGGAGTTTATTTATTTATTTATCGCATGAACATCTAAGAAATTGCATTAGATGGGATGAGGTGTGCCCCTCGGGAGCCATTTCTCCCAAAAGCTGGTTGATTGTTTAGAGTGTAATCCGCATGCGTGTATGTAGCAGCGCTGTGCCTCAATTAAGGCGACGTGCTACAGAGAGAGTAGACTTGTTGAGAATTGGCGAAGGCCAGTGATGGAGAAGAGATGGTGTGCGAGACAAAGAACATGTGCATGCGTATGTAAGTGTGTTCACGTGTGTGTAGAAGAATGTGAGTGATTAATGTGCAAATTTAATTACACGTGCATGCTTTGATTATCTGCAGCGAGGAGAACGTATAGACAAGAGCCGTTGGCAAGAGATACAGAGGCATCATGGGAAAAAGGAGGCGAGGGAGGATCATATAGGCGTGTGCTTGAGATTGTGAGTCCCTTTAAGTGCGGCGATGGTTTTGAAAATCATGCCGGATCTATAGTGGAAGGGTTTTCTTGATAGGACAAGTCTCACTGGTGCCTGTGGGGGTGTTGGGCCCCGTTTGTGCGACGTACAGGATCGAACGTGTGTTGGTGCACGCGTGCCGTGTGACACTGCGCGATGCCTCTGTGTTTATGCAGATGAATCAATAATGCCTTGTGATACGATGCCTTGCGTTTGAATGTAGCGCCTCTGGCTTGCCTTTGTCGCTCTCCTGCTGTGGCGCAGGGCGTAGTGCGCCGAAGAGGAGGACAATAAGCTTATCAGACCAACTGATCTCTTCTGTTCCCATAATCCACTTTGTCTTCCCTCCTTGGTCTGATCTCACTCCCTCGCCAAGACTGGCTAACCTTCATGTAGCTGGGTTCCTGTCAATCAAAGAGCATCTCTCCTTTTTGTTTTTAGTGTCTATTTATTTACCTGGTTATCCTGATGTGCCAAGTTTCCCTCTTACCTTTCTGTATTTATGCTTTTAAGCTCAACAAACATCACGACATTAAAGAAAGATTTGTTTTCTAACAACCTGGGTTCTTTTGTTCTTTAACAAGTCTCTCTGGTCTCTTTCCTTTCTCGGATTTCTTTCTGTAGTTCAAACAACGAATCCATATTTTTGAATTATTCAATCAAGTTTCTTGTCTTTGCGTGTAAGGCTGCAACTGACAAACATTTTTTATTACTGATTAATCTGTCAATTATCTGCTTTATGTATAAAAGGCCAGAAAGCTGAGACAAGAAACAAGAAAATGATTATTGCACGTATGACTTTTGATAAAGAGCAAATACCGACGTGTGTCAGAAGCAGCACCTTGCATTTTTGCAAAATTAGTCAAATATTTTGTTAAAAAACATTTTTTAATTGGATCATTCTAACACAAAAAAGAGAAAGTCTGCCAAAATATTTAGGGCAATATCTTTTTTAACGAGGTGTCATTTTCATAGACGGGGGATCATTAGCGCATCGTGTCAAGATGCCGACACATTTCTGACCGAGAACCAAAGGCATGCTGGGAATAAGTTGAATTTCATGAACCCACGGGCAGAACTGATCATTAGTTCAGAGAAAAATAAGATCTTAAGGCCGAACACCAGATGAAATGACGTGTTGAGGTGGACATTTTTTTTTTTTTTGCAGTGCATTCAAAGCGGTATCCTTGCCGTGCCCTTGTGCTTAACAGTGATGAGGTAGATTTATGTGTGCCTCTCAGGCACATGGCCGAGGCTATCATGTCATAAATTAGCGGCTGGTCACAGAAAAGAGATGATGCACTGAGGGAGAGAGGTGGGGGGGGTGAGAGTGAGCAAGAGGGGGGAGCGAGCTTTGTGTACACATGCTGTTGGTTTATCATAATCACGTCTTTATCCACCTGCTCCTGTTGTCCTGCCATGTTGTCTCTCCCACCCCAGCTCTCCCCCTCGTCCTTGGCTTTATCGCTTGTTATCACTCATCTTCTCCCTCAATATTCTCCTTATCCTCCTTTCTCTTTACCTTCATCCCTTTTCCCCCCCACTCTCTGCCTTTTTCCCCATCTCCCCTCTGACCTCCTCTATCCCCTCTGCACTGCGTTTGAAGGTGTCTTTGTGCAGAGATGAAACTGTAGCATTGACCCGTCTCACCCGAAGGCGCCTTATTGGCTTTGTCAGCATTATACGGCTGCTGCAAGAGACGGACGGGAAAGTGAAGGAGGAAGTAAAGATGAAAGAGAGAACAAAAAAACAGGGTTGAGGGAAATAAAATGTAAAGAGGGGAAGGGTGGGACAAGTCTGGGTATTGGCATGCGATTGCATCAGTGCACGTTTACATGGGTGTGTGTGTGTGTGTGGATGATTTAGGGAAACGGCAACAGCAGCAGGGGATTGATGCAGCGTGCTGTGGCTGTATTTGTATTTGGCAACCGACAACAGATAAAGCAAATGTAGCGTGCTATCACACACACAGAAGTCAGGAGGGTTAAATATAATAATAACCAGCCACACAGAGAGGCTACGCAAAGATAAAAACCTATTCAGCATTTTCAACACGCAACCGCAGTATTTCTAATTTAATCCCAAATCCTCATTCTGCGACTGTTTTCGTTCATCACCCCATCTTTCTGTGCTCAGATGCAGCTGAATTTAGCCATGCTCTACTTCCATTAAAGCTTTTTCACTCAGGAGCAGGAAGTGTGTGTGTGTGTATGTGTGTGTGTATAACAGACAAACAAAATCAGTGAATCTAGTTGCTCGTTGTTAATACTGGATATTAATTCTTGTCAGTTTAAGCGAGTGGAGCAGAGTTGCGACTCTCTGCACCGCTTTTTCTCTGTCACGCGTTTCAGTGCAGGCGGGCGCCTACAGTCAGATACCTTCGTGTTTTCATTTCTCCCTTCTTACACTTCCTGCACCACACATCTCTCCTCTTCCTCCTTCTCCTTCTTTTACTCCCTCTCTCTCTCTCGCTCTCTCTCTCTCTCTGCCAGCTGTAAGAGATAATTATTTCCAAACAAGCGGTCCCCTGGGTGAGGCCGTATTATCCAAAGCTGCCTTCATTAAAAATTCCCACAGCTGCATGGACGTCTTTGCACTGCGGTGAAGGGAAAGAAAAGGAGTGACAAAAAGAAAAAAACAGATAGACAGAGCAACAGCAATCCTACCTGAGCTAGGACTTATTTGTGGCCTGAATAAGACGGCAAAAGTAAAATGAAGCAGGACAAAACAGAGAGGAAGAGGAGTAGTTAATCATCACTAGGAGCGGTTAATCAGGTGCAGTAGCTTGGCATATGGCAAATATGTCTCTAATGGGAGCCATCAATACTTTGAGGCATTGTTGATGTCCTTCATCTCCGGTAATCGTTCCAAATGTCCTTGCGTGCTCTCTGCAATTACACTCAGACGCTCAAACTCGCGAGCGCACATGCGCGGCAGCACAGGAGCGACTCATTCTGCAGGTGGATTTATGACAAATCCGAAATGACAAGATAAAATGTAAATGCGTGTGTAACAACCCCGGCCTGCAGCCACGTGCGCAAATACATGTATGTGCACACGCAAACACACACACACACACACACATGCTGACGAGAGTAGCAAAAGTGAGTGATTTACATAATGGAGTTGGACAATGCATAGTGTAAAGGTAATACATTCCCCTCTTATGTCAGCATAACTTCACATACAGCGCGGGCCTGACGCGGGGAAAAAGATTGGCATGTCTGAATTGATTTACCCGAGGACGTCCTGTGTGGGGTTTAACATGTAGCGGGGCGGAGGTGCCTGCAAGGCTGCTGCGCGGGTGGATTTTATCGCCAGCTGAATGTCAAACATTTCTATCATTTTTATTTTTATTATAATACAGCTCAAGATGTAACCCACGGGTCTCAAACTCATTTTAGTTTATGGACCACACACAGCGCAATTTGACCTTGAGGCGAGCCGGGTCAGTAAAATAACCTGTAAATAACAACATGTCAGTTTTCCCTTACTTTTAAGGTAAAGTAGTACAAGTACATTCTTAAAGGTTAACAATCAAGCATCGATTTACAGAACCAACGATCAACATGTTTTCAGACCTGGCTCTGCTGTATGATACTGATAAAACTGTAATACTGACACTGATGTGGGTTTGATTTAAACAAATCATGGTAAAGAGAAACCTGCATTGACTGGGGGCAAGAAAACAGGAAGCACACCGTGGACTTTTCTAGATTTGCTATGGCTACCATATAGTTTTCTCAATTGACCCTGAACATTTGTTCTTCTGGGTCTCAAGATTTGTGAAGGACACTGGCATCATAGTTGGATCAGTGAGCGGCAGCAGACCAGACACCAGTGAAATCCATTGTGCCCTCCCGACTTTGTAAGCAGGTTTCAATGACAAACCCAAGGTCATCTCCTAGACTGAGATCTAACGGGGTCCCCAATCCTAAGAAAGGAAGAGGAAAACGTCAGAAGCTCAAGGCGGCAGATTCAGCTGAGTGTATAAAACCACTGGATCAGAATCAGGATCAGCCGGCTGCTTCCAAGGACGGTGAATGTGATTGCTGCAGATATAAATATGCACAAATGATTAAATCCTTGCTAAAACTGGACTAAACACTCAAAAATGCTGCCTGGATTTTTTTTTAATTCAAGTATAATAATAATAATAATATTCTTCTGTCCTCAGAGGAGGAAATGGTATCATTGCTCCTCAGAACTCAAATAGTGTGTCACCTAATATGGTTTACTTTCATGCAAGCAATTATTTTGTGAAGGTAGGTGTGACTTTTATTCAAATGCTGGATATCTCACTTCCGAATGAAACCTGCTTCATTTGCAAATTGTTGGTAATTTTATTCAAATATCTGCCCCTATCCAGAAAGACAAAGCACACACACACACACACACACACACACACACACACACAGGCAAAGTGAACTGATAGTGAACCTGAAATAGTCTTTGTATTGTAAATAGGTGGGAGGGGAAGCTAGCACCACCAAAGACAAATGCTGCAACTGCTTTTTCAAGTATGGTTCAAGCGCTCAGTCCTCCCTCTCCAAAACGCCGCCCTCAGTAAACTCTTTCACTAACTTCTCCACATCTGAAGGAGTTTCACATTTTGGGGAAAACTAAACCAGGCAGCTTTGAAGAGATGCAGAAAGTTTGGGGATGATTGACTCATTGTTAAACTTAGAGAAAAGTCGACGGCACGGCGCCGTCTATCACTGTGTTTCATGAGTTTACTTTAGCAGACACCTGCGGTGAACCGATACTGATTTCCATTCTGTGGCAGATGCCAGAAATTCCCAGTTTGTGGTGGGTCATAGATGTGACCTGCGTGCACTGTAGTTGTCCAGATGGGAGAGCGCAGGGAGGAAGGTGAGGCGAACTTTATTTATACGGCACATTTCATGCACAAGGGAAAACCCAGTGTGCATTACGTGAAAATTAAAAAGTAAAGGAAGAAAGAAGCCATTCACAACCCCTCTGTCACAACAAAGCTCACACATGCCCCGCTCAGTAATTGAGATGCAACATGCATTCTTAAGTAAGCAACGGAACAAAGAGAAAGACGAAGAATTGAGTCTGAGCACATCTCAAGTCCCCATCAGGCTATCATGCTCCTAGGAGCGTGAAAATTAAAAGCACCTACACCAGATTTTGATTTGTCTAGCAGCCATAAAGTCAGGAATAGATGACCACACTTCAGGCGGCACGTCGAACATATATTGTAGGGCGAGGAGACAAGTAAGAGAAAGTCAGTCCACACTGGAAGCCAGCGAAGTGATTTGAGGGCAGTTGTTTTTGACAGTCTGTCTAAACTCTGGCTGAACTACAGCCGGGCACCAGAAGGCCAGAACACTTCAAATAACCCAGCTGCTACAAAGTGTTGTTTAGATACGTCTAAAGTCAGCGTGTTTATAGCCGTTTCCCTGAAGGTGGGTTAAAAAGCTGGCTGTCACTGGGAGGGTCGGGACAAGGTGAAATGTCCAAATTGCGATAATGGTGCCCAATTTTGGGCCGTTTCCTCTGTTACTTTACACTCAGGACACTGTGCTTGTTGGACTGTTGCTTATGTCTTGTTGAATTTCTGTACAGTCTGTGCAAGCAAATTTCTCAAACAGCTCTCATGACTTTGTACACTCTTACAAGTTCAGTTGACAATATGTAAGTGATTGTAGGTATAGGATAATGTTTTATGAAGTAGGGTCACAATGCTGAAGATCAAACGATTTTTAAAAAAATCTTTATTGATCCTTCATAAGAATCCTTCTTTTCACAGTTTCTAAGAAAAACACACAGATGCATGCATAGGCACAACCTCCAGACATGCTGTAGTTGTAGAGGGATGACAGAATGATGGATCTGCCACAAAGCGCCTCTAAGTAGTCAGACTCCGCACTGCCCAGGAGGTCGGCAGCTACCAGTCTACACTCCGCGCTGTTGTCAAAGACGGATGTTAACCAGGCCGCCATTCAGCTCCTGAGCGAGCTTCATACACGCTCGCCGCCCCGTTGAGTCAGTTATCTGTGTGAACCGTGGAACTTTTTCCACTGCGGTGACCAGGTGGATGTATTTGGGATTAAAAGTCTGGGTGTTTGCAAGATTTTTTGCATTCAGTACATACTTGCTGTGTCGTATTATGAGATAGTTTTGTCCCCTTAACATAACTACAACTCAAACAAACCTGTCAAATAGCAGCATGTTGCTGATATGGAGCACGTGTAAGAGAAAAACAGAGAAAATGGCAGGGCTGTTATAATTTGCTCGTAATTTTAAATTTGTCCACGTTATTTAATCTCAAATAAAAACTCTCTGACAGTATGAAACTTTGAATAAAAACCTAAATGTGACGGAAGTGTGCTTACAGAAAACCAAAAAGGCCAAAGCGCCAAAACATGTTCAGAAGTTTATAGATTTAACTTTTTAAGAAAACAGTGTGTATAATGTAAGTAGAAGTGTGTGTGTGTGTGTGTGTGTGTGTGTGTGTGTGTGTGTGTGTGTGTGTGTGTGTGTTCGCTACATGTGTGACTGGTGAGACTTTACGCCCAGTCTCCCTACAGATGGAGGAATGGTGCAGCAGGGCCGTCGGGGCCTCTCCTCATCCTCCGTCTCCTCAGAAAACGGGATGGGAGACATCCACTGCAGATGAGAAGAGAGGAGAGCGAATCAGATGAGAGGTCGCGTGGATGCGCGGGTGAGGAGGAGAGCAGGGAGGGGGAGTCAACAAGACAGGAAAAACAAGGGAGGAGAGGGGTGAGGAGGGAATATGAGAGAGAGCAGGGAGATGCCGAGACAGAGGTGAGATTGAGTGAAGAGGGGAAAAGGGGAACAAGAGAGTAAATAGTGGGGGGGGCAAGAGAGGTGAGGAGGGGGACAGGTAAACAGTAGACGAGACAAGCTGGGAATAGAGAGAAGGGGAGCGAGAGGGGTTTAAAGAGGCGTGTGAGGTGCGGATAGGAAGAGGAGGAAGAGGAGGGAGAGGACGGGTAGTTGGGGAGAGAGGAAGACAGCAGAGGGTGTGTGTGTGTGTGTGTGTGTGAGCGTGTGTGTGTGCCGGGGAGAAAGAGAGAAGAGAGTCCGACACAGAAGGGTATTGCTGCATAAGCAGTCTGTCCAGCTGTCTCGCCTCTGAAAACCGACAGAGACGAGTGATGTCAGGACTCTTCCCTTCAACATCTCTCTCTCTCTGCTCACGGTTACTGCTTCATTTCTCTTTTCTCTCTCTCTCTCTCTCCGACACAGTCCGTCTTCCTCGTTTTACCGCTGCCTTTCCCTCCCTCGCCCCTTTTTATTACCCATCCCCCTTTCTTTCCCCCCTCTTTTGCTGTTTATTGGTTTATTCATGCAACGTTCACATGTCTAGCAGTCGGGATCAAGGCTGGAAAACGAGGCCTGCATGCTCATGAATGTCTGTGTGTTAGCATGTGAATCTGTGCGCGAGGGTCTGTATTGTATGTACTTTTGGGTGTCGTCGTGTGTCAGGCACACATCGTGGTTTGTGTTTTTACCTCGAGGTATGTGTCTGTAGCATCTATTGTGTATCTAAAGTGAGAGATTTGCATATACATGAAGGTGTTCCCATGAATTCTTATAGTGGAGGGAGCGAGCTGGCTAATGGCAAGTAGCAGCTGACCAGATAGGCACGTGTTACACCACGCAGAGACATTAAATTGGTTCTGCGATGGGAAACTGTACTGATTTCACACTGAGCCTCTCTTTAAGGAGCAAGTAATAGAGAGAGAAATGGAGAGATGGAGGAAGAGGAGGAGGAGAAAAGGGTTGGATCTCCTAGGAAAGGTTTAATGGCTGTAAACGATGTATGTAAAGTCACAGAGGGAGCTGGTGTCTGTAAACAAACAGACCTCAGACATACTGTATGAACTGCTTCTGTGTGTGTTTGAGAGAGAGTGAGAAACAAAGAGTGTGAGAGCAACAAGTCCTCACAACTAAACAACAACAAAATAGGTGGTTTTTCATTTCTTTCACTTCCACCTCTGCTGTGCTGTTACATTAACTTCTTATATAAAAGCATGATGGGAGGGGAAGGAATGTGGTCACACTGCTGACTTTTGATGATAAGTGGGTGTTCAGACTGAAGAGCTGTGCTAGCGGGGTGTGCTTCAGGTTTCGGCGAGACAGTGAAATAAGATCTAGGAAACCCAATTTGCATTTGGACCCAAATGAGGTTGAATTGAATTTGATTTATACAGGACTGGAAAGTTATCACTGCGGCAATCGTTTTATCTTTTGTCGCTGTGTTCCTGAGGTAGGAATGTGCTGATCATAGTCTGCAAACTAGATGAATCTAGCGAGCTGATGTTTTATTTGCTCTGGCAGATGCATCAGGCCCCCACCTCCCGTTCAGGCAGATTTACACCTGGTTTTGCCGGAGCCGAGCCAATCAGACGTGTTTATCTAATATGGGGCTGGATTCGAGTCGCCGACATTGTTCCTCCTTCTGCATCAATGTATGGGATTCAAACTGCGGTCATCGCTTGGAGGTTTTCCCGTGTTTCCAACTTTACACCAGTCGTTATTCAAACAACATGAGGCCTTTGTCAGAAAGAAGAAGCAGAAGTCGTTTTTACTTTAGTTTTCCTGGTGACGGCTGCAAGGAGAGAGATTAGCAACAGGCAAGGGCGCATGTTGATACACAGCAGAGGTTACACTCAGTTTTTATTATCTGAATTTCATTGTATCGCTCATTGTAATGTGATTTTGCGTTTTAACGTTCATATTTGGCGCTCATAGTTTCATATTTTGTTTGATTTTCATCTACAGAGACACACAGCCGTGCAGGAGGACTTGTAAAGCTCTTTGTAAGATATCATAACAGAACAGTTAGAGAACAGGCCAGAGAGAGTATGATGGGGAGGCAGTCCTCAGGTCAGACGACTGTCTTTCTGTGGGAAAGGCAGCAGTTGGCTCTTAGCAGCATATTGGCAACCCGGTGGTGTTGAGAGGTGAGAGGAGATGAAACTTTAATAATCCCCGGGAGGAAATTGGCTCATTGCAGCAGTAAAGACATTGATATAAGATTACTCCAATCAGAGCTCAGCGCTGTATTACTACGGTGGCACAGCGTTACATGAATTATCCCTGTCTAATGAAAACCTCCATGTCCAGCAATGTCAACTTGGAAGGTGCGAAGAAAAACGTATCATTAGCGCTCGCCGTCTTCGTACGCAGAATTAAATGCACGTCCAGCAAAGTAGATGAGAAATATGAAACAATTACATTATGAAGAAAAATAGCTTCTTCGCCTCTCCCTAACTAACCCAAATAATATTTATTAACGCAATAATTAAATATGACAAATTCAAGATGAAATGAATGTGTGAAAGCGGTGCAATATGGCAGATGGATAAGAAGAAATGCTGTTGTGCTACTGAGTCATTTAGGAAAATTATGAGTTGGTAATTAAAAACACTAAACGTTGATGTTTTCGTGACAGCTCTCAGTCTTGACAGCTCGTAGTTGTGAATATTATCTGTAATATGTTTATGCTTGTTAATTTGTGCCGATAATAAGTGTTTTTGTTAGATTGATGTTAGTTAGACGCTGGAAAAACAAGCTCCGCCGCGGCTAAACATGATGCATTAAAGAGCAAAACACACACACGCACACAAACATGAAAATCCCATACTTCTTTCCTTCTGCTCTGTGTTCACCCGTGTTGAAACGCTGACCGAGGCACTAGCATGGATGGACTGTTTCCTCTAGTGTGTGTCTTCTGTTCTTGTGTGTTTCTGTCTATGTGTGTGTGTGTGTGTGTGTGTGTGTGTGTGTAAGTTTGCTTTTCTATGTGCCAGGTATGCACGCATTAGCCATACGTAAACACATCCCGGCATTTAAGTATTCATGTGTTTATATGTGCTGAGCTTTAAGTGTATGTGTGTGCGCTGGCATGTGCTAAAACGTGTGTGTGTGTGTGTGTGTGTGTGTGTGGGTTTGGGTGCAAGTGTTTAGATCTATGTAGATATGTTTCTGTGTGTGTGTGTGTGCCATTGTGCAGCGGTACGGTTTGGGGCTGACAGTTCCAATAAACATCAGCATTAAGGCAGAGCTGAGCAGGAGAGTGGAACACCTATCTTCCTCTCCGTTCACCCCCCTCGTCGTCTCTGCCATTGTTTCTCTCTTCTCTCCTTCCCTCTCCTGTTCGTTCTCTCTTGTCTTCAGCTCCCCTCCGACTCTTCTTTATTCCTTTCTCTTTCCCTCCATCTCCCTGTTTCTCTCTCTCTCTCTCTGCCTCTCTCTCTCTCTCGTTCAGGAGGTGCAGAATGTCTTTAGCAGTATACACAGGGTGGTATGCTTGAGCGTGGCTGAGGAGGCCTTTATGTGTCAGGAGAGGTTACTGATAGAGTTACAGCCTGTTCTGGATGACATGTCTGCTAGCTTTGCTCCCCAGGGTCTTCCTTTATCGCCCCGCGTGCTGCTGCTGCCATGTGAAAATGCTGTAAATCAGATTTTCATGTTTTATTTTCTATTTTACACTTACATTGAAAATTTAGATCACCCTGAATATGACGTGTGAGTTTCCTGCCCTGAGTTACCCGCCGGGACGGCAAACCACGGAAAACCATCATTTTTACATTTTACAAAACAATGTCTGCTCTGTTTTTCACAGTGCAGCAGATTTTTGGGAAGTTTGATGCTGTTGACATTTCAATCAGGGGATCAATTTGACAGGAAACAAGAAGGGATTGTGGCACAGTAATACTGATAAAGGAGCCAAAATCACAACTCCGTTCATAGCTACTCCCTGTTTGTCAAGACTCTGACGCCGACAATCCAGACATATTGCCGGTGGCTTGATTTTAGAATAAATAATGATGTGGAATTGGAGGCTTAAAGGAAGGAGGGTAATATTTCACTTAGAAAGCAATAGTGCGAGTGTATTAGACAAATACTTTACATAAAGTTTGAATTAACCTTTAAAAGCTCGCTAACATGCCAGCCAATACAAACCCTGCATGCTACGCGGTCAAACTTTGTTCAGACATTTTAATCTGAATGAATGGGCACATTATGAAATATTGTGGCATAGCAATAAAAACAATATGAACAAAGTCTTCAACTGAACAAGGCATTCTTGTGTTAATCAAAATGCTAAACAAACATGACAGTGATGTTTTTAGGAAAATTTGGTACTTTGAGCGTTTGAAAGAGACCCACATACACAACCACAACACATCAGTGATTTTAAAGGTAATTAAAACTCTTTATTTCTGTTCATTGTTACTCATTAAAACTCACTGTTTGTCCACGACGTCCAACAAATGTGTTCATTGCATTTTTTTCCATTTAATTTCTGATTTTTCTCAAAAGTTTGGAATTCACTGTTCTCGGGTTGATGTCTTCTTCTGTCCTGACTTTGCCGGTGTATCGATGCCTTTCTGGGCACATTACTGCCACCTGTAGACCAGTCTATATAAGTCTGTATTGCGTTAGCACATTCATGTATATTGTCAGTACAATCACACATAAACATTGAGTCACGTTGATACCAGGCTGACACCCTGGACTACATCTACATCAGTACAGTAGGATGAGAAGGTGAACAGCTGGAGTTCAGCAAAACAAGGTTATCAGATGATTCTAAGTTGATCTTCAATATGTGTTTGGGTTAACTACATTTTCATGATCGTGAAAATCTAAAACTACATTCCCCTGTATACAAACATCCTGGCTGTGTGAGCATTTATGGAGCTTTGGTCTTATAACAAGGCTTTTATAGTTTGTTTTTTTTTATTTTAAACTTAATAGAATCACAGATTTGTCAATACACTCTACAATAAACCCAGCTACAGATATGAACGATGACATCAAGGTAGTTTTACTGCACAGATGTTGCTCCGTACAATCCCTTATCTGCACATCTCTGCTTTATGTTTTCATAATTCTGCTCTTTTGAAAAATGTGCAGATTGTACTTTTTGGGGCTTCAATGCCTTGCTCGTGGACACTTCAGTAGCAACTGTGAAGTCAGTTTGGAGCTTTCATCATTCACTTTCCCCAACAAGAGATCCGTAATATAGGTGGTCTTGACTTTCAAACGTCGGCTTTTCCCAACCTGCGGGCTGCCCCACCTCCTTGTTAAACACCAACAAATGTTCTGCTGATGTTTGCTGTCCTACATGTCAGAGCTGGCAAATAGCATAGCTCCCCTGGCTCTGAGTCACAGCCATATGGTGAGGCAAGAACTAATGTCTGTTATTATGTTGTGCGATTGGTAACGACAGCTGCGTGTCTGTTTATAATATATGGGTCTGAGCAATAACATACTGTAACTATACAGGCAGGTGTACGAGTGTGAGCTGGAGGTGGAGAGTAGTGACGTGTTAAGAGCTGATGTATTCTGTAGCTTGGCTCTGCATCACTGCCATATGGTGAGACAATCCACCGCTGAGCACAGCACTCAGAGTGTCTGACTGCCCAATCTGATTATTCAAGTGTGAACGTTGTTAACTGGCGAGTGCGGTGAATGTTACTCAGTGTTGTTTGTAATGTTACATAACGTGACGTGTTGCTTTGTGCTGCTGCTTTAAAGTGGCCAGAGCAATAACGGGCGAGACAGGCCAAGGCCGGGTTTTATTTATGAAGGGCATTTCACGCGCCAGGCGAATTCAGAGTTCATTACATACGGAAAGAATATTAAAATCACAGAGCTAATAATAATTTAATACAAAGTAGTATTACAGAGATTTGTCATGGAGGTAGATTTTCTACAACAGTATTATGATGGTGCTCTTAGGCTTTCTGTGTGTTAAAAATTAGTTAAATTTAAAACTCCTGGCTAATTTACTTTATTACTTGCTTTAATGAGTACCCTGTCACCATATTGTATTACTTTCTATTAAAAACTCTCAAGATTATTACGCCGCTTTTCTTCTTACCTGTTTGAAAAACACGCTGGGGCAGCACAGCTGGTCCTGCTGAGTGTGTTATTGATCAGTGGATGTAAATGAATTGTGAGATTAACCTTTTTTTAAACCGGTCAGCGTATCTCGTTTAAGTTCATCAAGCGAGGTGCTGTTGGATTTTTCGGTTGACGACATGCAAAGGTTTCCTGAGACGTTTCAACTTCAACTGTAGCCAAGAAGTCTTAGCAAATAAATGTTTCACCACTGCAGCGGTGCTGAGTGCTGCTGACCGACTGCTGCTCGTTTTTGTTGACAAAACACTGTTGCTTTGTCTCCATCTCTTATTTTTCCACCATTCCCTCCATGTCTCCATCTGCGCACTGCCTCTCCGACCACCCCCCACCCCTCCTATCTCTCCTCTCTCTCCTTCCTCACGCAGACAGCTGATGTTGGCGTGTCAGCAGTATAGTTATTTTTCAGGTGCAAGCTGCTGCTCCTATAGGAGTTAGCCTCTGTGTATATGTGTGTGTGTGTGTGTGTGTGTGTGTGTATGCATGCGTGCTCCAAATGCGAATGTGTGTGAGATAGTCAGTTTGAGTGTGTCTGTGTCAGGGCGCATATACCTGCTGTCTGTATATGTTTGCTGTGTGTGTGTATCTGTGTATGAGAAGTGACAATGGCAGTAACAGAAAAGAGTGTTTGTGTACATCTGTGTGAGTGTGTAGGTGTATACAGAATATTTTCTGTGTGTGTGTGTGTGTGTGTGTGTCCCTGTGTATTGCTTGCTGCTGCATCAGGCAGATGGATTGCTCTCCGGCTGCATTTGCTGCATAAGGTATCTTGGTGGCATAACTGTACATTACACACTATGTGACGCATTGGATTGCTCTATTGTTTTGGTGCATTGAGTATTTATACAGCCCTATCTCGTCTCTGCACCGGGGCTACCTTCTGCTTCAATGTATCTGCATTATGGCCCAATGCTCCAGGGTGTTCGTGCTGCAAGCAGCATCTGGGATTTCCTGCATCTGACTCCTGCTGCATCCTCTTAACCATTTCTACTTGACTGAATGCTCAACAGGATAAGACTTAATTGCCCACTTGGAAGCAAGAGTAAAGGTAGTATATGGGCTTGCTACAGATGCATCAAGCAAGGATGGGTATGGCGTCGTCGTTCCACATTAAATACACATCATTATAAAAACGCAATGTGTTTCCGCTACCAGTTAAAAGGGGGCTGCCAACTCAGTTTTTAGTGCCAGAGCAATGTCCGGCCACATGTTACTTTAGACAAAAAAATGATTCCAGTAAGTTGCACACAATGAATACACAAATTTAAAATTGGGGAAAAGGAAAGCACTAGTGTTCGATCATTACTTTATGTGTGTAAATACCCTGCATTGAGGGAATTGAATCGGAATCAGGACAGAAAAGGTTAGTCCCAGTCACTGCAGTTATCTGAACCATTTCTGTTAGCAAAGTGTTTGAAAGATTTAAAAGGCGTGCCAAGTCAAACAAAACAACAAAACCAGGAAAAGCATGTTCGTCTGTCCTCTGTTATTGGCCTCATTACCAGACGGGGTGAATGACATGTCTAATTTGAAGACATGCGATTCTTAAACGACATGGCACTTTATTGGGGCAAAGCAGTAAAAGTCAGTGTTATGTCCATGCATGCTTTGCCCCAGGGTTAGCAGGTATATAGTTAATAAACAGGGGGACCAGAACAGACCCCTGGGGGACCCCCGCAAAACCAGAGCAGTGCAAGTGGAGGAGAGAGACAATGTTGCGTTCCTTCTTTCTCCACTGTTCCTGCCGTCCACAGTACATTGGTTTATAAAAATCGGTTTAAAATGGTTTACCCAGCTGTCAATGTGACTTTATTTCTCCACTGTGCCTTTGTGCTGTAGTATATATTTTTAAACTTTTGTAGTGATGTTATCTTGGCCACCTCTTGCATTTTGCCATCTGTCTTATGCTTCCTAGGTAGTGTCTGGCAGCACCAGTTATTTGCTCTGTTTCCATGCAACGAGAGATTTGTGGTGCTGAAGGAGGCATCTCGCGTCTCGTATTTGCAGGGAGAAATGACAGTGTAGATAAACAACCCAGCCATTCCCTCTTGTTACATTTGAACACTGGCCCACTGCTCACAATGCATGACCCGTGTATCCCAGAGACTCTCTTCCATGCAGATGATCACATTATTTCCAGCATGTCTCTAAACCAGGGGGATATGAGCATCACAAAACAAACTCACCACAGACATCCAGTTTTTCTTCTCGTGTTATCCTCACTCTGTCATTCTCACTCCTTCCCCCTCTGTCATGCAGCCGCTTTCATTACGTTTCTCATTCTGTGTTTCAGTCCCCCTTTTCTCTGTAACCAACCCTCACGCTCCCCCCCTCACTGTCTTTCAGAGTAGTAGAGAAGTGACGGATTGACTGAATGTCTGTCTCTCTGTGGGAAATGAGCCTGCTAATGTGGCGAGCTGGGCTTGTTCCATATTCATCTGCAAGCCTGTGAATCACTGTGTGACTATAGAGGCTGCCGTGTGCACGGAGGCACATCTGCTTCCCTTCCAAAAGTCAAACGGAGCGCAAAATGAGTGGTGAATATAAATCCATTTCCTGTCTCTTTCAGGTCTTCATCAGTCCATCTCTATGCTTTTCTCTCTCTCTCATGATCTTCCTCCTCTGTGGCAGCACTCCATCTCCCCTTTCACCTGCTGTCACACACATACTACGATTATATTCTGCCACTATTGTTCTGTCCCTTTCTCTGTCTCCTTTTCTCTTTTAATCAGCCTATCCGTCATTCTCCTTATCTCCTTTTTAACTGACTGCGCCATCATCCTCAGCAGGACTGAGAGAGAGAGAGAGAGCTGTTATGAAAAGGTATCAGAGAGTCAGACAGACTGACAGACGCCTCACCAGCTGGCAAGGAGAAGGGAGGGCAAGAGAGAAAGAGGCTGAGAGTCATTAGGGATGGCTGCAGGGATTAAGGTATAAATAATCCTCATGTCAATCAGGCACAACGTTGTGGTCCTGTGCAACAACCTCAGCAGACCTGGCTGGATAGCTGGGCAGCAGGCCAGTATTAAACAGTGGCTTAACCAGCGAATTACAACAGATAGTCAACAAAGGGCACCGGGCTAGCAGGTCTGCTACATGAGACCTGTATCAGTGAATGTTAAGTAGCTGCACAGTAGAATATTATAGTTCAGAGCACAGCAGGGAAGAGGTAGTTTCACAATAAAGGCTTGCACATCTTCTATACTGGCAAAAACGTTTATCCTGCGTATCATGGCTTTGAGGGGTCCGTTTGAACATGCTTTACATATTTTATCATTTAGCTTAAAAGAAGAACTGCAGGATTTTGACATCGACATATTATTACCTTGAAATGTTGTAAATAAAGCTAAAATAGCAAATGTACTTCCCAAAAGTAGCCCACTCATTTGGATATGGAAACCCATTCAGTTTAACTGTGATGCTCAGCAGATCCTATGGGAAGTATGTGGTTCTTTAGCTGGCAAAGGCTCCATTATGTTCACCAGCTGGTTGCTAACTTTGTGTGTGTTTGTTTGAATCGAAGCAGTAAAGTTTCCGGCTGTGACACCAAAACATTAAGCTAAAAAAACACCAAAATGCTTCACTCCGGCCCAGAACCCTGTGTGGATTTGTCACAATGAGTGACTACGTTTTCTTCTGCTGATGTAAAAACATTGTCCGGAGCAGCTTTTAATGATTTTGAAATGTTATGGCTTTGGTTGAATATGGTTGCCAACACGACTTATTAAAAAATAAAAACTTATTTTATTGTTCTGATCATAAATATTGGCAGTGTGCAGCAGAATTGGCCTGGTGTCTGGGGAGTTTCTCCTCAGTGTGTAAGATTTTAATATAGTATTGTTTGCTGATTAAAGCAACTTGTTGCTATGGAAACCGTGCATGTGAAGAGCAGTTTACTTTGTCCCAAATGATCAATTTAAGATACAGTTAAGGTTGGACTTCTTTTTTTTTGCACAAGCAAAAATAGAGGTGGTTTGCGTTTGGCGTGAAGGAACCTTAAAATAGAAGATGCTATTAGTTTAGCAGAGCAGCATGAAGTCACTCCAGTGCTGTTCCTCTCGCCAGTATTACAGGAAGTCCTGAAGTACTTAAGGAAGGTCTGAGACAAAGAGTTCGGACATTGCAGCTCTGTGATTTATGATGCTTCTGTCGTGTGACTCGGGGGCACAGTGGCGAGGCCTTTATGTCTTCCACGTCGGCTTTTATGACATTTGAATTTCAGTGACTCATCTCCTGCCAGATGGGACGGCAGACAGACATACAGGCAGCCAGCACAGGCCACCAGACAATTCACTCTCTAAACTTTGATTTCTTTCAGGTAAAGTTCTGCAAGTTTACAGGTCACAGTTCTGCAGAGGGGGACACACACTTTCTAGGACTCCTCTGTCCATCTCTTCCTTTTGTCCTCTTTTAAACTTTACGCCATTATGTGTCATCCCAAACTTAGTCCTTTGTGTAAGTTTCAACCTGCAACATTGACGCCAGTGTTCGCTTTGCAGTACCTGAGATAAGCGGTTTAAAAGCAAACCAAACAAGCCAAAAATAGATGTAAGGAATATGATTTGGTCGCAGATGTGATGTAGTCGTGCAATCTCCAACTGACTGTACTGGACTTCACTGTCAATGTTGCAACGTGGCCTAAATCCATGTTGTAGTTCATCTGTCATCTTAATCTTAGGATCTAATCTGGTTTTCGTTACATTCGAAACAGACAGGAGGTTCAGAGACCTGCATCCCTTTTCTCTGCTGATTCAAAGAAAGAGACCGATTGAAATGATAACCACAAACATCCAGGGCGCAAGACCTATGAGAATCCATGTTGCAGAAAGTGTTTAAAACACTAAAGTTGCAGTTTCTGCACATCAGAGTTTTTAGTTGCTTTCAACTAAAATAATTTGCAGCCTCTCGTGCAGACCTCTTTGTGTGCTTTCACTAAAAAAATGATCTCTGTCCGGGAACTCACAGCAAATGCTGCTTTTTTTCCTACGCAGAAGTAACAGACCGTGCAATGATGGATTATCAGAGCAAGAGTATTATGTCCATACTATTATGCAAAGCTATTCATGACTGACAGTGTAATGGGAATGGCAAATTAGTTACAGATTGGCTGTCTGGTGTCAAACCTATGAAAAGCAATATCAGTTTTCATAAAAAGGTGCTTGTGGTAGTTCAAGCAGGGCACACGGTCATTCGGTGTAGCATTAAGCTCATTCCTAGTCAGGGTCCCTGAAGCCATGACTTCAAATGGGAAATTTAACTGTCTTTGGTTCATGCTTATAGTTCATGGACAGTGGGAGAGAACCTTGACAAACGCGGACAAAGCACCAGGGGCTACAGACTTTCTGTTGTTTATTTTGATTGAAAAAAACGTTTTTAAATTTTAGGAATTATGTCTTTGACCTCACAAAATATATATATTTTTTGCCTTGTGAATGCGAAATCTCAAGAGCGCCTTGAGGGAATCCCTTCAGGTTTGGCAAAAATATTCATTTGGACTCAAGGTTGAAGATCTGACTTTGGTGGTCAGAGTTCACAGCGACGTCATGTTTTTATAAACACAATTTTTCAGGAACATCTCTAAGAAATGATTTCAAATATTCATTATGTCCTGAGGATAAATTAGCTTTCGGTGACCAAAGGTCACGGTGGCGAAACACACAAAACACATTTTTGGCCTGCTTATTACAAAAGTTTACACAAATGTTTTTATGATTAAATAAGAAAATGATAACGCTTTATATTACATTATAAGAATCTGGACAGACAACTCGATCATCTTCTTAATCCTAGTTTATTTGTGTCTAAGACGTCTGTATCAGTGAGTTTCCACTGTTTTTATTTACAAAATGCACAGGTTCTTTGAAGTTGTTTTGGGCCTTTGGGTGAAAGTCCCAGTTCAAATCCAAGAGGGGTTTGGATACTTACCTTCAGGCGTTTATCACTTCATAAATAGTTTCACTCTCCCTTCTGCTCTTGTATTGTGCATGTGACACACCGTTGTCTTGTTAACTGCCTTCTCTGTAAGTGTCACATTAACACCTAATACCGCTGCCTCTGCGTCTTCGTTCTCGTTTCCTTCTTCGCCGCTGTACCTTTTCTCTTTGTCTGTCCTCTGTGTGTTTTCTCTGACGTCTAAGAGACGCCGCGGCAGTCGTGTCAACATGATCAATTTTTATACAGGAACACGTCACCGCTAACATCCAAACGCCCTTCATCAGCAAGCTCTTAAACAAATCAATTAATTTGTTAATTAATCAAGCGCGTGCATTGTGCTATATGTGGACATTGATCCACACGGTCCTCGCTTCCCCATTCCCTTGTCCCAACACACACACGCACACACACACACACACACACACATACGCACACACACTGTTTTATCCGTCCCACTCTCCTCTGTGGATCTCAGTATGAAAGGGTCCTGCGCTCAATTCTAATTTAATCTCCGATCTCTTTTTCAGCATCGATCTTCATACACCCTGTGCGGCACAAAGTGATATTGAGAGGGGGACTGATATGGAGATGGACATTGATTTGGAATAAAGAAAGAAAAAAAAAAAATGGGGGGAGCGCAGATGTGTCCCGGCGCTTGAAGAAAACTGTTGAGAGAGGAGCAGGAGACGGAGAGAGGGGGGAGGTGAAAGCTGCAGCGTTGATTAGATCAACTTCTGCTGATGTTATGACACTACCTGTTCCTCCCCATTTCCTCTTCGGCTCAGCGAACTTCATCAGGAGAAAGTTAAAGTGAATTATGCAGTGGCCTTGCTGGGATGGCTGACAGGTTGTTCTGCCTGCTGGTTAGGCTTTCTGCACAGGAACCTCCAAATACTTGCCTGAGGTACAGCGTTTGTACAGCAGGGCGTCTTGCTGGGGATTTGGATTTACTTTGTGTCTGTGTGTAGGGTTAAGATGTAAAAGCCTCCTAACAGGGTTGGCGCTTGCTTTTCTGGAAGTGTTGATGTGTGGAAGGAAGTCGAAGCATTTGCCGCTTTCAAAGCTCCCCTCTGACTGAAATGTCATGTCCTCGCAAGGCTTCCATACGAAAAACGGCGACCGCAAAATCAACAAATGCAGGTATTAGGGGTGCCTCTGCACGCAGTTTTGACACTACCATTGTATAAACCGTGAGCTTCAATGTACCCGCGCATTATCTGCAGAAAATAACTGTCAGCATTAAGTAAACATAAGTGGTCATTTCAGGATTAGCTGGCTGTATTTCTTACAGAGTCTGAGCATTTAAACAACCAACAACAACTGGTAATGACAGTGTAGACAGAAATGTTTAAAAAAAACGCCAATTCTACTGCAATTAAGCCGAGTCGGTGGAGGTCAGTAATTCTAAATAACAGCAGCTGCCTCACATTGAGCGCTTTGGGGTGATTACACTGCTACTCAGCCCGGCTTCAATCAGGAAGTGGGCTGCAGATGAACGGCCCAGGTTAAAAGAGGCAACAGCACGGCGCAAACAATCAAAACGTAAGTGTGAGTAACGAAAGAAAGTCTTTCAACTGACTGACTTAGTTGAGGATTCAGTCTTTAACTCCAGCCAGACAGTGTGTACTGCCGAAATGTCGTTCATCTGACGATCAAGAGATCTTGATGGACTGTTTTGCTCTTTATTAAACATCATAATAAACACTGATACAGCAGTGTTTTTAGGCAGGACAGTCATATTGGTTAGAGTGACTCTTGTGGCAGGCATAAAGAGGCATTGCGGGCCACTAGACACAGCCACTTGTTGATAATTTGTTTGTTGGATTGTGGTACTACTGATGCGATCACATCCTTTACCCCCCCTCTTTCAAGAACTCATTGGTAATAAGATTACCTTAGCAATGAGCAGAGAAGTTCAAAACATCTGTAGTAAAACATTGCAACTAACAAACTAAGTCCAGTTTCAGAATTTGTGGCTTTTTAGAGCAGCAACCTTGTAGATTTGTCCACGGTTTTCACTTGTGGCAGGGAGGCAGCAACGTCCGTGAGGATGGAGGATGATGGGATGAGACCTGTGTGAGGTTTGTGATTGACCGTGAGCACACAGCTGCAGAGGAGGTAGCACATGGACCTTGCTGAGCCTTGAGGTTTTGGGGATTGAAAAGGGCCCTGCAGAGCTGCAGACAGAAGTGAACAGTCCTTTTAAAGGGCCATTTGGCTGTTTCTAATTAATTGGCTCTATTTCCTGTTTTTAGCTCGCCTTCAAAAGAGTTGGGTGGACTTAAACCACACTGGTGGTAAGAGAGCTGCCAGATATCTGCTCTCTAGCTTTTACTTGGGAACCCTCATTTATTCATGCACTTCCTTGATTTGGCAGTCGCCTGTAACTCACTCTGATCTCCTCTGGCAGAGCTCACCGTTGTTTTATTTCTAAGTGAAGGGCGAAAAAGCAAAAGGGAAAAAAGGGAAAAATGACATTCATAGAGTTATTTCGGCAGCTCAATGCACAATTTTCTTCATAAGTAAAGTTTTAAAATTCAGAAAAATAAAACTATTTTCTGACGTTTTGTCAACCTCTCAGTTATTTCATTATGTTGTACCACTGGAGTACAAGTGCATTACTGAAACCGTTAACTACCTTTTCCTCAAGGTAGTCCATTTGATGATTGTTTAACATCAAACGCAAACTCATAAGTGATAAGTGAATAAAATGACTGACATAACACGGAGGCACAAAAAATGTCAAGGCATGCCTTCACTTGTGATGCAGGGCCCCACGGCGGAGGCGACCTTGTGCTCAGCGGTGGCCTTGGCCCGACTGTGCTGAGGCCAGAATCCTGCTGGGCTCACTTCACCTCCTCTGCTTTTCCCTGACACATCTGAGCTTGGGAGACCAAGAGAGGAAGACAGAGAGAGAGAGAGAGAGAGAGAAAAGACTCGTCTCCCTTGCACCTCCATTTCCCCCTGACTCCTGTGGATCCGTCCCCCCCTCTGCCCTTCACATCCTCCCATCCCTCCCTCATTTCTCACAGTAGCCTGTTTACTTGCAGGGATCCCTGCCTTGTGTCTGTGTTCCTTATCTCCCTCCTTCTCATTTTCTCCTACCCTGCGAGGAGGTCAAGAGGTAGAGGAGAGGAGGGATGGAGAGAAGGTCAGGTGGTTAGGATGAGAGAGGGAAGAAAAACAGAATAGAGAACGAACTAAAAGAGATAGATGGTCTTTTCTTCTGCCGTGGGTGTCCTTAACCTCACTGTGGCCCTCTGTGGGCTGCGCAAGCCCACTCCCTTGACCTCAAGGTTGTTCAGCCGAGCTGTGTGAAGATATATTTCACGACGCTTCGCTTGTCTTGAAACTGGTCTCACTCAGTAATTACAATAACCTCTCATCCCGGTCTTGCTCCTAAGTACCAATGTGAATTCATGACTGTGGGGTGTGGAAAATGTTTTCCCTGACTTGTGGAATCTGAAAGGGTGAAGAAGAAATGGGGTCACCTGCTCAGGTATGGGCTGAACCTGGGAGCCCATTAGAAAAATGTTATTTTTAGTGCTGAGAGCAGAATTTAAAAAGCTGTGTTGCACGTGAGACTTCAACGCTGCAGTTTGCATCTGAAAACAGTAACAAAAACAGTATAATAGACCACGTAGTTGTCACGTTAGTCAGATGTGTGCAGAATATTGGGGTTTCATGTTTATACATTTAAAACAATTATTTTGCTTGTTTTCCCTTTTTATCATAAAGAAAATCCTTTGTCTTTTTACATTTAGTTTTATCATACTATACTATACTATACTTATATATACTATATACTTTTATATTCTGTATTATATCATTTCAATTATTAAATTATTTTTCTTGCTGAAAGCAGTGTTTTAGTCAGCCGTCTCTCCCTTCCTTGAGCATTCATTCCAATTGACCTGCGTTACATTGCATGATACCACCCTGTTAAAGCTGCCAGTCGCAGTTCGCAGTCATTGGTATAAACTGGGTTGACTAAATGGAAACGCATCAGTTTAATGTGATGCCATTCAACAGTACCACAAACTACTGTGTGTGTGTGTGTGTGTGTGTGTGTGTGACCTTGAAAAGAGTAAATCGAATCTTTTAAACATGGCCGTCCATTGATTCTTTAGGAAATGTGACAACACCACTGCTCCTAATCAATTATCACATAACATGATGGATCCACTTGTCAAAAAGTCTATTAGAGGTCCAACAGCACACACATCAGAATTCAGTCAAAACCTACAGTATTTCATGATGAACCCTGCAGCCTTAGTTCAGGCCATTCGACAGTTCTGCACTGTTACATCACAGAGATTTAAAGAGAATTTCATCTTTCACATTTCCTTGGATCCATTAGGAATATAAGACATAAAGCACTGTTGTTTTTATTGTTATGGCGTAACGATCAGCCATATTTTCACTGAAGCTTTATGTTGTTAATGCGAGATTTATCATAAGCTGCGGTCATACGTTATAATCTTTGCCAATACCCATAAACACAAGCCTGTGTTAGTCCATTATTATGTCCCACAGCCAGCGTGGTTCTGGGAACTCTTCACAATGGGAGTTATTAGAGAAGAAATCCAGACGTTCTGTCTACCAGACAGCCAAACAGCCTCGTCCTCTGAAAGCCATTAAGACTTTGAGATGAGGCCATAAAACCAACTCCAGCCAGCTCTATTACTGGATGCCCCATCTCTGTCTGTCCGTCAGTCTGTCAGTCAGTTGGTCCATCTCTCTGGCCCTCTATGGTCAGCATTAGTATCACCGGAGGGCTGGATAATTACTGAGTTATTATCTCTCTAAGTCCAGAATGAATTTCATCCCAATGGAAATGGCCATGTAAGTGATTTTCCACAGCTACTACGATGGAGGGGAAAAAACCCCGGACCTCTGGGGGTGCTCCGCTAATTATTTTTCAATCTGTAAAATCCATCACAGAAGTCTGACTCATGCTGCAGCGATTACTTTGGCGCTTGGAATTAGAGAAATTAATATTTCTGACTCTCGCTCGTTTCAATCACTTTTAAGAATGCACGCCACGGGGGAGGACACTTCAAGATGGTGTGATTTTATTTTATTTTATGTACGCTTCCATAAGAGGTAGCGCGAATGTCGCTAAGCGTAGATGTCAACAGCAAAAGAAAAAGTCCTTTAGATCTGTTTTTTTGTTTCAGCCGGCATTAGAATCAGTTTTTTTGGCGACCTCAGGGGGAATTGATATTTTTATTTGGGCGTTTCATGTCTACTGTTCCTACCGGATCACAAAAACGCACAATGTCCCTCTCTTTGAGTGACACACTTCCTAATTAGTCCTCAATATTCACTTTTGCCTTTGAAAACTCCCATTAAATATGAATGAGCTTTCCACCCCCCTCCTCTGTTTTGACTTGACTCAGCTGAGCACCAGCCTCCCCAATCATCAGCTTTTATGATGTTAAGCTGCCATCAATTAGATCTCATTTGATCCGCTCCCTCCCTGGCCACCCGGTCTGACGGTGCTGTGTGCCGTCGGCGGTGGTGGCGGGGTGGGATGTGCCCCTTAGCAACTTGCTAATTAAAGCAGTAATTAGGCCTAATCCTTGGCTTCGAAATGAGCTCCTTAGCGAGCCAGGTGTGCCAGACAGCAGCGGAGAAAGGAATTTCCTTATTCGGTCATTGGCTCCTTCATAATCTACATACTTGTGTGCCATTGTCTCTTCCATGACACATTTGATGTGATGTCTAGCTGAAGTCTAATTCCTGATAAAAGAAAGTGAACACTGAGTTTTTATTTTTTTTATTTTTACTGCTCACCAAAGATGCATCATAATTAAGACTACAAGTGCCATGATTGGTGAATGATGCATCACACATCATAACTATAATGCTAATTTAGATTTAACATGGGAGTTATTTTAAAGCTTTTTGTTAGTCAGATGTATTTCATATAGCTCTTGAGTTCCATGATAAGTCTGATCTCTTATATTGGTCATATCTAAATATAAGGCGGCAGCCGGCTAGATTAGCCTAAGTTTGACAAACTACTTACTGGATCTCAGCAGTTGCCAGGAAACCGGGTAGACTCTGGGAAGTTACTGCTACCAGCCAAGAAATAATCCGGTTCAGCCCTCCATAACATAGCAGGTGAAGTTAGGCAGACTTCGTATCTTTGGGACGGATCCAGACTAGCTGTGTCCCCCTTTTTCAGTTTTAAACCTATTTCCAAATATATAAAGAGTTGCCTTTGACCGATTTATTCAAAAGTTCAATTCTATCAGATGTATCCATGCTTCAAGATATTTTTGACTTTAAAGTAGGAGACATAGTAGTATATATAGCTCCTGAGACTACCTGTGGTCTTCCTCTTAGGCTGCATGCAGCTTCCACCAATCAGAGGGTAGGACAGAGGAAGAACATCAGCACTTGCAGCTGCTTGGAAAAGTGACTCAGGGCTTTGCTATGATCACTTGCCAGCTCAGATGAATATATAAAGCCGCTTTAATGAACTCTTTCTCTTCTTGCAACCGGATTTTAGCAGCGGGAGAGTAAGAGATTTTAGCAAGTAAGTTATGAATTAAAAATGGCAGCGTTGGTTCCCACATTAATTCTACCTGCACGCTGGCATTTTACATTCGGTGAAAGGTAGCCAAGCAATTGTTCTGTGTAACGTAGCAAAGGCGGGGAAAAGCGAGCAACCTTGAATCGAACCCAAAACTCTGTTCGCTGAGTGGAGACTCCAACCACCGAGCCTTTAAACGCCACGGCAGCTTTTACGAAAATAGCTCCTTTTTCTGCAATCAACATCACGAAATATTAGGAAGCATGAGCACACCTCTGACACACGAGCATATTTTACTGCATGCGAATGTGTCCTGTATGGTAATAAATAAGCAGCACTGTGAGCGAGCTGCCTGTGTACATAACTGCAGTTCCATCTGTTAGCTTTAAGTGGAAGAGGGAGCGGGGATAGTAGCTTGTGATGCGTGCACAGATGGTCTGTTCTTTCTGATAATGTTTCGCAGTTGGAGCCGTCAGTGGAGAGAATGTGTGAATTTAAAAATCCCAGTTGAATAATAATAAACTCACAGTACAACTCTGCAGGTTTCTCAGCTATGATCTGTAGAGTAGAACTGGCCAAGTGAGAGTGGGAATGAGATAAAGAGGAAGAAACAAAGAGAGACGGGGAATTGGAATAGCGTGAAATGTGTGTAGGAGGCCTCTTGTATTAATATCTTGTAGTGGAAATGAAGGGGAAAGTTGGCGAAGAAAAGAAATACAATGGGCGCCCAAGAGAAGTGCTGCATTCATTAAGTGGGGTAAACAAGAGGTAAACAGGAAAGGAAGACTCGTAGTTGAGTGAGGAGAACCACGTGATTTCTTGAAGGAGAGATGTTGTTAGGAGAGAGGCGAGGCAAGGCAGGAGGAGATAGGTTAGAGAGATTAGTAGTAAGAGGCGAGCAGGAGGTGAACAGATAGAGGAGGGATTACAGGAATCCCCTGACCTCGCCAGGCAGCCATTAGAGCAAAACTAATTACCAGCCAACGACCCAGGAGATAGAAGTCAGTGCCCTGCCATACCACAGTCCATACCCACGCTCGCACAAGTGCCCCTCTCTCCTCGCAAGTGTGTGTGTGCATACTCACTTTCCTGTTCCGCGTCTGTCCCGCAGACCCAATCCATATGATGTATGGATGTATGGGAGCAAAGGGAAATGGCTAATCACCTCCATGAAGCGAGAGCGAGAACACCTTCAAGGGACCTTTACTGGACCTCCCTCCCTCTATTTCTTGTACTACACCAGGTCTTTGCCTTCTGCAGTATAAAAATCTCATAAAGCCACAAATTCTCACTATAAAATGTTTTTTAGACAGAATATGCTGCGGTTGGCGTGCTGGTCATTGGTTTAAGCTGCTTCTCCAAAGATACACATCACCTGTGCAGAGATTGGTGTTTCTGCTAATCGTATGTCACAGAGGTTTGCAGGGAGCCAATGCATATACCTGCCAAGTTACTCCAAATATGCATATCTGAGTATAAAACAAACATTTGCACCGATGTACCTGACATATCTGTATCTGCATCAGCATTTGTGCATGTTTGCCCATTTGCAGTCCGGTGAGGTGTATTTCCTGGCTTCAGTTTGTCAATCCATTGCCTTTCCTCTTTGGCCCAGAGTCACTTTTCCAAGCGTAGCGTCTCCATGACATTACGTTCTTGCATAAAAAAAGTCTTTGCACAGAGTGATAGGACTGATTTTCCATTCTTAGACTTTGCAGCCATGCAGAGATGTGAGCGACAATGTATGTATGTAATGTTCCTCAACTGATGCTCACATCCAGATTGCATTTTCATACCAGGTGTAAATCGATCCTGAGTTTTTTTTTCTGAGACGTTAACTATTTAAATATACAAGATTTAATTGATTCTTCGGCGCCCACAGGACCGTGTGGAAAACAGGCTATAATTAATCATGTAAAACATGCTGTAATTAATTATTCTTACAATATCCAAAATCCGTTGGGATGAACATGGGAATTTAAGTGGTAGGTCAAAATGCAACCGCTAAAGCTTTACCAATAAATGTCTATATGTTGAGAGGCAGTTTTGGTTTGTAATGGATGGCGGGGGAATATCAGACAGGGGAAATGTTTGTCGAGCAAGGTTTCTCTTGAAAGCACACAGGATGACTGACTCTTTGTTTGTGGGCCCTTTGCTCTCAGCAGAGGTTTTCAATGCAATCAATATTTGATAAAGCCAGAGTGAGAGACATAAAAAGGTGTGGCGCACCTCCAGCTATTGCTGTGTTAGATGTCAGAGTTCCTTTTTATCACAAGGCTTGCTCGCCTGCTACAATAGCCCGCCTAAAAGCTTAGAGGAGAGTCACACAAGTGCTGTAGGTCAGGGAGATTATTAGACAGGGAAGACTTTCTCACACACATGTATGAATTTATACACGTGGCTTTACACAAGCACACAATCTGTTAAAGGCACAGGGCTCAGCACTTGACATTTCTTCTCCAACTCCGGGTTTTTGTCGAAAGTCTTTAATCTGAGCGATGCCTTTCATCAATTAGAACAGACTGTGCCGACTGGCTAAAGACGACCGCTGGGAATCCAAATCCATTACCTGTGAGACGCCGCTGCCCTGCAGCTGACTTTGCCGTCGAGCCCTGAAGTGTGGCCATCATCATTAAGACACCACCTTCACACATCCACCTGAAGCCCCAAACCTTTGTTTCGGAGTGTGAATGTAACCACCAGCAGGATTGAGAACTTTGCTGCCTTTTGGTCTTTTGAACCACCTGTGTACATGAAATAACTGGGTCTTTGGAAGAGAGTTAAACAAAGGTAACGTTACGGTCAAACCTCAAAATGGATTATCCCATTTCAGCAGTCGAAGTGGACTATGCACACCATCCACAGCTAATGAAAGCCATCATTTTGAAGAGTTGCAACACGTCTTTTAACTACCTTAAACCACACAAAACAGAGTCTTTACGGCTCCGAAACATTTACGAATAATCCATGAGATGTTTCCTCTCCTCTTCTGTATTGACGCTACCATCGCAGCATCACTTTTCACTCCTCGCTTGCAAAACCACAGCTGCCCTTTGTCTCCGTCGCTCAGTTTGGAAAGAGAAAGAAATCAATACGAGGCTGCACAAGGCAGTTTGAGCGATATAATTTTCGGTTGTAATTGTTGTTTTTCCGTACCGTACAGTCAAAGAGATCAGCAGCGACTTTGCAGGAATGTTTGCAGAGATACAACTGGGGGCCATTTCCTCATTTACTGTAATAGCTTTACAGATCATCCCTCTGCCACCACTCCATCATATAGCAAGTATGGGATTTAAAAAAAAACTACAACAGCAATGTCATACAGGGTGAGCCAGTGATCAATACACACAATATGTGTTTGACCTACTTAGATCAAATTCCTATTAGGCATGATGGATTAAGCAAGTAGGGATGTATGGATTTTATATTCATTGTGATATCAACCTGAGGTCACCGTAAAAAGTGTTGACTTGTTAATCCCCTCATATATTTCAAAGGAAAGACTTTTAGGAAGGCATACAGTAACTCAGGAAGCTCTCCGTGAGCATAGGCACACAACTCAGTGCTTTACTGTGGAGCTGAGGCTGTATTGTAGCTTTGAAGAGGACATATTATGGCAGCTTAGAGCTGTTTTAAACAGGTCCTGGATGTCTTAAAAACAAGATTTTGTCTCCCACTCTCTACCTTCATTATCTATGCAGAGTTCAGAGTGGGCGGGGAGGCTATGATAATGAGGCGCTGCGCTGATTGGCTGCCTGAATGACGTGTGGAGGGGGAGGGTGCAGAGCGGTGTGGGACCGGTATCCAACATGGCTGCCGCTCCCGACGAACAGCCCGCGGCTGTACGCTATAGCTACGACCCAGAGTCTGACGGCGAGCAGCGGAGGAAACGGTTAAACAGAATGAAACGCAGCCACGGTCTCCTCTGGTCTTCTGGGGCTGGGACAGAATATCGGCATTTGTGTTGGTGTTTACAAACAACAACAGAGCAGTCTGCATGTCTGGCTCTGACCGACGACATCGCCACACGCCGCTAGCTTACCGCCGGAAACAGAGAGCTTCACCTAGCGGGATGAACACCCCCTTTTACGTAACGACAGGAGCTGGATCTGAACGGCCTGTAGGAGCCCCATGTTACCAGAGGGTGGGCTGTGGAGACGATGCAGGACTTGTCTGCCTTCCTCATTCTCTGAGTTGGTTCAGCTGAGGGGGGGCTAGTTTAAATATGTAGAGGCAAGAAAAAACCTTTTTTTTCACAATATGTCTCCTTTAAAGCTACTATTCGTTTGCTTTTGCTGCGTCCTGCTGTGGCGTTTAAGCTCCGGTGCAGTTTAAAAATCTCTTTTGTGTCCATAGGGCCAGAGCAGAAGTTACAGTTAGACTTTACCTGTTGATGTGACATTAGCACATGTTTGTTTTTGTGATGTTGAGTTGGAAAAATTAACTGCCTGGTGTACAAGTGCGGGATGGATGCCGGATTCATGCATGAGGAGGGGTTGTGATGATTGCCACATGAGGGCTGTACTGCACAGATTCCACTTAGCCTTGTTTTGTGTGAGTAAAAAGGACTGTAGTGCATAATCACGACTACTCCATGCAGCCATGTTGCCGCAGCGAAATTAAGGCTTATTTGTTAGAAAGACAGTGGGACATTGTGCGATAATTGGGTCTATCAAGGCTTCTGTGGCATATCACTCCTATTGTATGTTTTTTTTTTATCTTTTTTTTGCGCTGCACGGCTCTCACTTGTATGAAAAGACAACAACACGAACAAGCAAACAAGGAGGGTGAATTGGAATATGATGTTTCTAATTAAAAGTTAATTTATTCCCCGCTCGCATGCTGTTTCATCTTATGTAACCACAGCTATCAAGCAATTAAAAGATAACCTTGCGCCGGGAGGTCAATATTTTCCCACTTATTCTCAAATAAAAAAGCATGCAAGTAAACACAAATCATAAAAGTGCACGCCAAGGCCACAGCGCTCCATGTTTTATTCATGGAGCTATAGCCTAAAGTAAATTTGTCCTATAGTTTCGGGGGTGCTATCGGTAAACATGCCACCTAAGTACATATAGCATCTCTGACGTCCCGCTACAAATTATTCTAATGAGCGTTTTAATGATGTGTGTGCTGTAAATATCACCGGCGTCCTGTGGAAACCTGCGCATGTGAGCGCTGACAGGTTTTTTGTTTTTTTTTAAATTTTACATCCACATTTTAAACAAGCTCAGCCACCGAATCCCAAAATACAGGAATCGTTTTTTAGCTAATTTACTGGAAATTGATGTCAAAAGGTCTTCTGTCTATTTCAGTTGTCTTGTACCTGAATGAAATCCTGATGATGTTTAAAACACTTTGGTTTGCACTTCATGTGCTCCTAAATCACGATGCCACTTGCAGTCCATCTTGGTTTTCCCGAGGTTAATCCTAAAGAGGGTCGTTAATTGACTAATCATAGGCAGACATTATAAGGAATATTCATAAATGAGTACACTACCTGAGAATATGAGTTGTGTTTGAGACAGTGTTTAACACCTAATTATATACTCACATAAATTCCTGAACTTGGTGGAGAATTTGAGACTTGAAGCCACGTCTTTAATGGCGTCGCTAAACTTTTTACAGCGCGGGACCTGAATGACAAATGAAGGGTCTCATCCAGGGACCCGGGCTCATTAAAACATATTACTGCTCCTGTCATGTGGGACCCACAGGCATTAAGCCTTTGGCCCATTTTGGGTATGCATAGTTAAAGAAATCATGATTCATGTTGAGACAACCCAGTAATCTTAATTACGGCATTGTTTTCTGTCTGTGTCTGAGTCTGTGTGCGCCCATATGGTGTGTGTGTGTGTGTGAGGGCATGGCCTCTGTGGTGTATGAGCAGACTAAATAACGTGTGTCAAGTTCAGTTTAGTACCAAGTCATGTGTGTGTGCTGCATGCTACTTCGTAAAGTTACCATGTCATTATCTGCTCTGACTTGTGTGTCACAGCAGCTATCAGTAATGGAGGGTGCATATAAGTTCCCTTTTGAAGGAAGAACAAAAAATATCTAATCCCCAGTAAGCAAAAATAAATGTATTGTTCAGCAGTAGCTCGCCTCAAACATTGTGTTGCCAGTAGTAAAATTGCTTTTTATAATAAAGCGGCACAGCAAGTAATAAAACAATAAAAAGAACAGCGTACACGACTTTAGATAAAGACTTTACATCAAGATATTACTCATTTTATTTTACCTCATGTAACCCTGAGGTCTCTGCCGTGTGTCGCGCAAATCTGTCGTTCTCATGGTTTTTTGTCTTTTTGTGCAGTTACTTTGGAGATACGTGACACAATGAGTCTAAATCGTTGATGTCGGGATGCCTGTCACAGTCACGTCTCATCTCCGTCACAGTACCGCCACACGGAGGGAGGATGGGACCCTGAACGATTTTTCATTTTGAACTCTGTGAACTGTGTCCGCTGTGTTTCGACAAGTCAAGCGCAAACCAGGAAAAAGCAGAATTATGACGGACTAGTTTGATGCGCGCAGGGGTTTGTGTGATTGTTTTGTCGCAGTATGGTTTTTGGCTGCGCATGATTTAATCAAGGTAACCGCGATGGATCGTTTTGCATAATGGTGCATGACTTTTCAAATTAGAGGCTGCAGATGGAGCACACACACGTGTCCTGTCACCTTTGGGGAGAGGTGAGAGCTGCCTCAGTTCAAAAGATACTGTAAAGTCACCAAATAACCGTTTGAACTCTGAGCACAACTGTTTTATACTTATAATGTTCAGTTGTCATACAGGTTTGTTGTTCTGGACTGAATTATATATACACCCCTCATGTTTGTAAGAAAGGACAAACAGTTTCAAACACCTCTTAACATAATGCAGTCCACAAGAACAACACCTATTAACTGTGATCGCCAAGTTAGAGTTTAAGACCTAGCTGTTGTTTCGTTGTGTCGTTTCACTAATAAAGCAGCCACTCTGTGTAGCTTGCGGTTAATTTTGTAGATTATCTAAATTATTACCAAATTATCGAGAGACTGACGCTGAGCTCAAAACAGGCCTTTGATGTTTGCTCTTGCAACTTCTCCTGCTTCGCTAAATCCACACAGATCTATCATTTATTGCACCTTGTGCGTAAAGCAGACACCAGGTTTTAGGCTAAAATGAAGCACATTTGAAGGTCGGAAAAAACACCAAGTTGAAGTAATACTGCCTGCACTTGTCTTTCCTTTAGAGTCCCCCCGAGTCTCTCTCTCTGATGGACTTTCTTCTCTATCTTTGGCTTGTCTTAATGCCCTTGTCCCCTTCTCCTTGAATTATTCTTCTCTGTCTGTCCATCTCTTTCCTGGACTCCTTGTCCCCCTTTCTGTTTATCTCTATATTTATTTCTCTCTATAGGTCCCATGACTCATTCTTTTACTCTCCAACTTTCCCCTCAACATTTCTCTATCTGCCTCTCTCCGGGTGTTATCCACTAGTCTCCTCTGATGCGGCAAAATTAATTAGAGCTCATCCCATTAACTCAAGCCCGGCCTATGCGGGAACAAGCTGAGGTGTGCGTGCGTGTATGTCTGTATAGGTGTGTGTCTGGGTGCGTGTAAGCTCAGTGAGAGATGCTGTAAGGACGCAATGTACCAACCTGAGCTCGACTCCATCCCCCTCAGGCACCGACAGCCCACCGGGACTTGCAGCAGTGGGAGTGGAGAGAGATTTGTAATACGATGAGAAGATGAGGAGGAAAGAGGGAGGAAAGGCAGGGAAGGTAAAAAAAAGGTGTGAGAGGAAAGGAAAGGGGGAAAGGTAGAAAGAAAAGTAGCTGCTGAAAAATGATATTTCAAATGAGAAGAACTGCAGGTGGATAGTTAGCTTGACTGGCGACTGACACAAAGTCAGTCTACATCAAGAGAAAAACCCCAAGAAAAAGGAGTCACAGTGTTTGACGCTGACTGACAGCTGCCTTTTGGGTAGTGAGGTGAAAAACCACAGCGGTGGAAAATGAGACGAAAAAAGAAACAGGCATTGGAGGTTTGGGGACAAAAGGACAGAAGAGGACAGTCGAGACTAAATGAAATCAAAGGAAGGGGGTAAAATAAAAAGAGGGGGTAAACGAAGATGGAAGAAGAAACGGTGAAGGACTAATGCAGAGCGTTGGATCAGCTGTTACAGCTGCTCTTCTGCCCCGCCTATCAAATCAAACAGCTTTTGTCCTCAGCTGGTATGTCATTGGTATACACTGTCATATCACACCCCAACAACCTGATTTAGTGGATTTACAGCACGTTAAGTTGGTAAAACTTGAAACAGTCTTCAGAGTTGGTGAGCATTTGTAGGTGTCTTGCTAAGACACATGCTGTAGGTGTTCGCCTGACGTACTGTTCATAATGTAAACATGTGCACCAGTTGGAAGAGTTCAGGGTATGATTAAGAAACAGTGTAAGCCCAGAGAAATACGTTTGGTCAGTAGTCACATGACGCACAGCTCTTCTCTGTGAGCCCTGGTTACCAAAAAACCACATGACTGTTTCTTTGTTTAAAGGCAGTGCCAATCCAGAAGGTGTGTGTTTGTGTGTGTGAAGAAGAAAAAGAAGTAGCAGTAGTAGAAGAAGTAGTAGCAGTAATAGTAGAAGACGAAGTAGCAGTAGCAGTAATAGTAGAAGACGAAGTAGCAGTAGCAGTAATAGTAGAAGAAGAAGTAGCAGTGGCAGTAATAGTAGAAGAAGAAGTAGCAGTGGCAGTAATAGTAGAAGAAGAAGTAGCAGTATCAGTAATAGTAGAAGAAGAAGTGGCAGTAATAGAAGAAGTAGCAGTAGCAGTAATAGAAGAAGAAGTAGCAGTAGTAGTAGAAGAAGTAGCAGTAGTAGAAGAAGAACTGGCAGTAGTAGTAGTTGTAGTAGAAGTAGAAGAAGAAGAAGAAGTGGCAGCAGAAGTAGTAGTAGCAGTAGTAGTAAAAGAAGAAGAAGCAGAAGATGAAGAGGAAGAAGAAAAGCAGGAAGAAGATAAAGAAAGGGCTTTTTAATTAAGTTTAAAAAACCACAGTGACCTGTGTCAGACATGCAGAGAGAGAACCAGTCAAGCTTTTCTCTTTATACGGTCTAATTTGTTTGCTAAAAAAATAAATAAATAAACCAGAGGACAGAGGGAAATGGTATAAGAGAGATGAGCATCGGGCTGCGTAATGAGAACAACACATCATCATCAGCTCACCTCACATCACTTCCCTCTGCCACCTGAGGACACGACACACACACGCGCGGACTCATGAAACGCCATCTGTTCGGCTGCCCGATGTCAACACTCCGCTCTGGGTCCCGCTTCACCCTCCAGCACGCGCACACACACACATCCAGCTAACTCTTGGTTCACTGTGAACTCTAACCCAGCTCATTGACAGTTGGTGTTTGTCTATTAGGGGTGGAAAAGGTGGCTTACCCCCATGCAATATCGATCGCTGCCAAAATCTGGAGGGACGAGCAGGCAAGGGATGAGTCAGCTGTCTTATTTTGTCTGCGGTCGCTGACTTTTGTTTCTTTAATCAGTCACAAAAAACATCTCTAATTATACAAAAGCTAACGTCCATTACTTAATGTCCTCAAAAGACGTGGGGATTTAATAAATGAGATGCTGAGTTACCAAACTAACTCTTTACTTTTTCATCTCCTCATGGCAGTAAATACAAATCATCTCTGGTTTTACATTTTCATTTTTCAGCAGATGCAGTGTTCACTATGTTAGCTTAGCATACCAGCCTGCTTGCATATTCTAATTACCACTAAATGCAAAGTATAGATGAAGCTGATGGGCATGTTGTAAACACATTATTGACCTGATGATGGCGCTAGATGAATAGCCGAGGGATCAGTGGAGTGAGTTAGTTAGCGAGTTAGCAACCCATCCAATAGTTGTTGATAAATTTAACACAAAACCACCAAAGTTAATCTCAGGGTGGCAACAAAGTGATAAAGGTTAATCTTCTGGGAACCCTGAACGTCTGAATGAAAGGTTGTTGCAACGGATTTAGCAAATGCTGACATAACTCAGATAAAACTATGACACTAGATCAAAGGTCAGAGGTCACTGAGGTCAGTTGGAGTCATGCCCTGGGGAGCGTGTATGTCCATAGCTGAGATAGTTCAGTGTCGACCAAAGGGGTGGGCTAGCTGAAGATCACTGCCGGTCAAAGAGCCAAGCTGTCACTGGGTCTAAAAGTGAATCTGTGGATCAGCAGCGTGGATACAGACATCTACAAAATGTTTGCTACTAAATGTATAAATCAACTTAAAATGAAGATGAAACTTTAATATTAAACATGAGCATTTTAATCAGCTGCACCCTCACAGCTGTCGGCTCACAACCGTGTGCCTAACAACCACTTTGAGGTGTGCGTGTGTGGGTTTGTTGCGCCAGTCCAAGGACACAGAGTCAGTTGATCCTATTGACGGTCTCCGAGAGGGAGAGAGACGTGGCGAAGGGAGCTGCAGCAGGGTTAATGGCTGATTCATCTTGTCTTTGAAGTGCTCTTCGTTCAGTTCATATAAAGAATCTTCTCTCAGATGAAAGTGGAGTTGAGCTTGAGAGGAAAGTGCAAAGTAAAGTTGAGAGGCGGCGGGGATTTCTGACGGAGACATCCATTTGACAGGGTCATCGTTCCTCCTCCTTTATTTCCATCTGTGGCCTGTCACTCACGCCTTCATTTCCTGTCCGCCTGTTTGCCTGCCTCACCTGTCTGCAGGTCACTTTCTCTGCTATACAAATTTCATGACAGACTGGGCACCCTAAAAGAGAATGGGTTTGTAGTCTGATTTCCTCTCCCTCATAAACACACACACACACACACACACACACACACACACACACACACACACACACACACGTCGTGTCTGTCTTATTGCCTGTCTGTCTGTAACTCTGTCATCCTGTTTAACGCTCTGCGATGACCGGCCCATTTTAAAATGCCAACCGACCCTGCGTGCCAAAGAGAAACATTACACAGCTGCTCCCCGCCACGCTGGCAGACATCGCCCACGCTCAGGTTTTAATTTCTCTGCTAGATACCGCGGGCATCAGAGTGCACATTTGTTTGTGTGCGTGCGTAAGAGACGAAGAGAGACCATGTGTTAGTTTTTCAAGCCAGCACAAAAATCTGCCAACCACCCACCAGGTCCTAAGTGGCTTCAGTCACAAATAAAACTCCGTTTAAACATGCAGCTATTGTGTCAAGTTGAGGACTTGAACAGAGATGTAAATATGGCATTAGCATGGCCCGGAGCAAAAACACTTGGTCAGAATACTACATACTACAGAAGCTACATTAAGTTTGATTTTGAAAATACCATAACTCCTCCGAACATGTTGGGAGAGTAAAAAGCTCTTTTCTACCTTTTTGATGTGACTGTCTTGTTATAATCTTAGTATATCTGCCTTGTGAAAGACTCCAGTCATGCAAAGTGTGTGCATGTGGATGGTGCAGTAACATAGGTAAACAGGCAGAATTTAAGCAAATCTAATAAATAGCACCTCTAAAACACATTACCTAACCTAGCTGTAGGTATGTCTGCAGCCCATTTCCAAATCTGAAACTCAGAGAGTGTAAACAACCTGAACTGCATCAAACAGCTGGCAGTTTATGGCAATTATTCATGTATTAATAATGCTTAATAGTCTGCTAGATTGCGTCAAGGCTCCTTTTGATTTCGCTCTCAGCAACACATGAGCCAAAATTCCTGGAAGTGCTCAGAAAAGTGGATCTACGCCTGGATAAACATTATCTGCTGAGGAGGATCAGGAGGTACGTGAGAGTTTAGAGCTGCTACCGAACGGACCTTGAGACAAAACTGTTTTGGAAACTTTTTGACGAGCGTTTAATTGCATTTACGTGCGAGTAACTAAGTGCTCAGTTGATATTGATCGCAGCTTTCCGGCGGCACAGTCGGTCAGGTGCTGTCTTCGCCTACAAACCTTCACTCCTTGTAAACAGCCTCAACTCTCTGGTAATGTATTTTAGACGTCAAGAACACATACACAACCCCACATGTGGAATATGTTTGCAGTACTGCTAATGCAAGGCCAAAGTTTACAGTCATGACAGTAATTAACTAATACTGTAAATCAATATGTTGCAGCATTTATTAATTATTCATTCTTAAATATAAGCAATGCAACTGAAAAAGGGATAAATATTGCAGTTTTGAGACAAAGGGTGAACATTTGCTGAGAAGTGTTCAACGCAGTGACAGACGCATATAAAACTCCATGTGGTAAAAGTGGGTTCGCCTACGGAGATGGTACTGTTTCTCCTTGTTCTTATCCTGTCTCTACCCGGGGTCAAGGATTTGTTCATGCTTGAGTTTAAAGAGTTGGAGTCCTTCCTCGGTTCAGTGTCGTAAAATCATTTACGGTGGGATTTATTGGGCCACATGTGCTGCGAGAGTTCGGTCACAGTGGAAAAAAGCGGCTTTATTGAAGGACTTCTGTTAATTACACACCAAAAAATTTGTTTTTTTCAATGAGCCGCTCTCTCCATCTTTCTGAATTCATGAGGAGAGAGGCAGGTGTAGTTGGTTTTTCATTAATACACTGTGAGCGGGAACACAATTACCTGGCAGACGGACACACGTGCACAACGCTCACGTAGCAGCTGTTACTCGAGCTCTTGCATTTAATTGTGTGATGATGTGTGCGAGGTAAACTGTAAGTATTTTGACTTACATTTGCATGTTGACGCGGCTGTTTGTGAGCGTGTGAGCGTGTTTTGGGTCGGACTGTGCCATTTCCAAAACAAAGAGGTTTACACTTAGAGGAGGTGAGAAGAAGAAGAGGAGGCAAAAGGAGAGGTAGAGAGAGGAGGTGTAAGATAAAAGTGGAGGAAATCAAGCAGGATGTCAACAAGAAAAGGGGATAAAAAGAGGATTTCTAGTAAAAACAGGAGAGTAAGTGGATGAAAATAAGATAACAAGACAGATCAGGACAAAACAGCAGTGCCAGACAAGAGGAGCAGGAGGGAACAAGGGATGTAAGGATGAAGGAGGCATCACAATAAACAAACAGAGGTGAAAATGAAGGGAACAGGGGCCACAAGAACAGGAAGGAGGGAGAGTCAGGGAGGAAAAAACAGGTGAACGGGAGAGATAGTGAGCTCCCACAGCAGGGAAACGCAGCAACGGAGAGGGGAAGGAGAGGAAGAGATAGTAAACCTCCTCCAGTAGGAGTAAAAAGTTATAATGAGAGAGGGGAAGCCGGAGAAGGTGTTGAGGGATGGAGAGAATAAGAGACGATAGCGTCTCTCTGTCTTGCTGTCTGGCTGGTTGGGATGCTAACTGTGTCGGCTCCTTGAGGACCAAAACACAGGTATCTTGGAGTAAACACAATTAATGAGGGATGATGGAGGACAGAGATGGAAGGAGTGGATGAATGAGAGACGGCTGGAGAGCAGACATATCGTCCGCGTCAGATTCTGTTTCTCTTCACTTTCTTTTGCTCTGTTTTTCTTTTTGTTGCGCTTTCTAAGTGTCACTTGCTTTTTTTTCTTTCCCTATCTTTCTACCTCTCAACTAGTGGGTGGCGGGTGGCGTACGTGGATGGAGGAGTGGGTTGGCAGCCCTGTGGTGCTGACAGCTCCTGATAGAGCTGTTCTAATGGGAGCAGATGATGATTGACGGCCACGCAGCGAGCTGACAGCACATAAAGGTCACATTAGCTCCCACTGCGATAAATAGAGGAAAAGATGGAAAGAGGCTGAGGGAGAGCGAGCGAAAGCAGGTGGATGAGAGAAGCCGAGAAGGAAAGAGAGTAAAGACAGACAGTCAGGCACACAGACGAAATGTCAAAAAGGCTGGGAAGATAGGGGGAAAATAAAAATAGAAAGGCCAAACAGAGGTAGGGAGAGAAAAAAAGGAAAACTTAAACCAATCAGAAAAGTCTGCCAGCACAGGCAGACAAAAGATTCAGAGCAACCGGAGATGGAGAACTTGTCTCTGTTTCCTATCACGCACATTGTTCTCATCGTAATCACTGGGGATGACTCCAGTATGAAACCCGTGCACTTGAACTCCCACACCAGAGCAAAGGGTCTGACCTCCTAACTTCTGTGAGTTCCACCAACACCTACAAAAACACATATTTCTACATAAAGCAAGTCACCCTTTACTTTGATATAGTTTAATACAATTAAATATGAATTGCTATGAAAAGTTATGCTGCTCTGCCTTGAAGCTGCACTATCAGTATGCTTCGTGCATCGTGCAACCACAGTGTACGTTACCTGCGTAGTGTCCCGCAGTCAAACAGAGTCACTGAATTAATGCTAAACAAGGTGAATCAACCAGTTTAAGTGTTCGCTGTTGCCCCTCAGCAGGTGGTGGAAACCAAACGAGTGCTAACTGTTGCGTGAATATCGGATTTCGTTCATCAGCTGGCCAGATTCGGGACTCCAGATGTCTGCTGGACGTGCAAATTCGCAGCAGGTTGCCAACACATCAGCCACATAAACTGAAAATGTGACAGCGGCCTACGTCAGTGTGGATTTCACAGCTTGTTTCTGCTGAAAAGAATTAGCTATTGCAAGTCTGAAGCGCTACCATTGAATAATATTTATATAAACAATGGATCAAATGACTGGTAATGATATCAGATGTTAGATCAGCTAATTGCTGGTGAACATAGGGAAGTATTTACAGCTAGAAAGTCAGACATTTCCACCAGGAAACTGTGGAAACAGCTAAAAATGTTACAGTTAACAACTTAATAAGATGATAACAGATTGCACTTGTTGTAATTTCTGCTGGCTCTGGTTATCTGACGCTGCTTAAACATGTTCAAATTATACTTTGAATAACGAAGTTTTTACTTATTAGCGATGTTCAATTCGATGCCACCGATGTGCAAACATCCAACTCGTTTAAACAAATAAAAATGTTAATTAGCGCTTCTTTAACTTCTGTCTTGACTGTGCGGTTTTGATATCAATGTGAAGAAGCGCTAATTAATGCAAGTTATGGCTTATAATTGTGTTAACCTGGACCATTTTGGATTAATTGGTTTATTGGGTTAATTGTGTTTATCACTCAACAGCGCTGGTGGAAAGTGTGTTGTGAATGCTGTATCTGCAGTGGTGGGTGGGTTAGAGGTCTACACACCCACGGTCTGCCCACACGGGTGTTCACTGACTCTGTTCTCACTAATTAAACCTCTTCTCAGGACTGCGTGGGCGTGTGCAAACCAGGCTTGACTGACATGTCCCGTTAGCTTCGTAGCACCTGTTAGAGTTGGACTCACACCTTTGTCGTTCTTGTTAAGTTTGCGCACAAGGGGGTCCGATCAGGCAGAATAAGACGCCGCTGTGTCGTGTCTGTTGCATTTGCGTTTTTCTGCCGTGACCTCGGAAATAAGTGGTTCCTGAACAGAAACCCTGTAAAAAGAGGTCATTGTAAGGCTTTTCCCAGAGGTCTCAGTTAATATAACACTGCATTTGTGCTATTAAGCGAATATCGTATTGAAAGTCCACTGATCCCTCGTGGTGCGATCTAATCTGTCACTTTTGTGTCGCCTATTTATTGTTGAGGCTGTGAAACACTTGTTGGACTGTAAACCTCCAATTAAAGTGCTAATTTTGGGACTTTTAAAGCGAACACACCACAGTAATTAGTGACTTGGCAAAAAGCTCCATGTTTTCAGCGCCTCTGTTGTCGTGATTTACGCACAGACACACCTTTTCCTGTGCAGCGTGTCTTTTCTGTTGTAACCTTCACCCATCTATAAGCTCCCTCAGACACATACCGGCTCATTTTGCCCTATTCTATACCTTCCTCCTCCTCCTCCTCTTCTATTTCTTTACCCCTATTTTACCTTTCTCACACATTCATACATATTGTATACTCCAGTTATTCCTGCTGCAAACTACACGCAGCCTGACAGTCCCCCTGTAACAGGATCCTGACATTTCCTGATGGATATGGAGACACCGATGAGAGCTTACCTCTGCTTCCTCCTCCTCCTGCTGCTTCTCACCTTCCTCTCCCCCTTCTCCCCTCATCCTCCCTTGTGTGTTGTGTGAGGAGAGACAGAAAGAGAGAGACGGATGGTGTGTGCGTGTGCGCCCGCCTGTGTTTGCGTGCATTGCTCTGTCTTTCTGCAGGCTGTTTATACTAGTCTGAGAGTTTTCCACCGCTCACCGTATGGCTAGTGTTGTGTCCCACCTCACAGACACACACACACACACACTCACACAAGAGACCAAACATCTCATTAATGCTAGTGGGATGTGTGTGTTCATGACTGTGTTCGGGGCACAGGCAGACAGTTAGTGCACTCGCCGTGGTTGTTTGTATGTGACGGAGGGAAAAGAGGGAGAGAGCAGTTGTATGCATATTCGTGTTTGAGTGTATGTGTGAAGGAGAAAGACAAAGTATGTGTGAATGTGTGTGTTTTTCAGCGCGTTTTAGCCTGTGTGCATGTACGTGCGTGTCTGTGCGCTGAACACTGTCAGTGGCCAGATGGTTGCGAAAGCTGTGGCATCATTTCAGAACAAAGGAGAAGATAAACTTTTCTAGTGTGTGTGTGTGTGTGTGTGTGTGTGTGTGTGTGTGTGTGTGTGTGTGTGTGTGTGCTCCTGCCCTTTTATCATTATGAGAACCAAGAATCCTCCAAACTCATTTTGCAGGTCATCACTTTGAAAAGGGCACTCAGTGGCTTAAAGCGGGGGGTTAAAGGAATATTCTGGTTTTATTACAACTGAGGGCTAATGTGCCCGGTTTCTGTCGTCATATCCGTTTAATATAATAACATTTCCACTGTTACAATAAAGACCTGCTATCAGACAGGTTGTAAACAGCAGTTTATTTTAAGTGTAAGTGTGGAGTCTGGAGTAATCGCGAAGGTCAGCAGGACTTTGAATTGGAAGGTCTGGTTTTGCTGAAACATGTATGATGTTGTCATAACTGTCAATTGTTCACCTAACAATGTATGGGCTGAAACGGTCAATATGTCACAGACTTAATGTGACACTTTTTTTCTATAATAATGAAACTAATACTAGTTGCAACCCTAGGATCAACATCAATGCAGCAGAGATTAGATTATCACGATGTTTGGTCTCTCACTGACAAGGCTGGACTCCTGAACCCAAATGCACGACTCGACACTCTTTGATATCAAAAAATACAAAGTTCATTAAATCAAAGTAATAACTGAAAACCACTGCCACAGGGAGACAAAAGTACGAACTCAAAATCACTCTGACGAGGTTAGGGGAGCAAGGTAACAGAAAATCACTCTTTTGAGGAAAACGAGGCTAGCAGACTTAAAGTAACAACAGAAAGTATCAATGAACAACGCAGAAGCTTGAATGAAACACTTAGCAAGGCGGTGAGGGAGCATGGACATGAACGGAAACGCTAGTTGTCAACATCACAGACACGACAAACTGGCACAAGACAAGGGGAGATGCGGACTTAAATAAGAGGGCAAGGGACACAGGTGCAGACAATCAAGACCAGCGGGAAACACAAGGGAAGGGCGAGGCACCTGAAACGAGTGTTTTCAAAATAAAACAGGAAGCACGAGACAACACAGACGATAACCAAAACTAAACATGACAAACTTTACTTGACCGTGACACTCTCGTGTGACACTCGATCCTCTAACCGGAAAGCCGTTTTCACATTCATCACTCATCTGTTGGTCTAGGACAGTTTCCCCTCTCTTCACCTTAAGTTTGAGTTCAACAGATTTACATTTGAGTTGCTAGTCTGGAGCCAATCTCCAAACAAGTTTGCAGCCAAAACATGGTCAAGTTTGCTTCCAAACAAGTGTGATGTAGAAACTTTTCAGCCAAGTTTAAACCTCTGAAATGAAAAACATTTGCAGGCTCGTAGATTTGTGATTTTGAAGGAGAAGGAGCAGAAGCAGAGTCCGTCTAAAAACATGTCTGGAGGAAATATTTCAACACAAAAACACACGTTTCTTAAAACTAGGATTTCCTTTTAGTAAAACAATAATTGGATGTCCTCAAAGTGGGAAGCCACTGAATGTCTGCATCACTACAATGAGGCCATGACATAGTATCCTGCGTCCCCATTGTTCCACATGCTAGGTTACTTTAGCTAATTTTGAGATACAATATCCTGATTTAGGAAATTACAGATGTCCTAAATAAGGCTGTCCTGAATTAAAGAGAGTTATTTCTCTCTCAATGTCCTAAATTAAAGAGCGAAAGAGCAAAAAGTGTGTTTCGAAGCCATTTAAATCTGCGAGAACGCCAAAACCGCAACACGCCTCGCCTGTCTCTGCATCGCCATGCATCCTGCACCGCCACTGCCCTGCATCTTTCACCCCAACCCTGTCGTTCCACCATGCTAACCCATACTTCCTCGTGCATGGGCGTACATATGTATGTGTTCTGTATAAGCCACTGGACATGCAGCTGCATAGTTAAATGGCTCCTGGGAGAGTCGATGTACAGCACAGTGGCGAGAGCATTATCATAAGTAGCCTTGAATCTGAACAGTGAGAGACTGCGCCAGAGATCCTAAATCTTCCCACTGTTTGTTTGTGTGGCAGCGGGAGATGAACTGTAATGCGGAGGCTTTTCCTCTGCATCTTGTTGAGTTTTGGTGTTTCACTGTGCACTGCCTCTGCTGTTTTTGGGTTTTTTTTTGCATAACTCTAGAATAAGTTTTGCCGGTGACTCCAAAAATGACATATATAGCCATTATGGCCACGCTGTTTAGGAAACGATTATGGTTTGGGCTTAAGTAAGTGCATCAGTTGAGTTGCACTGTGCACGTGGTGTAAGTGGAGTATTTCTCGAAGCTTCGCCTGCATATTTAAGCTAAAATAAGTCAGCGTTTACTTCCGGTGAAGCGGGGCCTTTACCCAAACCTCCCTATGCAGACTTTGCGGCTACATCACATGACTTCCTCCTCTGCTCTCATCATAATTAATACAGCCCCCTGAAAAGCGACATTGTTTAGAGACTGAGGGCACTTTGTTTGATGGTCATCACTTTGGTATTAAACGTTTCTTTATATCTGGGGTTAAAAACAGTTGAAGGGTGCGCCTGAAACGTCCGCATCAGCGTAGTAATTGTGTTTTGTGTGTTGTTGATTGCGCTGCATTCCTGTTTGTGTATTGTTGTGCATGCATTTGGATATGAATTCTTTATTATTATACATTTAATACATAATCAAGTATTTTAAAAGGGCAGGTCACTTCTCATAGAAATGTGTATTTTAGCCTCAGATGCACTGGTGCGTTTCATATTCGTTCGTCTCGGTGTTTTTGCAGCTTTCTTCGCTCCATGTGGCGGTGCAATTATTTAGAATTAACGCCGCGTTCAAATCGCTTGAGTTATTGTCCTTTAAGGGAATATTTATGAGGCGGAAAAAAAGTCTTTATCCCTCATTTGATTTAAGCACTTCCAGCCGCAACAAAAACCAAACAGCCAGGAGCTCATTAGAAATGCTGAGTCATTTCTGGTCGAGGGAAAAGCTGAGTTGGCAGAATGCTGTGCTGCTGCTGCTGCTGCTGCTGCTGCTGCTGCGGCGTCGCACACATGAGTTTGGCTGATCTATACCACCTTTCCCTGCATCTTATCACCTAATTTGCTCTGCTGTTATTCTCAGATGGGTGTTTTTGTGTAGCAGATGAGACCGTCCTCTCCTCGGCTTAGTGAGCACGAAGTATGGAGTAATCACCGACGGCAAAAGCCTATGCAGCTGCATCCATGGGATGTGACATTGTGACATGAGTTGATGTGGAGTATGATTGAAAGTCAGAGAGTCTTTTGCTGAGTTACTGAGCTGTGAGTTACTCACAGGCAGGTCCATCTTTAAAAATGCATGTATTGCAGTAAGTTGTTCAACCTTCTCCAGCTATGTTTGAACGGCACTCTCCGTGAATTAGTTACAGCAGCCGCAGCGCCATAAAATCCTCAAACTTACCCCCCCGATCTCGCTGCCGATGTTTTGAAATGCAGTCCGAAAACATAAAAAAAGCAGGCCGGCAGGAACGTTGTGAGTCTTTGCTACCGGGCACTGCAACAAGATAAAGGACAGCACCTTTACATCATGTGGCAGATCAATATTAGATCAGAGACGTCTCAGATCAAATCGCAGAGGAATGCTGCTGGTCTCCATGAAAAAGACACTAAAGACGCTATCTTGTTATCTCACGTCAATCAGATTCATACTGTATGTGCGACCACTATGCACTTTGATGAAGCAGTTCAACTTTTTGGGAAATACGGTGCAAATTTCATGTTGTGTGTGTGTGTGTGTGTAGAGCTGGACCTAGCATATGGTTGGCTTAGCTCAACTCAGCACAAAGGTGAGAAGGTGTGGCTGCAAGCACCTCCAAAGCTCGCTAATGAAGACTTGTGACTCCCGTTTGTTTGATCTGCACAAGAGCAGAGGCATGACATCAACAGGCTGTGGCAGGCAGCTGCAGTAAATGCCGGACTGTTTCTTGGACGGGTGCCGTGACTCTTGTCATTGCTGTGTATTTGCCAAGCAGCGGATACTCAGAAGGATGGACGCTGATTTTAACTCCATTGTTTTGCTATAGATTGCACTAATTAGATAAACTGGGCTAATTAGCAAGATGTAGAAGTGCTGGTGAGTGATTTATTTAACTTTAGGACAGAACCAGACTGGAGTTTTAATGTTAAGCTGCTGGCTTCGGTTTTATATTTGCATTTTTCCCATGAGCGTCAAACCCAAGAGTAAAAGTTTGTCATTGTTTACCATTTACAGTCACTTCCATGTTTCCCTCTTTAGGTAATTTTGCCTAATGGACCATTGCTCTCTCCGATAAGTGCAAAATGGAGCAGCGTTTGATGGCAGCAATTCACTTGTGCGGCTCAGCCTGAGAGGCCAGCGAGGAAACGACTCCAAACTAATGCTCAGACAAGTTGCAGCCGTTGGTTCTGCTAATGGTGAGTGCTGAAGGCCTGTTATTGATTATTTGGTGGTCATTTTCAAATATTACTGTTTTATTGGTGCCTGCTGTCTCTCTAAGTGGAAGTGAAGCAATCGCGTAAGAGGCGTTCCTAAATAAGAAAAAACAAAAAAACAAGTGCACTACGAAGACAGCCTGCGATTGGTCGGTTGGGTTGAGGGGGTTAAAGTTCAGATTGTTGTTTATGTAATGAGTGTAAGTCAAGTGGAGTGTCGTCATCGTGAAGACAAGCACTGCAAAGAGATGCATTGAGGGAAGTGAATGGGGTTACAGGGCGTCAGCTTTGATAGGTGCCAAAGGGTCAACTGCGAGGCATCTCCTTTCTCAGCGGCTATTGATTGGCCTCAAGGAGAGCGGCCAGGAAAGGCGAGAGAGTAAAAACAGATAAAAGAGGAAGAGGAGACTCAAGAGGAAGGGGAATGTGTCTGAGGTGAAGAGAGGTGTTGAAAGAGGGAGGCAGCGCATAAGGCAACATAAAGGGGTTATAAAAAAAAAAAAAGTCAAACTGAGAGAGGATCTGACGCGGAGGGCCGGGGAGGAGAGATGAAAGGACACGGCGAGAGAGAACGAGTGGATTTGGCAGGAGGATGGCTGGAAAAGAGGTGAAATGAAGTTCACCGGGGGAAGGAACGGAGTCTCTCATATTTCCGTAATTATCTGTGTTTCTCTCAATCTCAGCCCCCGCCTCCCACATGCTTCCACTCCACCATCTCCCAATTTTTCTGTCTTTCTCTTTTTGCCTTTCATCTTTCTCTTTGTCTCCCTTTACACACTCGCGCACACACACACACACACACACACCTCTGAATGTGGCCTAATCTCCTGGACATGTTGGAGCATTAGATGAGCTCGCAGAGTGAATGTCAGCCAAAATATACACAACCTCGGCCGTCAAACGAGGCGTGTTATTAATGGCTTGCTCTTTCGCTACATCCTCTGTCGTGATGCACGCGCACGCACACGTGGACGCAAACGCACATTCGCGAATCGTCCCGGTTGTCGCGCTTTGTCTGTTTCTGTCAATTCCTTCAGTCTGTCATTTCCTCAGAGCTACAACTCTGAAAACAAAACGCCGCTGCCTCTCTTTTGTCTGTTTTGTCTGTTTGAATAGTGTTATTTGCCGTGTTTGTGTTTGTTTTTTATGTTGTTTGTTTGATCTGGAGAGAAACGAGGGGGGAAAAAAAAGTTGGATTTCTGCGTGTGAATGTGCAGTGAGAGAGACAGACAGAGGCGGTCAGACAATAACACTGTCAGAGGAAAAAGGAGCTGTGAGTGAGAAAGAGACGTGGCGGGGGGGGGGGGTATAAACGGCAGTAGTAGTTGGAGGAGGGGAAATTAAAAAGGCAGAGGAGAGCTATCAGAGAGCCTTTTAATTAGCCGTCCCGTTTATCACCGGCGGCAAACCAAGCCAAGCTACTGTCTGTGGTCGTGTCAGGAGGAAAGTCGGAAAAGCACTTTTCTCTGAGGCAGCGGGCGTGAAGGAGAGACAGGAGATGAAAGAGGAGGCGATGAGAGAGCGAGACAGGTAGAAAGTCCAGAGCTGGAGATTCAAAGCTTCAGAGCAGAGCCTCTTTATCGTATAATACACGTCAGGCATATTTGTACTCATGCATCATGGAACGTTTCCTGAACTCCACTTTTGCTTTAAGTATCTATATTATCTCTTCGTATCGCACAGTGTATCCTCTGTATTGTGTTGCTGCAGCTCTTCATCGAAGCTCTGAGGTTTCCACTGAAACCACTTTTTATATGGATGCAACATTCAAACAAATGAGGATATTCAACTTTTCTTAAGTTAACCATACAAATTTGGTGTCTTGGTACCTCCACGGCACTATAAAATACAGTTCTGTAGGATCGGCATAGACTCAGGTGGACTACACACCTGAAAATATGAAAGTCTGAACCCAGGTTCACATTTTTGCTACGTTAATTAGTCCGGTTTTGTTTCACCTCGTGTTTACACGAGTGCACCGAATAACTATATGTGACATACTTCCTGTCGTCATCACCTCCACATCGCCTCTGCGTCTTGTTTTTGCAGTTGATTTGATTTGTTGTCAATCAAACACTTCCTCGTCCTCCTCTCGTCCTGATTGTGGTTTGCTGTGATTGTTTATGAAAACTTTACACTTGCAAAATACTTTCTGTCTGATCACAATGTATGGTTGGAAAATGTTGTAAAATCCAGATTTACAGTACAATGTGCTGTGCAGTGCAGAACACAGGTTTTAATACGTGGTATTTAGGGACAGTGGATCTCTACGAACTACGAACTATTATGAGATCACTGAAATAAATTAATGCGTTTTTACAACTTTTAACACCAAAAGCGTTGTCGTAGCGAACACTTCCTGTAAACAAACCCACTCGTATTCACTGTCTGGAGTGGAAAACAGCTCCAACTGCTGCTGCGCCGCTGCCATGCTCAACTGTTGAACATGTCACATCACCACTGCGTGCTGAGGCGAGGCATTTCAGAAGCAGCGCTGCATGTTTAGATTGGCTCCGAGTGCGTGCTCCGGTTTCAGCACGCACATCGTTTTTTGCACACAGAACACCAGCACCAGGCACGGAGCCGCTGAGCCGGGAGGTAAAGGACGCTGCAGACACACAACCTCCGTATTCTGATGGTGGCAATACGCTGGGATACTTACATCACTTCCTTCCTCGTAGAGAGAGGACAAGTAGGCTTGTTGACTTCTGCTGGACACACTCAGCTTTCATTATGCAGAGCTCTTGGGGCCCCGAGTTTCCTAAAGTGCATACCATCATCCTGCTAAACGCTGCACACGCTAACAAGGGCACCTTGCACAAATGAGCATACATACAGGCCTCTTTATCAGCCATTAGCTCACATTCATGTATGTGTCTGTCTGTTATTATAGCGTATGAGAGCGTGTGTATGTGCGTCGTACGCCTGCCTATCCAAGTGCATGTGTTTTATGGGCATCCATGCATGTGCTGGAAGTACATTTGGGATGTTGGGACTCCATAATATACCCCATGGTGCCAGAGCATCCATTCTAACTGTCGTCTTTATACTAGCTGGATCTAATTGAATCTAATTGGGACAATTAAAGTGAAATTGGACCAGAAGAATTTATTGAACCAGTTATCTGTAGTAATTAGGGAGTAATTGGCCTATTGTTATCTTTACAAGTCTCCTGGAAGGGCTGACAAAGGCCCAGCATGCAGACCTGTAAGTGAGATTGGCACATAATGCATAAAGAGACACAGTCTTGTTGGTTTGTGTTTTGTCCTCTCTGCACATCCACATATGCTTCTGTCGCAGACATTTGCATGTATGTCTGTATGGCTGTGGTGTTTTTGTGTGTTTCAGTGCCTTTTTACTTTGTCCTACAGCTGTACCTATTGATGTCCTGTGTGCTGGAAGTCTGTGTGCAGCAGATCAATGAGGGTCCACTCACACAGAGACGACATCTTCCAATATTCGTTTTTTCACTTACACTCTTTAATCTTCCCGTCTAATTGTTTGTCATCCCTCCTGTCCTTTTATCCCAAATCTCACGCAGCACATGTAGACGTCCTTATTGCTCTCGTATTGATTAAAAAAAAAATACTTGAGATACTGTGACTAAAATAGGAGGGAATACAATAGACGGAGGATGAGGGAGGAAATGAGGAAAGGAGAAAACTGAGGGTGAGTGGAAATAAGAGCAAAGAGGTTAGACAAAGGGTAGGAGGAGAAACGCGAGTGAGAGTGAAATTAGATGAGGTAATGTCTGCGCATTTGGAGAATAAACAAAACCCGCAGCACATTTGTGATTAAAGCTTCGAGATACCTTTTATGACATGGGTTATTGGAAGTCTATTCTTGTAGACGTTATATCACTGATGGGAGCTTTTAAGAAGAGCCTGAGAGGACGAGAGCGTATACGTCTAATATGGTGTGCAGATGGGAATCCCTTTGTCACTCCTTTGGTTTACCTGCTACATCTATACAGAAGTGACAAAGGATGAAGTCCTGCTTTACATTATACAGTACCTCTTAGCATGTGCAGCTGTCTCTCTGGACAAGCTATAGCATATAGTCACTTTGGGTGCATTTGTGCCATGTCCAAGTCCACTTTTGCTGAATTCAACATTGTACAGAGGGCCACCTGCCCCTGTGCACCAGCTATAAGATCCCATATACTATAAGGCCCCATAGGATATGCCCCATTAAATAATGCAGAAGCATATCTGTCCACAGAGTTGGGTCCTAGATAGATATATAGATATATTCAGTATATTAAATGCCATGGATCAAAACTGTATTTAACCAAATGTGTATGCTGAGCTATTAAAAGTATAGAAAGTACACACTGTTTGCTAACAGGTTTGCAGAGAAACCAGTCGATGCAAGTGCTTGATTGATTGATTGGTCTGCATTTTATTTTCAAGACCAATGATTTGCCCTAATTAACTCCACCCCCCTCCATTCTGAAGATTAACCTTAAGCATTTAAGAAGCTGGATGTTGGTGAGTCCCCATCATCTCAGCACTCTCATCCTTGATCGCTCAGCCTGTTTTGTAGTATTAGAGGATGTTTCATCATTTGTTTCGTTGGTGGAAGAGGATAATATTAAGCGGCGCACACTGAGACACTGATAATTTATGAATTCCCCTTTGCACTAAAATAAAACAAATCAGAGGATATCTATAGAGGGAAATTATTGAAGAGTTTATGAATATGAAGTTGTCAGTAAGGCATCATCACTCGATGACTTCTGCGTTAATAACAGCTGAAGTAACATTGATGAAGAGTATGTTTGTCTCCAAGGCTCAGAGAGAGATCACGGTTGGGGAAATAAAGGTGCCACATTCGTATGCCGTCTTAAACTTTAGAAATTCAAATCAAATGCAAAGCATTCTAATAAAATAGCTAATGAGCTGAAAACAACAGTGAGCGTCTTTCTGGGGAAATGAACCACCTCTGTGGCAAATCCCGAAATAGTGCAGAGCAGTGCCGCTTCAAACGAGAGAAGACAAAGTGATGACAGCAATGTTTCTTTACGGCGGCGCGGTACCTGTGAGGATGACATGCACACATTAATGAGCCTGTTGCTATTAAAGAAACTTTTAAAGGGACAGTCCTCTCTTAAGTAAACCCTACATTTGTATGTCCGCTGTCTTGTTTCATGTTGCTTTTCATTTCCTCTGCAGCCGCCTTACTGCGAAGAGGAGGGGTGATTACACAAACTGCATATCTATTAACTTCCATATATTTATTGATATCTTTCCTTTAAAGTGAACTCTGTCGTCCTGTGGTTTAAACCGGGGGGTCTTCTCCAAACTCTTTGTATCTGCATGAGATCGCCTGTGTCGCACACAGTCGCGGCTGGAGGAGAGATTCAGAGTGACGCCGGGGGCAACTGTGCCAAGGACCCTGAAAAACTCCCCGCGCTGTTTCTCTCTGTGTCGCTGAGATCCTCCCTGTGTCGCCATATTACTCTTCCTCATTACGGCTAAAGTTACGTCCACTGCCCCCGACTCTGCCCTCACCTTTTGCCTTTTACCTTTGTCAGTCTCTTGCTCTCTTTCAGTCCTTCCCCATCTTCCTGATGGCGACTGTGTCAAGACAAAAACACCTCCCGCCGCTGTTCTTTCTTTCTTCCCACCCCTGTTCGGCTCACTCCCTTCTTCCCCGAGGACTCTGTGTAAGGAGCTGCCTGAGGTAGCTTCCCCGTCAGGGTGCTCCCTACCTCCTTCTCCCCCTCCTTTCCTCTCCTCTCCTTCCTCCCTGCTCCCTCCCCTTCTCCCTCCCTCCATTTTCCTCACTATTCCATCCTATCCCCATGGGATTCCCAGGCCTTAATTATTCATTGTAATTTGTAGATTAATTCTGCATGGCTACCTCCCTCATCACGCACGCACACACGCGCGTGCACACAAACACTGATTCCTTCGCCCCTCTGTCTCTTTATTTCTCCACTTTGCTCCACCTCAGGCACCCCTCGGTTACTTACCTCCTCTCTTCGCTTCATCCCGCCTCTTTGTGTCTCTGCATCCCTTTTTCTTTCTTTCTCTCTCCCTCCATCCCTGCTTCTTTCCTCCGTCTCTCTCCTCCCATTCTGCCGCTTGCTTCAATGCTTTTGTTCTCTCTCCCTCAGTCTCTCTCCTCCGGTTTTCCTCTGCCTTTCTCCGCCTATACATACTTTTCTCCTCTCTCCCTCCCTCCTCTCCTCCCTCTTTCTCCCCTCTCCCTCCCGGTGACAGGTTCCATTATCATGTTTCTCACGGCTCGCCTGCTCTCCTCCTGATGGATGACCTCACGCGAATATTAATTTACTGTAGCATTAACAATATCACATCTTATTCTACACTTACCTCTCCTACCCCCGCTTTCCTCTCCTTCTCCCTCCCTCTCTACCTGCTCTACCCTCCAAACACCCTTCAGCTCGTTCTCTCATTTTCGTTTGCCACTTTGCTCCCTCTCTTTTACCCATGTCTTCATCTCTCCCTCTCTCGCTGCACTTTTAGCTAAACTTAGCTCCCCTCATTCAAAGTAAATTCCTCCACACTATTGCATATGCATTCAAAAAGACAATGAAATATCTTCACCCGTGAAGCAATTCTATTAAGTGATTGCAGCTTATCACTTTTCCATTTTGGATGCCGGTGCAGTTGTCACACAAACACAAACCCAGTATACTATATGTATGTTTACTGCAGGAATACAATATTAAATTGAGTGGCATTTACGAAAGGCCCCCGTGAAATCGCTCGTTTCTGGAGCCAAACGCCGAGGCGATCTGCATAATTCATGCTGTGCATCATGACGCGCGATGCATAATGGAAGCGTTGACTGAAAGGTGCTTGCACGTTGTATAGATCGGCGGAGTGAACGGAAAAGCTGTTGTCACGAGAGGAGACGGAGAGGAAGGATGGGGAAAAGACGAGGGGTGATGGATGCGAGGAGGGCAGGCCGCTGGCGCCGGCACTCGTCGCTCCTCATCCACTACTTTTTCTCACGCTATCTCCTCTCTCCTCTCTCCTCTCTCCTCTCCACCACCTTCCCCCTCTTTCTCTCCCCCTCTCACAGTACACCCATTTCTCACTCCCTTCCCCTCGCTGCATTCACCAGATCCCACTTTTTATCCCATCATCTCTCCTCCTGTCTTGAGAGGCTCATGTTCACAGTATTCATCATCTCCTGTCTAAGTTCATTTGATCAAGAGGACTCATCTCGGGGCTTGGCTGCCGATGCTCTGATTCATGCCAGACGATAAATACGGTACAGGTTTTTTTTTTAATATTACACCTTTCCTCTGGTCAAAGTTGGGTGGAGCTATGCTGGGAATTTCCTCAGGTCATGAAACTCCTTAAAAATAATACAGGTGTAAATTGTCCCGCCCTAACAGCTGCAATAAAATGAACGGGGGACCACAAAAGGTGTCAGTCAATCACAGAACGAGCACGCCTACACAGATGTCGGAGGAGATCTTGTTACCGTGCTTTAAAAGACAAACTGTATTGGTTTTGCAATATCAGTGCACCGTTCCACATGCTTCTGCGCTGCAAGGATGACTTCTGACATAAGATTTTGTGCTAATTTAGCATAATTGTGCAGAAATCGAGAGCAGTGGCAAACAGTGTTTTTAGCAACTGGGATTTAAGGCCACTCCAAAGACCATGCTGTGCTTTAACATATGAGAGAAAGAGCGTATTTCTCCTGCACGGGATCTCGGTGAGACGTTCTGTCTAAAATATTACAAACAAAGCTTTTTTTCTAAAATGACATCAGGAAAAAAGGCGGCGGCGGTAATGAAAAAGTCACCTTGATCGTTTTTGGATGACTTTATTTCCAGCTAACGGACCGACACGCCGCGCTGACGCATTTCAGCATCTTTCAACCTCCGTCACAGCATCCTTTACGTGGTGTCACAGGACGGAGGAGGAGGACACATCATGCAATCGACAATCACTTATTCCATTTGCATCTAAAAATGCCTCGTGTGTAACATTTCCTGCTTCCTGGTCCAATTTCGGGTAAATCTCATGTGCAGTTAACAGAAACTCAGAGAGTCTGTGGTCTGAGTAATAACACGCACAGTGATGATTTGAAATCCCCGCTGGGCTGATTAATCCTCACTCTACAACAATTTACATTAGGTATTTAGATGCTAATACAATGAGCTCTATATACATCTGCCACTGAGTAGGATACTAAGGCAAGATTGTCTACGCACACGCGCGTGCAAACAAAAAAGCTGGAAGCTGCTCGCAGAGAAATGAAATGAGGGACAGTTTCCGCGCATTCTGGCACATTCTGCATGTGTCAAAGTTCGAGAGAGTCTTTGTGATGACCTTTCAAGCCAGTGAAGTAACTGCGGAAGATTACAAAGGATTCAGGAAACAACACAGACAACAAACACGACAGTTTGATGGAGAAAAATAGTCCCACGTGGATTGTTAGCGAAATAATAGGACTAATTATCGGGTGTGTTTGTTCGCGTGAGTGTGCACGAGACTGGAGGAGAGATGGGAAAGGCGTGACAGATGAGAGGGCTCGCGGTATAAATGCTGTAGGGGAAGATGCATGCGCCGTGGTGTGAGGTCTGTAGGAGTCAAAAGTTAAAGATGCTTGAAAGAGGCTGCAACGCGAGAATTAGAGCATGTTACCGAGCGCCACACGGAGGCTCCTCATTAGGTTTGTATGAGTTATGTGGATAACGGACAAAAATGGGTTGAGCCAACAGCTGACATAGGTGTGTCTGTCTAAAATGAAACCTAAAAGCAGCACAAAGTGGCGCAGCAAGTCGAAAGTCCAGAGCTACCGTCTCCACGTTTGTCACTGCGCTGCTTCAAAACACAAGTGAATCCACAGATCGTGACGCTTTTAATCGGGTTTGATTGTTTTTTGCGGCCCTTTGTTTTCCCTCTTTAATGCAGGCGTGACTCTGCCTTTACTCATGGTCAATCCAATACACACAGGAAGCGTTTTGCAATCAACTCTCCTTTGATGAAACATGATAAAACTGCGTGTTTTGAGTTTTGATGCTGTTTCTGAGTTTGTGATTAGCGATATTATTGTAAGAAACTAAAATACTTTCTTTACTAATTCCAAACACCCAAAGCCACACATGCATCAACCCTTTTAAAGTCCTGATGTGCCATTTGTACCAGAGTGAGTCTAGTAACAAGCTGTTTGAAGGACATGAGATCTTTCTTTGACAATATGTACTTCTCGCAGCCTGCCACACAATGCCAAGGACACTGTCTGCAGTATTAATGTGGGATAGATGCAGGATAAATGATTGAGTACCTCTGTGATAGCAACTGCATCACCTCTGTCCTCCGTGTGAGAAAAGTTTTCTGCACCCTTGAGCGACTGTTCTCCCGCTGACTTAAGTGTCACATTGTCTGAGTGTCTGTTTGTCTAACTGCCAGCCGCAGCGTACCAGGGCGAGAGCGCCGCGTCGTAATTTATGACCAGAGCTCAGACAAAAACCGGGGTGCTGTGGTGCAGCCGCGCCGAGCCTGAGCAGAGAGAGGATTTGTACAAGGAACATAATTAAAGGTAAATAAAGTGTTTTTCTAAACACGCTCGAATGAATGCAGCACCTGCGCTAAGTGTCTGCGCTTCTATTAAGCTGTTTCCCATCGGTTCATCTGATTATCTCCTTTCTCTCCCCCCGTCAGTCCACCGAGGAGAATTCCTCATAAAAACTAATCTTGCTCTCGTAGTGTGTTTAATTCTTGAGTGCACCGACTGGAGCGTCGTGCTTAAGTGAAAGCAGGTGCAATAGGCACAGACGACTGAGAGCAATTTCAGAGTTACATTCAAGCCACTGGCTTGTCAGCTCAGGCTCGGTGCGCCTGCTTCTCCAGACTGCCGGCTGAGACAGCAGACAGATCCACTTCCAGACTGACATATTTGCAGTTGTACCCACTTGGCCTGTGGATCTGGTACTGTGCCCTCTTTCCTTTTCTTCTTTTAAAATCTATTTAGTCTTTATTTTTCCATTGATCCTCTGGATTGTTTTGACAGGAGTGACATTGCTGTGTGTATGCTGTATAGATTTGCCATTATTTTGTATTAATTGTTCCCCTAACTACAGCTGTGAGCAAGCCAAAATGCCGCCCAGAGGGATTAAAGGGCTAGTCCAGGCTTTTTGAAGTGGAGCTGTACGATGCACTTACTACCTACAATAGGAGGCAGTCAGCACATCTGCAGTTTGGAGAAGCACCAGGGTCAGCAGCAAAACTTATTTTGGCTTTAAAAAAAACCCAAACCCCATATATAAAATTTTATATATATAATGACTACATATATTTTATAAAAATCACTTTACCTTGTCATCAAACAACTTATTCCAGCAGGAAACGATGGCTGTTAAACGCTTATGTGCTCTTTTCAAATCAACAATAGTAATTTCATGTCACAGAACAAAGGAGGTGCTTTTCTCTGGACAGATTTCACTGATACTGATTTTCTTAATTTTTTATTTTGGATTATGTTTATGACTGATACGTGTTTTTACGTGGGCCTGCCTTAAGCTTGGCTAAAATGTATTTAGCTGCTAACCCCGTCCACAGCAGTACACTGCTTAGCTTCATGCACCAGTCCTCCCGCTGCCATCTACTGCAGGTTATACACTGGCTATAGATAGACATCTAATATGACTCCACTACAAAGAGCTGCAAGGTTTCTTTTAAAGACGCAAAGAGAGTTCACACTCATAACAGCAGGCGCGCTTGCTTAGAGGAACAGTTTAACCCAACACAACTGTACAAGTTAATCCTGTGCCTGAGACTGTACGTAATCATGTAGACATGTGCCTTATGACACATGCATGTAAAATGTCTCTATTAGACGCACACACACACTCACACATGCACAGTGTGTGTCAGACTGGGACTTAACAGTTTTGGCCTGCAGCAAAAGCCTTTTACCTCTCCTGCCTCCCCGAGCGCTCACTGGATAGAGACTCTACTCTACTCCCGCTCACTCCGTCTGACAGATTCAAACTGGGGAGAGCAACTTAAAGCAACACTTACACACTCTGCTGGGTAAAACACACTTCAAGGAAGGGAGAGTCCGTGTGCCCACTGGGAACGGTTTCATTTCAGTCGTCTCCAAAGGGGAGGAGGCGCCGTTGCATGTTCCTGGCAGCGCAGGGATCGTAGCCCATTATTTAATGTGCCATAGAATAAAACAACATTTAAACAGGCGTTCAACAGTTTGACAGACTGTTTTGTGTTAGCAGGTAAGTCTTGCTTTAAACTGTTGAATGTGTAGTGAGTCGTGTCACAGCCAGTTTCAGCCTACACCTTTTGTGATGGTCGCCAATCAGATTTGGTGATTACATACAATTTTGCAGCGACTTGGCCAGCGACGTATGTGATGTCACTGGGATGGAGGGGCTGGGGCCACTTCCAGAAGTAAGAACGTAAACAAACAATGCTGTCTGAGTTGTATGAGAATGTCATTTGCTTATGAAAGGGGACTTCTGTGCAACTTTGCATAGTGACACTGGTTAAAAACTGGTGCATTATCTATATGAAAATGTCTCTTTATTTAAAAATGTGCTGATTCAGATCTCTTTATTAGTCATCTGTGATGTTTTCACTCTTAAATCTGTATCAGCGTCTAAAACCACATGTTGGTCAGGCTCCAGTATGAGTAAACCCAGTTTTTCTACGATATCAAAGCCCAGATCGCCATAAGTACTTCGGACAAATGTGTCCTCTGAAACATCCAGGTGCTGCAGCAGGCTTGACGTGGACCTAACACATGTAGAAAGTCGCCAGCCTTTCTTTGTGAGGCCTCAGAAGTCGACAAAAGCTGAAAGGTGATTCACCGAGGGCAAAGAAAACGTCCCCCGCTGAGAGCAACGCACGGTGGCTGTAGGTTGCCACGAAACGGCCACTCAGCTGGTGCGAGTGCCGCGTGGATGACTGTGATGGACTAAATTGTCAGCAGAGCACGCACACACACACACACACACACAACACGTAGCACTTCCTTTGGCTGACAAGATCACCGAGGACTGACACAGCTGTAATGGCCACTCCATGCCATTACTTCACTAAACCCCTGGGAGAGCAAACAGGCTGATAAAAACATAAGAGCAATAGAAAACCTAAGTGAGCGCGAGCAGCAAAGGGAGAATGTAATACTGGTATATTTTCTAAATCGATTGATGACTGAGTAAATGTCCAATTAATCTGCTTTATGATAGCAGGATGAGCTCTGCAGGATGAAATATGTATGAGGGTCCTTCAGACAGCTCTGTGTTTAAAAATTCTTTTCATCCTACGCCCCGAGGAAGTGTGTCAGATTAGTCTCTCTGTGTGTGTCCCTGTGTGTGTGTGTGTGTGTGTGTGTGTGTACGTCAGACCTCCCGCTCAGACCTCTACGAAGCTCTCGCTCAGGGATACAGGCTCAGAGGGGAGTGGGCTTCATTCCCTGATAAACACGTAAACATAACCATAAACATGCACAAATGGCCATTTCAAGCATGTGAACCATTCGTGTACAGGAACACACACACACACACACACACACACACAAAACACTTCACTTGTATCTGCAGACGGTGCTTCTTGTATTACACACACACACAGCACAATTACTTCCACGCGAAAACAAACACACAGCTGAGCGGGAGCGGAGTCTCAGGCCGAGTGATCAATCGATCGTGATTTCATCTAAAGCCAATAATGGGAGAGGATCCAGAGGCGGCGTGGGCAGGGTAATCATTGTGTTTAGTTACACCACACCGGTGTCTCTCTGGGGCTCACAGACGCTGCACACACATGCTTGTGTGTGTATGGAGTAATCCTGTTTGTACTGGAGCAATATGGCTATCGATGGCGTGCGCAGTGTATGTGCATGTGTTACCCTATATACACTGTCTCCGGTCCAGCTTCTCCCTCTGCCTTAAACATGACCATCCTTAGCTTCTGCATCAATGCAACTGATCTGGGAAAGCTTTAGAGATACTACTGAACCCCAGTCAGTCTGCATTAGGAGTCACTTTGACTTTGCGCACAGAGCAACTGCGATGTTGTGTATATGTTTTTTGTTTGGCCAAGGTTAAAAAGTTGGGATATGGACAAAAGAAGATTTGATTAAATGAGATGGAAATGCACAGTCAATTTATTGTGTCGCTGCTTTTGTTTTTGTTTTGCTTTCATGTGTTTTCCTATCCCAAATCGTTGTGCCCATCATGGGTCGGGCATTATAAACTAGCTTACGCTCGTCTGGGAAAGGCACATTTACATTTACATTGCTATTTACATAGCACAACTTACACACAAGGCAGGCTCAAAGTCTTTTCCCAGCACTTAAACTAGAATAGAAGAAAATGTGAGCATGTCTACAAATTTAGAAGCAATATTGATGCAGAAAATTACAATAAAGACTTAAAAATTAAAATAAAAGCTGCAACATTTCAGTTTTCTTTTAAAGGCGCAGATGGGTTGGGTCGTCTATGCTCTACACTTGTCCCAATGAAGATTTATAAAAATTGATAAGCCAGAAGCATTGATGCAGGACCGACTTTACCCTCTCTTCGTCTGAAGCGTTGTCACATTGCCGCTCCACCATCACATGCCTCTGTGGCTGCAGAAATCCTCAAATCTGCATAGCAGGCGGGACGATAGATCTGCGTGCATGCGCGGCGGAGACGTATTAATTCCAATTTACAGCAAACCAAATGCCGTCTTAGGTGAGAAGCAGCTAGGGAGCTTCATAATGGGCCACAAATACAAAATGCTCCTCGACCTCCTAATGTTGTTATAACCTCTTTATATTCTCATTACATCATTTGCACATTGCATAACATCCACACGACACCAGCTGGAAACACACACTGAAATTGCTCAAATTGTGCACACATTTCAGTTCAGATCTGCAGCACCTTGTTTCCAAGCGGATGGCCTTAAATAAAGACGTAAAGCATGGAAAGGGGAGAAAGCGATAAACACCAGGAGGCTGTCCTGAAGTCCCTCTGGTAGATGAGACACATCTTGATTGTAGCGCTGCTGAAAAGCACGATCATTAAATACATAAGTTGAAAGCAGTAAAGCTTTTACGTCAGACAGTGGCACTTTTTCTCTTTATTGCTTTTTCCAACTGCAGCCTTCACGCTCTAGCAGCAGTGTGTTTTCCTTTGTGTCATGTATTAAAAGCAGGTATTTCCAATTTATTTACGCCACTGGCTTCTGTACCAGTTTATTTGATCGCGGCAGATTTTGAGAATATTTAAAACCCTTATCGTACCTGATTGAATTTACATTCCCCTCCCCTGTCCCGCTGTGTTTCAGCTGAATTAAGTCCATCATTGTGCGACTGTACAACACGGTGAGAGTTGTGATCAGTGAGCCAGAAAGGCTCTGATTCCCTGATCCTCTTATCTCCCCTCCATATTTATAAATCCAAGATCTATCTCTGTTTTTGATTCCCCGAGTTCTGCTCTGTAAACTTCCACATGCTCCAGTATGTTCTTTGAGCGTGTGTGTATTTGTGTGTGTGTGTGTGTCCAAAGTGGAAAAGCCATGATGCCTGGCATTATGCTTTAATTTCCATGGAAATAGGTTGCAGGAGAGCGCCCAGAATGAGTTGGGAATTTTAGAGGCCCCAGCACGCAATCAATTGGAATTTACCAACCGGCTTTTTGGTGCATGCACAACATGCATGCATGCGTACACACACATACGGACACAGAGACTCCTCAGCCTGTGTCGTTCACGCTGTGCAAATCTACTATTTATTGTAAAATGCAGGATTGGGAGATGGTAAGTGGCCTGTACTTATATATTGCTTTTTTAGTCGTCACTACAAGTCGGCATTCACCCATTCATGCCAAAAGAAACTAAGGAAACAAAGGAATCTGATAACTAACCATTAGGGGTTGAGTGTCTTGCCCAAGGACACTTCGGCATGCAACCTAGAGGAGCCGGGGATTGAACCACCAATCCTCTGATAGGTGGACGACCCGCTCTACCACTGAGCCACAGCCGCCCCAGAATCAGTACGAGCCTTTAGAAACATCGAAATGTTTTCAAATTGTTAAAATAGCACGCAGTCGTTACAGGATTTTTTTAATGCAGAGGAACTATTTGATCTCGGATGCAGCAGAGGTTATGGGATGCCCAAAGAAATGGTACTGATGGAACGATCATGACAAAATGCAGTCTCCTAAACTGTGCCTAATTTGAACTGGCTCAATAAGATCCTTTTCCAATATCCTCCCCGCACCTGGGGCCTCTGCCGCCTCACCAGAATTACTCTCAGACACCGCCTGGAAGACATGCAAAGCACCCTCTTGCAGACGCTCTGGAAATCACAGAGGCAAACATAAAGACATCTGCGCCTATAGCGTGTAAAGGAAAAAAAAGATTTCATATTACCAAATCACACATGCTGCCATGAGGAGATAATCAAAATGGAGGGAAGGGGAAAAGGGCAGGAGTCAGGCGGGATAGGAGTCGGGGATCATATAAGATGCGATGTGGGGGTATTAATAAGCAGATAAGCCGTCGGGGTGAGGGGGCAAGGTGGAGGACAGGGGAAGGGTTGAGGAGAAGGAGGAAAAAAAACAAGTGGACGTGCCCTCAAAAGGCCCGGCATAAACAAAAGTTGAGAAGCGGGACTTTAATATTCATAACCCGGGACCAGACGGGCCTGCCGCTTTCATGTTGCGCAAGGAAACAGGAGAAGAAGGCGGGGAGGGAGGGAGGGATGAGAGGAAGATGAGAGAGAGGGCGATAAAGGCAGTAAATGAGAAGTGGGGAGGGGAATAAAAGTTGGCCGTTAAGTTAGAATATAGGCCGATTTCAAGCTCAATTACAGAGCACTTGAAAGCTGGAGCTCGTTCCTCTGTTCTTTCCCCTCGTCCTTCATTTTTTTACCCCCCCCCCATCCGTTGTCATCTCTAACAGCCGCTCCGCTCTCCCTCTGCCTTAAACTCTTGCCCTGTCTTTTCCTTGACTTCCCCTTGTTTTATCTCTTCTCTCTGTTTTCTCACTTCTCCTCCGGAGGGCATCGCTCCGACTAGGAGCTTTTAAGCGAGCAGTCAGGCTAATTTCAATATATTTTCCGAGCGTGGGTAAAAACAAACGAAGGGAACATTATGTTTGAATATCAGTTTCAACAACGACATGCCCTGTATTTGACTTGCAGACACGTGCGGGTAACTTGCAAAGGAAATTTAAGCAAGCTTCCAAAAGAGTAGGTTTGAAAAAGTGCCTGAACAACAAAAGAAAAATACATTTCCGTGCTTGAAATGAGAAAAAACACTTTCCGCTTGCAGGGTGTCCTTGCGGGAATCTAGTAAAATACTGTATGCAGGAAGTTAGAAGCCCGTATCTGATCAAGAATCCGTCATTTAACCCACAGTACTGTCTCCATTAATTAACTGTCATTTCCAAATGTTAACAAATGCCCCACTTCAATGCGGCGGCAGATAATAAAAATGATTTGTTTGATCTATCTCCTCTAACACAAAACCGCCATCCACACCCAGTGCACAAAGGTAATAATCATGCAGTATCATTACCAAAGATTAATAGGGCTTTTAATATAGTCATTAAACTCCGGTCTGAAATATAGATGACAGTTGTCAGACGAGATAGTTTTCTATTCCATTTCAGGATGCTTTGAAGCTCCTCGGGGGCGCCAGAGTTATAGGTGCCGCCGGTGCTATCAAGAGCTAACAACGTCCTTTGGCATTTACACTTCACTGGTTTCCAAACTACGAGCGCTGAGCTCATCTGCACTGTGGGAACCCATCAGGCATGCAATGTCCCTATCACAGCGCTTTAAAATGTAGGTTTTAAGAGATTAAAGGAACAAAAACAGGCTCATGCAACCAGGATGTTTATGACGTTACTTGTTTAACGTGGAGTACAGAAAAAGGTTCGGGGACTCGCAGCAAAGGTTTTGAGTCCGTTTACACGCTCGGCACCTGAAAACCCAAGACGACCAACATTTGTGCTGCATGCTCAACATGTGTTTGTCAGATTGATGTAAGAGCTGAAGGCAGTCAGGAGAAATCATGATGCGGCCGTTCTGAAAACCATCACGTCACAGATGTTTCCAAGCTCTGGCATTGACGCCGGGTTGTCAGTGCAGCTGCAAGTAGGAAACAGAGGCTCGTCATGAACACACACGTTGGCTTTACTTCGGCAAACGTTAGGAGTTTATTATTATGCATTACAGCTGCACAGGTCCACGTGTAGTCATGTAAAATAATGGCAGGGACACCCAAAGCAACGAGGGATGACTAGACTTCCCTCTGTGCTGATGGTGCAATTCAGTTCTCCACGGACTGCGTTAAAGTAAACAGAGCACAGCAAGTTGTGCATGCGGGTTGGTTCTGATAGCCGGTTCCACTTTGGATCCACTTCCAGCTTACTCTGATTCGTTTAGCTCTGATGCTAGAAGATCTGTACACTGTGTACACTTGTTGGGAAGCTTCTCGTCTCGGCCTCAGGCCCTCTGAGCTTTGGGTAAAATGACAAAAATCCTGTAAAAGATAAAAACTTTCATTTTAATAACAGGTAAAGTGATGATTTATGTTCAGCAAGAAACGATCAAGCTGATTCTGTTGCACCAATCTCTTTCGTATCATTTCGTATCAATAATTTAAACCCTACACTTGTAAGTGTGTCTCATATATATATATTTTTATATTACCGCTCATCTCATTTTTAGGTTGTAGCTACAGGTTGTAAACATTAATTAAGTTGCGACTTAAAACTGCTCCCGCCTTCACAGCCATCCACAGGAAATTACAGATTTAGTTATCTATAGCCTTATATTCAACAAGGGATTCACTAAGTGGAAACAATACTGGACCGCTGAAGCGCTTTCAATGCCAAACTGCACTGCCACTCTTGGAAACTTAGTTTATTACATACATATTGGCAGTTACACCCGAGCTGCAACATTAGGCATCATGATCATGGCGATCTGCATCAGGATAGATACCACCTCCACCACGATCTTAGACTCGCTCAGGGAAAACAGCACTTCAGAGAGAGACACAAAGTATTTTTTGACCTTTACATAACAAAGAAAGTTGACTAAGAACATATTCTTATCTATAGCAACAGCCTGGGGGGAGAAGTATGTGGTCCGACAATTACTATTTAAATCATTTCACAGTTCTATGAAGATGGAGCCGAGAGCTTGGAGGCTCTTTGCCTGATTCACTCCTGACCTTAGCTAAAAACAGCAGAACCAGAATGACGATAAGACTGCCATTTCATAATGTTGCTGTCAGTGCATGAAAATAGTGTTGCTACAGCTATTGCTTTTCTTTATGTGAACTAAATAGTTGCTTCAGTGCAGAATCCCCTCGGCTGCAGCCATAATCCTAATAACACTTCTGGCTTCTCTAAAGCACCTGTAGACCTTTTGACGTGAGCTTCCAGCTTGGATATTTCCATCATGTTCCAGGAAACACTGAGGAAAAACCACTGGGAAGAAGGAAAAGACAGGAAATTGAGACTGATTTGAGACTAAAAAGAGATAAAACTGCATTTATACCGTTTATAAACTGAAATCTTCTTCAAATTTATGTCTAATAAGCTGGTGGTTTCTCACCTTCTCAGCAGCAAATTAGCACCTTAACAAGAAAACTGGATTCAAAACTACAGACTCACTGCCAAGGAAGTTACACTGTCCTTCGTGCCAAGTAAGAGTCTGCATCTACATTTATGCATAACTGTGTAACTCATTATCCTTCAAGTGCGTAGTATAGCTTACACTGAGGGTCTCAAAGGCAACTACGTCGTCAAATTGTACTTGACTGCCTTTAAAAAACTACTTCTTACCCTAATGAGACAACTCCTCATAATCACATAACGGTGGTGGGTGGAAAGATTCATTCACATTTCCTTTTGCCAATTTTCTTGAAATTTGATTAAAAGCCAATACATTTGGATGGAAACCCAATTAGCAGAGCTTGGACATTGATGAGGAGCTGCTAGTTGGAGCTACCTAGTATGAGAAGCTCAGACAGGAAGTCTGTTGGAGGTTTGACAGAAACTAGAAATAGTTTGGTTAAACTGCGGGAGTCTGTGGCGTGTGAGTCTGTAGGTGGGTGTCATTAAGTGGCTGCATCCATGCCGTTTATCATTGTTAACCTGACTGCTCATCAGCTGTAAATAATTTAAGATCTGAGCATATAGCAGTTATCAGTGGGGCCACGCGTTGTGTTTACTGCCGCTGAAGAGGACTAATCTCCAAACTTGTTCCTATTACACAAGGACGAGAGGAACCAGAGGATTCATCTGAGCTACATATTCAAATCCAAGCAGATGCATGCAAGATCATTTTGTGTACACACATTATTTTCACTAACAATATGTGTATTAATAGAAAAATCTATATAATAATAAATACATAAATAGAAAGTCAAACAAGCTCTCCTGACAGCAGTGCGGTCCTTACCTTCCTTGGTGTACTGTAGAACACACCTGTCTTTATCTGGCAGCTACATGTACATACGATGTACCATTGTCGCTTTTGCATCACATGCACAATATGATGAAATCACTGGCTTGCGGTCGTTTACAGTAAATCTCAAATCTCATCTGCTTGACGTGGGCGATAATGCCTTCTATCCCCTTTCTCAGGGACTTAATGCGTCAGCGTCTTGTTGCGTGCACTGGATGAGACTGCGTGTCCTCAGGTTGGTATCGAAACATGCAGAAATCTGTATTATCTGCCTGTTATCACCCAGTGATCATGGCTCTTATCTTTATCCCTCTCTTCTGACTGCCTGTCTGTGTGTGTGTGTGTGTGTGTGTGTGTGTGTGTGTGTTGCAGTACTATACCTTTTATTATCCATGCTCATTGTAACCACCGCCACTAATAAGTTTGATTTAATTAAGTTTGAGCTCACGGTCATGTGTCGCAGCAGTAAGGTCGGCGCCTATGAGTTTTCCTTTTTTTTACATCTCCGGTGAATTTTGTTTTGCACTGACACTGAAACTAATTAAGGTCTGTGGATCCAGTCGTACTGTACACGAGAGTAACAGACTACAGCTTGTCTGGTGCATGGAAAATGGTTTCTCATAGCAACACGGTGATGCATTACAGTGGTGTGTTACATTACATTAAAAAAGTAATTTCATTACTTTTAGCAACCACTTGAGTCACAGGATATGCATGTTTGTTGTTTTACTGTAAGTTTAATGAACATACTTTGGTGGTTTAGTGGTTTGGTACATGTAGGCTTTGTTAACATAAAGCAGAGGCTTACAGGTAATGTTAGAGTTGTTTATATGTAGTGTATTTCTAGCTAACTTGCTAACGTTAGTTGCTAAGACTTATATGTAAGGTTAATGTTAAGACAGCCATCTGACTGGTTTTTAGAGCGCGATGTCTTGTTTTGGACTTCTACCTGTGTTGAATACAAAGACTGCGATGCGTGGGTGTACAGGCACCTTTGGTGGAGCTTTGCTGAATAATGTAATTATAATTAATGCCTCTAATTACTTTTGCTGTCAAGTAATTTGTAAAGTCATTAAATGACTTTTTAAAAAAATAGATTTTTCAAGTAACTTGCCCAACACTGGCAGCAAGTCAGAGTACTGAAGAGCAGGCCGCAGTTAGGAGGACAACGGGAACACAAATGACCACCGTGTGAAGTGTCGTGTATCTGCGGTGATGGTGTGGATGGAGGGGTCATGTGATCTGTTTTATCCTGAACACAGCATCCATCGCTCTCTTTCAGCTGCATTTGGCTGAAATTAAACCCAGTCTCCCCCCACAGCTGAGATTATAGAGAAACAGCTGACACAGTATAACTGATGACTTCTATCTGCCTGTCTGTCTTCCCCCCTCCCTCCCTCCTTCCTCCTGTCGCAGCTCTGATTGGATGAACACAGCTGACATCAACAACCACTTTCACACTCTCCTCCTCCAGGCCTAAGCTCAATAACAATGTCCCTCAACATTGCACACAATCAATCAATCTATCAATCAACCAAACAACCAATCACTCTTACATTATTCAGGCCGCTTCTCATTCAAACGATTGACAAACAGCACTCTTCACAATCAGCGACAGACAAGCCGGTTGGGAATCAGAGTTTCACGCAGAGCACCCTGCGGAGGCTCGACTTAACAGGACAGCCTCTGTGACGGCAGGGGGTGGCAGATTTTCCAGGAAGTAGAAGGTGTGCAGGATCGTGCATTGGCTGCTGGATTTTGGCTTTGGCTTATTAAAACGTGCATGCAAGGACGCGCTAGTGAAGTGCTGCTGCTGTTTTCTGCATTGTATTCCAGCTACAAAAGAGACATATACCCACAGTCTTATAAATTATGTGTTATCACTTAAGGCGGCTCTCATCTGTTCCTCTTTTTGCCCGATTCAGGAGGCAGGCGTCAGAAATGCGCCGCAAATGACTCACAGAAAGCCGTCTTACCTTGGACCTTGAGGAGGCCGCGAGATGAGTCAAAGAAAAACACATTTATGCCGATGATCATACATCACATGGAGATAATGGGAATTTGCCGCCTTGAGCCTTTTTTTTTGAATAATGCATTACAAAAGCAGCCTGAAAATGTAAAAATAGTTTGCGTTCATACGTCTTTGCGGTGGGGGTTAGCAAGGGTCCGGTGTGGGCGTTAGCTCACCTGTCACCTGTTGAAGAAGTTGAAATAAATTAAAATCAGATATAAAATACTGCTGAGGTTTTACTTTGAAAACAGCCCGGGGCCTTTTTATTACAAAAAAAAAAAGATAATATTTCTGACATCTCCCATACAAATTTGACTCTTAACCTCGTCTAAACACACACTACCAGCAGGACATCCAGCTGGGGGTTGTATCATTCTGAATTTAGATTACCAACATTTGAATTTCATCTAGTCTCTCTCTCTCTCTCTCTCTCTCTCTCTCACACACACTCACACACACACACACACACACACACACAGACATTGAACATGCCTGCAGGCGCACATTCATGCTCACACACCTAACCTCTTTATATAGACACTGTGACTCGTGGTTTTAATGAGGATTTGAGGCTGCTCACTTACATGGTCTGAGGTCTTCTGCAGAGCTGATTAGTGTTTCGCTCTACCTACAGCTGAATTAATCCCATGATCGTCTGAATGAGGCATGTGTAAAACAGAGGCTTGAGTTGCTGCCAGGCTAAAACCAAAACATGTCTGATAAATAGCAGAGGCATTGGAAATGATCCTCCACACACAGTCGTCTAATTTGCAACTAACAACATTTTTGGTGATACCAGTGAAACTAAAAATCCAATATTTAGTCTAAGAGCTGATGTCTGCACCATTTCTGTGCCCGAGTTTTGTGCAGTGCAAACACTACTGGTTTAAACAATAGAGTGGCCCTCAAGGGAATAGTGTGTGTTAATGTGTGCATGTGTGAATTCAAGGTGTCAGGGGTTACCGTTACATATATTCGTTCATAGTTATGAATACCAAACTTTGGATTAACGATATGTAACAGAAACAGACTGGAGGGCGAGTTCTTCTCCCTCTCAGAGGTCAGGCCTCCCCTCCCTGCAGAATCAGACCGTGCCAGTGTGATGGCATGAGAGCGTAAAGAACAAAGCATCTACAATACGCCATCAGGAAGTAGCAAAGACAGTAGCAGCTGCACTCACCCCTGAAGGATGGACATCAAGGCTTCAGGGAGCTACTTAAGCGGTGACATCCCGCTTCATCATTCTCCGTTGGGAAATGAGAAGTCAGGTCTTGCAACTCGGCCTGTTAATGAAAAGCATCCAAGTGCACATCTGGTTGAGAAGCTAAAGAGAGCAGCGTCGGATCTACAGTCGAACTTGAGTGTGCGCAGGTCAGCAGTCTCACGACAGAGCTTTACTGACATTTGTGTGATATATATTTATTTATTTTTCTCTTACTGATAATCGCATTGATCAAAGCAAGACTTACGGCCAATGAGCTAAATGTTTACATTTGTCAAAATAACTTATAGAAGTGTTATCTTCTTATTCATGTAGCACCTTCACATCACTTCATGCAGGTTGGTCTTCATGGGCCTTTAGTCCTCAGGCTCCTTTGGTGAGTAACATCCCAGATTTTTAAGAGTGAAATAAATAAAATAAATCCTGAACAGCTTTGTTCTTGAAACTATAAGAACCAGCTTCCTACATCTCATTTGTCTCTAAAACAAAGGAGGTATTGTGTCCTCACGTCCGTGTCTTGCACTGATTTCGGACAGTCTTCATAAATCACATGAGGACACAGAAGATGTATGTGTGTGTGTGTGTGTGTGTGTGTGTGGGTGGTTCGAGAGGATTCCTGTGGGAATAAATGGACAAAATGATTGTCTGCATCAATGCTGTGTACTGCCTTTAAAGCTGCACGGGGCCCTTGGCTTCAGTGATGCTCATCAATAGTAATTTCCTTGAACACAGAAAGGCAGGAAGGACTCAAACCTTCTCGGTACAAACACACACACACACGCACGCACACACACAAATACACACACAAATACACATACACAAACCATTAGCATTGATCAAGACACTCTCTGTTGTTCTTGGCAAACATGATGACAGAAAAAAATGGACAAGCCTCTTCACACACACGCACGCAAGCACGCCCGCACACACACACACACACACACACACACACACACACACACACACACACACACACAGAAAATGACAGACTCCCGGTCTCCAGGAGCCCCACTGGAAATAATTCATGATTGGCTCCCATTGTTAAAGGCTATGTCAAGCACCAGCCTGTGAGCTGCAAGGTGATGAATAGCAAAATAAACAGATATTTACCCCCTGACAGCTCCTTTTCAATTAAAGGGAAACACTCGTGATTTTCAGCATTATCAGCACCAATAATTGTTTGGTTAACGCTCCATTAGCGGGGACGGCGCTGTGCTGCTTCGGCAGCACCTCTGATTTTATTGTCGTCACGTCGGAGAAACTTGCTGCCCCCGTGAACACGTCGAGACTAAAGCGTTTCATTTACGTTTGACAGTCACAGCTTGAGGTCCTCTTACTAGCATTTCTCTGGAGCTTTCAACCATATCGCACGGTCTTCATCAGTGGAGTTCACTCAGTTATCATGGAGATGGATCTTTTGTCACAAAGAAGCAAAGTAGCTGTTGTGATTCAGTCCTTACTTCCTTAAGTAGATCTCGTTCATTCGTTTTGAAGTGAAGTTCTTTGTGGCGCTTTTAATTAACATGGCGTTTATCGCTGTGCGTCACATGACACTGAACTTGCATGTCAACATGGAGCCATTTTTGTCGTTCTCTTAATTAAAAGTTCTCCCGGCAATCCCACGGTTGGTTTACACACTTTTTCAGATTTGCTAATTACTTAACTTACAGCGTAGTGATGGTTTCAAGACTAAACCCAGTGTAGTCTTTGTTCAGAGGGACAGTTCATGAAAGTCTAAGTATCAACAGGCGTATGATTCAATTCATCAGAGGTTTTAAAAGACCTTTTCTATACAACTTTATTTAATTACCCATTCCTTTTGTCTAATACTTTGATTCAGATACCACATCAAAGCAAAACACACCTCCGTCTTTGCTGCGTAGCCTTGTCCAGCTGCAACAGCACCAACTATAAACAGTGAATAAGCAATGAAAGCCTAAAAAAGCAAGGACTTTCTTTTTATCTCTATTATCTGTGATGTTTATCGCTGTAGTCTCTGATTGCACCACACAACACTTCAGCTAGAGAAGGTGTGGCAGTGTTATTAGTCCGTATCCAATGTTTTTTCTGCTGTGCCGAAATGCTGCCTGTGACAAATGATGCTACGCTTCCCACTCCTGGTCACCGTGAAGGCTACTATTAGCCGAAATGATAAAATGTCTGGAACGTTTGCTGTTTGTCATAAAAGGCTGCGTTTCTCAGTGACATTTACTGCCCGAGCATTGAAATCATTGCAGATAGCGCTGCAGCCCAGCGGTGATTCAGTCTACGACCTGTATGAGGTCGAATCCATCCACTGACAGCGTACCATTCGATAAGTTTGGGAGGTCTACTGCATCAAAGGTAGGCTCAGACTTTTCTCATAGTAAGCAGTTTTACAATCCCATTAAAGCAGTTTTACTCGCTGCACAGATCGTGAGCCTCGTGCAGCTCACAAAGCTTAATCACGACATTGCATGGCAGCAATATCTGTACTATTCCTCTGATACTCCAACACTCAAGATCGCAGGCAAGGCTTCAAATACAGGACCTACTATACAGTAACCTGCTGTCTCAATGGTGAAAGTGCTGCTATGTTAATATGTTTTTACTAATTCCCAGATAATGCATGAAAACAGATGTCGATTTTAATTCTGTGACAAGGAAACAAGTCTATTGTGCATCACGTGTCACTGGCGTAGTCCCAACAGCTTTAAATGCAATGAAGCCGTTGTTAATGTTTGTAACATGCTCACGTCATCATGTCACTTTAATTTCCATGTGTCCAGTACAGAGATGTGTCGAGCAAAGGTTTCGCCTGCTGCAGCACAACAGCTGGGAACGGTGGGAAAAGCACTGTTTTCACTGGTAGCCCGTGCACGTGACGGTGTGCATTAATGGAAAAAGTGGAAATACAGTAGCTGCATTAAAACAATAATTAAGGGCCTAATTAGTAAAAACTGCAATACCTGCGCCGATCAGCGTGATATATTACATTAGCTGAGCCAGCGGTGTCAGTGCAAGCTGTTTTTAATGGATTTCTGAAAACAACACGTGCACAGTACTAGGAGATAGGGCGAAGCAGCATTAGAGCAGCAAATTGAAGACTTTTCATTAGCAGTAATGACAATAGGAAATAAATTGAATTACAGCCGCTGTTATCCTTTAAATCCTTTGAATAAACACCGGCAGGAGGTCTTGATGAAGACTTGATGAAGGCAGAGAGGATGGTGGAGTGTAGGGTGTGTGGGCGTCCACCTTAAATACCCATGATGGTGTTGGTCACATGTGAAACCTTGCTAATGGTATTCAGTCTAGTGATCCGCCACAGCAGGACCCCTGCCACTGTGTGTGTGTGTGTGCGTGTGTGTGTGCGCGTGTGTGTGTGTGCGTGTCTTTCTTCAACCTGTCGTCCCAGCTTGCTCATGAATTATTGATGATATATCCCAGAAAATCACATCTTTAGAATCACAGATTAATACACCAGGGGTTGGGGGGTGATAGGAGAAGGAAGAAAGGGGAGGAAGAGAGGAAGGGAACGAGGATCCGATCATCCACCTGTGTGTGTGTGTCTTTTGATATGTCAGTGTTACTGTCTTTATACCTCTGTAATACTCCGACAGAAAATAAATGTTGGATGTTACGTGCGAGCAGTTCCAGATCCAGCACAGGAATCACAGTTTGCGTCGCGGTTTGATGAGCTATTTAAGAAACCGCAGGATCGAGTCATACTTGCCCGCTGACCTGAACATTCACTGCAGACTCAAGGTGCCAACTGCAAACTTTTCAGAGTCTCTCCCACTTCTTCCATATCTTTGAAGGAACTGCACATTTGCTTTTAACAAGCCCGTCGGCTCATTTCACGTTTATGTGACTTTGTGTGTTCACAAACCCGTTTGCGAATATGTGTGTGACCTGAAGAACTGACTCACGTTTGGACGCGTTGCTAAGCATCCAACACTCTCACCGCTTCCCTTCCTCTTTTGGTCTTTTTTCCCCCGTTCCCCAATCGGGCCTCAGTCCTGCTGAATAAATCAATACATTTACATGCTCGAATTTAATGGCAAAAGCGGCAGCTCTGCTTAGGTGGAATTGGGTTGAAGGTAAATTCTGTGACAGCTGTGTATTTATAGTACATCTCAACAACCCCGCTGCACCCATATCTCGCTCTCTCCTGCTAGCCGTGCCCTCATCGTGCCAGTGAGTGCTTTCTCTACGGCCTGCTTTCACGGCGCCATCAGCGGAGAGAGAGGCTGCTTGCGTGCTAGGGCAGATGTGCCCATCATTTGAGGAAGGATGGCTGGGCACATCTTTTCATAAAACACTTTTTCACAACACATTTTATTTTTTTTACTCATTCATGGAGGAGGTAACAGCTGGCAGGCACCGCTCGGTCACAGGCCGCACTCCTGGTGGGATTTAAAGGGAGATTAAAGTTAGCTGGTGTCCGTCGGTTGTACCATGCATTATCCACACGGTGACATCACCCTTGTTAATGAGGAGCCGTGTAAAATATTTTGCGCTTGCTGTATAATTTAGCCGAAGAAAGGTGTAAACAGCCCGCTCGTTAAATGTAAGTGATTTCATTTGAAATGCTTTATTCATATTTATTTCATTACAACCGCACCAAGTACACGAGTGCGCAGAGTATACGCACAGTCACAAAATAAGTCAGGAAATGTATATGAATGCCGCAGGTACTGCAGACGGCTGTGAGTGGGGCTTAATTAAGCTTCTGTTGTTTGTCACTGTGCTTAGTCTGTTGAGAAACTGAATGAACTGAACACAATAGTGCAGCACATCTGTTCAGAGGGAGCTGGTAATGCAGAGTAAACAAACCTCTGACAAATTGATCCTCGCTACAATTATATGATCATTTTTGTTTTCTGGCGCTGCGTTTCGTTGCCTCTGCCATGCGGTTTCCCCACACGGGTTGGTTCTACTGCAAAACAACACTTCCTCCCCCCTAAATCTCTTTTATTTCACATTAAAGTGTCCTGACATTTAAAATCACTCAGCCCCGTTTTGGTTTCCCCAAGTTTTTGATAGACATAATACTGTAATTGTGAGACAGTGGGGCTAATCGGTCAGTCCAGTAGCTGCTGCAGCATTTTTTATTTTACAAGTTCTTTATTGGGTTTTTGAGTTTAACAAGATACCAGTAAGTATATACAAAATGCAATTCACATATAGCCATGCAATTTTCATAGTGATGCATTCTGTCATACTACATACAGTGTCCCGTGCCCTCCCACAAGCCTGCCCTCCAGCCTGTAATATATTTGTGAGTCACGGTACAAACGTTCTTTACATTTGAATAAGCAAAACATATTGAACGCCCAAGCAGAACAGTAGATATAACAACATTAGATAATAAGAAGAAAGCTGAGAGTGCCACTCGTACATATTAAACCATAAGAAATGAAGAAAACAACCAGTAAAATAAATAAATAGCAGCATTTTTAAAAATAGTAGTTTTCAAACTTCAAAGCGTCGGGAGCAAAAAGTTGGAACCTGCTTCTTCTTCTTCTTCTTCTTCTTCCAGTTTTAGATGTTGGTACGTTAAAGCTGTTCTCTGGTGCGTACCGCTGTATTTTAGGCAGTCGTAATATTAAGAAACTTTATGCATTTTGGATAAGAGAACTCAAGGCTGCAGCTTTACACTATTTAGACTTTATTAATGCACAATAAAACATTTAAAATGAAAAACATGAAAAACTCGCATTTGGTTGCAGCTGCCTGCCAAAGAAGAAATGAGTCTTCATCCTCAGGTTCGCTCGGAAACTTATTTAAGTTGACGTTATTTACTCCCCCGAATCACTGGTCGTCGGTTTATGTCCCACCATCAGCTCTCTCTTTGCTCTCTCTCAACGTGCTGATAAAGCATCTACCAGTGCCAGAAGAGGGCATCTCAAACTATCTAACTATCTAACCATCGGCATACAGATTGTGTTGGAGAAATGACTATTAGCTTCGAAATGACTACGTATGCTTCTGAAGCTGCCTCTCTGCACTGTTTGCACTGTTACTTTTTCCAGAATCGTCTGTAATATTAGCTTAAAATCACTTTAAAACTGAATCTGTAGGGGGTTTGCAGCTTCATTAGCATTAAATACTTGAGCACAAATATGGCAACAAATTAGTCAATAACAAAGGTCTATATTTCCTCCTCTGCCCCCCTTGTGACCCTCATGCTGTAGATTTATGTATCATTGACAGCCCTTCTCTCCTCACCGCGACAACAGACTGACAAGGCATCAATCTCCGCTCCCTAGCTGAACGGCCCGGCGCAGAACACCCACAGAGATGCCAGACGATCGATATTCAGAATAAATTCTACCTTCCACTTCCTACTGGCACTGCGGGAGAGAGGGGATGGAGAGCGGACGCGCGCCTCACGCTCACATGTGCACGCACGGTTGCACGCGTACACACACCACGCTAGTGTCTGGGAGGGCAATGCAGTGGACATGTCAGCGTGCTGCAGGCAGGCAGGCAGTGAGCAAAACCCCCCGCGGTGAAACCTTAAAGTGTCATTAGCTTCCTCTGTTGCAGACACCACCTGCCTGGGCGCCATTCAGCATCTTACATGCATACAGGGTGCCCTTGGATGAAACAGAAAGGAAAGGCATTCGACAAACATGCGTTTATAAGAAATGTTAGAAATTAACAAACTTAATACCAGACTTTATTTACTCGCGCCATTTAAAAAAAAATAAAAATAAAAAGGAAAAATCAAACATGGCAGGTTGCAACAACACTTATCCTAAAAGCATTCAGGCTAACTGGGGTGTTTTAACACGCGTGTACACAAAACCTTCAACCTCAAAACTGGCATTTTTATTCATGCGATTCACTTCGGCCTGAAAAGGTCTGCAGTCCATCTCATCTGTTATTGAAATGCGCCCGCTCGCCCTTCCACTGTCGCTGTTCGCTTTTTAAAAAGAGCTACTGACGCCCCATTACTCTCTCTCTTTCCCCTGACCAGAGCTGAAGCTGTGCAGAGAACTTGATCGTGACCGATGGAGAGGCGTGACATCCTTCTTAGGTTGTCTGCTTTTATACACCGCAACAACAACTCACGCATGTTCTTGTGTTTGCTTCATCCGCGTGTGCGAGATACGGTGGATATTACATGCAGCCTGCGATTGGGCTATCCACCCACCATCCATCCAAGTCAAACTTTAAAAAAATATAATTATAATGTGATTATTATTCCAAAATATTGACAAATAAACAACACGGACATATAGCGGTTACCTGCTTAGGTGTCACGAGCCTCGCGAGGGGTTGCTGGATCATGAGTTGCGAAATGATTGACAGATTTCTGATACGCAGTTCATTTGTCAGTCACTGTTTATTTGCTCTCCAGGACGAAACAAATGAAGTGTCAATAAAATAAAGTTAATTAATAAAGTGTGAGCCCTTTATCGCACTCCTCAAGTGATCTTTGATGCCTTTCGACTCAACACAATGCAATCTGCGATACAGAAACAAAAAAGTGATGTGGCGTAATGTCTCTTCTCTCTCTCCTCTCTCTCTGTCTCTCTCTCTCTCTCTTCCTCAGCTTCCTCTTCTTCCACCCCCCTAAGCACTAAAGATGATCTCTTCTCTCTTCCTTTGATCCTAACAAACCACATCTGGAACAATTCCCATGACAGGAAAGCGCGGAAGCCAGAATGACGCCACCATACACTCGTCTCTGAAGAATTTGCTGTGCAAATGTCACTCTGGGCGCGCACATGAAGACAAACCCAGCCTACCTCAGCATCACCTCTCTGTCACCTTCCTTTATAGCAACAGCAGTGCATGATAGTGCTCCAGACTCTGAGGCGGGAGAATAATCCTGGCGATGATCCAGACAGCGCAGACAGGGTGGTAGGTGGTAGGTGGGGCTGCGTCGTCACTGCTGGCTGCTAGAGGAGAAGTTCTTAAGATGCTTTTGCCTTTAAAGGCCCAGGACCATTTAAACCGTAAAGGTCAGATGCAGGTCAGTTAAATAAACGCTGAAGTCTCCGGTTGTGAGGGAGCCTCCGGATCACATGGGCATGAAAGCGTTGGATTGAATCCCCGCAGAGTCGAGAGGATTGAGCACTGAGCGAGGGGCAGCCTTCATGCTAAAAGTAGTAGGTGACTCAAAAGCAATGACTGGGCTCACGCAAATAGCAGCTGACAGGCCAGAAACAGCAATAAGGAACCAACCGAAGAGCAAACAGCTGCGGTAAAAGAGTCCACAGCCGTGCTAGCAGCTGAAAATAACCACACAAACCAAAATTCAATGAAATACGGGCAACAGCAAACACAAAACTTTATTATTTATTGGTTTCTTTTTTTATATTAGCCTGCATTTTCCTAAGTGGTTGATTCATCCTTGACGATCATGCGACACAAGCTCTTGGACGTTCCCGAACAACAAGTCACAGCCTCGCACTGCGCTGGTGATTTTATAGGGCTGCTTGTTGAAAGCTCTGATTCAGATGCAGGTTTTAAATGCCGTCTTTGCTGCTCAGGTAAGACCCGAACCTCTCGGCTCGGTCTTGTTGACCGTGCTGGTGAAAACTCCTGAGGTGCTTCGTGACCTTATGATACTGGTGGAACTTTTCAGAGCGAGAGAGAAAGAGGAAGAGCTGCGGAGAGGAAGAGGGAGCAGCGTGGGTGTGTTTGTGCACGTCTCTAAGCTTGGGCAGTAGGAAAATGAAGTGGTATTATATATGAACACAAGGCTGTAATATAAGCCACGGTACACAACTCGCTTTATTTCTGTTGCATCAGCCAGCGTAGGCTGTCCTCCTCTCTCGCTCTGTGTTTATGCAACTGGTTATCAGATATGAGCCAGCCTTCTTATCATATTGTATGTCTCCAGGCTGTGAGTGGGTTCGCTCAAACTTTCCCCAAACTAAACGATTGAAACGGAACAGAAACTTTTAGTCCTGAAGACTCGTTGCCCGCCGCGTGAACCCCAAATGCTCAAATCCCATTTCTGCAGTGTGGAGAAACGGAAAAAATGGAGGGAAGGAGAGGAGGGGGGGAGGAGAGAGGATGGGGGAGGAAGAGGAGGGGGCCGGCGTGCTCAGTTGTCTTAGTAGATAAGAAATAAGCTCATATAGCTTGAAATCTCCCTGGATGTGCTTTCAACAAGGTGCATAAGCAGATATAAATATATTAATGGGAGCAGCCTCCACATTTATTAAAGAGGGAATCCGCCATATTTCCATGGTGCAGCGGATGGCACCCTGAGGGGTAATGAATGACACAGTGATTCATCTGCTTTTTGTCTGCGTTTGCGTGTGTGTTTGCGTGCGTGCGTTCGCTGCGACTCCTCAAGACACGCAGACATCTGCGAGCTGTCATGGAGTTTGTGTGTCAGTCAGAGGACGGCCAGATGTTTCGCCGCATTCACGCTATCCGTCTGATCTAAGCAGCGGTTCGCTCGCTTGTTGTCGTGTCATGGTCCCGTCGCGTCTCTTTAATTAATACCCAACATTCACTGGCAAACAAAGTCAAAGTCAAACGCATTAGTTCAGGTTTACTGAGAATCATCCCTTTCCTGTTTTGTCTCTTTTGTTATTTCCTCTCAGTTTCCCACCTTCCCCCTCTCCATACAGGTTTTCATTTGTCTTTTGCAGCCTGCCTGTGGGCTCCTATATTATTCATGAACTCCATATTGTTTTTGGCCGATGCAGGATACATGTTTCCCTCCTATGCCACCTATAACCCACATACATTTTCTTCTCCAAAGCCTCATCTACAATTTAGCGGGGCTAACTACTGTAGGTTACCGCATTCATAAATAATCCACTTTAATCTTATCATATAGTCGGCCTGTGCTCAGAGAGAAAAAGGGGGGGCTGGTGTGACAGAGGTTGTGAGTTGGACTTGATCTTAGTCAGCTGACACTGGCACCTTCCATGTATTCCCTGTAGCATTGGCTCGCTAACCCAGACTGGTAAACCTAAAACATGTCGGCGCAGAGACTTTCTTTCTGATTACACTGGGGAACAATTTGAAAAATTTTTTTCTGTTGAGTTAGATTTTTATGCTGATTAAAACTAAAATTGGCATGCTGATTCCAAAATTGCAGTCAGTTTTTTTCTAGCACGTCAAGTTTTTTCTCCACAGCTTACCCTCCAGATAAGCAAAATTCCACTGATTAGCTGTAGCAGTAGTAGTAGTAGTAGTAGTAGTAGTAGTGTACATATGATGGCTGACTATTGTTGGAGCATCAAACGCGATAGTCCTCAAGTTGAACACTCCAGAAAGAGCTATAAACGTACATTTTTACCTTAACTACTTGCACACAGTTATAATTACAGTAGCCATATCCTTTGTAAAAACATAATACTGTTAAATAAACATTGCAGTCATGCCTGTTTCTTTCATATTTCATTGTATGTCAATATTTGAAAATTTTTATAAAACAAGCACATATCTGTTAAGTACAGTATTTTTCATATGTTTTAAGAAAACGGGGATCCTATAGTTCAAAAACTTGACGTGCTAGAGAAAAACTGAGATCAGTTTTGGATTCTGCACCCAAAAATTAGTTAAAAACAGCTGTCAGACCTAACTCAACAAAAAATGTGTTCCCCAGTGTTACTGGTTTGTTTTGGGGCTAAACAGATGGTATTGCATAGTTTGTTGCAATGAAACTGCCCAATCTGGGTTAAATGAAATCATGAAACCTCCAAAAAGTACTAAATAAAATAAAAATAACCGTATGTTGTGTGTCCAAAGTCTCATAAAGGACGCCTCATGTTTAAAATCTTAATCCACAAACTAAAAAGCGACTGGAGACCGGAAGAACGACAACATCGGACACCAGAAATACATCAGTTGTTCCCGTAAATGCCCCAGAAACGACATGTTTACATTCGACTCGTAAACCCCTTCTGTGCTTTAGTGGCCATACTGTATGAATTATGACTCCTGTCCATTGGAAGAGGAAATAGTGTTAGTGTAAGTGCACATACAGAGAGATGAGGTCAGGGTGGACGGATGGTTCACAGAACTTTAGAGTTTGATGCAGGAAATTGGCATTTTCTTTGTGTGTGTGTTATTAAGTTTGCTTCCTCCTGAAATCCTGCTTAAAAGTCTCCAACAATGGACGCGCAACTCAAATAATAATACTATATATTATATAACATTATTGTCTCAAGCCTGTATTTACAGTAAGTGCATCGCTTTAGTGGATTTAAATTTAAGTGTAGTGGTTAGGGAGGACATTTCTGCTTTAATGAACACATTTCTGCTTCTGCTGCTGCCGTCATGCACACGTACATTACACCGCTGGCTCCTGACAAGCTAACAGCAACGCAGTGTGTGCTTGAGTGTAATAACAAACAATTGGAAAGAGCATTTGTAAGCGGGAACAGTGTGCATGTGTGTGTACATTTTATATATATATATATATATATATATAAACATTGTCATTTGTCATTTTCCTTAATTTATTGTGATTGACAACACTATTTCCCTCTCCCCTCATAGTGACCTTCTCCTTCGTCTGAGTTTTCTTCTGAGTGACGGGCGGATGAATGTCCTGCTCGTCTTTGAGAAGTTAAAGTCTGCTTTCCTGCTTTCTGTCCGCCCGCTCCCCCGGCCCTCTTCTCGCCGCTGTCTCTCTGCCAATCTCTTCCCCTCTTTCTAGCTCTTGCCATCACCCACCCTGATATTATAAGTCACAGACTTCTCCGCCAAGTAATCTACCTCATCAAATGTGATGATATGCAAATGACTTGATTATAACATGACAGCAATCAGCGGGGCCCTTTTTAGCCAGCACACTGGATCTAAAAATGGCTGCCAACCTTCTCGCACGCTGTAGAAATGACACCGAGGCCAGGCATTAGTGAAATGGGGTGACTCATTATGCATCAAGTGTGATTATGCCTCAGCAGTCAGCAGACACTTGTAAGACGTGTATAATCCTCGTCATCTGTGTCATGTAAGAAGTTTCTTGACGGCCGTCTCGGCGGCAGGGAAATGAACTTTTACTGCGGACAAGTGTTCCTTTCCGGCGCTTCTCCTGAGAGCGCTCGGCCTTGATCAACACGAGAAACAGCAACAAAAGCAGAGAGCACGCATAGGCGAGGTTAGCGGGCCGCCAAACGTGTAATTACTGGCGCCGTTTATGCATGAATCATTTTCTATTAATCACCAACAATGTCTCGCTGATGCACTCTTTGTGAAGCGGGGTCAATGTCACTTCCAAAGGTCAAGTTAATTATCCCGCACTTGTGGTCTGGGTTTCATCCATCCTTAACCTCTGGCTTCCCTCTTGACCTCGATGACCTTTTACGCGCCCTATGTTCTTTTTTTTTTGTGTGTGTGTGTTTGTACATCTGAGCCCATATCTGTGTGTATCCTTGTGTCTGTGCGCACTAAAGACCTGTCTACGCACCAGACACCGAAGCGGTTTCATTAGGACCGCTGGTTCCCAGGAGGGGGGCATGTGAATAATTACCAATTAGACTGTTGTCAAGAGGCAGTAGGGGTGCAGCGGCGTGGCAGCCATGGAAGGTTAGGGTGGGTGTGTGAATGCCTACGTACTTGTTTGACACGAGTATGAGTGTGTGTGTGTGTGTAAGGTTTCTGATTGCACTCCCCGAGCACTGGAGCGTGCGGTCGTGGCTGTTAAATACAGAACATTGTTTAATCTAATGCCTCAGTCACTTGCAGGGGTTCTTGTCAGCTTTGTCAGTTAATTATAAAGTAGCCACATGGATTACGCACTCCTTCTTTCTCTCTCACACACATTTCTTTTAAAATATTACATCCCCGTCTTTTCCTCCCCTCTCTGTCTGTGTTCAGCGGGATGAAAGACGCGCAGACGTCTCAGTGAATCGCCGCGCTACACGCAAGTGACCTTGTTTTCCCTGTGATTTAAAAGCCTGTTTACCCGCCAAGCCCTGCGCGCGAACCTGCTACGATGAACAACCTGACCTTTCTCGATAAATCCCCAGCACTCCGAGAAGCGTCGTGGTTTTATGTGTTTCTGAAAACGGTCTGTTAAGCGTCGTCGCGGTTCATTTTTATTTTATACACTTTAAAAACTTATTTTATGATTTCTAAAAGATGCACGTCGACCCGAAAACTGAGCTGCTCTTAATTTGTGCAACAGCTTTATTTGCTATTACAGTTTACTGTTTATGCACCCTTCCCCTCTATTATCACTTTTTATTGTTGGCCTCTGTTTCATCCTCTGTACCTGTGTTTGCTGTTTTATTGGTGATTTTATTCAAAGTGTCTCTTGTAGTCTGGTTTTACGGTGAAGCGCGTTGTAATGCTGGTACGAAAGGTGCAATAAAAGCTAATTTTACCGTCAGTGATATAACTTTTTGGAAGTTTTTAAGGTTTGAATTGGATAGCAGTGTGATCTGTCTATCTGTCCGCGTGAAAAGGCCTCTACGCCGGCACTTCTGTCTGAATGTTTTATTAGGAAAAGGGGAAATGAAACGGCAGACACAATAGGGCCTCTCCAACCGGCGGCTCCATGAAAGAGAGCGTTTTATTCTCATTTTCCCAGGATTCACCTGCGTGGGGAAAAGGAAGATAGAGGAGGGCGATAATACAGCGTGGTCAGAGTCACTTCGCTTCACTCTCTTCATCTTATTTCTCATGTTTCTCTCTGTTGTTCATTCTCAGCTTCGAGACGGGACGGGTGATAGAAGAACAGGCGGGGTGGTTGGGTGATGGCTTGCCTCCCCCTTCCCTCCGTTCTTCCTCCTTCTCTCACCTCGTCCCTCTTACCTTTGTCTCTTGACCCCCCCCCACCCTTTATGTGTTCCTCTTCATCGTTTCACCTACAGCTATACCGTTTCCCGCCTCTGTCCTGTTCTTCTGTTCCTCTTCCTACATCTTTCACGCCTCGCCCCGAGAGATGAGGAGCGTTTTCAAAGAGACAGGACGCAGGAAGATCGAAGGAGTCAGACCCTGTGCTGCGGCTTGGGCCGTCATAACATGTTACACTATTTCTCAATCTCCTGCTGTATTTTTAATTTTCCCTCTTTCAGGGTTTCTCTTCTTTGTCTGCCTCTGGTTTTTTTTTATCCTGAGGTCCAAGAAAACAATAGCCCTCACTTTCACACGTCGCTCTCCCCTTCTTACTGATTCATCTTCCCTTTGTTTCGGCTCTGTTGTCTCCCCTGCACAACTTTATATACCAGCTCCTACCTCCACCTCCCACGCCAGGAACCAGGAAAAGTGAGCCGTGCTGCACCCGCCAATGCATCTACTCCTCTGCTGTTCTTCTGTGCATTATCATGCCTGGCTCTGAGGTTGACATTTGCATCGTTTGCATTGAGAAACTTGATGAACACTTTGTGATGGATTACCATCAAATGATGTTCCCGAATTACTTTGGTGATCCAGTTTGTTCTCCAGAGCCACCATGAGGTTGACTATCTTAAAAGCTAACATCATTCCCATCAGCCATTGCTTTACTTTCTCTTTAGAACTATTTAACAAATGTTCCCTGCAGACCTGATGAGATTAGGCAGTGAACATGGTCAACACTAGGACTGCTGATCATCAGCATTTTAGCGTTTTGTCGCGAGCGGGTCGGCATGTTGGTGGTGGCATTTGCTTAGCTAAGCTTAGCGTAAGATAAACTGAAGTTCTCAAATATTAGATGCTGTTTAAGCACTCGAGTAGCTTGAGAAGTTTGGCTGATGAAATGATCTGAAACTATTTAAATCAGAGACTATGAACAGAAATATGACTGTGGCAGTTTTGAGTACCTGTAACAAAAGACAGAGACATGAGAGAGTCATGTAGCCAGAGACAATCACATGAACGAGTGTGTAATTTGATGACCACTCTTCCTCAAGCTCTTGGCCAATTACAACGACATCTTCCCAGGAGAAGCACTCACTCAGGCCTCATTACGCGTTGCCGGGCGGCACGCGTGCACACGTGCGGGGTGTGTGCGAGTTCAAAATGGTACGACTCAAACATGTGGCTCAACAAGATGTGAAATTGTCTTTGAGAGAGCAAAACGGTGAGTTTGGCGTGAGTGTTTGTGTGTGTGATACAGGGAGAGAGTGGGAGATTTCCCCTGTCGGCTGAGCATGTCAACCCTGTCAGGAGATGAACTCATCTCCCAGCCTCACGCCAACGGCTGCCGCTGTTCTCTCCTCTTCCCAGCTCCTCCCTCACAGATCTTCACTCTTCCTCCACACCTCCTATATGTCCATCAAACTGAGAAAGAGAAAAAACCTCACACACACACACTCTGACATATAAACTTCACCGCCCACACACAAACACACATCGCATGACACCCATCTCACACTTACAATCCTTTTTTTTTTTCCCCCCATCCTACAACTCAAACGTAGAAAGACTGCAAATCTGCGCAGCATCGCGTGGTCGAGATAAAAAGTGCTTCTTGAATTCTCATCAGGAGATTTGCGAAGTGGTTCTGGGGATTGCAGATTAACATTTCCCAGATTAGAGCGCTGCAGTGGGTTACTGTGACTTGAGTGCACGCCCTACCGTGACTCGCTACGAGGACAAACTGGGCAGACCCAGTGACGCGGCCTCCTGTTTATACAGTGGTGCCTTGACGGAGCTCGTAACTCAAATTACTCGTATGTCAAATTAATTTTCCCCATTGAAATGAATTAAAATGCCATTAATCTGTTCCGGGCCCCCCCAAAAACACTGCAATTTTGTTTTGTTACATGTTTTTAAATAAGAAAAATGTACTTCTACATAACGAATATTGTATAAAAAACAATACAACAGGATGTACTGCAATAAACTGGTTTTATTAAGTATAATGTACAGCATTTACTTTGGAGATCAGATGACTTGAGGATGCTGACGGAGGTGGAGGAGAACGGCTGAACTGAATAACTGAATCTTATTCGCTGATTTTTGCCCTTTTCGCCGCGCTTTCCTCACTTTCATCCGCAGGAGTTTTCAATAAAAACCTGTCCAGTGAGGTCTGTTTCTCCCTCTGGGCGGATGTTGCGGCGTTCACTGTGGCGTTCGCTACGCCAACTAGCAGTGGGGTATCTGAAGCTGGCTCGTGACCCGAATTTTAGCTCGCAACTCAAAGCAAAAACTCTGCTTGTATCTCGAAAAACTCGTTAGTTGGGACGCTCGTAAGTCAAGGTACCACTGTGTCTCTGTTACTTTCACTCTGTGTTCCGAATCTCCTCGTATTGTGCAATTAAAGCTATGCAGCGGGTCTGACCTCAGCAGATGACATCACAGGCAAAGGTGTCCCACGTAGAGTATTTGCTAATAAAACTCCAAACGAACCTTTTAGAATGACATCATCCAGTTGTAGAGTAATGAAATAATAAAAAAAGCTGTTTGTGTATTTATATCAGATGAGATCGACACGGTAAAGCCGATGTTCGTCGTACCAAAAACTTCCTTTAAAAGTCAGCTGGAGCGGTGCCAGGTGGCCAAGATCCAGATGTCAGTGTGTTCAGTCCTGTTGTTTTATATTATTTACGCGCGCGCGTATGTGTGTGTCATTGCCTGTGTGAGTAATTGCAATAAGTGAAAGTGTTCTTCAGTGTTAGACCAGCGCCGGGGCGAAAACAACGAAGCTGGCTGAACCCGGTGACCGTCCCGAAGTCCTCTTTCATTTAACGATTCCTCGGCTGGATTTAGGGGCTGTCAGTATCAATTAACTTCCCTCTCATCAGTCACAGCTGGAGAGGAGCAAGAGGTTGGCCGAGGGGAGGGCAGGGAGGACCGATAGATCGTGTGGTCGAGAATGAGGGACAACAACAGGAAAGCGAGGGAGAGGAAGAGGAAGTGATACACACACACACACACCCGCTCTCGAATACTCAAGGCTGACTGCTACAGTACCGGGGATGGATGGTGGTGGCGGCAGCAGGGCGGGGGAGGGTTGTATAATTTGATTTGGATTTAGTGTTGCTTGGAAGAATGACACAAATTCTACAGGGATTAATCCGGCTTTAATTCAATCTGGCCGCCACAGCCTGAAATAGCCCCGCTCCGGTCCTGCTGTTCCCTCTGTGAAAGCACAGCTGCACCTGGCATGGGGTCCCGAGGCCGCACTCTTGTAGGTGTTCGCTTGTGTGTGTGTGTGTGTGTGTTTGTGCGTGTGCGTGAGGTAAAATGCAATTGTATCTGAGTGCGTTTGATTGCGTATGGATTTGTCTGTGTTTGCAAGTACTGCATCTGTGTGCAGCAGCGTTAATGCGGCCGTCGGAACATGAAGAAACAGACGATACAGCTCGATACGCCTCGTCTGATTACAAGATAAATACAGTTAGAAAGAAAGATCTGTGACAGGAGGGAATGATTGGGATATTCACAGAAAACATGCCACAAGTCTCTAGTTGTGTACTCCCGCTACACATCCTGGCCTATTTTAATGTTGTCTCACTGTTCATCGTTAGCTCAACGCGCCTCTCCTCTGAGGTTCAGCTACAAGTGCGTCTTGTTTTCTTGGCCGGGATGAAAACACGCTTGCACACTCCTCACTGCGTCTGAGGGACCGGGCTTAATTATTTGCAAAAGAAGGACTCGTGCGTCTCTCTAGGCATTAGGTAAAACTGAACATTTCGCAGGTCGACGTGTAATTTATAGATTAAAGGGTGCATTTGAGTGTGCAGATCAAACCAGTTTCGCCAGCCTTCTTCCACTGCTGAGTTCTGTGGGAGCAGATAATACTCCCTTTTCCTCCCTCTCCCTCTGTGTCAAACACACACATACACACACACTGCTCTCCTTGCATCTGCCTCATCAGCATTGTTTGGCTTGCTGCCTACCAGCAATCTACAGTTCACTACAGTTTTCTCCTTAAAGGGAGGTTGCCTGGTGATTTGGATCCCACGTCTGATGTTAAAACATGCGTAATCAAAACTTCGGCGCTCTCTTTACATCTGCACCTGCACTCAAAGGGCCTATGAAAAGAAAAGGAGTGAGTTTGTGCAGTTGAGCGCTGTCGGTCCGAAGCATTTAATGTTTCGACTCGGATAAACTGGGTGGAAATAGCCATTAAAAGCTTAACAGTTCGGGGCTCACTGTCTTTGAACAGCAGAGGACCAAACACATAATACACTGATCAAGCTAGCTGCCCAGCTCTGATGCAGCCTTTTTATATTTCTGAATCAGCCTTTCCACATCTTCGCCGTCTTTGCAAACACCTTGATGTGCCGACACATTAGGACGCGTCGCAACAGAACCCGAAGACATTAAGATGTGCCAAAGTGCTGATTCATGAAAGTGAAAAGAAAGATGATTCTGCAGTTTTTGTTTTTGTATTCTGATGACTACCTGCAACCTCAGCCTCAAAAGAATAGCTGCTCTAAATTATCTCATTATCCTAAAATATTTTGTAAACCTGTGTTCTTGTGGCAGTACAGCAAAACTGTATATGCCCAGCAAATTTAATACCAGTATGCATAATACCTTATTGAATACCTTGCATGAACCAAGTGAAAGGGAGACATTCTTGCCTTTTCTGGGAAATATAAAAAGGAAAATTGCTTTTAGAAGAGAGTCAGAAGCCGTTTCTAGCCAAGAATGCATGTAAGAGATTTGTCACTGCGGGCCCAGCGATCAGCCGAGGAGGGGTGGCCTTTGAACAGCGCACCAGATGACTCCCAGATAATAAATCAGCTACAGATGCTTCCAGTGTGATGACAGATGACAAGACGAGTATGATGTATCGTCTGGATCCTACTGCCGTTGACTCTGTTAGAGATGGACGGATAATGACAGAAAGAGGGGGGAAAGGAATAAATGGCTGGAACAAAAGATGTGACTGGAAACAGATAGGGGCTAAGCAGAAGATGTTATGATGTGAAATGTAGATGTTAAATATATCTGAGGCAGCAGAAAAGGGTTATGCCAGGTCCAGACTGCACAGTATCTGTCAGTGTGTCAGATTAGGAGATTATAAAATCATAAATTTTAATCTGTATCTTGTCTGAGAGACATGACGGGCTAACCGTTGCTCCCTAACCGCTGCTAGCATGCCATCCTTCACAACATGTGTGATGTCATGGGCAGGGAGGGGCTGGGGGACAACATCTGGAAACAAAAGTCATGCATATGATACTTCAGAAGCCTGGAAAACACAACATGCAAATAACTCAATTTGGATTATTAGTAACACACACACACAAATCTATTTTATTTTGCTTTAAGAAGCAGGACCCAGTCTAAAACTGACCAACAATTGCTTCATTTTCAGAAAAGCTGCCTTTTAATCTACTGTTGATTGTTTAATTGATCGTAAACGAATCATTTTCCACTTAAAAAGCTTTTATATTGTACGACTCTATAACACTGTCACGTAAACAGGGGGGCTGCATACGTATGCTTTCACACAACTGCACTGATTTACAGCCGGTGGGAGTGACGTGCCAAGAAATGTTGCAGTGCACCAGTAAAAGCAGAAGAAGAAGAAGAAGAAGTCTGATAACTAATGTGAACATTAACAGAACAATTCAGGTCTGTAAATATCAAAAAGCCTCTTTTTAGAAATGCTCCATGGGGAATTAAATGCATTCGACCCCTTTGTTAGCCCTCGGGGATACACACAATATATTTTGGCAGGAAAGTAAATGTAAACATGACTGTATTTGTTTACAAGAAGCTCCACAGGGTACCTTTAATTTTAAGGTTAGGGTTAGGATGAGGTTAAAGGTAATTAGACTGAAGTTCAGCTGCAGCATTTCCCACTGTAAACGCGGTGAGACAAACAACACAGCATGCTTAATAATAACAAGATTTACCTTATGCACCAGCATAAAGGGGACTTAAATACTAACTACTGTTTCATTTTTATCTCCCGTCTCAGATTAAAAGGATTCACATGAAAAACAAACACTGACCCACATTTTTAATGGCCCTATTTAATTCCCACTGGGGCCACTCACGCTAAAAATATTTATACTCGCTGTAATGCAAGGTGCTCGGGATAAAAGCCTCCACTAAATAGCTGATAGTATGTTGCGTTACTCACATTTGGATTCACCACTGCTGCCACAAATTAGGACACTCATTATGACTCATTAGTAATGAGTCTCATACTCAGGGCGCCAGAGGCCTCATTTATAAAGATGAGCCTTATGATAAAATGTCATCATACCAATGTTTGTCTACAGCAATTCAGCGCAAAGAACTTATTTATGAATCTCGGCCTTGATGATTAATATACGACGCCGTGTTTCGGAGTCAGACTTGAAATAGTTTTCCTCACTTTCACTATTAGCAGTGCTGTGGTGTTGCTGAAGTGAGCCGAGTACAAACCAACCAAACATTTTGCTCCTGTACAGTTTATCCCGCCAGTAAAGTTGAGCTACTTTGAAGTTCGAAGTGAGTTCACCAGTTTTAGTTCAAGGAGGAAGTAACGTTTCTCAAGGCAGCCATGAATTCAAACCACTTCTACAAACTCTAAACCTCTTTTATCATCTTCGTTCACACTGATCAACCAAGGAGGGAAGGGTTGTCTCTCCAGACATCTCTCTAGAGAGATACTTTATGCCTTAGGTTTCTTAATTAGCAAAAAGCAGCAAGCCAGCATGCTAAACTAATCAAGAGACCATGGTAGACCACGTTTGCACCCACAACCCCAACCCCTGAGCTGAGCTGTTACTAACATGCTAACGTTAGCGTTTAGCATCACTGTGGCCAAGAAATGTTAGAAAAGCGCAGATACTGCAGATATTACGGTACAGGTTTCAAAAAAATCAAAAGACTGTTTTCAGAAAGATTTTATGAGGAACTGACGGCACACGACCTCTGCAACGCCTGCCATCGTCACATTGCACCCACAAACCTACCCCTGAGCTGAGCGGAGCTGTTACTAACATGCTAACATTAGCGTTTAGCTCAAAGAATCACCGTGGCCAAGAAATGTTGGGATAGTGTATTAATATATTACGGTATAGGTTTCAAAAAAATCAAAAGACTGTTTTCAGAAAGATTTTATGAGGAATTAATGGCACACATTGCACCCCTGTTAGCTAATGTTAACACGCTAACAAGAGCATTTAGCCCAAAGCATCACTGTGAAAGTACAGCTTAATGGAGCGGCTAGCCGGTGCAAGCCTTCCACTGTGTTTTAGGCTTAATTTTAAAAGAAATTATTCTAAATACTCGCCATTTAGAAGAATTAAATGCAGAGCACAGTCCCCTGAAATTCACTCTGACTGTTTCAGCAAACTGCAGAACAGTTGCAGAGCAATTAGCCACATTATGCATTCATCCCTGCTGAAGGTAGTGAGTTTAAATGTTCTAATAAAAAAAAATAGTCATAACAAAAATATGGGAATAGGACCCAGGATGGCAGATACTGTAATGAATCATTGCAGGGTATTCATGTAGGATTATTTAGATAAAGTAGTCCCACACTCAGACACACCCAGATTCACACTTCTCCTCCTCCTGCAGACGGCCCTGCTGCTGCACTGCGCTCTCATATCCACTCGCGCAGGCAGGCGGGCCTGGCCTCACCTCAGTGAGGTTCTGTCCTCTGGCCCAAAGCCTGCTGGACTGTTACAGTTCATCACAGCACACACATATTCACACACATTGAGATACACGTGCACAAGCTCTGGCCTCGTTTCGAGGAGTTTGTAGTCTCTGGTGTTCTCGGTCACCTGTGTGGGCCACACTTGTCCAAAATTGTGACTTTGTGCATGTGTGACTTTACAATGAATCTTAATACCTGCACACATGCACAAAGCCTTTAGACGCCCTTTTGTTGTGGGTAGCTGTGCAGAGTGTTAGTTCTGCATGGTTAGCTGGGTGACTTGGCATTTAGGCTGCTGCTGATAACGGTGCCTTCTGGTAAGGAGTGTGTTTGTGTGAGTGTGTATGCGTTTTTTTGCGCATGAGCTCATATGTGCGTGCTAATCGTGTCCCATGGTAGCATAAGAAAGACAGCGTGTAGAGGAGACTGAGGACACCCATTAGCTTTACAACCCAGGGCCTGCGTAGCTGTGTGTGTAGGTGTGTGTGTTCATGGGAATGTGGGCGCTGTGCTTTTGAGCATGTGTGTGTTTGCATGTGTTTTTTTGTAACTGTATTGTGCATTTAGCCTCAAACACCCAGTTTTGCACGAGAGCTCAGGTTTTACATTAGATTTAATTTGGAAAATGAAATTTTGAGAATTGGATCAACTTGATCAGCAAACATATTATGATAACCCGACATGCTGCCTTTCCCAGACTTAATTAAAAAAGTCAAATTATGATTTTGCAGCAGCCCAGATTTTTTATGCTTTAAGATTTATTCAGTTAATAATTTTTGTGAAAGGTTTAAGAAAATTTGACTTTCCTGAACCTCTTTCTGGTTTTCCCTATTTAAAAAAAAACAACATTAGCAATGTCTGATCACAAGAAGGTTGAGTTTATTTAATTTAGAGGGACTGTGCACATTGATCAGTATGTATAAATGTTCTTATGTCTCCAAAATGGCTTCTTTTTAAATTGCTATTGGTATCAGAAATACCAGTGTCTGGCCCTGTGTGTGTGTGTGGCCTGTAGGACGTGGTTTCATGTAAATGTTTGGGTGTTTGGCTCCAGGAGGGCCGGGCTCTCTCTATAATGGCTATTGACAGCCTTAATTGTAGCTGTGCTGACAAACAACTACGATCCATCCTCCTCTTCATTTACTCCAGTTAGCCTGTGCTCCCCTGCCACCACAGTGTGTGTGTGTGTGTGTGTTGTCTCAAACCAGCTGTTGCTTGTCTCATATGGTTAGAGGTCAGAGAGGCAGTTGTGTGTGTCGTGCATGTACACAGGGACCAAGGTGTGTGTACACCCGACCTGAGTCTTTGTTACAGATGCTCTGACAGGGTCGAAGAAGACGACGGCAAAAACAATAAAACCGTTTTGAGCGAAGGGGAAAAAAAGGCGTTTTAAAATTCTTTTTGAAGCTCGCGTTGTCAAAAAAGAGCTGATCTGATCCCCCCCGACTGTGTCAACCTGCCTGTCTGCTTCGTTTCTCTTTGTCTGTCAGCCTCTGCATCTGTCTGTCTGTCTGTCTGAGGTTCACAGAGAGGTCACGAAGTCGAGTCCTGTCTTCCTCCGAGTGCGCTTGCTTGTGCGGGTGCTGCTCGCGCCTCTGTGAGTCCTCTTTACAGGTGTTTGGATTAGATATGAAGGCAAAAAAGACGAAGGCAAAAAAAAATAAAATAAAAGATGCAAAACAGTTCGAGGCGTTGAGAAGAACTCTTTTTTGAAATCTGCGTCCCGAGAGTGGATGTTTTAAAAACGCAGCGATGGAGTCTCAATGCTGTCAGGGTTCATATGGAGTTCAGCCATGTTCATGCTGATTTCAACTAATCACTTGCTCCTCTTCCTCAGCCAGAAGACATTAGCGGCTTTAACAGCTGTCTTTTTTTATCTCTATCTGTCTATGGCTGCGGTTCCATCCAATTATTTTGGGAAATTATTAAGTACGTGAAGAGGAACTGAACAAAAATGAAAAATTAGGGTAAAAAAAAAGTTTTTTCCCGCAGTCTTTTGATCGAATTTGTTGTGAAGAAGTAATCAAAAATATGGATGAAATCGAATTTGTGTGATAAATTATAATGCACCTGTCGGAAGAGGACGATAAATTGCTAAAGTGCGTTTTTAAACAGATCACATGCTGTTTTGGGCATCCTTGAAGTATCACTGAAGCGTCCGCCAGAGCCTCAAAGCAGCGTCGCGCAAACTGTCACCGCTTCTTAAAGCCAGTCTGCTTTTCCCGCCAAAGATGTTCGACTACATTTCTGTTTTTCTGTTTCTGACAGCACAAAATATAAAAGACGAGGAGACACAAAAGCACAATAACAGTTTGGTAAATAATAATATGTTTTTTAATTATTTTTTTTTTGCCATTCAATAAGAAAACTTCTGTAAAACTCGCAAATTAAAAAAAGTTTCCCATGCAACTTCTCTGACAGCCAGAGAAACATATAAATAGTGTCGCTCAGGTGTCTGTGAGTCTGTCATCTCTCCCCCTTTTTCCATGCTAACTTTGCAGAGTGCAAGCTCCCCTCTGTCTTCTTGACCTCTCCTTCTCTCGCTCTTTCAGCGCCTAAATTCCTATGCACCTCACATCACCAGCCGCCACAGTTTGATGCTCCTGTCCTCCCTCTGTTCGTCTTTATCCCACCTTCATCTCCCTCTCTGTCCTTCCATCCATCCATCTATTCAGCTCCTCGGGGAGAGCGCTTTGAGGCTCGCCGTCCGCTCTCCTCTTCCACCGCCGCTCCTGTGTGAAGGAGAATCATATGGAGCCTTTGAACAGGATTCTGCACTGCTCTGGGTGCTATATGTTATCTCTTTACTGTGTCACTGTGTGTGTGTGTGAGACCGAGAAATGCATTCCCCCCGGAGCTCACTAAAATTCCTGCGCTCAGCCACGAGGTACTGGAGCACCACCACTGACGAGCGACAGAGCAAAAGAGGGACCCTCGGGAGGACTTGTGATAAAACACCTTCCTCTCCTTAACATGTCCACTCATTTCCATTCAGGTTCCTCCCCCTCCCTCGCCTCACCTCCTCTCCGCTGATGCTTTGTTGCTGTCTGAAAGGAAATGAAACGCCGTGAACATGAAAAGGAGTTTCTCATCCTGAAGCTGGACTCTCTATCTCATTTTTCTTCTTCTTCTCTCTCTCTCTCTGTGCGTCTCTCAATTCAAGTCTGCTTACTGCTGCTGTTTATTTCTACTCTCCACGTCTCCTTCACACTTTCTCTGTGACTTATACTCGGACTCGCACGCATTGTGCACGTCCCTCTCATGTTAGGGACTGTAGAAAAATTCGTGGCAGGTCAAAAAAACAAACAAAAATACGTTTTGCATTTCACTAAGCAGACGTAGGGTCTTCTTCTTCTTATTATTATTATTATTTTAGCCTTTCCTTATTATGCATAATATATAATTTGGCGCTAGACGTCATCTTAAAGGTGCACTGTGTTGCATCTGTTGGCAGAATCGAAGCATAATGTTAAATTGTTGTGTACCGGTTAGCTTAGAATGAACCCTTTATATATACAGTAAAAGGCAGTATGTCCCTTTCCCACATTGCACCTCTGTCTTCGTACAGTAGCCCAGAACGGACAAACCCAACTCACCACTGGTTTCTATAAAAAAACCTGCACATGCTCCTTTAAAAGTCTTTATGTTTTGCTTTTTTAATGCCATTCATGCCAAAACAGCGTGCGCCAACTAACTTCAAGGGAAGGAAACCTTAATAATTCGACGTGACCCACCTCAGTAACTACTCACAGCTACATTTTTACACCTAAATATTGTGTCACTGAAATAGTTCTAATAATAATTAAATATGAAGAGGTAAAAAAAATAAAATAAAGTGGGTGAACAGAAGTTATAATTCATTTTCAAAGCTGTCTGCACATGATAAGGAGTCTGAGCTGTGCTTGCTGCTGGGTTAGGCACCGAGTCAATGCTGAGAGCTCAGCTTAACGCTAATGACATGTCAAAACAAACTTCTGTTTAAATCTGATGGTGCTCTCTATATTTACAGACGCTGTCCCAATCTCACGACAAACTTTTAAAGCTCAGCAGAAATCAGGGCCAAAGGTCAAAATATTTACAATTCTGCGCACGTTGGCGTGGCGTCAAATCCGAGTGGTAAACGGCGCCGAGAGTGTCACTGCCGCGCACTGTGGTGTCGTTGCTTTCTCGATAACACTCAGGTGCATTCGGTCCAGATGTGCCACGACTGAAAACAAGAACATAATAGCTTTAAATTAACATAATGAACCATTCTGCTCATCATCTTCTGGCAGACAGCCACCGCGATCCAAATTGGGGCCTTAATACCTCTCCGAACTGTGTTTTGATGATTATTGTTGCCGAACATGTGCATATAAGTGTTGCAGGAGTCGACTTTTATGACAGCTTTGCCTCTGGGCTGAGATTTGTGGCAACTTTCTCCCCGCTGGATGTGCAAGTGGCTGCAGAACTGTTGTCTCCTCTCTGACAAACACAATCTCACAGGGGCATAATTCAGCGGTATTGAAACATGACCCAGTTAAATCAGACGGCGTTTGTTGGGAATAAAAGAAGTCAATGAAGATCCTCGCCAAGATGCGGAGCGTCTGAAAGCGAAAGGTCCTGGGACTTTTGTAAAGACAGCTTTATTTGTGCGGGGACGCCTGCCTCAGCTTGACCGTGCTCCTCTCCTCGAACTCGCAGCCACCGACCGCAACAATACAACTCTCGGCGGGCGGGAAGGAGAGGACAGGGTGGAGGGAGAGAGGGGGATGAAGAGAAATGCAGAGGGAGGTACAAGAAGTGAGAACGATACAGCAGACAGTATTTAAGAGGAAGTAAACATGGGGAGCAGTAATAGAAAAGGAAACAAAGACAACGAGGGAGTGAGAGAGAGAGAACCAAGGTAACAAAAGTGTCAGAAATGAGCAGCTTAAGAGCTTAGCCGGCATTAGAGACGCCTAATTTTCCAGTGAAACCATCTCAGCCTCGGCTGTACGGCGACAGGAGGCAAGAGTCCTGCGCCCGGAGAACAATAAAGCACTATTTCATCATTTGGTCCTCACTCCACTGACGCTTATTTATGTTCTTTTTTATTATTACTATTATTAATTTAGGCCACTTCGTCATTGCTCTGAGGTATTGAGGGATGAACAAAAGTGTTCAGATTGTCCAGCGGCAGCAACAACAACAATAACGGTAAGGAACCGGTGTCGAGGTGCAGCTAATCAGCGGCCATTCTGTCAAGACTCTGAAGCGTTAAAGCACGGGAGGAACAACTTCAGAGCAGCGAGGGAGCGGATCTGCCGGCGCACGTCAGTGAAATCCTTCACAATGAGGCGAATTTAAAGATTTCTGGTTTTGTTTTTTTTCTTCTTCTTTCAGACGGTGAAGTTGGAACAACAGAGACGTTAACCTGCAGGCATGTCTCTCTCTCTCGGTGATCAACTCTACTTTTCTCACACAGCAGGTTTGTAGAAAAGAAGCTGCGGCTCATCTTTGAATACCACTGTACCGCTGGCTCGGGGGTATTTGACGTATATCTGTGGACGTTAACGCGCTGCCATTGTTCTTTCGCACTTTGAGTTTCCCTGCTCCCGAATCTGTGAGCGTAAGACGTCTAGACCCAGTGATAAAATATAGAAGTCGCTGTTTGGGTCCAAGTCTGCTCTTGCAAAAGCAGAGGGTTTTCTTACATCATCTCATTTCCAGGCATATTTTCTGAGCGAGCGAGAAGGTGAGCGATGAGAGGGGGAAGTGAGTGAAAATGAGGGGAAATGAGCAGACGGAGGAGAAGGCGGGAAGCAAATGGAGATAAGAGGCGAAATGGGTAAAGCGTGGAGGGGATCGTAGATTAGAAGTCCTCTGTCCACCGTCGAGAGAAAGTGAGCTTCTTGGCCTGGGAGGTTCAGACGATGAGGAATGATAAAAAAAAAAAAGAAGAAATACCACCAGAGTCTGAAAGACTTATTTTCTTCTCTTTTCCGCGAAATACAAATCCTCCTCCGCGCTCACGAGAAGGGAGGGAGGAGAGAGAGTTCACCGAAGAGTCACAGGAGGAGAGGGGGAAGGAGAGTAGGGGGAGGAACTGCCGAGACACATCAGAGGAAACCTTTACCTGCATGTGTGCTTTCTAAACTCATCCCTCCCTCAGCAAAAAAAGCAATTATCTTATTTTTATCTGCCGAAAACTTGTTTCGTAACCTCGCCTTTACCTCTTCCTTCTCATTTAGCCCCGAGCAACACAGAGGGGATTAAGTCGAAACGTGATGGTTGAAACAACACACTGTTTACAAGGGGAGGCGGGAAAGATGGGTCGACACACACGGCGAGAAGATGCACAAACGCAGTTGTTTTGGCCTCGCTCCAGCTCAAATCGTTGTATTGTCTTTTCAGATTAGTTTCGGCGACTGTGAGGTAATCGTTCTGGTTCTCGGCTGAGTCAAAGTTCATTTTGGATCTCTGTTAAATGAGTTGATAGAGCGACAGAAGATTGTTGAAAGAACCAGTTTGAAATAGAAATCTGGGCGAATGACTCAGGTCTGCAGTTTGCACAGAGACACATGTAAAATTGTAAAATTGGGAAATGTGAATCATTTTGCTGATTTGAGTCACTTTATTCAGTTTAGTTTAAGGATTCGTCGTCACTCGGAACAGCTGGATGTTATTTATTAGCGAGAAGTTGCCAGGCAACCGGCGCCGCAGCAGCTCATGTAGAGAAACTGATAAAGTGAGAAATAGTTAAAGCAAAAAACACCATCAACCAAAAACTTTGCCTCCTGGCCTCAACATCTTTCTCAACGCAGCGAGATGAGAGTGGTTGTTAACACGTCAGAGAGAGCAGACATGCAACAGTTTTAATGTGTGTGTGTGTGTGTGTGTGAGACTCACTGATTCAGTTCACAATTTCAGGGCGCGCTGATTTGTGAGAGCCACGGGAGATAATTTCAACCTTTGCAATTGCTCTGTTTTCTCTGCAACATCAAAAGTTAGTCATGCTTAATAATGTAGAAAACATAATTTGGGTCTGGGCTGGAAGTGGTCCACTTTGTCAGTAACGTCTCGCGGATTGCAGGTTAAGGTGGGGGATGCATTCTGATCATTTAGCTGTCAGTGTGGGTGGCTTTCACACCCACAGCCTGTTTTTACATTTTAATGTCCGTTTTCTTCTGCGCACAACTTCAAAGATTGTAGCGCGGGTTACGTGCAGTCTGTGCCTGAATGCATCACATGCAGACACCTGCTGTGCATGGCTGGTATCATAGATCACAGTATCTGTATTGACATAAATAAGATTAATCACCACAGTTCATTGTGTCTGCTGAGCTTTTCGTATCATAACTGGGAAAGCTTTTAACCAAGATGTAACCGAGTGACTATAACACCCGGTGCATTCAGTCACCGGTGAGTAAGTATTCACTGATGATTCGGTGCACTCGGTTTAGCCTGAATGTTTGATTTCATAGATCTGTTGGCGCACGTACAGAACAGGTCTAATGGTAACTGGAGAACTTGCGCTGTCGCGTGCGGCAACTATCCATGAGACACGCCTTTGCAAATCCAAGATAACATCTTTCTCACACAGACGCAGCATTTACATGTGTTCTGATGTTATGCAACACACGCAACTTAGTTGAGTTGGAACACGTCTGACCTTGGTGGGGAGTGGTGCGATAGTCGGCCAGTGGGGGGGGTTTTATATCGGTGGTCCACATCTGTTGAGTCAGACTGCGGGTTCTGGCTTCACGACGACGTGATCCGAACACACGGCGATGAGATCACATGCACCGAGCGTGCTTTGTCCTTTTACTGTCCCCAACGTCTGCTCCTTTAGGCTCCTGCACCTGGCCTCAGCATACAGCACCCCCCACCCTCTTCACACACACACACACACACACACACACACACACACACACACACACACACACACACACTGTTGCTCTCTAACTGAAAATATTTTTATCTTGCCTGCCCTGGACATGCCTTTCAGGTGGGTTTACACTGCGCTACAGGTATGGCATTGCTCAGTTGACATGTCTCTAGCTGGCATGTGTGTAGGTGTGTGTATGTGTGCAAGCGTGTTGTCGTCTGCCTGGAAGTGTACCTTACCGGGGGCCCCCCCTGTTCATTCTGTCGCCCGCTGCAGTCCCAGCTCTGTTTTCATGGCGACCTGTCAGATCAGCACTAATCCTCATAGCCACATAGCCCGTGGCGCCCACCCCCCTTTTCACTTCTGCGCTCTCTGTTTTCGCCCCTCCCTCTCTGTCTTCTCCTTTCAGTCTTTACTGTATCTGTGCTCGTGTATAAGTCTGATCTCTTTCTCACTCTCTCTCCCTGCAATCATGTTTTCTGACGAATCAGGGCTGCGTAGTACGGCGTATCCGAGCCTTTTTGCATGTGTGTGTGTGTGTGTGTGTGTGGGTAAATCACATCACGTGCGATTACGTCGAAATGTGCGCGACGGCTGATGAAACTGTCAAAGCGCGCACGCGTGTTTGAGCGCGTCGGTGCGCAATGAAACCTGCCACCTGGTCGACTCTGCTTTCAGGTGGTTTCAGGACCAATTAACACCTCCCATGTATACTGTTCTTGTTCACAGTTTAATTCATTAACGTTTCCCCCGTCTGTGCCGCCACATCAGTTTGACAGAGAATAATTTGTTCCAAAATTAGACGTATCTGCGTACCACCAAGTGAAACACGCTGGTGATTAGCTTCTTTGGAAATTCATTACATGAATAATTAAGTTTTGTTAAAGTTCAGTCAGGCAGTTTCACTTAAATCCTTATGATTTCAGCCCTGGTTGATGTGGCGATACCTGCGCTTACCGATACAGTGCAGCAGAACATAATTTCGCCTGTGATCTGACATCACGCTGAACCCAGAGCGAGATGTTTTCAGCTGAATTACAGTTGAAGTTGGTCGTCATGTGCGGCTTTTCATCTAACAGCTCACCGTGGTGGATCCTCCTTTTACCTTTGCTCCAAACAGTTTTTAAACCCGATCCTCTGACCAGAACACGCCTGAGGTTGTGTTTTGCGGGCATGGTTAGTGCTCACAGAGGCAACAAACACGCCGGGTCTGCACAACAAAAGCCAGAGCACGTTTTGCCAGCTGAGGGCTTTTAATACGAAGCAGCGGCAATTAGATAAAATTGCACTGGATTACATAGATGCATTATTTTCCTGCTAATCCCCAGTGTTTGGGTTGGAAATATGAATCCGCCACCACTAATAACAGCTACAATATAGAAAAATAATCAAATTAAACGGTTATTGAAAGAAAAAACACTATAAAATGACTGTACATCATAAACACAGTTTGATTTCACAATGCTCATATTTGTCTATTGTTTTTTCCCCCATCTCTGAATCTAATCTATCGGCTGACTAATAAAGTTCTCACTTTCTCTTCAACCAATCAGATTTTGCAGCCACCTACACAGATGATTGGCGATCATCTCAAACTTTGAAGCCTCTTCCTTTCTCAGTTGCCCTCAGCTGCCACGTCGGCGTCCAGCTGATCGTCCCAGCTCCGCTTTGTCAGTTTCCATCAGAATCAGTTTACTAAACTCAATACGAGTCTGGCTCCAAATCACATCTTCAGCCGCCTGTTCTCACCTCCACCAGAATCCCATTCAGCTTTAGGGTTTACTGTCTATGTAAAATAATGGCGTCGCGATGGATCCTGTGGCTTTTGTTGTCGTTTGCTGTCTGATTTTCATTTGTGAGGACCTCCGTGTGGTGCTGTTCTGAAACACAAGTCAACATCTGTGTCGTTACCTTGGAAACTCTCGCAGAAATGCAAATGCGGCTGCAAATGGTTGCAGAGCACAGGCATTTGCGGTGCAGGTTAGCTAACGTGAGCAAGGCACTGGAGAAAAAGAAAAGGGTGTCTTTCAATTTTATTTTATTTATTTTGCAAAACTCCAAAGTCAAATTAAAGTACGTGGGAACGTGCAGCAGTCGTATGAGAAACTTCTGATCTAGTCGTGAAAGTACTTTGAACACAACATTGGAACACAAACGTAAATCTGACTGATGCCGACAGTGTGAACACTCAGTCTGCGTCTGTTTAGGACTGGGATCCAATAGAAAATGACCACTATCTGAGAATTTAAGGCACTGTTTACTTATTCTGTATGACTGCCACAGTGAAACCCAATCTGTTTTCATTTTGATTTTCATTTGATTTTCACATTTGGATCCATGCAAAGAGCCTCTGCGCCCCAAGAGGATCCACTCACATAAGAAAGAAATCAGTAAAAGTAATATTGCAAACATCAAATCAACCTCCAGCTAAGATTTGATTAAAGAGCGACACCTCCCTTGATGTGCATCTTCCTCTGTGAGCTCCGATCTCTTCTTCTTCAACGCTCTTACTCGCTTTTCTACCTCCCTCCCTCTCACATACGTTTGTTTGTTCAGTTTGTGTTTTTTTTTTTTTTCAGTTGTTTACCCGTTTTCAGCCTGTCATCTTGTCGCCAGTGGAATCGAGGGAGAAAAGCAGTATACCTGACCAAGAAAGAGGAGTGAAATCACAGGAAAAGCATTTGCATAAGCCTCGGGGGAGGATGGAGGGTGAGGGGAAGGGAGGGAAAAGGGGGGGGCTGATAGTCGGATAAGGAGGATATTCTATTTCTGTCGGATCTGGGCTGGGATCAGTAGCAGATCGGAGCTCGACGCATCACTCAGCCACTACAAAGATAAATATATAATTGAAAGGGGAACGGAAACAGACGTGTGGGATGACAGATGTGTGGTTCAGACTCGAGTCCAAACCTTTGAGGCGATCTGATGCACATCATTAGACAATGTTGTCTTCTCGTCCATGTGCACCTGCATATATGTGTGTAATCAGTGTGTGTGCGCGTGTGCTACAAAGAGCTGTGTGGACTGAGTGTTTGCGAGAGTGTGTTTTTCATCATCTATGCATGTTTGTCTTGGATTTTGAGCAAACAAATTTGTGTACATTTGCGCTGATGTGCGATTGAAAGCGTCTTGGACGATTAAGTAGCGTTTCCCGTCGGCGGCGTTCGTGTGCATGTGCGTCCGTGTGTGGGATCTTTGCATTGATGTGCGTCCACAAAACAGCACTTATTTATGTGCAATCATGATAAAAATTGCACAGTCCCTGGTTGAAGGAAATAGAGGAAGAAGAAAGGGATATAAACAAGGCTGAATGGGAATAGCATGAGGATGAGGGACTCCCCAGGGGCCAATAAACTTGCTTAATTATGGGAGGCCTTGTTAATTTAGTCTCTGGCAATGCAAAAGATCTCCATCTTGCCAAGGAAGCGCAGCAGCAGCTGCAGCAGCGGCAGCAGCGGCTGACTCTTCCCTGAACTCTACATGGCCTCATCCCAGTCTGCGCAGCGCAAGCAGGGAGACATGCATGTATGTATGGCACATGCAATATGCTGTAATATTTTGGGACGGTTGCTGTTCTGGCATGTGTCTACAGTCCTTTTTCTTTATTTATGCCGTGTTGCAGCGTGTTCATATTTTGAATCAGAGTTGCACAAAATCCTGCAGTTTTAATGTAATGTATAATAATGACTAATAATGATTTATAATGTGATGTTCTGACATATTTTCCAAATAAAATGCTTTTCAACAACTTCCTAAATACAAATATTCAAGAGGAATCATCAAAATGAATAGCTGAAGGTGGCTCGAACAGGCGACATTACTTCAATAGATAAAACAGAAACAAATACTTTTAATGCTGAAACTGATATTTTTGATTTTTTGGTTTAAATTTCTGTTATTTCCACTCATCCACATATTATATTATACTGCAATTGACTGCGTTTGCAAACAGGCAGATGAAAACCCATTTATTGTTGTGGGGCTGTAACAGTTGACGTAAACGTGTGTGTGCAGCCAGATAAAAACATTACGTTTACATGCCGGGACATTAGCCATGGTTGTTACGCCATTTATTGTCACGTTGGTGGTGTCACAATGCAGTGGTTGTGGTGCGCTGTCGAATGATTGACGTGGTGGTAAAGCCGGTGTTATGCGAGAAAAGAACATGTTGTCGAGCGCGGAGTGAAAACCCTGCCGCCACGGAGATGGGTGACACGTAATAGTCATTTAAATACGGGGACAGTGGTGCACTTTCACAGCATGTCTCTCGCTATAATGCTGCAGCTGGTTGGATGCGAGACGAGTAAGAGAAATAGCCACGTGAACAATGAAAAAGGAGCACATCGAGTGCAGTTGGCGTGATTTTCAGACTGCCAGTTGTCAGAAAGTTACATAAGTTGAAAGCCAAAGACATGGAGTCCAGAAAGATCTGGGGGAAGATGGTTTCTAGACCGCCTGACCTGACACCTGCTAATTATTTGATATAAGAGTAGACAGAGTCGAGTCTGGCAACTTAGTTTTTAAGAACTTCATTACTCTAAACCCACAGTTTTGATAAATACGCCAAAGTAATGAACAAAACCAGGGTGTAAATCCTCTGTTTTGTTGCTGATCTTTGATATATGACACGTTTACTGCAAGATTAAACATTACAGTTCCCTCATTGTGGGAAGTGTGAGCATCTGCTGTTGCTCGTGCTTGGAGATTAATTCTCCTGCAACATTTTGTGTAAATGTCACCATCTTTACAGAGTAAAGCTACCACGATGCAGAAACAAACGAGTGAAGAATTGATCAGGGTGAAAAAAAAAAACCTAATTACCATTGTACCAAATAGTAAATGATCCTGTCTCAAGGGACATAAGTTGCGGCGGAAAGGACGACAGAGCGAGCTGTGTTTTAACATCTTGAAGGAACTGAAACTCATCTCTCAGAGTTTAAAGTCTGGGCGTCATTACCCCCGTCACTCCTCTCTCACGCGACGAGTGTGTGAGTTTGTGCACGTCTGTATATGCGCGTGGGGCGGTCATATTACAGCATACTGCTACACAAATGGCCCCGCTGTGAGACGACAACTTCTATAGAGGGAGCGAGGGAGGGGTGGAGAGCAGAGAGGGATTTAAAATATAGAGGGAGAGTCATTGATTAAATGCTGCAAAGTGAGAGTAATTCTGCGAGCGCGGGGAATACACACGCCGCACTCTCTCCATTATTCATGCCTCCGCATTTTCTGCCTCACCTTCCTCTCCCTCTTTCGTTCTCTCCCTCTTTCTTTCGCGCCCTCTCTCTGCGAGCTGGCTGTCGATGGGCGATGATAAATCGTGGCCGGTGTGGAACCCGCGTTTAGTTCTGTCATTATTCAATAACAGGTGCAGCAGAAATCCAGGCAGTCTGGCAGTTATTGTACTGCTGCTGGCGCCATGTGATCATACGCCATAATTTACTTTACTGCCCTGTCCTATAGAACCAGCGTTAACTTGAGTTGTTTGTCTAACTGGGAGAGGAGAGAACCGTGGGTGTCCACCAGTCTGAGTAACTCCTTTGGTGTAATAACAAACAAAGTCGTCGATAATGACAAAGTTGGCGGCGCTTTGTCAGGGAAGTGGCGCGCGGTCGCATTTATCTGTGGCAGCATGAGCGGCTTGACATGACATGGATGCGCACTCGAGATCCATAAAACTCTGGATTAATTGAATTCAGATACACACAGACGACATTAAGCAGAGATATATATCTGTAAATAGCTTCAGACAGTGTTGAAATAATCAAAATGCCTGTCACAATATCAATAGTCCAATGTCATGCCAACATAGGGCTTCTTTTGTCTGACATACTCACAATGTGCAGATGTATAAAACATAAACAGCAGCATCGTCTTTCATTTAAGATGCTGGAATTGTGAATATCTTTACTCGCTATACCTTTCAAACTTTCTGTTGTGGATCCGTGAGACAGACAAATATGGGAAAAGCATATTTCATTTCCTGTCTTTGCTGGCCAGCAGTAGCTAGCTGGCTAACAGGCTAATGTTAGCACCATGAGATTTTAAGGATGTAGTCTCTTCCAGACTTTTTCATCACACCAGTTTAAACTTTTCCAAACTGTATGCTGTGTTTTTACTTTTAACACGAGGACAAATTTCTTTTCTAATGAGAACTGATGCTAACTGTACCCTAAACTTTACAGAGGCCATCCTCCTCTGAGTGAAACCGCTGAGAGGGGGTGTTCATCCCGCTAGGTGAAGTTCTCTGTTTCCGGCGGTAAGCTAGCGGTGTGTGGCGATGTCGTCGGTCAGAGCCAGACGTGCAGACTGCTCTGTTGTTGGTTGTAAACACCAACACAAATGCCGATATTCTGTCCCAGCCCCAGAAGACCAGAGGAGACCGTGGCTGCGTTTGATTCTGTTTAACCGTTTCCTCTGCTGTTCGTCGTAGCTATAGCGTACAGCCGCGGGCTGCAGGTCCCGCACCGCTCTGCACCCTCCCCCTCCATACGTCATTCAGGCAGCCAATCAGCGCAGCGCCTCATTATCATAGCCTCCCCGCCCACTCTGAACTCCGCATAGATAATGAAGGTAGAGAGTGGGAGACTGCAGACCCTCCTCAGAGGCTGGACTACAGAGGGGTTTTTTTTGCAAAAAATTTTAAAAGCTTGTTTTTAAGACATCCAGGAGCTGTTTAAAACAGCTCTCAGCTGCCATCATATGTCCCCTGTAACAGCCTCCAGAGCCAGCGTCCCCACAGTGCCTGTCTTAAACTGAGCTGTGGTTAGTTCAGGTACACTGACTCTAACCCCACAAACTAAGTGAGGGTAGTAAATGATAATGCACATTTTTATCATGAAGCTAGTATGTCAGGCATATTAACCATTATAGCTAATGTCTTACAGTTTGGGATTGCTGATCTGGATGTTTACTTGCATCGTATCCTGTGAGTCATGACTTCCACATTGGTAGTTTTGACTGTCCCAGCTGGCATCCTGCCAGCCCAGCCTGACCCCCTGCAGCAGTGGCAGATATATCAGCCTGCTCAGCTTAAACCACATTGATATGTGGGGGATTTATTCTATGTTAAGCCCGCGGGCTGCGGCCTGCTGACTTATATTGGAGCCGGCTACAGCGATGGCCTGCGGGTTAATGGGTTGGCAGTGGGAGCTGAGGACACAGGAATTAGGCCTCTGCTACTAATTGCACAAGGGAAAGATTTGTTTAAATTGGGAAGGAATAAGTCTGCAGGGCTACAGCGGGGGGGTACTCAGCTGAATATCCGAATCGAGGCGGCAGAGAAGCGGAGTTGCATCGGAGGAGCTTCATTGATAAATGCAGGCGGAGGGACAGCCGCTCACTTCATCACAGTTTGCTCAATTTATGATCGCCTTCTGCCACCACTGCTGTCGCTCAACTACTTATTTTGCTTTTAGTTCAAACTGGCCGCAGTAAGTGTAATCAATGTGACCTGTTTTTATTTACAGCTATTGGTAATTGGCTGGGCGGTGTCTTATTAGTGCGCTCTCCAGCTAAAGCCTTCATTTAAATTATGGACCGACCCAATTTGAACTTTTTTTTTGAGCTGCACATTTTTTTAATATCTTTTACAGTTTGGGAAAAAATGCTTTCTTAGATTACGGCTGTTTTGTACCTTTGCAGACTTCATAATCCGTCTGGATGTGGTCTACTTCAGTGGATGTGGTAATCAGCAGTCTGAGGAGCTATTATTTATAAATGAATGCACTCCATCCCACGGTTTTCCTTCCTTACACACACACTGTGTATCAAAATATTCATAGACGCCTTCACACTCTCCAAATATTACAATCAAACCAACAGGGTTTACAGTTTTGCCAGTCTGACCCCAATCTCTGCTGTCTCTGGGCTTTTTTTCACCCATCCACCAACCACCAAACATCTGGTCCTGACATGTTTCCCTGTCTCTGCACGTTAATTGACTTCATTATTAATCTTATAGGTCAGAGACGGAGGTGAGCACAGTCAGAAGCATTTAAACTTGTTTGCCTCTGCTGTTCATATTCCTGACCTTTATTAAATAATCATAATTAACTCCTAAACTAACTTAAACATGTTATTTGTAGAGCTAATAACGTTTCACACTAACATTTAATTCAATGCAACATTGTGACCACTGCTCAATCATCTCATGTTAATTTCATGTAAACATGGCCACATGATTAGAAATGATGTTAGGGATGATGAGTTCTCATTAATTGGCTGATGGGTGGATGCAGATGGAAGTGTGCATTATGCCTCATCGGAGAGCTTCCTTCCTTCTCCTTGACCTCCTCCTTATAACTTACATTTGTCCATCTGAGAGTGGTACCAGCAGTAAATATCGCACGTTATTCCCAAACTCCTTGTTCCCTCCCTCCCTCCTAACGCTCTCTAATCGTGCTCGTGTGTCTCCCTGCGGCGTTCTCCGTGATGCCGTTTGAAGCTTGAGCTTCGACTCGCAGCTACAAACTCCCCATAAAGCAGGCAGCCCAGGACAACAAGGCTCTTCAAGCATATTGTTATTTGGCAACAGATGCGTTCACGTCTACCTCTTTATAAGCTCCTCTGCTCTTTCTCACTCCCCCTTTTTGAACGTCCTCCCCCTCTCTCCACCCTGCTTCTCCGACGCTCTGTTAAGTCCGCTATCTGATGTGTTAATGAGGCACTAATGAGACAAGGTCCGCCTTAATCTCAGGCAGAGAATCGGAGCGGCGGATGGTTTTAAACAGTCCGTGGGATTAGCGGAGGGAAGGGCGCTCGGTTGAGGTAGGGGGCGTGAGAGAAGCAAATGGAAGGAGGAAGCGAGATCGGCAGATGCAGAGGTGAAAATCAGAGTTGCACATGTGCCTGTGTGGTGTAAATTAGTCAGGCTTTGTGTAATTTTCTCTGCTAATGACTACAGAACATGCGTGGGTGGACGGAGTCAGTATCCGTAGAGGAGAGCTGTGACCCCGATGGGAAACAAGTAACGAGGCAGTTGCCGTGTGTACACTCAACACCCACACACTTGCTTTAAGAAGGAAGCGGACAGAAAGTGCAACCTCCGTCCCTCGCGAAGGCTCTTCGCTGTCTTTAAAGTCTCGCCTCTTTCATCCTCTCTCCTCCGTCTCTCTCTCAGGTCCAGTCCGACCGTCTCTTTGTCTTTCCCCGCGCTCCCTCCTTTCTGAAAGATGAAGGGACGTCCTCTATTCCTCTTGATGAAACACCGGGGAGCTCCGCTGCAGATGTTCTGTCGCTCCCAACCCCGTTCACCGGTGGGATCCCTCTAATCAATCAAGTCAATTACCACTGAAGTCTCATCATTTCCCCTCATCACAGACTGATTCGTGTTTGATTTACTTGAAAGTTCGCCAGAGTGACTTTATCCTGACTCACCAAAACTTATGGTGCGTCAAAGTTTTTTGTTGGGTTTTTTTTCCCCTCCCCTAAACTTCGAAGCATAAATTAACTCGGGAACGGTGAATTCCTTTCTTTTAAATTGTCACTTCTGGCTTCGCTATGAGTCAGGGGTTTGAGAACTTTTGACTTGCGGCAAAGCTGACAGCCGATTTCAGCTGTCCCAGTCTGAACCGCGGCTGTGAAGTTGCCCTCCTGCTTGCCTTCACACTCTTTTTGTCTGACGCCATATGTTGCTTTTTTGACCGAGATTCTGCCCTGAGGATTATCTCGGATTATCCAAAAGTCTCGTCTTCAGGCTCCAATCCCACTTCTGGCTTCTTCCTCTGACTTCTGATTCCCCTTGCAACCACAAACTTTCCTCCACATCGTACAATTGTCCAGCACCTTGTTACTTTGGTAATAAAATGCAAAATGAGCTCAGATGAGTTGGTTCTCATAGTTACCTGAAGCCTTTCAAACAGATTTGTCACAGATGAGAAAGAGTTGTACTCATTTTACTGCACGTATTTGAAATGTCAAGTCCGCCAACTGACCAACTTATTAACTTACTTACTTTTTAAAGTGGCTGGACAACTTCTTCAGGTCTTTCTCAGTGGATGGAGTCTGCTCAGCTGCAGCCAGGTCACAAAAGTACGGTTTTGCTCTTCTGATCTATGTGAAAAGAGCAGAACGAGTTGAAGTTGAGCTCTAAGTTACTTTCATGCATGTGTTTCCATGCTGCTCCTAAACGACGATGTAATCAAAAACAGCAAGTTAAGACTCAATTAAGCTTATTATACTGTAATTCATTACCGTTAGCCGCGAACAGCAGACAACATGAAACATAATGCATTTAAGAGGTCAGCTTGCTGGGCACTTCTCAGACATATACAAGCGAATTACAAATAGATTAATAACATAATTTAAAAATCGATCATTAATACACTCAAGCTACCAAATTGCCAAACCACAGCTGCAGATGTAGTCACGGCACTCGCATCTGAAACCCTGGAAAGGCAGAGGGAGGGGCCCATGTTTCCGCCGTCACCACGCGTCTTACTCAGGAGAGCAAACATATTAACACTCCACTGCTACAAATGTACTTAAGCGGTGCAGGCAAACCCACGAGAGTTTGATTTAATGTCGTGTTCTCAGCTCTTTTACAGGTTCACCACCTTTTTCAACTCTTTGGGTAAACATTTAACATTTACTATGTCCATAAAGAGCGGTGCGGCAGAATGCATACATATGATAACATGCAGGGCTTGGGCGATGTGAAGTGACAGTGGGATTATGGGCAAGTGGAGCTGCAGCAATCTGTCTCCTCGCTAACAGAACTGGGTCTCACGGCACATCGCGCCGCACGGGGAAAGTGTCAGAGAAGTGATCGCTTTTTAAGGATTTGCTGCTGTAATATTGAGCGTGCAGGCACGGCACGCACGGGCTGCGAGGTCTTGTGCAGGCACGCGAGCGAGATGGCGAGATAGGCACTTGCACACACTGCGCTGTGTGTGAACGGGTTCATGTACATTATGCACAGATGCTTTATGTACACACACACACAAATAAACACAGCAGATCTGCTTCAGGCAGGCATTCTGTGCACTCACAGGCAACCAGAGGCAGTTCCTGTTTGCATGCCAACTGTAACATACTTGAATTGTGTGAACTCAAATCCACTCAAGTGATTTATGCAGGAAATGTACGAAAAAGCGACCTAAGAGAGGGAGAGAGAGAGAGAGGCAGGGAGAGAGGGAGAGGGAGAGTGTGGAGGGATGCTGCCCCACTTGAAAACTGAATATTTATGACACCATGACACAATGCACTTCCAGTGAGGCCTCCCCGCTCTCTCTCTCTGTATGTGTCTCTCCCCTGTTTAAGTGATAAATCTATTTTCCAAGGTTGTTATTACTTACCATTGTTTCATTTCTCACCTTTTGTGCAAATAAACTGAACCAAGCAACAACTAAACTGAATTCCAATGAACAGAGTCAAAGTCGCAGCAAACTAAAATGAACATAAACTGAAGATTTTTCGTCTCCTGTAGTTGGGAAACCAGCAATAGTCCCGGCCGTTCACCTCTTTACCTTCCAGCCGACTAATACGTGTGCGTCCACGTGCTGCTGGCCATTTCATCACTCCCTCCTGTGTGAGGAATGAGGTATACAGGCCGTACACGTTGTATTAATATGTCAGCTACAGCGGCCGATAGCCCAACGCAATACACTAATGCATAATGATATGTGGAACTATAAGAGGATTGGTTACGCTCTGATACACACGGTAATGCGCGCTTATACATATGTATACACACACGCACACACACACACAAAGCATTCACTCTTATTCATCGCCGCTAACCAGCGCGCGCAGTAATGAGTTTGGTTGTGTACAAAGTATGAATGCTATGAATTTTTGATCTGACACTTACACCATAATGTTCTTAAAGACTGGTAATCTTTTACACCAAATATTAAAATGTAATATCAGTGGAACATATTTAAATATCCTGAGTGTGGAGAATCATTTCCATTTTAGCAAAGTGCTTCTGTGCCAGATGCTTAAATACAGAAAGTATCTCATTCTCAGGTGAAACTCCTGCTCTGCTTTGTGTCTGTGTTGACTGTCACTCCCACTTGACACCTTTGCATCAAATGACTTTACTGTTTTACACCCAGGATAACGTAAAGCAGACAAAGCACTGACTGGAGAGGCGGGCGTATTGAAAGCCACTGTTCGTGTTTCACGTGGAGCCACTGACATGTTCACCACGATTAAAACGCAGAAATTGAGAAACATTAGATTGACCAGCTCCCATTTCATTCCCACTTTGTTCACAACTGTATGCACTGAACAATAAACACACACACACACAGCATGGCTCATATAGAGTACAAATCCGGCATAACCAATCACATTCGACAACTGGTCTCATTACTTAGTTACAGTCGCTCTCCCACACGCAGACTGAGGTGACAGTCACCATCAATATCCACAGCGTTCTCATTGTGGATGACAGCTGGAACCAAAGGTCAGCTCACACGTTATGTGATTTAATTTTATATTTAAAAAAAAATGCATAATTAGAATTTGCATGTGGATGCTGCGATGTAAAGAAGAACACGCTTCAGTAAACAGTACGCATAACACCAGGGCGCTGTGATACACGTGCCATCGTGCATAATATGCATCTTTATTATCAGCTGCTGCAAAGCTAAAAAGGTTAGGTTTCACTGCATTACACTGAAAAAGTGTTATATTGTTATATTTTACCCACAGGGGGACTCGTTACTCGCGCGTTAGTACAACCAAAAAAGTAGTACAGTTCAACAGCACAACAAAAATGACCAGCCAAACACTGAGTACTGAAAAAACGTTGTGAAGGTAGGAGTTTGTTTTTTTTTTAAAAAAAGTCGATATTCACGCCGGCTATAGCTTTGGCAATTAGCAGCTAGTCATGAGCAAAAACAGCAACGCTCCAGCTTCTGAGGAGTGTGAGGAGATATATTGATATACGGACTCTTGGGGGACTGGTCTCGTGGTTAAAGAGAGCCAGAGAAAGAAATAAACAAATGCTTAATGAAAATAGTAATGAGCTGCAGCCGTAATGCAGCAAGATAACCATGTCCTCGCGTTATCACCGCTCTTTGAGGTGTGACTTGCAGAAAAACAGCGGAAAGAGTTCTTAGGTTCAAATGTGTACAGTGAAAATAACTGATAATAGGCATTCAGTGTGTTATGGAGGGAGAGGTCACTGCGTAAAAGGAGATATTCCCACTATAACACTGCAGGAAGCAAAACCTTTTCACCTTCCTGCTGACTTCAAAAGATAAATACCTCATAGTAATTGTTCTCTAAAACCTCGTCTTCACTGCTCAGGACTTTCCTCCCGTACTTCTTCTTGAAAAGGTGCCACAGTGAATAAAACGGCTGAAGGACATCATCGGTCTCTTCTATTGGACCATTTGAATTCGGCAGACCCTCAAGCCTTCGAAGCCTCCTGGAATGAGCGACCGTGGCTCAGAGGATCGGCAGTTCGGTCTCCGGCTCCTCTGTGCTGCGCATCGAAGCGTCTTTTGGCCAAGGCACTCCGATGCTGCGTCATCGGAGTGTGAATGCATTAGAATCCCAATCCTTAGTTTCGTGTGAATGGGCGAATGCTGACTTGTAGTGTAAAGCGCTTCGATGGGCCGGACGACTAGAAAAGAGCTACATATGTACAGACCATTTCCCAGTCATCGCTCCATGTCACCAGCCTACCTTTTTTAAAACCAGGCAGATTAAACGCAGCGGCAACAGTCGTTCACAGACACCTGCCAGCCCCCGTGTGTACCGATGTGTTTTTCAGGCCGGCTAATTAAATACCTGTCTCATGACCTGTCCTGATTATGATAATCGACTGCCAGGCGGGCAGTTCTCGGTAGATCAGACAGCGGATGTCCTTGTGATTAGAAGTGTAGCAGAGCCGGGGAGGACCGGCGAGCAGATCATTAGTAGGTCTAAATGTGGTAGCACCACTCAGGGGACCCCTATGATCACTCCTGAGAGAGCAGGAGGCGCAGAGAGAGCGAGGGAGATTGAAGATTGTGTTTGTGTGAAGGCGCGCTTCCACTCAATTTTTGCTCCACGGGCCGAGGCACAGAGTGAAGACGGGGTTTGGGGTAGATTAAACATCAAGAAGATAAGAGATGATAGATATCTTTGCTTGAGCACCTGAGTCTTACCTGATCCCGCTCCAAACGGAGTTACTTTGATGTAGCAGGGAGCTCAGAGCGAGGCCTGAACGGGCTGCAATTAAACTGAATTTTCATCCGTCACAGTTTTGAATTTCGCTGTTTTTGTTTGTTTTTTTTAATTTGGGGGAGATTCCTGCAGAACACGAGCACCGTGCAAAACAACGCGCAGGCCTCGCCACAGTTTGTTATCACGGTCAGATGAACCTATTCGGGCGCCAGCAACCCAACAGCCAGCCCGTTCTGCGTCGCGAATGTACCCTCCTGTCGCCTTCGTGTTTTCACATTGCGCACACAGGGAGAAGTCTTCTTGGCAGCTTCATTATACACCCACAGACCCGAAAATCAAGCACAGCTCCTGTGCTGGAATAATTAGTTTGTGGAATGATTTGATTTAACAGCTTTAATTAAGAATATGCACCGTCTCAGTAAAATATAACCTGAAATAATGAACGTCCTCTAAAATTAGTTTCTGACACAAGGCTCTTTTGCATGAAAGATCAGGTACTGTTGCTTTTTTAATTAATTAAATTACCTAAAACACACAATAAGCCTGCCGTGCCGGACTTAAAAGACCCAGAAATTGGCAGTTTTTCAATGTTTTGAATGTTTTCTCTGGAAATTCAACTACAGTGTTTCTTTGCACGTTTTAAATTGTCATAGTTTCTGTTCTTTCAGCGGTTTCCTGTCTCTAATTAAGGTGTCTGTATTGTATTTGCTGTGCCGTAATGCTGTTTCTCTCTTAAATGAGAAATGATAATCTCAGTGAGATGTTTACCTGGTTAAATAATGGAAAAGTAAACAGGAGAGACTGCAGTAAAACATGATGCAGCAAGAGGAATGCTTACATCTAAACTCAAATACAGAAGAATTCACAGTCACATTAAAGAGTTTACATGGTTTTTCAGTTACTCTCACAAACACAAACAAAGCTCTGACTTGAGTGTGTACATGTTACTCAAAGCACATCTGTGGATCTGCTTTGAGTGGACGGGCAGTTTTAAAGGAAACATATCAAACATAGCCTTTGGAAAGATGTTTGGTACAAGCAAGGCGAGTCAGTTTTAATTACAGTGCCCGGTAACACGAATCACAATGTGCCTGAAGCGGCTTTACAATGTGTACGGCACACAGCACTCTCTGTCCTTAGACCCCTCATTCAATCTGGGAGAGAAACCCGCAGAGAAACCCAGAAAATGGGAGAGAGAAAATATAGTTGTCACGTGCACAAAGCAGAAAAATCATAATATATGCAAATGATGACGACAGAAACGTGTATGCATACACCTCTGCAAATTATTAAACACAAGTGCATAAGTAAAAGTTGGGATCCAGGCGAACGCTGTGCAGCTTCGGGCTGCAGACGTCATGACGAGCGCTAAATTCCCGGACGCTGGGAAAAGAGATTACATGATGGTAAATTTGAGGTGAAAACTGTTTCCAGCGCTGATTAGGTCTGAGCTCCAGGATATGTGATGAGATTAGCTGTGCTGCCATGGCAACGCTACTGTATCTGACCTTAATATGTATGGAATATATATATATGGCCATAAGAGTAACACCTAAATGGTGACATTGTGTGTGTGCGTGCGTGCGTGCATGTGTGTTTCTCTTGCTCCCTGCCCATCTGTCACACACACACACACACACACACACACACACACAACAGAGTGCATGCTTTGTGTGCGCTCAGAGACCGCTGTGCTCTATTTGACATCATATTGAATTCGGCGGGGTTGAAGACAGGGTGTTTGCCGAGCCTAATTTACCTGGGCTAGACCTCACAGAGGGCCTGGGAGGGGCTGATAATTAAAATGGCTTGCTGCTGCTGGGATGGAATATTCATGGGAGATTACTTCCACCCTCAGACATCCCTGCACTTCACTCAGATATGTGTGTGTGTGTGTGTGCATGTGTGCGGTGTTGAGTGTTTGGTTGTAGTAGACGTTTGTGTTTTTGTTTTATTAGTCTGGTGTGTGTGTGTGTGTGTGTGTGTGTGTGTGTTAGAGAGAGAGAGCGTTTTTGTGCTCGTCTACACCCCTCTGTGACCTTTCTCCCTCCCCGTAATGTAAAGTCATCAACGCACTGCAGAAGATATTTAGGTCAGTGTGAGACACCCAACACAAGATGAGATGAAAGACGGGCAGTGAGAGAGAGAGAGAGAGAGAGGGACGGACAGAGAGGGAGAGAAATAATGAAATTGACGGGTCCCATGAGGTGATGACAGCAGGCTGTCCTCACTAGTTGATGGATGACAAATGCTCAGTGTCCACGTCTATCAGAGTCCCCGCACATCTCTGTCGATACAGCACAAGTTAAACAGAAAATCTGGCCTTTTGGCTTTAATTAACTTTGTCACTGACATTTCCTCCCACAGCTAATGTTTCCCTGACGTGTGGATCAGCGATGATACATTATAAAATGCCACAAACTCGACTTTGCGAGTGGAAAATCAAGAGGTTTGGGACGTAAATACCTGCGCCGAGCCCCCCCCCCCCCCCCCGAGTGCTGCGGTGTTTCTGCAGTTCACTCTTAACCCGGACGCTCACTGGCTAACTTCTTTACAGACTCTTTAATGTTTTTAAAGTTAACCAAACGAACCATGATAGCTATTCTCTTTATGATGAGTCCTTATGTGCCTGTGAATGAGCAAACGTGTCCTTTGTGAGCCATATGCAGTCTGGATAGCCTTGACCTTTTATCCAAGTGGCGGATGGACTCCTGCACCTCCTCTCATTCTCTCTCCCTCTCCTCCGCGCCTCATTACGGTGAATTTGAATCCGGGGCCATTAAGAAGCGCGAGGCGCGGGTCTGAAATGAGATGAAAACAGTAGGAAGGCAATAAAAAAGCCTTGTTAGGAGAATTTTATTACCGTTTACTCCGCTCATAGTCTGGAGAACAGCCTGCGTCACACCAGGCGTTGGATCTATATCCGTCAGAACGGAGCTGGGGGAAAAAAAAAAAACAAAAGACCTTTGCTTTTTTAATTTGTCTCATATTTAATGCAGACGGTGTAAGAGGGCCATTTTCACTTATTGTCAAAACCAATACCACTTCTTCCCCTGCTGACATCTAAAAATATATTTCAGCGTTTCATCCTTCAGCCATAGTTTCTTAGAATTAAAGCAGCGCGTGACCTCGCCACGGTATTTTTCGTGCGAGCGTCTAAACCCGAGCATCTTTCATATACCTGAGCAGATTCGGGCCCCGGCTCCGGCCATTAATCATAATTCTGTGGCTTTTGTGTGTGTGAGAGCGATAGAACAGCAGATGAAGACACAGAGCAGATTGAGCTATTTGTTATCACAGCTTATCCCAACACCGGGATGCCTGCTATTATCCTGCCAACACTGGGAATGGCAGGTGGAAAATGGGATTCCTCCCTCTGCTGTTATTTTATTGGATTTTTTTTTTTCCCCCTCCTTATTCTTTCTTCTGCTTTTTCCGACGGACCCAGAATAATTTTCCTGCGTGCATTCATGGAGGTCACGGAGACGAGGGCACAGAACTGGGAAGAAGGTGGCTGAGGGCGAGATGGGAGAGGAGGAAGGGGAGGAGGTGAGGGTGGCTGACACGCTGATAGTGAGAGATAAACATTTTTTTTGCAGTTGTTATCCTGGGTGAGGCTATGACCTCTCTGGCTTGTTGATTGTAATGTTTGGCCAAGGCGTTATCTCTCTACCGCAGAGAGCAGCAGATACTGTCTGGAATATTAGCCTCATGTTAGCCAGGAAAAGACACTGGGATGCTAAAGCTTTGCTCTCTGCGGGAGTGCGTGCACATGCATGTATTTCTGAGCATGCAGGTGAGCAAACACACCCAAGTGTTGCAGGTGCGGCCTTGCATGTTATGCCTGCGTGTGTGAGTGGGAAAATACAAAGCTTCGGCGTTGCAGCGAGGGGAAGACATGAAGTATATATTTAGCCTGGACCTGCATGCGTGCCTTTACCTCCTGAGGTCAGCTCACAGGGGGGGCTGCAGGGATTAAAGATAGCGTTCAAGTGGATTTATTATTTATTCATCCACTTCCACCTACCTCCACCACACCACTTACATCCCTGTGGGTGAGTGCAATGCAATTAGATCTCTGCAAATGAAGACACACCTTATCTGAAGCTGACTGCGGACGAGCTGCGTGCGGCGACGAAACATGCCCGATGGGTTACTAAGCAGTTTTGCAGGTTGCCGCGCGATGCTGCGTGGCTGCAAACGGAGCGAAGATGGAGCAGGCGGCGGAGGATTAAGTTGTGTCGAGGCGTGGTGGAGCTGCAGACCAAGTTAAGCGTTATGTGCGTGATGCGATGGCATGTGAGAGAAGCCGAATGTGGCGTGGTGGGGGTAGAAGATGGCACGAGCTCCTGTGGATTTGTGTCAGTGGGTGATTTCATGTGCGAGTGGACCGTGTGCGTGTTACGGCGGCTGTGTGCGGCAGAAAATGAGGGCATGCGTGCATTATCGCATGCGTTGGTGGCGTGCATATGCATGTGTGTGACCACCTCTATACCCTCCGGTCAGGTAGTAGCACTTGAGATTGGGTCAACTTACCCCTGCTGAACAGATGGGGGTCAATTGGACGCACCCACGCAGAGCCAGCCTAACCTTGAACACTGGCACTGGGTGCAGGTTACCTTTCCAATTTACCCATGGCTCCCCCTGCCAAGTGGAAGAGCCATGCCAGCCATAACCAGCTCCCTCCTCCTCCCATCCAATCTACTGTGCTTGCAGCTGCCAACTACCCCCTAAGCTACCAGTCAGGGAGAGGGATGAAGTGGGAGGGGGGGAGGGAGCGCTGAGCGTGTGAGTGAGACAACAACAAAAAATGAGGGATTGGCAATAATGAGGATTTACAGAGAAAATGAAAGGAGGAAAGAGAGATGAAGAGATGGCGTGGTGGGAGTGGGAGAGGGGAGATTGAGACAAAAAGAGAGGATTGACAGAGAAAATAGGTTAAATCAGGGAGGATGTGTTTTAGTGAGAGGGGCCAATGCGGAGGCAGAGGGAGCGCTTTAGCCCCAGTGGCTTTATGGCAAGCGCGCATTAAAAAGGCCTTCTGATTATTGTTTCTCACTGGCAAACCGTTGCAGGACGCCTTCATGTGCACTAATTGTCAGCCGAAAAAATGCAGACAATGGATGGTCTCAGACATTACACTGGTCACGATTTGCTGTAGGCAGAAGAAACAGACAAAGGAGCCGAATGCCAAGTTTCCCCAAGGCCCGTTACAACAAGCCGACACTGTATAGTGACGAAACCAGAAATTACTTCCACTGACTGTTCTCTGTCCTTTTGTTGAAAATGTTAAAAACGGCCACTTAATGGTTTGTTTGTTTTTTTTTTTTTCTATGCAAAACACTGAAGGAATGCATTTTGTTTGCACAATTGATCCCATTTTCCACAGAAAACAGGAAATGGACTTTTGACAAATGCAGTTCAGCTCTTAAAGTCAGCCAGTCATTTCTACTACATCAACTGTAATTGGATGTGTGTGTGTGTGTGTGTGTGTGTGTATGCATTTACCAGCACAAAAAAAAAAAAGCCAAACAGATTTTAATGGCTGTCGAAATAACCGTCCAAATAAAATAAGAAGGTCGCAGAGATCTCACCCCCCGGGGTGATGTCGTTTACAAGCGCCGCGTCTGCATTGGACAGCTCTGTCAATGGGTCAAATGAAGTGGCATCCTATTGATGAGCTGAATTAGTTGAATTGAGGTAAATTGGGTCAAATGCCGAAGGCAGCCATTAATACATAAATACAGTGCTCAGTGGAGTTAACTCTGCTGTTGTGATAAGTTGTCAGGAACATGGGAAATACTCAAATGCCAGAAATATAAGAAAACGCTGATTGTATGGTGACATGAAATCAGGAGGAGCCGTGACCCAGGATAAGGAATCAACCTCTTACAGCCACCGTATTGAGCAATCAACATTTAATCCATTATGATCAGTAAAAGGAAAGACACGTGTCCTCTGCTCCGGCTCTGAAGTGCTGCTTAAATCGAGACAAATGGCCTCAGCATATTAAAATACCACAAATAATAACAAAGAGAACAACACAGTCAACGGGAGAATTACCTTTTAAGTAGCAAAGGTTAGATCTTTGAGATATTTTCACACAACCTGGAGTGTTTTTCTTCTTTTTAGCCACTCGGGTTTTAAAAGTTGTTTTTTTTTTAAAAACAGAACCGTTGAAACGTCTTTCTGAAGGGCACTTCGTCAAAGAGGCGAGATGCTGGGTGAGAATTAAATGTTGCAAAGGTTCAGAGCGTTTTCCCGAAGCCGAAGTTGACAAATTGAAGAGAAAAATGGCAGAGAGCGGCCGGTAATTTGAAGACTCGGATCCTAACAATTTTCTCTAATGCATATGTTTTATACAGCTGAACCAAAGCTTCTGTTGAAACTCCAGATGCAAGTATGGGAAGAAGCTGATATAAAAGCTAAAGGGCCCTTCTCCCGCGGACACACACCACACACAAAGTGATAGATGTTCTGTGTGACACTAAGATAATACATAGTATATCTGATGCAGACAGATTTATGTGTGTGTGAATGAGTCTTTGTGTGTAAGAAGAGAAATGAGAGGATACACAACAAACGCCGTCCATTTAATTCATTTACACACACACACGCAGATGTAAACACACCTCCACAATCCCCCGACATCTTCACAGTCGTCGTGTTCTCGATTCCGGTATTCCCGGGTCCGGTGTGACAGATTGCAGACGGACCCGGCGCTTCCTGGTTTCTGCTCTGCTTCTCCTATCAGAGGCCACCATCTCATCTGACACCGGCCGGCCGAAGCCCGTCCCGTAATCACATCAGAGAGAGAGCAGGGGGAGTGACAAATCACATTACAAGCACTGAGTCACTGCAGTCATTGTGTAGCCTCGATCCCGTTCTCCGTCTTTGTCCGTATCTCTCTGAATGAAGATTCATGGCTTGGCCTGTGGGAGGAAGAGTAATGCGATAGAGAGGCAGGCTGTGAGTGAGACAGAATGAGTGTGTGTGTGTGTTTTGTAGGTGCAGTCTATAAAGCAGGCGGTCTCCAGCCAACGGGCAGGTGGGTTGTTTGGGGGGGTGGCTGGTAGTTCAGCGGGCGTGGTGTTGATCACATAGCTGTGCTCAGCTAACGCAGTTTCTTTTACATTCACTGAACTAACTTTTTATTTATTTCACACAGCAACGCAGCCGGCATACCTTTGTCAACACTACGAACAAATGCTAATGCTGCACCACGTCTGCTGGACAGGTTGACCTTTGTTCATATGTTGCGTTGACATCCTGCCCTGTCCTTAAAGTACTGATAGATAGATAGATCACACCAGCATATACACACATGCTCACATACATATACATATGGTGGGATTGTGGTAAATGGGCTGAGCTAGAATCAGGAATGTGTTAGCTTAGCATCCAGACCAATGGGGAAACAAGTCAGCCTGGCAACAGTTAGCATATACAGTTAGCCACTTTAAAGGTAGTTTATGCACATTGCTATGGATGCATTCTCGCTGAGCCTGGGGCATTTAATAATACATCATTGCTAGATATTGATTGAGAGGATGCCTCTTGTTTCCCACTTTTGTGTTTCCCACTCCCTGTTTTAAAAACTGAAGGATGTCCTTTTCTTTAGAGAAATACAATGCAGCTGTAATTTGAGTGGCACTGGCAACGTACCATGAATGAAGCCAATCAAGTACAAATCGCTGTGGTTATAGATAACCCTATTAGTGCGGTGCCTTTGGAACATAATTAGAGGGATTTTTATGCTTATGAGGCCCAAAGTGAGGGATGGCATCCTTCATGGAACAATCAGGGAGCTCAGAAAAAGAGCTTTTTCTGCGTAATTTGCATAATTAGGATGTAGACAAGCGGCAGATAGCCAGGTAAGAAGGTTGGTGGGACCGTATGAAACTGACATTTAGAAAATGAGACAACTATTTCTCTGTGCCGCGTTATGTCTGCATTCATGCTCCAGCAGGCAAGGTTTTGGTGGTGCTTAACTTTGATCAGGCACACCGCTGGTGTAATATATTTTGGGCGATCCTGAAGAGGGCCTAAATTGCAGGCTGCAGGGGATTTTCGTCTGGGTCTAAAATGTAATGGTTTTTACCCCGGGAACATTATCCTCTCCTCTCCTCTCCTCTCTTCTTCGCAGCATATTGATCTGTTACCAGTAGAGCAGTGGGACACACATGTATCCCTGCCCCCCCCCCTCCTGCCTGGCAATCCAATACCAGAACATATGAGCTACACTGCGAAGCTGTAATACCAAAGCACAACACCAAGACAAGCACCTGGTTAAATCAATGTGGAGCAGGTACACACCCGCGCACACATGCACACAATAAACACACCAACTCAAGACAGACCAGAGGCTGCATGAAGGTGGCTTTCACTGAAGTCAGCGGTTGTAAGATGGGGGAAATTGAATGAGAGACAGTATGAAGAAGCATGTAAGTTCCTCTAATGTCAAAATAGCAGGAAGCCAGAAAGGGGAAGGTTTCCCTGTTGCATTGTGGGTCTTTGAGTGTTTGTGCACATAGAAAGGTGATCTCAGAGCTATTTCACTGAAAATAGTTTGGTGCACTTGATCCTATATATTTGTATTTCATTCTACTGGAAGGCATAATTAGAGCGGCCGATGTAAACAAAGCGTCAACGGCGTGTCAGCCGATATTTCCATAAGTGTTTTCTCTGTGATTGCGTTGTTTGAACAACGAGCGTCACTCTGCACTTTTTAAGTAGCGGGATGTCAGCGCTGTCAGGGTGAAGCAGGCAAACGTAATGCCTCAGTACCTTTGCCGTGCAACCTGTGGGTGATGTATAAAGCATCTTAACTAGTTACATGACAGTAATCCGGTGCTGTGAATACAATTTCCCGGTTTACACATGCCGAGCTTTACTCTGCTGCACCTTGATGAAGTTGCAAAGGTTGCTGGCTCATCTTTTGGTCAAAGTAGTAAGGGCGTCCTCTTTCTGGGTCCACCAACCATCTACATAGTGCTGTGTAGTTCCCCAAGACCTCAGGTGCCCATGTTTGGCCTTTCATCTCTTTATTTGGGGCCGAGAGTGAGGGAATCATTTACCTGCTCTGCGCACTGACTCCCCTGTTCTCTCGCATTTCCCACTTTATGCTTTTAGAGGTGACTTTTGTACGGCTTCTGAAGAAACTGGTAAAAAAAAATGTCATTGAGTTTCTCAGTAATGCAAATGGCACATGCACAAAGCAATTTGCAAAAACCAGATGTAATCTCAAAGCATATGCACGCGCCGAAATGCATATGCACACACGATCACGCACGCACCCGAAACACAAAAATAAGAACCTGGAACCAGATGAAAAGAAACATTGGCACACAAGCACGTGACACAGAAACAAATATAAACAAAAACAATGTGCCAAAATGTGGCATCTCTGAAAAACCCCCCGAAAAAGAAGAACTGCTGATGTTTCCGTGCCCACACAAACCAAATTTAGCTTCGTGCAACGCAGTATTACATATTTAATGCCAGTGGAGGGTAAAGAAAGTTCAGCCAAAGTTTGAGGAACAGTTTTTCATTCACACGCCCGGAGAAATCCCGGAGAGAGGGCCCACAATCGGAAAGCATGAATATTCTGCTTTGAATTTGCATATACTTAGCTCCTCATCCTTTTGCCCACTTGTACCTTGCTCCATAGGCTGTAGGTGTAATCAATTATGCAAATAGCGCCGCTGTCCTAGCAAAATTGAGCACCGTCAGCGCACAATGGAGACGTCGGGGAGGAGAGCCGAGGGATGTTGACACACCTTCTTATCTTGTACTTGTAAATAAAGCAAAGCGTCAGGTAGCCTCCGCGTGTTTGGAAGTTGTTGGGTAATGTCGACAAAGCAACGCTGCGACTCAACACCTTCCTTTTTAACGATTGACAGACGGTACAATGCATGATGCACAACCGGCCGTTTGATGAGGTGGCAGAGATGAAGTCCGCTGTCAGCTCTCTTTCTTGTACACACAGTGATGCAACTACTGGGCTACACATGAACCAACTTCAACTTCTTGTCCCACCAGCTATTTCGATGGAGTCTTTGGTTATAAATTACAAATTGTTACAAAGCTCTTTGGTTTCCAGTCAAAGCTCATACTCCGTTTAAGCCACATCTGCAAAAGCATCACTCCTATTTACATCAGTCCTGCCCAGATAGTCTGACCCAACCCCAATTTTGCTCTTGCTCAGTACGCAGCATTACAGCAACCAAACAGTTTTTACTTTCTGTGTATTTAGCAAGGGAAAGGGAAGTAGCTTTGGCTCGTTGAAGGATCATATTTCAGTCATAACTAAAGGAAATGATGTTTTATTACATGAAATAGCAGCATCAAACAGTGGATAAGGTTACGGAAACATCTTTGGATCCTAGTAAGGCTAACAGAGCTTAAACCATCAATTGTAGGTTGAGCTATGCAGCTCTAATTCATAAATACGATTGTGTCGATCGGTTGGGGATTAGCTCTTTGCTGGTTAGGGAGGCTTCAAAGGCAGGTGAAGGTATGTTAGCGCAGGGTTATATGGGTGCTCAGTAGACAGCACAGGCTGATACCAACCACAGCGTCTAATGACAGGTCAGAACATCATTCAGCGTCCATGGGATTGCTCCGCCAGTGTTTGGCAGATTCAGCCATTTGTTTTTACGGCAGTGTTTCAGTTTTGTCATTTCCTAACATTAAACTCTCACAAGCACTCCCTGGGTCCGACATCTAGCTATAAATAGTTCCAGCTCCTTAATCATTTTTGTGCCCCTATTCTCGGGCATCGTTCTCAGCCAGGAGAAGACTATCCAAAGTCTTTTCTGTTGTAATCACAAACCGCGCCGCACTGAGAGGCTTTTTTTTCTGCACCAGGCTATCGACTGTAATCTACCTCCGGTGATTCTTTTTCTTAAAAGTGGCCAGAAAAAGCGACAGAAGAAGATCTGCCATCTGCGAAGCTTCGAGATAACAGCGAGGAATGCAGCCCAATCTATGGCAGTGTATTGATATGAGATTGGTGTGTACTGTAAGTGGACCTCTTGGACTGGTGTCATCGCCAGCCTCCAACCATCATACTCATATTCTTTTTTCTTTTTTTTTTTGTGCGCGATCCAATCTCGGTGCAATTTGAAGCCCTCATCATCCGGCGCCGAGGAATAAACAGGGGTGATAAAAACAGTTTGACCCTGGTCATCGACCTCTATAATGCCTCGCATCTATGCAGGAGTCTGGCTGCGTGGCTGTCTCTTTCTCTTCTCCCGGCCATGCATATTTCTCTCTTTATTGTCCGCTCAGTTGGCCCCACAGTAGCTGAGCGTCTGCCAACTATCCAGCCCCTGTGCTGGACCCCCTGAGCTGAAAGGCTCATCGCTATGAGAAGCTACCATCTCACTCCATATTTCCTCACTCTACTTGGATTTTAAAATGTGTTTTCTACAGTTTTTACATTTTTATTTTTAAAATGTTTGGTATTACATTTCTCCCATTGACTAAATATGGGCTAGCTGGGTAGTTTATGCAGATAACTTACCCTGCAATGTCACTCAAACACTTACATGAAGTGCAAATATAACTATAATGTGCCCGATGTTAAAACATGATGATAGAAAATACTCCTTTTTATGTAGTTTACCATTAATTTAAAGTATATTGTTATGGGGTGGCATTGGTGGTGCTGTTTTCACCTTTTTAGTCTGTGTGTGTGTGTGCGTGTGTGTGTGTACAGCAGCAGGAACGACTCAGCATGGGTTCTTTGCCAGGTGTTGATATGTCTGAACAGATTTCGTCAATGCAGTAGCATCGCGACTACGTGAGATGCAGCTCTGAAACTTTACAGAGTTGGAGCACGCGTCGCGGTCTGAACCGTGAGTGTTGAGTAGTTAAGTAACACTGACGGCGGAGTAGGCCGCTCATAGGAAGGAACGACGACACGTCGACAGGCGCCCCAGCTCGTGCGATCAAATCACAAGATGGTCTCTGGTTCCTTTTTGTTTCCCCAAATGAGTTTTTCATCCTCTCCTCTGAGATGCAAGCAGCTCCTCGTGGCGTGCATTATTTTCTGCTGATGCTCATAATGAGGAGCGGTAGGAGGGTGAAGAGCCGATTTCTCGCGTGTTTCTATGACTACAGCCAAGTGCGGAGTTGTATGTCTTAATTGGAGCAGTGAAGATATTATTAAACTGCCTTTGATTTGCATAGCTGTAATCTAATTTATACACCCCGTGCCCTGTATTAGGTATCTATTTAATTACGCAGCGTGCCACTACATGTTCTGTATTTGTGTAGTGAGGCTGAACCCTGCGTCTCAAAGCTATGATGAGGTGTCACTTTCAAAACAATTGGGACTTCACAATGACATGATGCACCTCAAAATATGTTACAGCTCCAGTGGGGTTTAAGTATTGTGTGCGTTTTTCAAGGTTAAGATAGAAACTAATTTAAAAATAAAGAGAAATGAGACATTTGAATCTCACACTCCCTCCCTCCCCACTCCTCAATCAAGTCTCTGATGTGCGCATGCTGCACACGCTCATCCCTGCCGAGCGTTATGGTGTCACGCAAAGGGTGCGTAGGTCAAACAGTCCGTGATGCAGTTACTGTCGGTGTACAGCACGCTCAGAGGTAACGGCGTGTGTAAACACAAAAATCATGAGAAACTAGTGATGGGTACGCTTCGTGTGTACGCGTGTGTTTGTAACCCACAAGTGTAGCCACACACACACACAGAGCACACAGATGAAGGAAAGAGGGATACCACTGCAATATAATTTGTCTCTGGTGATGAATTCCCATCGGTGTCTCCCGAGACATCCAGCCCATGCTGACAAACCAACACATTTTTCACTCTCAGTCCTCCGCTTCTCCTCTCCCGCCTTCTTCTCTCTATTTCCCTCGTTCTTGCATCGATTGATTTTCCATGCCCTTCTCTCTCACCTTTTCTCCATGAGAAGAAGAAGAAGAAGAAGGAGGAAAAAACAGTGGGCACAGGCCTTAAATGTGGCTAACGGCTGCTGGGATCACTGGTTATTAAGAACAGCATTTTTACGCTGTGGGTCTGACTCTTGCAGCACACACTGCGCTGTGCCTTCTTTTCTCAGCAGGAGCCCACAAAGTTGGTTTTTGCACATTTGGTTATGTTGATAGTTTACACTTTTGGCACATTTCCTAACATCCCCCACTGTCTGCAGTAAAGATGAGACACTCTGCAGCTCTCAGTAGAGGTTATCCATCTGAATCTTTCCCGCTTTTCCATTTTTAATGATGACAATTCAGCGCAAGTTCCCGATCTTCCCGAACACTTTGTGAAAAGCCGAAAGAGAGCCGTCATTTTGCGTCGACGCTGCTGCTGCAGATCTGCGATCACAAGCGACAGAGGTGCGGAAGCGGCGAAACAGGGAGCCGGGAGAGCAAAAGAAGGAGTAAAATAAGAAGTGAGAGTGAGTGAAATGAGTGAGACGATGAAAGGTGTGTAGCGGGAGGAGAGGATCCAGGAGGAAGAAAAAGGCGGTGGTTATGTGAAACGAAATAGAGGTGAGGAAAAAGCAGAAGAAGTCACAGTTGTTCCATTTTCCCGGCTGTCTGAACTCGGCTCTAAAAATTGGAAACAGTGGCGTTCCCTAATCTCCCATCACCTGCACAGAGTGTATTCAGCGTCTGATAAACCGCCCTGCAACCCTGAACTCCCACACACACACATGCACGCAGATTTAAATATAAAAGGATCATCCCTCCAAAGAAAAACACACACACACACAAACACAGCTCCGTACGAACTGAGGCCGTTTGTGTAAACTGTATAATTGAACTTTATCTGAAGTCACGATAGGTTTGCGCTATCTGTGTTGATATTTAAAACTACCGGCGCCGTAGCAGCGGCGGCGGGAATAACAATCCTTTTGCAAAAGAAACGATATCGGATTCAGTCCCCGCCGAGTGAGCCGCCTCAGAACCGGCCTGCTGTGGTTGAGAAATGAGGCCGCCGGGCAGATGTCATATCCGGGAATGTGTCGGCGAGCAGTAGATCACACTGTATATTCCTGATTACTTAGTCATGGCCCTTATCTGCAAACTGCCACATGGCTACTTGACAGTTGGCTTGGCCCCGCCATTGCTGTCCTCCGCTCTACCTCGACGTCCCCCTCATCCTCTTCCCTGTTTTTTAAGGCTTGTTTAAATTTACATTTCACTCCACACCTTTTTCTTTCCTGCTGTCCATCCGCCCTCCGTTTCTTCCGTTCCGCTCCCTCCCTTTCCCCCCCCTCCGGTAACGAAATTAAAGAGATGAGTTTCACAGAGCGGAGATAAAAAGTTGGTTCGTAACAACGGCGCCCGATTTGTTTCTCATGTTTATCTTTTCTGCCAAAAGCTATCTAACGACTTTTTAGGATAACTCAACACTTAATATTCTTTTTTTTTTTTTTTTTTACAAACGTCCTCTTGACTACAGAAATTTGGTATAAACGATGTCTCGTTTGTGACCAGCATTCGAAAACTGAACATCGCCGCACTAACTTGTTATTCCAGCCGGGAAATGTCAGGTTGGAGGTAAAACCCATCTGGAAACAGTCCCACTTCAAAAGCGACATCACCTCAATTACATGAGATTCTTTTATTTTTGGCCACAGCATCCGTGAGGGGTGTTATCAGGCTAATTGGAGAGTCTAATACCAAAGTGAGATATGTGCCGGTGTGCGCTCGGAGAATGAATTTCATCCGACCGCAACGGAGTCCAGGGAAGAGGATGGCGAGTAAGTTAAGCTGCTTAATCATCAATCATGTTGTGAAATGAATATTTAAGGTGGAATGCTCTGTGAGTTTAACGTTAGAGCTCCTGCACCGCAAATCTGTTGTCCCTTACCTTTGAACTACAATATTTAGGTTCATTTACTTCAGTGTATATATATGATTAAATCACTGGACTTTGCATTCCCCAATTAATATCTGACGCCCACAACTAACAGTAATGTTTCAGATTTCACTAAAAAAACCCATGATAAGCTGATAAATACTTACAATACAATCATATTTAATAAGATTTCACCTTTTAAGCTGGCAACCCCCGTCACGTTTCAGTTGTTTAACCTTAAATTTGAATAATAAATGGAGGCCAAAAGAGGAAAAACCCTCTAATACTTCGCAGAAAACAATAATTATGTAAAATATTCAAAAGAAATTTGAAAAGAAACTTTTCCCACCATTTTAAATCATCCCAGTTTATCTTGTGACCCTTGGAGGAGGTCCACCTCAGCTCAGTTACGACAGTGAAATGATTCTTACACACTGTTGCATCAGTATTAACAATCTAATAATGTCTTCTATAAAAATATATTAGTCACAGGAGCCGTTATTCTGCAGATCAAATTAAAACTGAAATAGGATTTTAGGTTTCTACGTGTGAAGAGATACTTTTTAATTGTTGCACCTGAAGTGTCTGAGCGCAGAGACAGTGCTACGTCCTCGTGTGACTCTTTCAAACGACCTCGACGACGCCACAAACTCTTGTGACCGGAACTAATTGCGACACGGCGACTCATTAGCCAATGACAGTCGTCCTCCCGTGGGCCGCTTTACCCATTTTTCCCAGGACGTGCCGCCAGGACACCGGTGTAAGATTATAAATAAATAAATAAATAAATAAAACAAAAACCCCAAACTCTCAATGTCACAAATTTGATTCCAGTTTATAAACCGTGACCTTTCCTCCCTCCGGTCTCACTTTGACGCGGCATGTGCGGTTTAAAGTCTGATTTACAGTCAAACCACACGTAAAGGTTATTATCTCATTGGCATTAATAAAAGAAAAGTATGATTGTAATAAATCCACTAACAAATCACAAACAGGCCATTATAGAAATACTAATGAAGGCAATAAAAACAATCTGTGCAGAGATATTGTTAGAGCATATCTGTAATCTAATTTCATTATGAAATGTTGGTGTGATTAACGCCTGGCAGCTAATCATCTCATAAAGGGAATGACGATTCTCCGCACACCCATCTGAATAAGGCGAAGAGTGACGCCCGCTCCCCTGTGCCTATTTAAAACACTGTATCTGTTATTGTCACCACTGCTGTGTGTGTGTGTGTGTGTGTGAGACACATCCTCGCCTGTGTGTGTGTAAGTGCACTGTACGTGTGTGGGCGTATATCTCTTTCAAAGACACATTAACACCTTTTCACTTGGCAGCGTTTACTGGATCCCGTCTTGGGAATAACATGGCTATGGTACTATACATCTGGGACTTGTATCCTGCTGTTATCAAACACCCGCTCGCTCCATCGGCCCATTTACTCCCCTCTCCTCCCTTTCTCCCTTCTCACCTCCCACTGCAACCCCTCTTCACTTCCCCCTACGCTTCCCTTAAATCCCGAAGGGTCTCAAAAAATTACTGCGACATTATGCAGAAGGAGGAGAACGAGGTGGGGGAGGAGGGTGCACCGTGTCCGCACTAATGCCCCTTTCATACTGGGGAAAGTATTAAATGTGTTACATCTTCACTGCTGCAACTACAGTGGCCAATGCATTGCATGCAAAACGCGTGCACGTAGACCAAAGTACAAACAAATTACACGTTTACTCAGAGGCAGCGTGAGGAAATACATGTAATTATAGAAACAAGGTGCATGTTTTCTTAATTTGCTTGTATTTGGGGTTTTCGATTTTGTCTGTTTGCACGTGTGTTATCTTAAGCTGTAGTTTATTGAGCTCCCGGGGCCACCGTACTTACCTGATAAAACAGGCAGTTTTACTAAATAACAGCCAGTTATCACCAAATGAATGCGCCGATGCCCCACCACTTTCCCTCGTGTTCGGCTACACAGGCTCATTTTGCATCTCTCTCATTTCTCCTGCATCCTCTCTCTCTCTCTCTCCCTCTCTCTCGGTTAAATGACCTAAACTGGGTTAAAAAAAAATCAATTTTCATTCGTGAGAGAAACACTAGTTCACCAAAGCCGAGCAGCATCTGACCTGCGTCCAACCCTGGTCGAGAGGAGGGTCACGAAGGAAGGTCAGCTGACACACGTTGACCCGTTCGGTTGGCCACTGGGTGTGAGTTTAAGTCAGCTCAGCTTGAAAAAGGTCTTTCCCTCCGTGTTTGAGCTCCAACCACACTGAGCTGCCTCATATGAAAAGCGAGTGTTCTCGACGGATCAGATGCGGCTGAAGACGCCGGCCACAAATCAAATGAAAACATCTAATAGTAATAAACATACTTATATACTTATACTATATGATGTATAATGTGTATTTAAATGTTATTTTAGGCTTTTTTGGCCCTGTGCTGTCAGAGTTTCAGCTGGCCTGACCAGCTTTGTGCAAAGGACAGCTCACTTAATTTAGAGTGAGCTGAACCAAACCGAAACAAGAAGCCTGAATCTTAACCGAAGATTCATCGCCAGCCCCGTGACATGGACTGAACATTATGGTTTACGTGGCACACGTCTCATCCTGGAGGTCTATCGAGCAGAGCAACCTGCCCTCCTGCTCCACAGCAGACCATGGCTGTGGTGCGCAGTGTTGTTGGCGCTGGAAGAGGAGAAAGAAGACGTAGCCGTGTTCGTTTAGTTCGTTCCTGAGCGTGGATGTGGTCTTAAACAGTCACACTTGTGTGACTGAGAGTGGACGTGCTGTATGTACGTATTTATGCATGTATGTACATATTCAGACTTCCCCTCCCACCGTCTCTTTGTTCTTCCCTCGTTCTGCTCGGTCGACTGGGGAAACGGCCAGGGAACAGAAAAGGTCAAGTGACTCTGCTCCCTCCAATCCCCCTCCTCCTCCTCCTCCTCCTCCTCCTCTCGAGGAGAAGCAGAGAGGGTTGGGTCAGCAAAGAGCATCAGCATGAAATTGTCGCATAGCAATGAACCTGAAAACTGAACCGCAGCTACACGTACATGTGCCGGAACTGACATCTATTTACTGCCTCGCCGGCCCTCCTCCCTCCTGTACGCTATCGGGTTGTGATTTACATCTTTTTTTATTTTCCCTGGTGATTGAGCTCCTGATCAATAATGCAAACACATGGTTAAGGGAGGGGCGGGGGGGGGGGGGCATGTTGGTGCAGATTCGGCCATGGTGTGTGGGCACGTGTTGACGGTGTGCAGAGCGATCAGGCAGAATGGGGCCGGAGCTGTTTGTAGATGTTTTACCGATACTCTGGATTTTAATTATCGTCAACAATTCCTATGAAAAGACCAACTCGCAAATCGAACTCACTGCTGGTTCTGCGTGGGCCATAGATCCCAACCCGCTGTCCAAACGCTATTAAGGACACATCAGAGACCCGCACTGCCTCGCTCATTGTCAGTCAGACCTAAACTGTGTATCTATCTTAAACACAGGAGTGTCAGAACCTGCAAAATACTGAAATACTTGTTGATAAATCAGATGCAGGAGACAGAAGAGGGAAATGAATGTGTCTCTGAAATGTGTTTGTGTGTGTGCGCACACTTCACTCCGCCCTTCTGTAAGTCAGTGCCGCACAACCCCGACTGGACACGCCACTTCAGCGCGCACTTCACGTTTTGGTAAAAACACAGGAAAAGTGACACATTTTAAAATTTCCCTTTTGAAATGTAGCCGGCGCGAGGAGCAGCGGCTGCGTGATGTGACGCTGAGAGCGGTGTGCGCGTGTTGGTAATGGACTGTGAGGCGAGAGAGTGAGAGAGTGGGGCTGCTGGCCTCTGTCCTTGGTGAGTAATGACCACAGAGGACGACAGATGATCATGTTCATCAGCTCCCAGAACTGAGGCCACCAGCCCCCCTGCTGGGGAGGATCAGTCAGGCTGATGGCCCATAATCTGTGTGTGTGTGAGTGTTTATGTGTGTGTGTGTGTGTGTGTGTGCGTGCGCAGTCCAGTGGTTGAGTAGACCGTGCTGGCATGGAGGGAGAGGGGGCTGGGTGCTAACTGTTATAATGAGTCTTACGGCTGATAATTGAGCCTATAGGAGGGAGAATGTACAATATATGAGTGTGTGTGTGCGTGTATAGTTGCACACAGAGGGGGAGTTTGAGTGTGTGTGTGGTATTAAAAGTACTTATTACATTTATTACAGGGCTGTTTTATGCCCGGCAGTTGCAGGGCTTGCTTAAGGGGAAGATTAGGTGTGCTGACTAGCCTTTTCATTAGCACGTCATTAAAGTTTGAAAAGTAGCTAAATAGCCGAGGCCCGCTGTACATGCCGAGGAGCTGCCAAGTGGAGCCTCAGTATCATTAGGGCCAGTTTATGTTTTTCAGGAAGTTTCAGCTTTATTCTTTGAACTCGCGTCTCCGATCAAAAGCTGCAAAACAGACGAAACAGACTGAACTCTGCGGTCAGGCTTTCATCCGGGAGGCTGTGCATGTCGGTGAAAATAGAGGAATGCCTTTAATAAACACACTGATGAATGAACTTTTTTTTTTTTTTTGAGGGCAGAATTTACATTATTGGCTGAATATGTTATCATGTCATCGTTTTAACTGAAGTTTAAGTTAAAACAAAACTGTATTTTTTTGCAGCCCGGTCTCTTCAGCCCCTGAGCAAATAACACGACTTTCGCACGCAGCGCACAGGGCAAAGGCCAACTTTGTGAGCAGCCAGTCCTTCCCGGTGACATCTGCGCAGAGCTAATGCATTCAAATATCATGTCTTTAAAATGTCAGGCGATGTAGTGCAGACTGACGGAGGTGAAGGCTGAGGTGGATGGAAGGACTCTAACGCAGGATACTAGCTTTCATGTCCTGCTTGAAGCAAAAGTCAACGTTGACGAGTATCTAACCCCCTTTCCTTAGGCTAACCACGCAGTTTGTTGCCTCTAATGAACCAAACTGTGACTTTAAGACAGTGTTAAACACGTGTTTGTTTTGTTATCCTGGAGATGAAGGTCACCTGTGTGAACGGATCTGCAATCCAGGATGTTTATGCGAAGGGCCGCTGCCTCAGCACCATGAAATGGCACTTTGGTGCACGCGCCGCACGCAGTTTGAAAGTGTGAAGTCGTGCTATTTGAAATGCAAATGGAGGAGACCGGCTTGATCTCTGTGTTCTCCATGAAGGTTTGTCAACGAGCTCCACAATCTCAAGTTCTGAATCGAGCCATGTGATGATTTTTAAAAACAGATACGTGGCAGAGGGAGCTCTTTGAATCTCCCGCAGCCCTCTCAGTGCTCAGAAGAGACTGAATTGATTCAACCTGTGTTCACATCACTACTTTTCTCTTTAAAAAGGAGAATCAAACACTATCTTGCTTGTCAATCATCAATAAACTGCATTGCATTCCAAGCTAAACTGTGAGGATGATCAATGCAGGACAATGCTTGTGTATGCGCGCGCACATTTTGGGTATGCGTGTGCGTCTACAACAATGAGAGACAGCGCAAGGGACTGTTAAGTGCAGTCTATGTGTTACAATGATGCAAACCCTTGAAACAGCACCTCCATGTTTCAAGTCATCTTGCTCCATCTCGCTCTCCTCTGAAGGAGCGCGCACACGCACTCGGCGGAAAAACTCGATAATATTTGCTCGGCTCTGAAAACTATGAACATGTCTGCTCACTTTAAGTAGCATCAAATCAATAGTCCCCTGAGAAAGGAAGTGATTTCCATTACAGAAATGATCTCAAGTCAATTTGTGGACTGTGTGTGAAAAGAGAAGACGGTAAAATGTTCAACCATATCAATTATACTTATTCATTTCTACTTGCTGTGGCTGTTAAGTGAGTTTTTTGGCTAAGTGGGTTGGTCAGTGTTTCATAAGATTGTCTCCATGCATCTCCATCGTTACGCTTTCCATTCTATTTGACTGGATGTACTGCACATGCGATAACCCATATCATTTCTTAAAGCCGTCACCTGACAAATTCATACAGCACCCTTTCATATAATTGCAGGTGTTTGTTAGTAGGGAAGTGAGGCTGAGAATGGCTGCAGTGTGCAGGCTTTGTGCGCTCCTTTCAGCCCATTTGTCTCAGCCTCTAAAGAGGGATCAGACATGCAGTCAAGGATGATCAAGTGCTTCTCATCAAGTGCTTTCATGGTATTTGTGTTGTATCATTGTACTGTATGTGTTTTCCTCTTGAGTTCTGTGTAATTGAATGAAGACCTGACTAACAATGCGGCCATGCATACAGATGACGTGACTTTACTGCATGCACGTCAAAGTCCAGTTATGCGCACGAGTGATAAATAAGTCCTGTCCACTGACTTCAGTGCAGAGCAGATGCATCCTACAACAACAACAAGTCAGGCGATGCATAATGTAACTACCTAACTGCTTCACGTTGATCACATTCTGTTGTTGTTACCATGACGACAAAGGTCACCTGACTGTGTTTTATTTGTATGCACTGAAGAAACCAGGTCGAACCGTCCAGGATGAAACCACATGTAACACCTTTAAAGCTGCAGTGTAAAGTAAATGAATCGGTGTCATTTCATTGTGTGAAACGAAAACACCGTCAAATGAATTCACACGTCGCACATTGAGCTATAATTGATATAAATCTGTTTTTTAATTCTGGTGTCTGGGGTGACAAACCCATGCTGGTGCGCTGGTAGTGATGCGCTGTACATCAGCGGGCAATGATTGGTTCACCTGAGCTGAGGGGCAGGGCTAAAATAGCTTCAGAGTGGGCTCCAGCAGCTAAGACCGTGGCCGGGTCGTGAGCGTGTTGACAATGTTTGTGTAATTGCATTTATTGCCAGAGGATGGAGATACAACTATTGCACTACTTTAACTTTAAAACCTGATTTTATGCAGTTCTGCAGTTAAGTTTTTCATTTGATCATAATTTAAAATACGGGTTTTAGTGGATTATTGTAAGATTTGATCCTTCTGTCTTACCTGTGTTTTGAGGCGAGTGGTGGATGCAAACTACTTAATTGAAATAACACTAATGGAGCACCTGCAGCCCCCTAGAGGACCTATGTTTAATCCCAGACCCCAGGATTCTGTGAACGGAGGAGAATCACCCTCACTGAGCTCTCTAACAGTCCTACAATACTACATCCACAGCCCCAACCCGAATCCCCTCCACTCTGTCTATCAACAGCCTGTAGAAACGGCGCTAATGCGCGGTCGACTCAGTTGACTGTAGTGGAAACACCTGGCGCCGGGGATTTCAGGTTGCAGCCTCATGATAGGTCGACCCTCCCGTACCCTCGACCCCACATCCCACTTCATTGCGCTCGCCCGGTGTCAATCTCCCCCGTAAAACCCTCCCCCGAGATATCAAATAGGCCGTGTGGCTCCTGGATCTTGCACTATTTGGCCAGACGGCTTCCGCTCCGTTCAAGCACTGAGTGCGTCTCTGCTGCGGTGCGTTGCGCGCAGGCTGGAGAGAGATGACAAGAGCCCCGCGGAACTGGCCAGACAAACATGGATCTCCGTAAAACGCTGGTTTCGGTGCTTTGGATATTATTGCTGAACCTAGAGGAAGACTGTCACGCCGAGGAAGGTATGTAAAAACGCGTTTGCTTGGTTTTTGTTTTCTGGGGGGGCTCGATTGTACCCAAAACCGGTCTCCGCAGCGGGCAGCGTTGATCGACAGACAGATGTCCGCGGCGGAGATAGTTTGGCATTTTGCTCTTGTCCTGTGTGGGGAACTATGTGTATTCTCTCTAAGGCTGGGAGAAGAGATGAAGCAGCAGAGTCAGAACGGCATTTAAACGTCTCAGACCGCTCAGATTAACGAGGAGAATCTGTTTTTTTCCCCGATTATGGAGACGCAACTCAAAAAACTGACTGATTTACGCATTTAAGCTCTGCGCACTCAAAGCGCATTCCCCTCCGGAGAACGAGCACAGGGGGAACAAATATGATTTGTTAAGATTATCATAATTTTATTACTTCATTGTTACTAAATCAAAATAGACACACATTTCACTTTAGTATAAAAGGTGATTAAAAAGCCGCACAGTCGATGATCGCTTCCAGCATCCGGTCCAGCGGTGCAGCTTGAGAACTGAATGACTGATATAGACAAGTTTAATATTATTGTTATTGTTTTATAGACAGGAAAAAAAACAACTGAGTGCGATTCCTTACATCCCTGTTGCCGCACAGCAGAGCCACAGTCTGCTTCAATATCCAGTTTCTGATTTATTCAGAGCAGGGAAAGTCAGTTTCGTTCAGGCAGCCGGTCTCGTTATGAGAAAGAAATCCCCGGTCTGTTGTCACAAAGATTTGGATCGTGTGGTGGGCTTTTGTCACGGCATCTTTGTGCAACTGGTTTCTTTGTCTTTTCGTACTCCAGCAGCCTCTGATGCTGTGGCGCGGACGACAGGACGCATTAGGCTGATGCCTCGCTGCTTGTCCGTTATTCCTGCAACTCTTCTCCGTTTTGCAGCGCGGCTCTGCTCGAATAAAGAGTTCTTCCTGGCAGCTTTAAACAGCAGGACAGCTGTTTGCTCAGTTACTCCCTTTGTCTCTCCATCAGCATTAAAACCAAGAATCATTATCAAAACAGTAATGCAAGGGGAACAATGCACGACCCACTGAGTGGTTGTGGTGGTAATGCTGATGGGGGATCGGGATTTGGATTGCTGGCTTTTTTAATTGCCCCTGTGCATCTGCACTGGAGTGTGTCAGAGAGTGAGGGAGCTGCTCTAGTCCAACAATTTACCGGCAGCCTTGGCTGATTGCCACAGATAAATACTCTCTGCACTCACAAGTTAGCCAAGATATTGTAAACCTGCGTAACTTATAACAGCTCGAACTCACACACGGCGCTGATTGAATGTGTGTGTGTGTGTGTGTGTGTGTGTGTGTTTCTCAGAGGCTGGCTCAGGTGAAGCTAGGGAAGTGGTCCTAATCAGTTCCGAGATTGTGAAGTGGAAAAGAACATAATGGCCTCAGACCCTCAGGCTCTTTCTAAAGAGGGGCTTTATTGGCAAGGTATAGCTGAGTGGATTTTGGATGCACACACGTGCATGTGGTGAACACACACGCGCATATACAGTAACCTATATGCACTCCAGAGAAGTGCATCTGGCACGCTCACGCACTTCGCAGCCATACATCATTGACACACATTAATGCACCACACGCGACTCTGGTATCAAATGCACACACTCGCTTGACACATACATGTTGCGCTCGCATGCAAGCTCTCCTTATGAAACATGCACACGCGCACGGCGAGACGTTTTCTGGTACTTCAGGGCCCCTTTAGTGCGCACACAGGCAGAAATGAGTGCTCATCCGCGCGCGCACACACACACACACACACACACATGCACTCTTGCATTCACACATGCACACACTTCCTCTTGAGCATTGGATGCAGCACACACGGATTCGTTGCCAGATTGATTTGGTTCCCTGGAATGCTGGGTAGCCAGATTTGGATGCTAGCTTTTGTTTAATTGATGTTGTGACAGCGATTAATTGCTGTGAAAGCAATGTGCTCCTGAAGGCTGGTATTGGCAGCAGTGCTTCTCGCTGCTCGTAAGGATTTGGGAGATAGAGGATACACCAGGGAGAATTTGTTCTTCTTTTGAATTCTCCGCCATTATATCCATATTAATTGTGGCAATTTACCTGCCTGTCTGTGTGTACTCTGAAACTCTGCCATGAGAGCTGTGTCTTAACAAAGGAGGCGCGTGCATAAGTCTTCCTTGTATTAGGGATTTTGAGAGTATCTGTTAAATCCTCCTGTCATAATTATATTACAGTATTTATGTGGCTCTGTGATCACTGCTCGTGAATTTTCTCTTTTACCGAGCGGCCTTGTGCTTATTTCAACGCGTTAGTAGCTTTTATTCGCAGTTACACATCCCCCTTTGTGTTTGCCTTTGCTCTTATTTCATTTCTTCTCGTGCGCCCACAGCATTTTCCCGTGTTGCAGATGTGCAGTTCTGCCTGTAGTTCTCTTTTTTTTTTTTGCCCCCGTCTTCCTATTTCCCTTTGTTCTCGTATGTCATCTTCTTCCTTTTCCTCTCCATTCCTCCCTCTCCGTCCTCTCCTGCACATGCCTTCCTGCATCTTGAGCTGACTTAGCAATTGCTAATACGACCGGGTGTCCACCATCCCGTACCGGCACCTCACACACAGTCAATCGAGCCACTCCCCCTCCCTTCAGGCCGCTTTTCTCATTCCCCACGCCTCACCGCTAACACACCTTGGCATCTCATCGGGATCTCATTTACTTCCCCTCTCCTCCCTCTTTCCCACCCTCCCTCTGCATCCATCCATTCTGCAGCAAGCCGAGAGAGCGAGAGAGGGCACGAGCGAGGTACAGAACAATAGAGGCAGAGTGATGGAAAGCAGCGGGCTGATTGAGAGCGAGGGAGTCTCAGCGTAACCTGTGGGATCATCCTGTCTGTGCGACCGCGGCTGTGTTTGATGCCGTGTCGTGTCAGAATGGCCGGGGTGACTTGACTGCACTGTGTTCCTGGCAGGCATTCAACCTATTGTTTACCTGCAGCCTCATAACGCCGGCGTGCCTCCGAAACCTCTCGTGTCAGATGTAATTTCAGATTTACAGCTGACATTTTCCACCACGATGCTTTGCGATGCCGCGGAGGAAAGTCACAGCATTTATACTCTTAACCATACACACCGATCTATGCGGTGAATATCTGCAATGTCTGCTTTGTTTTTTAGAAAACCGACAATGTCACAAGTCCACCCGGCCCACAAGTCAGCTCTAAAAAGGTCGCGACTGCTGTGATGGACCCATAAAGCCTTTGTGTGTTTTCCAGTGCGTTCCCTGTAAGACTGTAATCCGGCATCCAGTCTGAACCTTTAGCACACAGCTTAAACTCACTGTCTGTGCTCAGTGCCACCGGTATTTGGTTTTAGATAGCAAAGAGCTTTAGGTTAACGGTATGCAAAGTGTTAAACTTCTACACCGGAGACTGCAGCTTTAAGTCTGTCTCATCAGTCCCGTTGACCCCGTGTGTGTGTGTGTGTCTCCCCTTTGTAGTGGAGCTATAAGGTCTTGGCGTGAGCGCAATTTAATGTTTTTCCATTCAAGCCAGAACATTTTCCACTCGCTCTGTCGAGTCCTCACCTCAGTTTGCACCACCCAGGAGGATCTGGCCTCCACTCACAGCTCCAAAACCTGCATTGTGTTTGGTCTGAACCGTCGGAGCTACAGGTGATGTTTGGCTTCGTCTTTCCGTTTGCACGACCAGTTGCTTTGCCTGTCTCGCTTTAATCAGACCTTAACCGCAGACCGCAGTTAGACCTTAAACCTAAACTCTTAACTATCATTGTTCTTCTGCTGTGTCGAGATGCAGAGCTTTTGGTTTCTGTTTACTGCTGACTTGAACACAACGTAATTAAAGTGACTATTCATTATTGAGCTCCACTCATATGTCATATGATTACCGAATCACATAATTAGTACTTAGAAGCGATCTGATTGACTAATATTGGGTTTACCAGCGGTTTCCAGACTGGCAGTGGAGTAGCACTCCACCCTCCCAGGCATCAATTGGAACTAATTGTCTGTGATTGATGCCGGCTTATTCCTGCTCTGCCGCCGCCGCCGCCGCCGCCGGGCCCAATGCATCGGTCCATCTTTGGCTGGCAAGGTCGGCCTTGGACCCGTGCATGTCGGATCAGACGACTGTGACCTCTGCGAGTATGAGAGGTCGGAGTGATTTGTGAAGGCGGCAGGCGGAGCGCGGCGACATCACACATCCGCGCGGCCTCGGGGACGCCGTCGTTTTCAGGAGAGGCGGGGGGGAAGGGGAGAAGACGGTGAGGGGAAGTTAGAGGCGCAGGTGCGGTGAAATTAATGCAGAGAGCGAGGAGGAAGAGAGGGAGAGAGAACGGACTCAACAAAAAAAAAAAAAAGATGCATTACAAGCAGAGAACGACGAGGAGGTGCGGCAGGTCGAGGGGCGCCAGGTAAGGGAGGCCAAAAGCAAGGCACAGTGGACGAGGGAGTGACAGAAAGAAAATTGGAGGCGAGTAAAGGCAAGTGGGAGGGGGCAGGTGATGAGGGAATTGTAAGCTGCCACCGCCGCTTTGTTCCGCGCCTCTCGTATGTTACATGTAATCAAACAGACCAAGGGTTCCTGTAACAAGTCAATGCAGCAGCTCAGCCAGATCCTTATTTACCTCCCACTCGGCTGGAAACACATCGGCTGAGACTGATGGATGAAGTGTGCGTGTTTAAGAGAGAGTGTGCCTGTCTATTGGATCCCAATAGGGTCACCTGATTTCTTTTGTTTAGGGTAAGGACACTACTATGGCGTCAGGGCTGTTCTGCTGGATCGGCAAGAATGAGGCGAGGGTAGGAGCGTGTGTGTTTGTGTGTGGGAGGGAGAGAGAGTTGTCTTTGTGTGTGTGTGTGTGTGTGCGTGTGTGTGTGTGTGTGTGTGTGTGCACATGTAGGAGGAAAGATGGGGGTTTAGCAGGTGTTTCAGCCATATTGGACAGTGAGGAAGGGACTCTGTGCAGCTGCCCGTGATAGATGAAGGAACCGTGGACGGGCTGCGCATCAGTTTATTGATGAATCTACTCTGAAACGTCTTCTTCTCCTGCTGTCCGTGTGTGTGTGCGTGCGCACGTGCACCCCTGTGTAGGTGTTTTTCACAAACTTGAGCATATTTGCTTTCGTCCTTGTTTCAGTCCAAAACCGTGGAAGATGTTTTATGCGCCCTTCACTTCTGCCTTTTCCGAGAAGCCTGCTTACGACGTGCAGCTTCAAAAGGGGCTAGAACAGCGTGAACGCGCTGCTTTCTGATTGGGTGATTGCACTGCGTCTTAACCAACTTTGTTGTTGAGTATTGGAACACGATGAAACGTTATTCATTTGCACAGGTGATAATTAATTCATCGCAGCCGCAAAAGTAATTTAGCGTTGAAAAGGAAGCTGTGAGTATAAGCTCAGATCAGCAACGGCAGTGGCAGACAGATGTTAAAATCAAATCAAAGGGAGAATGAAGCTCAGGCAGTTGATCAATCAAGACAAAATTAACAATTTTTATATTAAAAAAAAATTCTCAAGCAAAAATTTCGACATTTGCTGGTTTAAGCATCTCAGATATGAACACTCGCTGCTCTTATGTTGCTGTAAATTCAATATCTTTGGACTAATGAAACATTCATATATTCTTAAACAATTAAGTTTAATCCAATAATAGTCCTATGTGATAACAAAGTGATTGTAAGTATAAGCACTACAGTAGAGAATACATTGATTGCCAACCAAAATATACATATTTCTTTGCTATAACAGTGACATAATATTGAATATTTAAAATGGTTTCTGATCACTTCCTGTTAAATGACTTATTGATTAATCGAGCCGTTTGCCCTTTTCTTCACATGTTCACATGTATTTAAGGTTTGTAGGTATCCAACAGGTGTATTGTGGTAACCAGGCAGTCAGATTGTCTACGTTCTAAGAGTTAAGACAAGGAACAATGTTCATATAAAATACAGAGTGGAAGTCTTAAGCCCACGATGGAGCCTCATCTGGAGCTGCATGCTTGTGCTTTTCATGCCAGAGCCTTATGTAAACATCTCAAGGGCCTGTTCTCTAAAGGTTCTTCAAAGGTTACATTCAGGAAAGTCTAATATAAAAAAAAAAACATAACTGGCGAAAACTAAAAATTAAAAATGTCTCCCACCACCCACACCGTCAGCATCCTGCAGTTAAGACACATCTCTTTTTACACGGACGTCTCAAACGCATTATTCATCTTTGCTGCTTTTGTTGGGATACTAATGGATTACAGGAGTTTTGTTTTTTTGTTGTTGGCAGGCTTTTCAGTCCTGAGGTGTCTAAAGTTGATAAATGTCACTGGTGTGTATTTATGCGGAGCTGGAGCTGCGCTCTTGGCAGAAAATTCGGCTCAGGGTGTTTTGCATTGAGAGTAAACACTAACCGCATTAATGCGAGGCTTGATGTGGGTGGGCATGTTGGGAATTGAACTGACAACTCGCCGGAGCTCAGTCGGCTTTTCATTTCATTTCCTTGTTTTTCGACGGTGAAAACATCATCAGCCGCTCGTTTGGGCTGGAGCACGAGAAACAGATTCATGGGGGGGGGGGTTATTGAGGCATTTGAACACAGGGGTGGGGGGCTACTGAAAACACTGCCAGTCTGATAAACACACCTAAAAACCCTTTGCTCTTAGCTTTTATGGCTCTGTTGGAAAACGTGGGGGCGGGGATTGTGAGGAAAACACCTGGAAAGGAATCGTAACCTGTGCTTGTGTGTGTGTGTGTGTGTGTGTGTGTGTGTGTGTGTGTGTGGAGCCCGTGTTCTAGCAGAGGTTAAATGTGTTGCCCTCCCCTTTTAGATGTTGGCTCAGAGACCATCAGCCTCGATTGAGCCTGGTTTAGGCCGTCCCATCACACAGTCATGGAGGTGACGGAGGTCCTGGAGAGGCACACACACTCTCTCTCACACACACACACACTTGTTTGTACACTTGCAGCCGGCCGTGTCGATCCACACACCGTCTGCTGGTACAAAGTGGAAATACTCTATTCATTTTTAATGCAAAACACCTTTTTTTTGGTCACATAATTGCAAATGGATTTTTAAACTTAGGAGCGAATGTTCGCATCAACACAGACTTGGACGAACTAAATTAAAAAGAAAAATTGTAGATTAAATTTGAGATCACTTCGACACCGTGGGCACCGAGCGAATTACTCGGCGCTTTTCTCGGACAGAAAAACACCGCCAATAAAGGCGCGATGAGGCCGACTTGATGACCGGGCCAGCGCGTCCTCCGAATGAAACAAACGTCATGCCTCGTTCGTAGCTTTCTCTTTAGCCTAAGCAACCTGGTTATATGTGATCATGGTTGTCATGGTTACAACAGTCCCCTGTGTAAATGTCCGATGTTTTATTCACTGATTGGCCCACCGCAGCCTCTACGCTGTCACCTGACCTCTGTCCCTACTCCTGCTATAATTACTGTTGCATCTTGGGACAGGGCAATATGTCTGTATTACAGTCGTAGTTTGATTTTGGGGTATCGTAACCTTGTGATAATGGCGCGAGTGTTGTTCTCTGAGCCTACCACACTGTTTTAGCTGTTCTGTTATTTGCCTTTGCCTGCTCAGCCATTTCTCCTGCATTACTGATGTGCAAATATTTATTTATTTTTAGTCTTTACTACAGTATCACCACAAAATCAGCGTTTGATTTGTCAAACCTGAGGGACACATAAACTTAAGCTTATGTCCCTTCACAGCACCTGCAGTGTTTACATCATTATTGTAGTAATGCTGTTTTGGGCACAAGGTCACCCAACATGCGTTCGAGCCTTTTTGGATTGGCTGCAGCTGAGGCAGTGTTGTCCAGTGGTTCATATCCAGTTATGTAACAGTTACGTGAGCGCATGAGAGCTGGTTCTCATCTTGTTAAAACATGAGGCGCGGCCCGTTTCATGTGTCCGTGCCCCCAAACTGGCAAATACCCTGTACGTGTTTTAAAGAAACACGAGAAACCGCATCGCAGGTTTGCACTCATGCTCCCAGCAGTGTTTCCAGCCGACACACACACACACACACACACACACACACACACGTGGCATGCCACCACTGTACAGCTGAACTCAGCCATTAGCCTTCCCCCTTCATCTTTGCTCCGCTGTGTCAGTGTCCGCCTCGCTGGCTGGCCCGTGGACGCTGCCTCTTAATGTGCTTTTCATGTCCGCTGGTCCTCCTCTGCCACGTCTGACCCGCCGACACATGTTCGGGGGGAACTTGCAGTTTCTCTGTGCACGGCAGGGAGAAATATCCCTCACCTTACATTAAACATGCTTATGCAACACATTAACATCTTTCTGCACTCCCCTTCTTTCTTTTTTGCACCTTTTATTAACAGCTACATCGTGCCTCTCCAGTCTCCATCACGCCTCTCTCCTCCATCTCATCTTCATGTATAGATTCAGTAGGGATTGCAATGAAAGTTTAATTATTTTATGTATATTTTGCTAAAACCTTTTCTATAGCTGTTACGTAAAACATTTTGGGATTTAGACCGGAGTGCGACTCTTCACACGAGCTCAGACACGACCGCGCACACTGCTATTCAGAAACACACCAGCCGTAAAGATAGCGAGCTCTTCTTTAATGGCTGCCGTGTGACAACTTCGGCAATTACTTACTTCGCTGAGCTGAATCAAGCTGCGGCACTTGTTAACATACTCACACTCAGACACAAACAGAGAGACTGAACACAGGCTGCTATATGCTATATGTGTGGTGCATTCAGGTGCTGGCTTGTAACCTGTGGACATCGAACGGCATAGCATTAAGCATGCACCCTCAATTTGCCGCTGCACTTCATCGCCAGACAGATATGGCCTTTTTTCATTCCACACATCCTTCTTTCTTTCTGAAACCTGCCACCTACACTACCCATGATGCAACTCTAACTGCCAACAGTAAGGGTGTGTTAGTAGCAGCTAATGCATTCCCAGGCTGCCAGCCCCTAGCAGAGAAGAGGATGGTGATTTGGCACAGCTTCCTCCTTTCTTACTCGACACTCTTCAGCGCCGACGGCGGTGAGCTGAGTGTCTTCACGGTAAAATCTGTGCTTCCTAAACGTTCCAAAAGTGGACATTGTTGACGACATACTGTAAACTCGTTCCACGTCTGAAATGCCGCCCTTTCCTCAGCTCACTCGCTCGGCGTCTCCTGCACTACCAGGACGCACCGCGGCACAAACGAGTGTCAGCTTTGCACGCTCAGCCGCCTGCAGCTTACTTTGTTAAACCAGATCTGATAAAACTGCTGATCACAGCAGGGAGGATTGGCCACACACTGACTGAGACCTACGTGCCAAGAGGTTTTAACAAAATAGGGGATTTAACACTTATACTTGGTGTTTTTTTAGGATTTGTAGTAATAAAAGATTTTTTCTTTTCAATCTACAGTTGTATTTATTCTAATGACAAATCGCTTTCTTACCAATTTTCAAAAATATGGACTAATACTAGTTGAGAAAAGGTTTTTATAAAGAAGAGCCACAGTCTGCCTATTGCAATTCATACGAGAGACACTATACGTCTTGGACTCTGCAGCTCAGAGTTGCATACACATAAATATACATACACAGTAATGATTTGCACATGTACATCAGGTTGACAGACACACGCTGTTGTCCACCCACTGCCCGCCGCCCAGCGGTTCTGTGTCGTCCTTGTCTTTGCTTGCGATCCCTCCTTCCGTCTCTGCTCTGCGGTGGTAATGACCGTCATGTTGGAAATGTGTCCGGCCGGGCCTCGTAAACCATTACCACCGCGCCTAGGAAACCCCATTAATCTTTCTGAGAGGCGTTTGACCTTTCAGACTCATTAACCGCAGCCGGTGTGCAGGCAGACAGACAGACGTGAACGCATACACAAACCGCAGATGCACTCTCCTTTTCTCTGTCGCGCAAACAGCGTACACACACACACACACACACACACACAGGTGAGGTTTGAGCGCACCGACGTGTGTCCGAGTGCCAATATCGGCTTCACCAGCTCGCCATCATAGCCTCCCTCTCTCTCTGTCTTGTCTCCTTTCCTGTCCTCCTCATCCCCCTCGCTTCCTCACCGCGTGGGTTTGGGCAGTGACCTGGAAAATTGCCCGACCTTTTAATACGCAGCTTCCTTGGTGATGAATAAATACATAAATCGCGCGGCTCCGGCTCAGTCACTTTTATGATACCCCTCTCCCCACCCCCAGTCATACCTCCCGTACACCTCATCGCACCCCGTCATCTGCACCCTCTCCACACTGACACGGAAGAGGGAAGCAGGGTGTCTTTGAAGTGATAGCCCCCCGCGGAGAAGACTATCCATAATGAAAGGGTGTTAGTGACTGGGCTGAGAGCGCGAGTGTGAGCAGTGTAGATGGCAAAGGATGTAATGGGGGTGAGTGGGCGAGGCAGGTTAACACGCCAGCATGGGACCCACTCTTCTCAGTTTATCAGAAGGCGAGGGCGGGAGCGAGAGAGCTTTGTAGGTGCCGGAGGATGTAATGTGGCAACTGGGAAGGAAGGTTAACATAGCAGCGTGGGACCTGATCTGCTCAGCTTATGAAAAGGGCAAGGGGGAGCGGGACGGGCTGTGGAAGGCTAAGTGGTGGGGTGGGAATGGATGAAACGTATTCTGCTCAGTTTACTATAGGTCCAAATGAGGGAGGGAAGGAGCAAATGGAGCAGAGAATATGGGGGGCAGTGGAGAGGAAAAAGGGGCATGGTAAGAAGTTCTTCAGTCCGAACAGAACGAAAGGCCAGACTTTACGATCAGTCCACATCCTGGAAGATATCTGGGATGTGTGAATAGCTAAAAAGTGGACTGAGTATGTTCCCGATGTACGCTCTTCAAACATTAAAGCTCTCAACAAACAAAAGTTGTGTTTATGCGAAGCGTTTTTGCCCCAAAACGCAGTGCATTTAACACGACGAGCGCGTTTTTCTTATCCCTTCGTGAAACATTTGCAACTTCCTGTGCATCCACGAGCCCTTTTGTGATGAAAACAAAGCAGGGACCTCGTGAAAACATTGCTCTGTGGTCCAACTAATGGTCAACAACTCCACAGGGGACCCTCAGGACCCTTAGCCATCACTCCAGTTTATAACATATACAGAAGTGTCTCTGCAGCTGTTTGACTTTAAGCTTTCTGTGGTAAATGATAACAGCAGTGCTGATTTGAACTGTATAGGCTGATGCACGCTACATGTTTTGTGTGCACCGTTTTGTGTGTTCGCACTCTTTGCTACGTGTTATGCATGTTATTATACAGGCCATAAGTACATCTCTGAATGTGTGTGCGTGTGTGTTTGCATGTGTTTCCTTGTGTGCCTGCCTGGTCGTGATTGCAATCAGAGTGTCATCAGTGCAGGATGGCTGGGTGGAGCGTCCTCCCCGTTGTTTCTCAGCTTCCTTCCAGCTATAAATGTAAATGAAAAAAGTCAATTAGCCTGCCAGCCAATCAGTGCGCCAACCAGTCGATCAGTTAGTCAGTTAACCAACTGGCCGGACAACCAGCCATTTAGTTAGATAAGCTGGCAACTAAGCAACCGCTAAGACAGCTAGCCAGGAAGAGCCATTTAGTCAGGCAGCCAGTAGTCAATCAAAAAACTATTCAGCTGATAATCAAGTCAGCCAGATGCCCATTGCTGTTTTGTCTTTTGGTCTGTCAGCCAGCCAGCCAATCAAAGAGCCCAGCATTTGATTAATCACTCAATTCAAAGAGCAGGAAGTGATTGTCTGTCAACAAAACAGCGAGAGCACCGAAGGCATTTGTTCCTCTGCTGTTTCTACAATAGGTTAATGCAGTGAGATCTCACTGAACTCTAATCTTGTCACCCTGAACCTACACAATGCATAATCATGCCTAAAGCATCAATCATTCTCACTGGCATGTCAAAGGAGGAAAACATTGTTCCTCGGGCAAAATGCAGATCCAGTAAAACAAGCGATGCTTGCTTGTTTTGCACCACAGGTGCCAGAACCCAGACTACAGTGAGGCTGCAGAGGCTTTATTTGCTGAGAAAATATGCAAATTGAGCTGTAGTACCAACAGCCATCAAAAGAGCACTGCACAAGCAAAACAAAAAGTTTAAAAAAAAAGAAATAAATAAAAGACCCTCACCAACTGTTGCAAGTACAGATTGTGAGCCTCAGCTGGGAGACAAATCCACATTCTGGCACCCAGCGCCCTAAAGCAGCCTTTCTAACTGGGGCATCCTCTGATCTGATTTGAGATTCTTGGATGGAAATCCCTGTCGTCTGACCTAATGGTGGATGTTCGTGTCTTGGTTGCAAACATTGCAGCAGTTCTGTAAAATAAGCGAATGACATCATGCATTGTACCTCACTAAATTATTCCCTCTTTTGACACAAACGAAATAAGATCTGATCATATCCTGAGTTTCTTTTTTTAAATATCGACTCTTTAAGTGGAACTGTCATGCACTGAAGCTTTTCGAAGAGGAACTGGTGCCTTTAGTCGAATTTCTTTTTTTAAATTCTTGTGTACAGTCTAACTGTACTGGTGACCACGGTTAAATATGCAACTAATAAAGGAGCTACATGAAGCAACCTTCCAGAGATCACTACAACACCCGCCTTTGTCTCAGTGACGAATCCTAACAAGTCCTTCGTTTGTCTTTAAGGTCTGTTGAGTGTTCACCAACTCCTTAGAAGAAGATCTGGGTCTTTGGATAGCTACGACGCCAACTCTGGTTGACTAGAGCTTCGATATTCAACAGTGCTCATGTAAGCTGGTGAGCCAAAAGAGGTAGCTGACAAAGGCTAAAAGCTAGTTGGGTGTTAATTCTTAAAAGGTCTGACACAGCGAGCAGCTTTTTAATTAAATTTCAAAATCAAAATAATCTCTTAATGCAGGTTTGCATTCGGGCTTTCGTTCTCTTTTAATTCCTTCCCTTTCCTCACCGCTTTCACTTTCTTCCTATTTATCTTATTTTGACTAGACGGGCAGCCGTTTATATTAACGCAGTTTAAAGAGCATTGACCCTTTTATCTCACTTGTAATTTATGCACAAGATTTGCGTTTAATGTTGGTTTGGCACACTACGAACACGCGTCACGCCGTACCTCCGAGGTACCACAAGCTTTCTGATACACACATGCATTGACACTGCGAGGACACGACTTGTAAATATGACATGCGAGTAGAAAACAGGATGTTTGATATAAAATATTGAAAAGCGTTTCTTTCCTTCCACAGCTTAAGCGCTGAAATTATTACACGGTTTTTCAGTATCTCCCCTCGGTCCAGCCTGCAGCTAAACGCTAGCTGTGGTTATTACAGCTCTGCCGAGAAGGGCCGAGCGTTCGGGTGGCGAATGTGTCTTGCGCGCGTGTGTTTTAGCGAAGAATTGGTTTACGTTCTGTAATTGGTTTGCCCTCGCGTTCAATGCATTCGCCGCGTGCGGTTGGTGTTTCTGTGGCTGTGTGTGTGTGTCTGTGTGTATGTTGGGTACACCTTCCATGGATGAATTGATTTTAATGGGGTTACCAAGGGTTATTATGAGGGCGATGGTGATGTGGGCAATTCCTCCGGTTTTCCCGCTTGTGTGTTTGTGTGTTTGTGCGATGTTCGTGTTTGTGTACGTGCCGTTCGGCCTGAAACTGAAAGCTTCCGCACTCGGGTTTGCATGTGAACACATCGCAGGAAAAACAATTTTGTGTTGTTTGTACAACAAAGATCTCTGTCACATCTTTTGGGGGGGGGGGGTCGTGTGTGCATTAATTAATGTCTTTGCAAGCGAGTCATCTCTACGTGCGTACATCTCCGTGGTGACGCATGCTGGAGTGGTCAGATGGTCCGACTGGTATGGAGCTGAGGTGAGCAGGGTACTCTCTCCGGGGCAGATGGGAAGGGATGCCTTTGCGCAGGAAGTGGCAGAATAAAGTGCCTTCCTGCCTCTCGTCCGTTTTCTCACTCACTCTGTCACTCAATTGCTCTTTCCATCTGTCTCTCCCTCCCTCTTTCCCTCATTCTCTTTCACATTCGCCGTCCAACCCGCTCGCACAATTGAACTTGGCAGTGTTTCAGGGATTGAGTGGCTCGAGTTAATGGCGAATTACCTGCCTCTCTGTAGTCTTGAGTGTGTGTGTGTACGTGCATCTGCGTGTGTGTGTTCGGAGCGGGTAAAGTAATGGACTTTGCTGGAAGGTCATTTGAAGGAGCCTGCCACTAAATCACTAAATGCTACTAAAGCATTCAATGAGGCCTATTCATTGACCAGGACTGTGTGGATTTACATGTGAATGTAAATTGGTTACCAGTTTGTGGAGTGTAATTGTTTTCTCAGGAACACACAGACTGTAGCGCTGGCACTCAAGCGGAGCCAACAGCAACTTGGGGCTTTCCAGCAACCTTCCATACATGTCGTCTGTTTGTACAGTGCGGTCGAGGTGTGTGCGCGCGCTCGCGTCGACGCGCCTTCCTTGTGGGAATCTGGGGGACGTTGATAATGACGCAAAGTGGCAGCACCGCTCCAGACGCCTGACTCAGATCGCGCCGCACAAGACTTGAGTCAATTAATGAACTAAACGCCGTTTAACGAGCCAAGATGACTAAGGGCGCTTTTCTTCCAGCGTCGGCCTCGGGAGCAGCTGCAGGAAGAGAAACGGTTCCTTGAAGATGCGAATCTGGAAACTCCAGCTCAGATCAGAGATATCCGTTTCACCTCGAAGGGTCGGACGCAAACCTGATTTACTCACTCAGCCTAATTCGGCGAAGCTGCATCGAGCTCAGTCAGTTAACAGCTTCACTTCCACCTGTTTAAACCAGGAGCTACCTGTTTTCGGTGCTCCTGTTTCATTCAGTTTAAATCATGCAAAGTCGCTTAAAAGCTATTTTACCACATGAGCTTTTAGATAATCAGAACAGAAGAAGCGGTTCAGGGTGCCCCATTGAAAAAGGCTGAAATATGCCGATCACAAGCCACCGAAAGGCGTTTTTTCAGACGTCGCCTGTGCTGCACTTTGCACAGTTGATAATAGACAACGTTGGCTGGCAATCCTAATATTCACCAAGTAGAAGTTCCTTTTAACTTCAACTTCCCCCTTCCTTTGTTGTCCACTTTTCTTTTGCATTTCTTTTCTTCTTTCCTCCTGCTCCGTCATTCTCTTCGCATCTCATCAAGCCTGCTCTGGGACTGAAAACTAGCCAAGTGCTCAGAAGAATGCCCAACGACAGAGAGTCAAAGCTAATAGTGAATATATTACCATGTCCTTGTCAACTGACACCAGTCCTCCGTTGCCTTGCCTCGTTCCCATTTTCTGAAAGTCCGAAGTGGATGTGTGTGAGTGGCGAAATAAACCCGCACGTCCTCGTTTACGGCTACGCGCTACGTGCCTGCAGATGCATAGCTATCGCCTCAGCACTCATTCTTAGTTTCCCCGTTTCCTCCTCACACACACACACACAGGCACATGTGCACAACATGAGGGCGCAGGGAAAGCTTGCTCTTAGCCGACCACCCCCTGAGAATGGAGGCTGATGAAAAATTCAGCTCAGTTAGTCAAAGAGTGGCTTAAAGGGAAGGCAGTTTGGTTTAGTTCCTCTGTTTCCTCCTGTTTCCATCTGCCCGTCTGTCATCCGATGCGTCCGGTTGTCTCATTGTCTTTTTGTTTTGCATACCTGCTCTTATTCCCTCGGTCCATTCCTGCTTCTGCTTGCGTGGTTTAAACAGTTCCACCACATTTGCCTGCTAAATGGAAATGGCTTGCGGGCCTGCCACGATCCAAACAGCGTCGCCACTGGTCACTGGGCAGCGCGTTGTGGTCGACATTTGCCCTTCGCTTGGCTTGAGCTACAAGCCTTCTGCTCACTGAGACCACGTGACCGCAGTGGTTGAACATGTTTCTGACCCGTGGACTTGGAAAGGTTTGAATTCATATGGTGAAGCGGTGCCTTCGTAGCGATTAACGGGCTAAACCAGAATCTGTCGACGATTAAACACTTAGTGCACATAAAGGCTGATTTATGCCGACTTGTAAAATTGCAAAATGGCTCGTGGTGTTTTTAAATTTCCTCTCGCTGCTCAACGTTTTGATGCAAAGTTGAACCTTTGACTCCTGTGGGTGGACTTTCCTGTCTAAGCTCGTCAAAAAAGAAACTTTAATCAGCTCTGCGCGTTAAATTGCTTTCATTACACCCTGTTTTTAAAAATGTTTCGGTGCTCTTTCATAACACTCACTGGCCCGGAGCCTGACGGAGGTCTGTTGAAATTGCCGACGGACAAGGGCAGAAGGAGAGGCGGCGAGGATGACGATTGAAATGCAGCTCGGAGAGGACAATACTGAATCTAATCTGTTTATACAACCTCACCTCCAGTCTCCCTCCTGTCTCCTCTCATTTCAAACTTGACAAACAAACAAATATACACACTTGTGCATAAACGCACACTGAGACACACACACACACACACACACACACACACACACACACACACCGGTGCACACACATCCACTTTATGAAAGAAACAGAGGTCCTTTGCTTATCGCGCAGGTGAAATCTGGAAAAATGGAAGTGTTGCATTTGCATTTTAATTTGCCCTCAATCAGGCATTGTGTTTGGTGTTGCAGTGAAATTGCCTGGTGTTTGCTCCTCGTCCCTATTTATAGGGGCTCCATGAGAGACGGGCCCTAAATTCAAATCTGCCTGCTATCACAGTGCATGGAGATGAGGCCGCCTCTCTCTCTTTCCCCCCTTTGTCTTCTCCTCTCTCTCCCTCTGTCACTCACTCCTGTCTGTCCTTCTCCATCTTTCATATTTTTCATCCCTCTACCTCCGTTTTTAATTATTTCTCTTGACTTTTTCTCCTCTTCCACCTCTCTCTCTCTCTCTCTCTCTCTCTCCACCTTTCTCTCCCCATCCCGCCCCACCCATTTCTCATCACCAGGAGAGCGAATGCACAGATTTCATTAGCGATGCCGTGTGCCACGCCGTTCGGCTCCGAAGGGCTCCAGCAGCCATGGAATCACGACCCTGCTCTGCCCTCATCATCTGTCATCCCATCCCACCCCTGCCCCCCCCCCTTTGATATTTTCCTCTCTCCCTCCATCCGGTCTTTCCGCTCTAGCCGTCTATAACATGGCCATAAGCTGTCTGTGGCAGATGAAGGACCTCCTTTACGCGACTAACTGCTCCCTGGAGTCCAGAGCAGGGGAAGTTTAACCCACTAGTGACTGCAAGCTCCGGTGCAGCAAATGGAGTGTGCCAAACTGTGCTCCGGTGGGTTATCATGCAGCAGTTTGCGAGCAGATACAATGCACGAGCGCAGGTGCAGCCCAGCCCATTCGGACACGACAGCAGAGTGGAGCTTGTTTGTTAAATAGCTGCAGCCCGCATATGTCATCGTCAGGGTTTCGTCAAAATCTCATGCATGAACATCAGGCGGCGCCCGAGGTTTTCGCCTCATCTGCGTCAGGTGCTAAAAGCGCCTCGTGATCGAACGCCTCAATCAGTCCATCAGCCATGATTTGTACACGAGGGCACGAAACGCCTGAAGGCTTTCTGGTTGTAAAATGAGGTGTGCATACGTTTGATCAAATCCCCCGACAAGCCACTTCAGGCACCCTGATTGGCTCCTGAACCGCTCGGCCGCTTCGACGCGTCCGCTCACTCGATAGGCCGAGACCTCTGGGGACGTGACCTTTGTGCTCTGCAGTGGGCGTTGTGATTGTTTGGTACAAGGTGTCAGGGAGGACTTTGGAGGTCGAGACAGATGACCTTTCCCCTTTAACCCTCAGGGATCAGGAAGTCAACTGCAAGGCTCGAAGCTATGAGTGCAGCGTGTGTGTGCGTGTGTCTGTGTCTGTGTAGACTCATTCAGGACAAAGTGTGTGTCCTTCAAAGATCACTCTGGAGCAACAGGAAGGGCTAAGGATGAAGTAAAACACCACTTTAGACTTTTTAATTGGTGTTTTTTCAACATTGTTCCTTTTGAGTGTCCCATAATATTGCAGATGACAGAAATAACAACCTTCCTATCTCCGTCCTATTAGTCAGGGCTAATTATGGAAATGCTGTTTTTGAGGCAATATTGTCAATGTGTGTGTGTGTGGGTGTGTATATTAATGACATGATTAGTGAGGGCTGAATCGTCATGTTGATGAACTATAATTACCTAAGGCCCCATCTGCAGATTTTTATCACTCGCCATGTTGCTTCTCTTGCTCGGTACACGTCTGTCTCGAGGATACGGTGGCGTTGGCTCGATTCCCACGCGCATCCACGCATTTGCTACCCCCCCCGAGTTGCACGAGCACGTGTGCGTGTCACAGGTTTCCACGGTGACTTGTCCAAGTGAATGCGAGCAGTGACTGGGTGCGAGTACTGCGGCGAAGATGTCAAGGAAAATCTGAGTCTCCGTGTGGGCAGATTGTTATAATGGCACAATGAGAATGTATAATTTAGAAGCTCTGCATTATTATTTAATTATTATTATTACTATTACTATTACTATTTGTCTGGCCTGTTATAAAGATAGTTTCCAACTGCTTTGGCCACATTTAATCTTTATACTTGAAGTATTTTACACATTTAGAGGATAACTGTGTTGTGCAAAAACGTGAAAATATTGTTTAACAGCAGATAAAAGTGTTTATTAATGCATTTTCAACAGCCATGTTGGTGGCATCAGTAGGTGAGGGCTGCTGTGTAAGGTGTTACTATCGAACACATGTGACTTGTTTACGAATGATTAACGTTAATAAACATCTATTACATGTTTGTTTGCTGCCTGGAAATGATGAGTAGGAGGACTTTTAGTAACATATGGGGTTGTATCGGAGCGAATGCATGTTTTCTAGTCTGTTTCTTTTTCTTTTAGCGGTTATTTTGTTTAGATTTCCGCCTTCTTTTGATAGCGCACAGTATGAGATCAGATGGGAAATGGTAGCGGGATGCAGCAAAGGTCCTCACGTGGTACGCGTTCTGCACAACCTGGCCACCGGTTTCTGTGACACACACGGTCCGCTCTCACGGCGAATTCCCAGACCCTCACTCCGACAGGCAAGAAACCAATCATTTAAAACGGCGAGCTGCGAAAAGACGCCCTTGTTTCCCGTGGTGTTTTGTCTCACCACCCGGCCGTTCCCATGAAACCAGCAGCCTCGGGCGTTAGCACCCAGGGAAGTGTAGTAGCAGCAGCAGTGGTGGCCCAGTGGTTAACCGTTAGAGGAAAACAAGTAATTAGCCCTGATAATTAAATCCTCCAGTCAGCCAGCCAGCCCGCGCTGCAGCACCAGTCCTGCTTTTCTGTCCATTTACATAAACAGTAGAATTGGTCCGTTCAAAAATGAGGAATTAGCAGATTAATTCTGTTCTATTATCTGCCCGGCGATAAGCAAATAAACAATTGGCTGTGGAGAAATGAAATGGGATAATGGCTGGTGGGGGGACGAGGAGGGTGGGGAAGACTGGGTTGTGGCGCTCACCAGGCAGTGGTACAAATGAGGAGCATAAGCTGTCTGCGGCCTCTCGCAGGACCGGGAAGATTTTGTTAATTTGTGTTTGTGTTTGTGACTAAACTGTGTTTGTGTGCGCGCTTTACTGTTTACAGGGTGTGCTCGCTCATCTGTGCACGTGCGCAGATGTATTTAAAGACCCAAGCATCAGTGTGCCACTGCCTGTTTTTGCATTCTGTCCTATTGGGTTCCTGTTTACCCGGAGGGGGGGAGTCATCAGTAAGGGAAGTGCTCTTTGTCTCTCATTAGAGCAGCTCTTTGATTTCATTAATTACTGACCTACTGCTGCTGCTGCTGCTGCGGTTTGGCACAATCTGGCATTCTAACCACTCGCAGTGTACCGCCGCTGCTCCGCTCTGCATTATTTATTTATCGCCTTGGCTTGATAATTAATAACCATGATTTCCCAAGGAGTCCTCCTAAGTGCGTGCGTGTGCGAGCGCGTTTGTGTGCTTATCAAGAACGGATCGCTTGCTGAGGAGCTTCGCCGTTTCCGCACACTTCCCTTTTTCTCCGCGCAAGACCGTGATTTTGCTTTGTTTGTCAGTGCGTCTTCGTAAGAGTTTCTTGCGGAGCGGCCGCCTCAGTTTTTGTTTTTTTTTTTCTGATGAGCTCCCATCTGATACGAGTCTGATATCACCAGCTGCACAAGCAGATCATCACGGTGCTGAGGGTGAAAATGAGCTCGGTGGCTCTGCTCAGCTCTGGGGTTAAAGGATAAAACCAGGTTGTGTTACAAAGCATGCTGGGAGAACTCCTCTCACGCGCACCCTTTGACCCTTTGACAGGTGAACTCCACTCAGGAGTGCGTCCGGTCTGATTTATCTCCATGACGCTCACTTCGGCACGTACAGCTGTCAGGATCAGCATCTGCCTTGCTCCATTTGTGCCTGCTAAAGGAAACAAGAGGTTCATAACTTGTAATAAATAGTTTGTAATGCCCCCCCACCCACCCACTCATGAAACATACAGAACAACATCATGCGTCAGTGCCTTCTGTAACAGGCTTCTGATCTGATGCTGTTACAGCCAGATTAGATTTGGGCAAACAATTTGAAGTTATGAGAAGAATCGTGTATTCTGGGTAAAGGAAAACCAGTTTAAGATGCTTGCGAGAGACGGAAAGCCCGCTGTGATCTCATCGAAAGTTATGCTGATCCAGCACAATCTCCTCCTGCTCTAAACTTTCTGCAAAAACATAAAAAACACTGAGTCCTTCCGCGGTATCTCATCCCTCATGCGAACTCCTGCTCAAACCCGTGTTCTCCCTCCATCCCCATTACCTTTGACTTCCCTCCTATTGTTTTTTGTGCCATTTATCCTGGACCTGTGTCAGATCGGACAGCCGGTCTGTTTTCCCGGCCTATTGACTGCGATGACCAGGCCGTCTTTTCTTCTCCCCCCGTCCTCCCCGTCCCCGCCTCGCAGAGCTAGTTACGGAGCCTATTGACTGATTGGCCGTCGACCCCATCGATCCCCAAGGTCGCACTGCTTGCTATTGACGAATGATCTTACAATGTCCTCCCTCCCTCCTTCCATCATCTTCTCCCTCTCCTCTTTACCTCTCTTCTATTTCCTCTCCTCTCTATCCGCCTTGCTTAATTTGTCACTCACCTCATTTCATCCCCAGCTCCCTCCACTTTCCGCGTTCACCCGCCCGTCCGTCTATCCATTCTCCCTCTCCCTCTCCCTCTGTCTCTTCTGCGTTCCGTTGCCGCTATCGTTCATCGATGCAGCAGAGATCGATGCAAAGGATAATGGGCGGCGGGCCCGCGGGGAGCCGGCAAAGGCTGTACAGGTCCGCGGACGTGGTGCTGACACGACTTCGGATAGGAAGAGGAAGCAAAGATGAATTGATGGTGGGCGGAGTGAGGTGGCGGTGTCGTTCAAGGTAAAGAAAAAAAAAAGAGGAAGAGAGGGGAACAGGACGAGGAGAGGCGAACAGAGAGAGAATCAAAGAGGAGAGATAGGGTGAGGAGTGTATGCCTGAGGGCAGCTGTGAGACACATGGGGTGGGAAGAGACAAGAGAGGAAGTGACAAGAAAGGGAAGAGCGGGAGAAACGCTGACTCCGTTTTGTAGACACCAAATGCCATAGAGATGGTTAAAACAACCTGGCCCAGAACAAGAGTATAATATAACACTTATATTGTAATATATTGAGGATTTATTAAGGATCATCCAGCACTGGTATAAAGCTTAAAGGATTAGTTCATCCCTGCGGGTATCTGGCCATTCAGTTAGTTTTGTTTGAGATTCTGACTTTATAGGTGTCCCTGAGAGTTTAGCAGCCCAATCAAACACCGGGGAGGCGACTAACGTTTTGTTTCTGCTGCTGAAAAGATCACAAAATGTCACAAAAACACAAAGTTAGCAGGAACAGGACCCTCCTCACTACAGTTTTCATCGCAACTACTCACAAATTTGATAGAATTAAGTGAACTGAGCCTTTAAGCGATTGCCTTTCCCTGCCGTTACTACAACCTCTGTGAGATGTAGGCAACCCAAGAGTCATTCTCAAGTCGTTTGTCGCAGAATCTGGGGATTTGTTGAGCTATTTCCATGTGTATGTTTTTCCCCTTAGTGGGTAACATGGCGTCAGTGGAGCTCGCATCCTAAAAATAGGCTTAAGCATAAAGTTAAGTGGGCTTAAAGATGAGGTTATCATCTCATTCTTGAATGTGAAATAATCCACTCTCGCTGACATACTCACCAGATGGCTAATGCATATGTATTAACCTAGTTTAACCGCCGCTTTTCCAAACATTATACTGGTGTCACGGCCGAAAGATAGAGGTTATTTGAAATGAGGTGATGTGAGACTATTAGAGGATGGAAGGCAGCCCGGCAGCCTGCCCCTATAGCAGCAGGCAAATGTCTTTTACGTTAATGCCAATGGACGGAGGGGAGGCGAGATATGTGTTTGAGAGCAAGGTAATGATGCGTAGTGGGTGCATGATAAGTGTGCGTACTGCATGCAGATGTGTACCTATGCACCCCGTCCCACGGCCGGGGAAACTGTCAATCACGGGCGCTAAGTGCCTCAGATTGAAGGGGGCGAACGGAGCCACAAATAACAATTACGCCAGTGGAGGTTTTCTTAGTGAAGCGTGGCCGGGTGATCGGTGTGGGATCGCCCAGCAACGCAACCTCGGACGGCCTCAGGTGCCCCTCGCGCGGGGACGGACGGGCGAGCATCTTGGCGTGCCAGATATGAAGCAAAGAAAGAAATCCACGTTTACGACGAGCATCTCCAGGATTATTAATCTTATAGGAAGCAAAAACACCCTTGCATTGTTGCCTGCTGTTGCACACGTTGCTTCAGCAAACCTTTATAGTAAACATCTCTTGCAGCAGATGTTGTCCTTCTATTTTCAGTAGAGGGCAAGTCTGTAACTATCTACCATCTATTTCTCCTTGTATATCGTGGTTTCCTGGGACATTTTATAGTAAAAGAACTCTGCCTAACCCAACAGAAGAAACTATTATGTTTATGTGATTCATGATATTAGGCTTATTAAGCTTTAGGGACAACGAGCAGCAGAGATGCACGACTTATTTACAGGCCGCGCATTTAACGAGCGAGGTGATTGTTTAAACTGCCCTCTCGCTGCGATCCTCTGGGTCCTGTCTGAATTAGCTCGGCGGGTGACGGATGACATTATACGTTGGGTTTGCTGTAGTTAATCAGGGCAGGATGTCAGGAGAAGGGGGGAAAATGAAAACTCGGGGAAAGCGAAGACAAGCGGCACAATCAGGCACAATCAGGTTCGAGTCTGCAAAGTCTGACAGCGGGCCGAGGTTGGCGTGATAATCAGCAGTCGGACCTGTTTGTTTTTACTTAATTTGAGACTGTGTATTAAGAGGTAGGTGTGTTAGCACTTACCCCACCGCTAATCAATGCCCCGAGGACAACCCCGCATATGTATTTTCAAATACATTTTATCTTCAGTGTTGAAATGCTGTTTTTCGCAAAGTCAGCCGCTGCTTGAAGGCGACACCTCACCTTTGTTTGTTTGTTTACCGGCCCCTTTTAAAATGACTTTATTATTCACGCTAATAACACATTACCGCAGCTGCGCCTCAGACCTGTTGACGCCGATGCTGTTTGTCAGGTTTGTTCAAAGTCATCCATTTGTTCGGTCCGGCGTCCCACAGACCTGACGCATCACCTCCTTGCACTATACGTGTCCGGTGAGCAGTGGTGCCGTGCCTCTGCGGAAACCGTTCGGGTGAATCTGAATCTGAATCCATGAATCTGTTCCTAAAGCCTAATTTTCCGTGAAACAATGTTGCCGGCGCGTCTGCTCTTCGGCAACAGGACGGCGTGTTTTGTTTACCTCCTGCACGGCGGGATGTTTGCTTTGCAGCGCACCCTGGGAGGATGGGAGAGAGAAAGAGAAAATGAATACAGTTCTGTTTGTGTTGGCGTCTGCGGGTGGGTGTTCATGCATTACTTTAGTTTTTTAACTCTGTGTGGCGGTACGTATGCAACAGGCAAACAGTCAGACGCTCTGTAGCTGCACCAGATATTTTCAGGTGCAACTGTTTTTTCTGTTTGTGTTGTCGTACGCACGTTGACCTGTCGGCGCTGCTGCAGGTGCTTTTCATTCTTTCATCTGTCACTGAATGAAAGAAAGACGGGGCGGAATAGGGCGAAGGAGGGACGGGAGCGAATGAAAGAGACGAGGTGAATGTAGAAGAAGACGACCTAATTTAATCTAAAGTGGTTCTCAAATTGAACCAGAGGGAAAACAAAGTCAGCACAAAACCTTGGAGCTCCTCCGCACTTATGTAACCGCGCCGTCCTCCCCTGCCCTCCCCTCTCCTCCCTCACTTTATGAATAAGAGAGAGGGAGGAATGGATGGAGCAAGGGAGGGCAAATCTAAAGAGGAGGAGGGCAGAAAGACTGATGAGGGCTGAGGCAGGTGAGTGGAGGGAGCTGGAGAGCAGATAAAGAAAGATGGAGGGATGAACACGTCGAGAGGAGATGACAAACAAAAGCTTCCCTTTGTCACGCACACCGCGGCCCTCCCTCCCCGTCTCCCCTGTCTTACAATGTTTTCTTTCGCTCTCTGTTGCGCCGACATCAAACTATAAGGCCCCGGCAGGCTCTATTCAAGACAGTGGCCTGAATGAGTGTCTGCTTAAATAATGCAGTCTGCTGGCTTGCCTAGCCGGCTGGACTGAGGAGAGACTAAGAAAGAAGATGGGGGAAGTAGTGGCACAGTGCAAAGATACAGACCTCAATTATTTAACAGTCCTCTGAAAGGCTTGCGAGTAAGGCATTCCCAGAATTAAAACCCAGGACCGAGTGTGTGTTTGTGGGAATTTAACCACGGATATGCACAGAACCGCTCAGGTACATGCACACTAAGCGTGTGTTTGCGCGTGCAGACAAGAACGTCATGCACTGCCACTCCGGCTTTTTATGACATTTGAAAGCCACCTTCTGCGCTCAAAAAGGTTAAAGTTGGAGCTCGTCGCTGCAACAAGGGAGCACGGTGACGTGTTTGGGAGCGTGCGAGAGAAGTCGTTGAGGGGAAGTTTGCGTCCGTTCTGCGAGGTCGACCTCCAGCGGCATTTTGAGAGTTACTTGCAAACAAGCATCATATTTTTAATACGGCATTTGTGCATTTGTACCGCACACGCCGTACCCATGCAGCCATCCATATGCAAAGCCCACTTGAAAGTTTCCTCTGTATGAATAACATCTAATTCAACCCCTCTCCACCGTCAGACACGCCTGTAGTAATCTGTAACATGCAGTCAGTGTGCACTCTCCCTTCATCATGTGTGGCCTTGTGTGGACTCTGTGAGAACTTACATATGTTATGCAAGCACATTTAACAGCGGCTCACTGGGCACCATACCCATGCACGCTCACGGTTCATGCCTTAACGTTACAGAATCGCTGTGTGCTGTGTGGGTTCCATAAATAGGGCAGCACACGCCGCAGCGTAACATATGGATATGTGGTTGTATAAGAGCCGCAGGAAATCAAAGGCACGCATGTCATGGTTTGCTTAAATGCGCTGGAGTTTGTTTTTTATTTACCGACTTCAATTCAAGGCCTATTGGGTTTTTTTATTTTTTCCAAAAGCCTCTTTTTATTGGCCTTGTCAAACGGCGGAATGAAAACATTGTTGTCGCTTATTTGCGTTTGATTTAGAAAAATGGAGGAGTCTGAGTCGTTGTACTTGAAGGTGGAGAGGCTGCACATTCGGGGGGGCACAGGGTTAAAGATGTGCGAGCTCCATGTGTGCGCTACACCTGGGGATTACCGAGCCTCCAAACCGAACACGTACCGAAGGCGTGTCTCTTAAAGTTTAATGCGTGTGCTGCAGGTGAGTTGTTCCTGCGCTGTGGAGGGTATCGCACAGGAGCAGGGTATCATCGTCCATATCGCTGGCTCCATTAAAGCCACCGATGCTGCACGAATTGTTAATTATTTGTGTCACGTTTATTGCCTTAAATGCTAATGAGGCAAAGGAATGAATGAACTGTCCGCTCCTCTTCCATCTTGCCTATTTTAAACAGACCAAAACATGCTTACCGGGCAAAGATTCAGCCTAGTTCTGCGGCCGATGGATTCATCGCTTTGCTGTCGCGCTCCTGTGGCCCAGTAGGCTCTTACTGGCAGCGAGGCCGTGAACCCAAACAACAGAGAGCTGAGTCATTCCTGCACAGAGGAAACATCTCTCTCCCTTTGTCTATATTTGACATATCTATTTCGTCATCTCCCGTCCTCTCGCTCTTTTTCACCCGCTCTCTTTTTGTGTCTATATCAGCGATCGTCTCTCTCACCACCCCGGTCGATCTCCGGCGTTTCTCCTTTTTTTTTTCCCATTTCCCAGCACTTTGCTTTTAGCGCCGTGACCGTTCCTGAAGTGGTTTCTACATTCGTCCCTTCGCTTACCGCCCCGTCCATCCTTTAAATAGTTCCGCCTGCATGGTCGGCTTGTTTCCCCCTTTAAACGGCTCGTCCCTTTGGTGGGTTGAAGTGGCTCGCCGGCAAGTCACGGAAGAGGCGGGAGGTATTTTGGAGTTCTTTGTCCGAAAATGCAACCTGACACTAGTAAGTACGGTTCCTGCAGAGCTAAATGTGACGCGCCATGTCTTAAATTGTTTTTATTTTTATCAGTCAGGTCTTTGTTGCGTGTGTCGCTCTGACCTGCCCGGCAGAAGTCTGACTTTCCGCCCAGTTGCCAGTAAAGCGTGCTCTCAGTCCTGTACCTGGGAGCCACTCTGCTGCAACAATAAGACCTGACAGCGCTCCCACCGCTCGCACTATATCAATCCAGACAACCAATTACAACCTTTTACAAGACGCCACAAATGAAAATAAGTTCCTTTGGCCTCTGGTCTCCTCTTTTCTCCTCTCTCTCTCTCTCTACACCTTGTGTTCTGTCGGCGTGCTGCTTCTTTTACTTCCTGTTCCTCCCATTGTCCTCGTTCTTCTTTCTGCGTGTGGAAACAGAAAGGAAGGAACGTCTACGCCTTCGAGCTCGGGAACATATTGAAATAAAAACGCCTCGCAGGTGTGTATTTATTCACAAGCAGCAGGTATAACTTTAATAGCATCTCTTTCTCTTTCATAGGTGCCTCACGGGGTGGCTCAACCCCTTCAGGTGACTCAACGTATTTTTTTTGTTTGTCTTTTTACAGTCGGCCTTCGCTCTCCGTCTGAATTTTGCTTTTTCCTCCTCCCCTCTCCAGTTTTTTTCCCTTAACCACACGCTCTTTGCCTTCGCCGCCTTCGCTGACTCACTCAATGACTCTTTTCTTTCGGGCGTTCAGGCACGCACACACACACTCGCTTCATCCCCCCCTGGAGGCGATTCGTCCTAACAGGTGGTCATTCAGATTCAAGACTGGCACTGCGAGAGAGGTGGAGAGAAGGGGGGGTGGATGAGGGGAAAACTGGGAATTATGGTGGGAGAAGATAAGGAAAATAAGGTGGGACGGACTGAGAGCGATAAGAAAGAGAAAATATGTGAGGAACATTATGTAGCATGTGATGTACCTGCTACGCCGTGCCCGAGGTTGACTCAGTACAAGTTGTTACTGCCATCAAGGTCCGGCAGCACCTGTTGTCTTTGTTCCAGCGCAGGTTTCGCCTCAGCGCCGTCGTTGTCGCTGCGCAGCAATGCCATGACAACTCTTCGCTTTAAGACTTCTGTCTGTAAAACCCCTGTTCTTACGTCTTACGCGCTTGTTCTGACTGCAAGTGAGCGCGGATTTCAGGATTTTTGCCTTTGCCTTACGAAGCTCTGAGAGGATTATCGCCTTGATAGACCTATCATCAGCCCACAAGACAAACCTCCTTACACGTGAAGCCGGAAGCGCCGCTTTGCTGCTGGCTAGCTCAACTAGAGTTCACATGGGCTTAAGGTCATCGTTTATCTTATTCTGTTTTAAATTAAATTATTAGTTCACATTTTGTCGAGGAATATATATATTTTTGACTTTCACGCTCTGCAGTGCAGATGCATCGTGATATGCGTGTGTGAACGTGCAGTGCTGCAGGCGTGGCTTCAGTCACGGCCACCTGAACGTGAGACGGTTTGCTTCTTCCACGTCATTATCAATTAAATATTCGGCTGCATGAGCAAAACAAGCAATTTGAATGCGGTCCCCTTATAATGGGCGTGTAGAATGGAACTTAACACAGCTATATTGTGAGTGCTTTATCGCACTGAATAGGCTGCAATTAATCAAACAAAAGAAAAGAAAATCAGCTGTGTTACAGCTGATTCTGCGCGACAGCTTATTTGAGCACGTCGCACAGATAAGGGACATATGCACTGCAGCATGATAGCGTTTAACTTTTCACCCCATTGTCATGCATCATGTAGGTAATTGCATGGCAGGCTTTAGAGAGCAGACGGCCAAGTCTCTTTACAGTATGTCACATTACTGAAGTTGAAAGTTTAATGACTCTGTTAAAAGGAAAGCCCCGTTTGAAGTTAATGTACTCTGCTGTTAGGACTGCTATTATGGTACCGCCGTCTGGCTATCTGCGTGTGTGTGTCGGGGACAAAGTGAGGTCCCTGACACCATTTGTCTCTTCAGGTAGTGTGTGTGTGTGTGTGCGTGTGTTCGTCTATACACAGCATTTATCTTTTACGTGCCTGTTTGTGTTTTTATGTGACACTTCATATCCCCACCCATTTATCCTTTTTTTTTATCTGCTCAGCAGCAGCATTACTGTATCGCTGCTCGTCGGACTATATATTATCTCCCCTCCCACGCCTTTGAGCAGCAGGGCGGTGTATCAAACAGGAAGATCATTCTTCATATGAAGTGCGGCGATTCGGGCCCTCCAAGTCCCATGTTCCCAGCCCGCTGGAGAGTCCTCGAGCGAGACTGTAAATCCCGACCGGCCTCAAGGGTACTTCTGCTTCGATAGTTCTGTTTAGGGGGGAAGTGAAGCCCCGGTCTGCCTCCTTAGGGATCAACAAACTACCCCCTGTGTAAACTTTCTGGTACCGGTGTCCTCAACTGTGTATTTTTCATTTTACATTTGATAAGTACTCAGATCTCTGCTTCGTTTAGCTCTTAGATAACGTCTTATACCTGAACGTCTCGGGTGACAAGTCTCAAGTCAAGGCGTTAGGACAAGGCGGATCTCGAGTCATTTCGAAGAGTCAGGTGTTGTTAAGCCAGGTCAGGTCACAAGTCTTTACAGCAAGTGAAATGAATCTCAGGCCTCAAGTCGCGTCGAACTCTCTGGAAGTCAACTCTGGCGGCGGTCAGATCCAAGCCTCCATTTTTGTGACTTCGTCTGAGCAGATCCTGGGTCTCCGGGCTGCGGCTCAGTGGCGTCGCACACTTTCCTTTCTCACGCGTTTTAATCTTCGTCTGAGCCTGTTTCAGTTTCTCCTCCGCTCCCCCGGTTGCATGAGGAGGATAATGACTGGACAATAGCTGTCCCGGCGGAGCTTGTGCTTATCCCTATCTCTGCGCTCTCTCTTTGGGCAGGTTGAGCTTCCTGAGCCTCGCGGCCTGCCTTGTTGCAGGCTGGCTGATAAGTAGCCCGCAGGTCGTAGCGAGGACAGCCAACGCCGGAGCTAATCCTGCCACGAAACTATAGAACATTACCGAGACGAATTATGAAACGGGCCTCTCTTTCGCTGCGAGGGATTTAAATCGCGCCTTTGTTTGTCAGGACACACTTGTGCGTGACACTGTATATTTGCGCGTTTCAGCAGGGACTGTTTTCTTTGTGTCTCAGGTAAAACGCGCACAAACGTTTGCAAGTAAACGCTGCATTGTTTATTAGATGCACTGCGGTTCTTTTTGGTCTCTTCTCTTTCTCCCTCCCCTGTCAGATTTAATACTTTCCCTCGGAAGTCTTCCCTTACTATCAGCACAAGTGTTGCAGGCCCTCAGTTCTTGCAGAGAGAATGAGAACCCTTAACACTGGAGGTCCTTGAAATTGGCCTGTGTGACAGAGCCGTCTCCATGTTACCGTCTACAACTATAAAAGAAAGAAATAGCCGTCTAAGAGATGGTTACACACTCGATAGAAAGGCCGATTTCTAGTGTTTGTCTCCTCTAAGTGCAACTGGTCTACCAAAGCCCCCCTTACTCTCTTTTGAATACTTGACCTAAGTGCTGTGTACGTCTCTCCTACAGCTGCCTCTTCCCCCTCCAGTGCTGGCTTTGTATCCATCACTGTGTCTTATCCTTGTGTGTCAGCAAGGCTGCACAACTCAATTAATACGTCGCGCAGACCCGAGAGAGACGAAAGAATGGGTGATGCGAGGGAAGGGAGGGAGAAAGAGATCCTTTCGCTTAAGATGCACTTGTAATAAAACCTCTTTCTGCAAAACAGAGGAAGACAACGACAAACAAACAAAATCACTTTAAACCTCCTGCATCACACATCACGCCGTAAATGCATGAAAGGAGTCGGGCGCACGCGGCACCCGCACACATGACATCAAAATATACGATTTCAAGTCAAAGACGCCGCTCTTCCCGTAATTCGTGCTCATGAAAAACCTTGATGAAGGTCTGGTTTTTAAGGGGAAAACACAGAAGATGCTTTCCACTCCAAAGTGCACAAAACATCCCTTTCAGCGTGGCCGTTGTGCATGTGCCTCTCATCCCAAAGAGTGGCTCCGTGAAAGGCATCGAGCTAGCCTTCGCCGCATTACAGCCGCATTTTGTCTGCCTGCTCGCGGCGATTGATCAAGTTGGGGGTTTTTTTTTGATTTCCTAAAAACTTTTTCAAAGGTTTCCGAGGCCGTTCTTTCAGACCCTCTAATAAAAGCTCTCTGAAGCTCTTTCTCCCGCTTTTAACTTCCCATTCAAACATGAGCAATTCTTCTTTGCGCGGCTCGTTCTCTTTGTGGGTAAAGGGATGATTTTGAAGTTGGGACGCAGGAGGTACCGGTGAGGACGTGATCATCATCCAAAAAAAATTTTTTTTTAAGAAGTATTTGAATGTAAATAAACATCTGATCACGCCTTCTTGAAACCCCGCGAGACTTCAGCGTCTTCAAGAGTTCGTTCGGATTCACCAAAGTCAAGCAGTGACACAAAGAAACCAACTAATCACGGCTGCACACACCGGGTCCGCACGCCGCCTGACCGACTGTCTGCCGTCTGGCTTTGACTGCGTTTTGTCTCTCAGGTATAAAAGTCAGCCTCGTCTTGTCTGTTTGTCCTAAATGCGGCTGAGGCCAAACAGACAAAAAGCAAAATTGGCTCACAGATCTGCATTGTCCCCCGTAATGATGGGTAATTACTTATGAAACAGCCATTGAAAGTGATGGTTAGCGACTAATGTGTCGCGGCTATTAGTCGGAGCTGCGGGTAACAGCAAGGGGACGGCGTTTTTGTTTCTTTGTCCCGTGTTCTTTCTCTGACTTTCCCCCTCTCCCCTTCATTTAGTGACCCTTCCTTTCCCCCTGCTTTGGTTTCCTTTGCTAAACTTTTTGTCTCCGTCTCTCTTCCTTATCTGTCTCCCTCTATTTCTCCCCTCTCCCTGCCGCCCCTAAAGACCCATTAGACTGTCTAACTAGGCTGTGATTACAGGACTTATGCATTCAGTGTGTGATCATAGTGCCAACTTTGTCCTCTGAGTCTCCCTCTGACTGACTGACTGACTGACTGACTGCACACTGATCCCTCTGTGTTTCACCCTGAGTATTCATTTATTTGCACTTCATGTGCTCTTTTCCCTCGTCCCTTCCCTTTTTTTCCCGTTTCTCTCCACTTTTTGTGTGTCTTTCTCTCTTTCATGTCGGCTCCCCCTCTTTCTTTCCTTCCCCTCACCCTCCTCCACTGATTATTTTCTCTCATCGCCTCACTTCGCCTCCCGCCGCAGCCTTCCTCTGTGTCTCTCCACCACCCTTGGCCTCTCCCGCTCTAATCTTCTCCAAATGCCTCTATGTTATCAGCTAACCACAGAACCACGCTCTGGGCACCCAGCAGTGTTAACCCCAAAACAATAAAGTTAAGTGTTTAGTAAAGGATCTCTCGTGGTCCAGCAAGGCTTCCCTGCACTCTTGCCAAGGCACCAGTGTCTCCTTTTCAAGCAACCCCCAAAAAAATAATAAAAAACCCTTCACTCTCATTGGTCTCTGAGGGTTTTTGGCTATGGCGCTGAAGTGCGTGTCTTTTTTACGAATCCAAAATAACGTTCATGTAACCTTTTGTTAATATTCCTCCCCCGAGCAGATAGAGTCATGGCCGTGGGATTAAAAAAAAACCCAACACCTCCTAGAAAATGGTTTTTTTTAGCCCTAAGTAACATGCAGGTTTGTTTGAAAAGTTCAGCCGGCGTATCGATGAGTGTACTTTGACGCTCGCAGAACATCAGAAGTCTCCCTTCCCTTTCTGGCGCTCCAGCACATCTTTGTGTCAGAGTCCGTAGCCTCCCTGTCAGAGCGTGAGTCAGTAAGATTGCAGGTCATGAGTCGACACATCTTACAAGGCCTGCGGGGTGAGTCAGACTGCGTAGGTTCCTGCTCTCCGCTTCACAAGGACGTCCATGTGCCCAGCTGCTAATGTCGATATGGCAAAAAAAAAAATAATAAATTGTCATGTGGTGGCTGGGTGTGGGTTTAATGTCGTCTCAAGAACAGCAGAGTTGCTCAGGATGAGGAGAAATGGTTTATTGTCAAGGAGTCAGCTGCCCACTCTCGACTCTGTCTTGCAGGTTATTTCTGATAGCCCTTACGAGGCTCCCGGAGCGGCTGAAAGTCGGAGCGGAAAACAAAAGTCAAAGCGAAGTAACACGCTGGAGTGCGGGAGCGGGAGTAGCACTTTTCAAGGATGAAAAATAGCCGTCTTTGCACAGGGTGGCTCTGTCTGGCTCTCAGAGCACATACTGCCTCAAGGCTGTAGGTGCAAAACTGCTCTGCGTGTGTGTGTGTGTGTGCGTGCGCGCCTCTGTGTGTGGTGGGTGTCTTTTTTAAGCAGACAAGCTTAAAGCACGGGTAACTTAAATATCAGCAAAATCCCTTAAAAATGAGGCGATAATGCAGCGCGACCATATGCCGCTGCAGATGTTGATATTACGTTATAGATTAAGATAAATGTGCTGATGATGGCTCCCGTGCGCGCCCGCTGCATACTACTGAGTCTCAAACAACAGCCAGTCTCACTCCGACCGCTCACTTGTAAGAGGCGTCTTGGTTGCTATGGTAACTCTGGCTTCAACAGGGTGCTGTGGCACAGGGCTGCATTGTTTTTCTGGCAGGCAGTAGCTGTGACTGTGATCATTTTGCAGCTACGGGCACGTTACGGATCTTGTACTCAAGAAAAAGCAGTAAGAATAAAACAATATAGCTGCAACTTTTTATTGATGGACATTTTTTATTTTTAACTTTATTTGTTTTGTCTGTAAAATGTCAGAAAACTGTGAAAAAGGCCTATTAGACCCCGGAACACGAGATTATTTGATGTTTTTACGAATTACAAGAAGTCTTGTTTCAGCCAAAGTGCAGATGCCTTCCCACTAACACGTACATAACGTTTCCAGTGTCCTGCCTTTTCTGCTCAGTAGAGTATGGATGTATGACAATTAAAGATACTTGCTTGTGTATAAACTGCCAAATGAATGAAATACTTAGTGTTTCCTCCTAAACAATGTGAAAAACAAGTACAAATAGTACAACATGGAAGTATTTACACTAAGCTGTACTTTATGGCGGTAAACGTGTTCCTCTGCGTGCCGGTAAAGTGGTCAGCAAGACCACGGGGGATCTAACAAGAGCAACGACCGCCTGACACCTGACTGTGTGTCTTTTATTTGAGCAGCCAGCGCTGAATAAACAGTCATCCACATCCAACAGAGCTCCCTCCGGCTTCACGCCACTTTATATCCTACGGAGCTGTCCGTGGTCCTGAGAGCGGACTCGACGCTCCTGCTCCCTGTCCGTGGTGCTGAAAGGAAAACGGGAAAACAGACTTTCTCTTAAATACAGCGTTGATTGATATTAACGCAGTTATCAGAGGATAGGCAGATTCAGACGGGCCGCTGCTGATGGCTATCTTTCACTGCTCCAAATGCAACATGGCGCATTGCACAAAGACTGCTTGACCTGTATGTTGAAGTCCGCTCCTTATTGTGTTTTGTCTCTACAACAGTGTTGACAGTGGTGTTTTACAGATAAATATCTCATAAATTGACATTTTCCCTTTTTCTGTCCCCCCCCCCCTTTATTTCATACAGTGGTGCTGCTGAATTCTAAAGAGACGCAGGCAGAGCTGGGCTGGACGTCATACCCCCCCAATGGAGTAAGTGTGCTTGCTTTGCATTTTTCATTGTCTTTATGTTTGTTTTCCTGCTTGTTCGCTCGCTACAGCTGCTCCCTCAACAGCCGTCCCAGACCCCGCCCCTTTTACCCCCCCCCGCCTTCCCTCTGTTCGTGCGTTTTGTCTTCTGCTTATCATTCCCCCTCGTCCTCACACCTCGCCTCCGCTCCTCTCCCACTCCGGACCTCATCGTTATTATTAATCGATGGCGCTAATCCGGGCTAGGATACTGCAGTGTCCAAAGCGGCCACGCAGACACGCTGCCACAGATAAATGGTCCCCCCTCTGCATCGATCGATTTGGCTTGTAAAAACCTGAGCGCTAAGTTATGACTGCAAGAGACACGCAGGAGGCCTTTTTAGAGAATCCGCCGCTCACAAAGCAGTTCGTCGCCCACCTCCCACCTGGAGGTTGGCCTTTTCACGCACAACGCACCATAATGTTTCATATCCAAACGGCACAGGCGACAGCCGGGGATTGTGCATATATTGACATACACGGCACAGTGTACACACGTGTGCTGTTTAATGTGTTGAATCACCGTCACCTTGAGGTGGCTGTCGGACCACAGGCAAAGCCAAATGTAAGATTAATGGAGTTTTACAGCCCGGGGAGACGAACACACGACATCCACTTTGATTCAGTCTCCTCGGCAGCAGCGCAGTATATCACATTACCATCATGGATGATCCGCTCTCACTGTCTGGTCTGCTGTGTGTGTGTGTGTGTGTGTGAGATAGAGTGATACGTTCACATTTGGTGCTTTGTTTACTTTCATTTCTGTCAAGTCAGAGCGCCTCCGCGTTTCAGATTGCTTCACTGTTGCATTATGCTGCACATTTATAGTTATTCAGTTGTAACCCTGCCGCTATTAGACAAACTAAGGGACTGTATGACAATTATCAGAGCCGGTGATGGAATAAGAGTTTACCTGTTTCATTTTCAGTGTAGATACAAAAATAATAGAATAGATAGAAGCAAGTCACCAATGTGCTTTGAATACTGTGATCAGTTATTCAACTGTGTTAAAGGCAAAACCCCCCGATGCCAATCACCACAAATGAGTAACTGTCTATATTTTAATGTTTCAGAGCTAAGTTGAGACTAAATGTTAAAAGCCACATTTACAATCGACCGCTTCTAAGACCGTCGATTCGTCTCGTTGCGTCTCCTCTCTGAGGTGTTCCTCGGGAGTGACGCAGCGGAGCGTGGGCAGGAATATTTAGCGAACGCTCCTCTCGCGCGCCGTTAGTTTTGCTACCAAGAGCACCAAAGGTCTGACCTGCAGTTTCAGAGGCAGCCACTCAAGGCTGATGTAATGGCTGCGAATGTGCAGTTTGCCATTTTGTCTGTGACGTTATTAAAGAATCGGAGTGCCAATGCTTTCCCGGACTCCCACACACCCACTCAACAGATCATGTCATTAGACTGTTGAGATGAACTGACTGTATTTTATCTTTCTCTGTCCTTTGACAACACAATCCTCTTTGTCGTCCCTCTTTCTTCACGTCTGCAGTGGGAGGAGATAAGTGGTGTTGATGAGAAGTACAAGCCAATCCGGACGTACCAGGTGTGCAACGTGATGGAGCCCACGCAGCAGAACAACTGGCTGCAGACGGGCTGGGTGGCGCGCCGAGGTGGCCAGCGCATATTTGTGGAGCTGCAGTTCACACTGCGCGACTGCAATAGCATCCCGGGTGTGGCGGGCACCTGCAAGGAGACCTTCAACCTCCTCTACGTCGAGTCGGACAGGGACCTCGGGGGTGTTACTCGAGAGGACCGCTACACCAAGATAGACACCATCGCCGCTGATGAGAGCTTCACGCAGGGCGACCTGGGCGAGAGGAAGATGAAGCTGAACACAGAGGTTCGTGAGATCGGCCACCTCAATCGCAAGGGCTTCCACCTGGCCTTCCAGGACGTCGGCGCCTGCGTGGCCCTGGTGGCTGTGCGAGTGTACTACAAGCGCTGCCTTGCGACCGTCCAGAACCTGGCAGTGTTCCCCGACACGGTGGCTGAGGCAGCGTTCGCCACGCTGGTAGAGGTGCGCGGCACCTGCGTCAACAACTCTGAGGTTGACACAGACAGCCCTCCCAGGATGCATTGCAGCGCGGAGGGGGAATGGCTGGTACCCATCGGGAAGTGCAGCTGCAGCGCGGGCTACGAGGAGGGACACAGCAGCTGTGAAGGTAGGGGATGGATAAATAGACAGTGGGATGCATGGATGGATGAAAGAGGGCAGAAAACAAAGGGAGAACAAAAGAAATAGATGTGTAAGCAAAGGAGAACTAAAGAACCAACAACAGAACAAGGCAGAGACATGTTGCAAAGCAGCACACGATGATTGTTTTCACCCGTTTTCATTTCAACCTGGTTTCGGGGCATCGGGGTCTCTGAAAGAGCACGAATACATGTTTACGAATGGTTCGTACTGGAAACCGCTTCAAATCATGTCACCGTACAGTCGCATGGTAACCGAGTTAGCATTGATATCTTCTAACACTGTTGGGTTCTTGATGGATAGCTGATGCAGCAGAACCAGACATGCGGTCATTTCATCTCCTTCCTTGTCAAAACCTGTACATTACAAATGCCACAATGCCAACAAGTCAGAGTTACAGCTGTGTTATGCTAGAAGCAGCTGATATAGACTCGACCTGTTAGCCACATGCAGACATGAGGAGTTGGCTACAGAGGTACGCTCACTTCTTTCTAAATCCAAACCTCCAGATTATTATTATTTTTTATTTATAACTATTTTCAAATGTCTCCTTTGTGTCAAATCAGTGTAGTTTTTAGACTTTCGAGACTCAATATGAGAAATGAAGACCAGATTAAAAGGACAGATGGAGGATGAGAGGCGGGCCGCGTTAATCCATGGGAAAAGAGACACGGGAGATGCAGAGATACTACAGGAGTGAAGGAGAATAGGAACGCAAGGAGAAATCAAAAGGCAGGCGCTGTAAACAAGAGCTGAGACAAAGGGAGGGCTGCAGGCTGGACGTCACGGAGACGACAGCAGAACAGAGAAGCCACTCTCACTCGGTGTCTGTCCATGCCTGCGCTTGGCTCTGATTTAGTGGTGATCTTACCCTGTTTCGTGCGCGCTTGCGAGGACTGTTGTGACACACATCGACATGTGAGGCGTGGTATGGGGACCTTAAGGCTGAGCGGTCTCCGTGGCTTTGTGTGAGTGAGAGAGAGAGTGAGTGTGAACACAGTGACTAATGTACTCTTATTCTTTCTTCAGACGGCTGTGCCCTGTTGAGTTTAACACCACAGCCTCTCCTCTCCAACATTTGCATGTCTGCATGTGGCCTACACCCACACACAAACACACACTGATACACAATCTTGCACACCTACCTTTATGAGGACCTGCCCTTGACATAATGCATTGCTTTTCCCCTCACTGTAAGCTTAACCATCACAACTGACATGAACCTAAACCAGCCCGTGACCCTAACCCTGAAGCCAAGTGTCCTAAACTTACGCAGCAGAGCATTGAGGTCCCCACACGTTTGCTGGACCACAGTCAGTTCTTATTTGGCCCCCACGTATAATTAAAACCGCCCGCACACGCACACCTACATGAAGCATCGTCAGTGTAAAACCAGTGGGCGGTTTGGGCTCTTGTGCTCTGACGTAAACACGGAGGGACAGTGTTGGGATCCTTTGTCACAACCCATTGCTCATACGGCGGCAGCAGTTTGATCGCCTGACTGTGGCTGTTAGCTTTCACACCCCATCTTGCATTGTTGTGCAATACAACGTGGGCGTTGTAGTCACCGGACGGCAGGCCGTGTGCATGACAATAGAGGGGTAATGGACTCATCGCGGCGAGCTGAAGTCGATCCGGTCAATGGTTGCAATTGATTATTATTGGAAATGAACTTGCTCCTGCTAATGGTGTGTTTTTATGAGTGTGAGTTACCGCGCCAGCTCACTTTTTTATCTGAGGTGAGACACTGATAATGTTTTTCACCTTGGGCTCATTGTGCCAGTAAACGTTACGGGGACTGAACTGCACAAAGGCAGACAAGGAAATAAAAGCATGTTTTTCCTCTGTTGGCTTCTGTCAAAGCAGTCATCAACAGGAGAAACCACACAGAGAACTGTGGAAGACAAACAAGGTAAGGCTGAAAAGGGGACCAACTTGCACAGAGGCTAAGGTATGAAGCACCATTCAGCGTTGGTACGGAGGACAGATGTGCTAATGCGTGGAAAGATGTTTAGTGGAACGTGTGCAAATGATGCACACGAACAAAAGACAAGCCTTACGCCAATTCCCAGGCAATGAGCGCACCTCACGTAATCGGGTATATTAATCGCGCTAATTCATTTATCATTCTCTTCATTCACATTGAAGGCATCGTTTTAGTTCCCTGTGCCAACACGTCCTTTCATTTCCTTTTTATTGTGAGGCTCTCTGCGAAGACGTTTTGAAAATGGTGCGCTTAGCTAAGCAAATGAGGACCTTGCTGACATTTTCTATTGAGCTGCCGCAACAGATGGTTTTTAAGCACATTTGATAAAAATATCTAACGGCGCGACGCGTACACACTTGAATCTGACAAAAAGAATGTGCATGCATGCTTTTGGCTTTCTCGTACAAAGAGTTTTAGTCATACTCCGAGTTTTATGGAAGGAGACCAAGGTGTTGGAGTAGAAATTATGAAGTTGCGTGACAAATGGGCGCTTTTAGAATAATGGGTAAACACGTGGATGATGGGAAATGAGAGACACCTGGCGAGAAACAGACAGACGGATGCAAACAAAACAAGAAAAAACAAGGGGATGAAAGCAAATTTGCCTTCAGCGTCAGGCGAAGTTAGTGTTACAGCATTAACAGCATGTCAGCCCAGCAATCTGCACCTCTAATCAATTTATGCATACTTTCTAAAGAACTGCTGCTACTTAAAATAATAAAGTTGTAGAGGTAATTATCCTGCAGACACTGTGGGCAGAGTAGTAATGGGCGAAGTCGGGAAACGCTGCGGTGAGAAGAGAGCAATGGGATCTCTAACTGTTACAGGAGAGCAGAAAACTTTTGAAGGAAACGCAGGGAGAGCACGGCACGGCAAGCCAGGCACGCTGCCAAAGGAGGAAGCGGGATGATGAAGTCCAGTGACAGCACCGATGAAGACAGAAGACGCTGTATCTTCGCTGCTTGACCTTCTCGGGCTACAGTTTAGCGAGTAACAGTGCGGTCTACCAGGTGACAGGGCCTGCCACTCTCCACAGGAGCAATATACCCATATGTATACATACACACACACACACACACACACACACACACACACAACCCTGTAGTGCCTGATTTCTCAGTTCAGGCGTAATGGTATGAATATGCAGCCCCAACCCCGACATCTCCCACTGCACCAGAGCTATTGATCAGCCGTAATGCTCCACTAAACTGAAGAATTGCGCTGGGACTGCTCATACACACATATAGTAATGGCACACACACACACACACACACACACACACACGTGCACGCGTGCACACACATTCGGCAGCATGCTGCGGCATGTGCATCTACACAGATGACACACACACCCACTTGGGTTGATGTCATTCTGCGTGTGGAAGAAAGACACTGAGTCTGTGTGCGTTCCTGATAGAAACGGATAGCGTGATTACAGCAGTCCTCGTGTGTGTGTGTGTGTGTGTGTGTGTGTGTGTGTGTGTGTGTGTCACAATCACACTAATGTACATGCGCGTCCTACTGAGTACCGTGAAACATAATGTAATAAATGCAAAGCAGGCAATCGCGTAACCATAATGCTCAACTCACTTCTCTGTGTGTTTGCTCACAGTTAGTGCAGGTCCTGTAACTATGTCTTATTTACTCCTGGGTCTCTTTGTGTGACTGAGTGAGTGCAAATGCACTAAGTGTCTCAGTGCTGGTCAATAATATTGAATAGCCAGTGAGTAGCTACTGATAACGGTGTAAGCAGACAGTGTTGTGCGGTAGAGGATTATTGCCACACGCAATGAAACAGACAGACATCGCTGGATTACTTCAGATCCTAATGTTACCTCCTCAATCTATTCTGCTGTTTCAGTGCTTATTCTCACGTTTAAGTTGAAGTTGTGAGACGGTGGTCACTTAATGGCTAGTTTGTATGCTTCTGTGTATTGTGCACGCGTTTAAAATTGCGTCTAATCAATTGATCGGATACAGTACGGGTACTGTCAACCAAAACATGAAACATGGGGAATTTTGATTTTCTAACGTAGCATAACAACAGTTCGTTTTCCCGGTGCGCTCAGAGACGCGTTCCCACGTCTTTTCGTGACAAAAAAAACACGCACTCAAGCACAAAGTTGTCGTCAACAGGGGGGAAAATCGTCAAATCGCATGTTTAGCCTTTCTCACATCTGTGCTGACTTGAGAAAGAATATGCAGTATATCTCAGTGAGGCCACGTGTCAGAAATATGAGCATCCACTAACCCTCAGATTTTGAAGTGCCCTGCTTTAAGCGTTTTATCTACCAGTGGAAAAGCCACTACAAACAAAATGCATGTGGTGGTAATTCATATTATTCTCAGTTGTCTTCATTTGTCTCCTTAAAACTCAGTTTCGGCGAGAATGAATGAAAAAGTGAATGAGAAACACTTAATCCCCAGTTGCTCCGAAGACTGCGGTGGCACTTGACCAGCTTCGAGCTGCGAAAGAGAAGAGGATGTTGTTGGAAATTAGCATATGTGCCCAGTCAGCGTCCTCTGGCGTAATAAAGGTTTAGAATTGGGGAAAAAAAAAAAAAAAAAAGAGGAGGGAATTAAAAAACAGAGCGGTTAGAGGTGATATACTGTCAGCAAGACTCTGCGCACACATCATTGTTGCTGTATATCTCGGCGAGCACACGCGTGTTCTCCAGTCTCATTATGAAATGCCACCAGCGGGAACAGACCGAGGGCGGCGGGGCGGGCGGGGGGGGGGGGGATAAATTACGTAATAATTCACCTCGCAAATGCTGCGTTTCACGTGCGCGTGTATTTGTGTGTGTTTCTGTCACACTCACGAGCTCCATCCTGTTCTAATTAAGGCAGGCTGCTCTTTCTATATAATTACTGAGTGTGGCGCGTGCCTTCAGCAGATTCTCTTATTATCTCTGTTGTTTGCTGCTCCACAATCCGGCTCCAGGCGCGTTCACCACCCTGCTATTCCTTCCCGTTGCTCTCCTTTCCTCTGTAATTTGCTCCACGCCTTCCTTCTCCTCCCCTTTCCCCCTCTTCTGCGTCTTTACTTCCCTCGTGCATTCACCCCCCCCCCACGCTCTCCCTACGCAGCCAAAGAAGTGTGCACTTAATTTCTATACCACTGATCTCAGACGTTTCCCGCGACTTCCTCTGAAACCGCTGTTAGTTTGCGTTCTTCCTGCCGCCCTGCGCCTCCTCATCCTCTCTTTACACGCAGACAGACCTCCACCCTCTTTCAATATTCCCTCTAACATGCTGTTTCTGTCCCTCCAAACCTCTCCCCCTGCACCCTGTGGGGACCATGTGGCAGGGTGAGATAGGGTGAGGCGGGGCGAGGCAGGTTAACAGGCTGAAATCTGCTGGAGAAGCACAGAGATTTATCTAATGTGTGTATGCTGGAGAGAGAGAGAGAGAGACAGTATGTGTGTGTGTGTGTGTGTGTGTGTGTGTGTGTGTGTGTGTGTGTGTGTGTGTGTGTGTGCATTGGTGTGTGCTCAAAATTTGGCACCAGCGCCCAATCATATGTTTCTGAAGTCGCTCCCTCTGTTGCACTCATCCTCCCCTCTGTCTGTTGTCACTTCTCGTCATGTCCTCTCTAACTCTTTCCGTCTCAGACAGAAGTCGCCTCATATTTTATCCTCTGACTTTTATTTTCTTGAGCCGACCTTCTTCCCTCCAATTGATTTGGACCTTTATACAAAAGCCCCCCCCCCCCCTCCTCCCCCTCGAAGCTGCTATCACTTACCACCCACATGTTCCCTCTCGAGCGTCTGACTTCTCTTTCGTTTCCCTTTCTCTGTTAGTTCTTTTTCTTTTTACCCCTTTTCTTTATACCAGCTCTCTCTGGCTTGGTGCCACCTCTGCCCATCTGGTCCCCCCCTCTCCATCCTTCTCCATCTTTCTACTCTCCAGCCACGTCACCGGCTACTGTTAGTCATCTCCCTCCCCAGCTTTCATGTTAAATAATTCACATTCTCCCAGGAGACAGACAAATGTGTTCCTCTGAGCCCAGCAGCTGATGTATTTATTTAGCTGGCCGGCCGTGCAGCAAGCGGGCAGACCAGTGCACATACACGGACTTGCACCAGCAAACATTTGCACACGCTTCATATAAATAAAGAGACAGAGCCGACACATGCACGTGCTCACTTGCAGAAAAACCATTAAAATGTCCCCTGGTTATTGAAGATGTGAGCTGGAGGGAGGCCAAGCGTTCACCATTCATCCCTCTCCTGTCCTCCTTCACCGAGGGAGGTAGATGCAAGATGCAAGGAAAGGAAGGGAGAAAGCATGAGGATGTTACGAGCATGGAAGGAGATGAAAATCAAACATATAGGAAGGATTACACAGAAAATAGCGTTTGTTAGTTGCTCTGCATCGGAGCCCAATGCATTAAATATGAGTTGTAAAAGCTGAGGATGATTTCAGAGGCACACAGTGGTGGAGTGGAGAGATGCCTGTGAGAGATGGGAATGAGAGAGAAGAGACAAGGGGAGGGGTGAGCAGGAAAAGATGAGAGTGATGATTTGGAGGTGAGGAGAAAGTGCAGGTCTCGAGGGGAAGTGAACACGCAGAAGAGACGGGGGAGGAAGGAAAGAGGAAGGAGGAAGAGGAAGGAGAGAGGAAAAGACGACGCAACTTTGGCCACAGGCGGAATCGGCGAGAGGACGGGATAAACCCGCAATTTACAAGATTACCTCCGTCCTCCTCGCTCCACTCTGCCTCCTCTTACCACTTTCAATCTTCCACGCCGGACTCATGAATTAAATACAGCCGACATGAATGCATCAAAGTTAGAAAAGGTTGGCGTCCAGCTTAATCATGTTGCTAACTCAGCCGACATGACAGCCTCATTTCTCCCTGCCTCGCTCGTGACCACTGAGCTGAATCAGACATTCAGTTAGGGAGGAAATATCCTGCAAGAGAGACCCGTGGATATAAGTAAACGACAGAAACGATGTCAGGAAGGCAAACAAGGCGGCTTTGTTGCTCGTCATTGCAGCTTCTTGTCCTTTCCCCTTTTCTTTATTCATTTATATACCGCGACAACACAGCGAATGGGCGCAAGACACATGTGGCTGTTGATGATATTATTCACCCCAGGAGCTGAAATTAGTCGCTCATGATTAAATCAGGAAGTAAAAAACACAAAATGAAAACCTAGCGTTGTACGAAACGTAACGTTCGCCTGTGGGGAAGCTGTGGAGCGATGGAGGAATATAAAACAAAGCGGGACACTGAGGGAAGATTAACAGCACAGCTGATCAGCACAGCACCATTTATACCTCTCCTACTTCAAGTATCTGAGCTTCCTTCCCATTTGTTTGAATGGGAAGGAAACAGAAATCAGAACACAGGATTTTATATCAATATGTAAGAGTAATAATCATTCTGGCTGCTTTTTTAAATTGAACAGCTCTTCCGTGAGCTAAATCGAATAAACTAAATATGTGTGCTGTTGCTGGAAGCGCTGCCGCTCAGCACGTCCACGCGGCTTTTATTACACGTGATTTCATTTAATCAGAGTTCTGCTTTGTGAGACATGACACTTAATTTATCAGAGGAGCTGAGTGAGTTCTGATAAGTCTGCTTAATTAGTTCATTTATGTTTTCAACGAGATGCAGTGCACAAAACCCTTCACAGGCCAAAACAATAAAGCAGATCTCCTGCACCTGATATCACTGTCATCTTCTTGATTAAGCACAGTAATTACATATTAGTGTTTTTAAGATATATTTAAAAAAAAAAAAACATCCATAAACCTGACAAATGCATCGCCACAAAGCTTCTTTCTCTCAGCTCATCAATATCTCATCAATATCTCTCCTGATATAAAAGCCTTTTAATGAAGCAGCCGCCGGGTCGATACGGATCATTCGAGACTGACTTGCGATCCTGCACAGTCAGTGTCGGCAAAGACAGAAGCTGAACAGAAAGAGAAACTTCTGTGTCGTTCACCCCGGTGACTTTGGGCCACACTTGCTGATGAGGTGGGTGAAACACTCTTGACACGTAACAGGCTGGGTGAGGACAAGCCGCCTCGCTCAGCCTGAAGATAAGTCTGATTATGTCAGACTGTGTAATTCCTGGTGTCCTGAAGTGACTCGCCGGTTCCCCGAGACGGCTCACAAGTCTTGTCGTGTTATTGTGCACGTGCAGGCGCGTCACGCAGGGACCGGTTTTAAAAGCAGAGGAGGAATTGTCTGTCTGTTGCTCCTGGGAGCAGAGTAGGAAGAGTGTTAATAACACAAATTCCTTGCACCGTTACACACACGTGCATGGCTCTCATTCATACGCACCCCTCCTCCTGCGTTAAAAATGATATATTGCAGGTGAGAAGGCAGTGTCGAGCAATTGCCCCGCTGTCCCGCGTTCACCTCTTCCCATCCCCATTCAACCTCCACTAATAACTTTCCATCTGCTCAAAATTGATGTGGGATCAGTCTATAGATCTGCCTGCCCCCATTTAACCCCGGCGAAATGTACTTATTCTGTCAAAATGGTCAAAGAAGACAAGCGCGACGGTGCGTGCGCACGCGCTCGCTTATTCAAAAGTGAGCCTTAACGGGAATCGCATTAAAGCGGTAATTATTTTTAGCGCGCAGGTCTCACTGCGGTCACAGGAGTGAAATGAAGAAATTATCTTAAACGCGTATCTACGAGTGCAGAGTCCAAAGGCACTGCGGATTTGCAGGATTAGTTTGTAGGTGTTTTGTCGCTCGTGTGAACAGCTCCTTCAACTTGGACTTGGTGGTGAGGATTTCAACATTTCTGGATTGTCCCCGCGGTCAAGTTGTATGTGTCAGTAAGGCACTTGGCACGTAAAGAGCTGTCTGAAGTCCAGTGAGTCGTAATATTATGGGGGAATGAGCCTTTGGAATCTCCAAATTGAATTGCGAGTGATTACAGTTTGTTCCTGAATCGTGACAGGGTCGATTCATTTAAATGAAATGAACGTTCATCAGTATTACCTGTTTTTTAGGCTGTAAAGTATACGCACATTAGCCGCTTTGTGAAGCTTACGCAGTCTGGACGATGGATCCAGTCCAGATCACTTAACTTCACTGTGCGGTTGTCATTTATTAGACAGACACATCTGATATCTGCAGCTTTTACTGTGCGCTTGTACTGTGTACGTTTATGTTTACATGTGACAGCCTGTGATGGCATCACTGTTTGTTGCCACTCTGCGCATGGGACTGTGTGTGTGTGTGTGTGTGCGTGCGTGCGTGCATGCGTGCGCGTGTGTGCGCGCCGGCTGTTGTCTCTGTATTCACAGCTCTGCTGAGGGGCCCGCCGTGAGGACAGAGTGCCCGCCCCCCTGGCGGCACAGGGAGCCTGGCATGCCAGCCTGTGCCAGCTTGGCTTTCCATCCCCCTGCCTTCCTCATTTTGTTGTCATTTGTCATCACCCTCACTATCACGCACCCTCCCTCCAGTACACACTGATACGCATTCAGAACAGAACCCACATCCCAAAGAAAATGGATGCCATTTCCAGTGACACCTGCGCCTTGATGCTCCAAATCCCCCCCTCCCACCTACATGCACGCACCCAAATGCACACGCCCACACATATGCGTATAAATGTACAACAGGGTTTCTTGGGCGTGTGCACTTGCATATCGCCACGCTCGTACGCGGGACACGCGCGCCCACGTGTACGCGCAGAAACAAACAACACCACATATGTGTGCTCAGACATGGGCTTACTCCCACTCTCTCACAGGCTCATGTGCGTTATTTGTCCATAACCCCCTCCATCTGTTTCTGTCTTCGCGCATAACACACACACGCTGACACACACGCGCGCAGGCACACAGACAGAGTCATTGTTTTGATGTATAATCATGCACAGCTCCACAAACACCTGTAAGTCTTCATATTGACTAGACAACCCGTAATCGCCTTGGATGGACGAGCTCATTAGCACTCAGAGGCTCTCGCGTCGCTGAGTAAAACATAAATGTAGACACACACTTTGGCCCCAGTCTTATTTTACATTTTGGCAGAGGTGTTGGATTTGGAGCACACACTGTATTGATAATTACACACATGAGCATGTCCCAAGGTCTTTGTCTCTCTCTCTCTCTCTCTCTCTCTGTATCTCTCTCTCTCTCATACGCACACACACTCTCGCGGTGGGGAGCAGTGTGAAGTGATTGGCATCCTGAGGCGAGTGTTATGGGTGACATTTCCACTGTGCTGCGCTATAGAGATCTCCTGCAGAGCCTCTGGTCCAGCGGCGCACCGAGAGACTGGGGGCGTGAGATGGGTGGGGACGGAGAGAGAGAGGGAGAGAGAGAGAGATTCAAAACCAGTGCACATGCATCTAAACCTTCAAAACTACAGATCCAGCCTCAACCAAACAAAAAAGAAAATGGATTTACTCTCTGCTCTCTGGTTGTCAGTGTGAGGGCCGGGCAGCCTAGAGGCAATGTAAAACCTTTATCCTTTCTCTACTTTTCTACAGTAATTGCTTGTTTTCACATGACGTGCAGGTGCGTTTTACACTGCTAAACAATGCCGTGAAAGTGAAAATTGGCTTGAAAATTAGCACGTACTGCGTTAAAGCTATGAGAAGAGAAGTACACAGACACCGCTTTACATTAGGCAGAAAACGGTCTTGGAACTCAAACAGAGTCTGCTCGAAAGTCCCGGAGCTTTCACGTCTTGGCTTGATGAGGTTTCATTTCCTGTGATGTCCTAAGACCGCTGCGCAACAAAGAGGAGAATTGGCCACACGGGTCAGAACAGAAAGTCGGATCTTTTCTGAAGTGTCTCTGAAGGATGAAGAGTAAAACGAGGTCCCAGCGCCTGAGTCTCCCCCATGTTTCTGTGTTGCTCCTGCTTCTCATACTGTAATAAACTTCAAAATACTAAAAAATGTTAGACGGGTGGCATAATCAAAATCACCCAATGTCTAAGAGAAATATGTTTTCTTAATTGCTCTTGACTGACAGATCTCTGCCTGTTGCAGCTCAGCTCCACCGAGCAAATCTCAAGTAATCAAGCAATCCATACAAAGCAAAGCCCAATGTACAGTGTCACCTCTGGCCTGGCGGAGCTCAACTCTCCCTTTCCCCTTATTCTCTTTCTGAGTCGGTGTCCCTCTGTGTGTTGTGCTGCTCGCCATCCAGAACAATGTAAATCTACTGTTGAATTAGTTATTTTCCCTCCCTATCATCCATCACGCAGGACACGGAGAGAGGGCGGAACCGTCGCCGTGTTTGCACAGATTGAAAAATCAGACACGGGGAAAACACGAGTTCACGCGTGCCCGCTGATGCACAGTTTCTGCCATGCAGCCCACACACACGCACACACACACACACAAACTCAACACACACACTCTTATATGCGTGCGTTAAATCTTACACGTGGAATCATTGGTTGACCCGCTGACGCACGGCACACACGCGCACACACACGTCGTGCATCGCACAGTTTCCCTCCACTGCTGTCTTCTTTTTGTGTGTGAGTTCGTAATGCATGAATAACGTCTGGGTGGAAACACACAAACACACATGTACATGTTTGTCAACACTGACGCTCAGTGTTCCTTCTCATTAAACATGGAGACTAAGTCGAGTGATGTGTGTCTATAAAGACAGCTGAATGCTCATATTTTACCCTTTGTTTGGTTTTTCTGTGCATATTTTGTGTGGGTGTGTGTGTGTGTGTTGTTGTAGTAGAGAGAAAGACACACACACACACACACACACACCAAATCAATGGTGTGTCATGTGGTTTTAACCGGCCCTGCCGGCGGTGATAGATGGCGTATTTATGAAGCCCCTTTCCGTGCTCTGGATCAAGGACTGCAAGCATCATCCAGTCAGACAGAGAGAGGGATGGGTGGATCAAGGGATGACGGAGGCAAGGGTGGAGGAAAGGAGGAAGGATGGATGGCTGGAGGGAAGGAGGAGACGGCCGAACGGAGGGATTTAGGGATGGAGAGAGAGAGAGACAGAGTCGGAGGGTGGGGAATGATAGAAACAGGGCCGCCTGCTTGGAGGGAAGGTCACAGTCAGCAGGGAGGGTTGGAGTCCCGCTGCGCCAGGAACACGTAGCATGAACATACACACACAACACACACACACACACACACACACACAAGCTCATTTTTTAAATCTGAAATTAAGTCCCTGATCGGCTGTCGCTCACCGACGAGCATTAGTTACCTCTTCGACCTTTTTTAAATAAAATAAAACCAAGAAGACACGAGGCGTCAGCTCGTTACGAAGGCGCGCGATGGATATTTATCGTCTGGCCAATTAACCTGACAGCTCGCTGTCTTCGGCGTGTACCATCTTAATGCATGCACATGCTTGCACACACACACACATGCGCCCGGCCCCTCGCTGTTTTTTATTTGTCCTTCCCCCCAGTGTTATCTCATCTAGCCAGCCTCATCTATCCCGTGTCGTTATTCTCATTTGGCACAAGGATAAATCTCATCCCAGTTTATGAGGCAGCAATTGTAAGCCAGATAGAGGTAGATAGACCAGCCAGTGAACTATTAGATGGAAAGACAGATGGGCAGAGGGGGCGGGGGGTGGGGGCAGACGGCAAAAACAAGCAGACTAGACGCTAAATAGGAAGATGAATAAGCAGGCAGGGAGACTGAACGACACAGACACACACACATTTGGTGGCTGTTTGCCATCAGCACCTTCAGGAACTACATTTTGGAGTTTGGCTATATTGCGTTTTCATCAGTTCGCAGTGTTTTGCCTTTATTTGTTGACTTACTACGAGATTCAAGGGGTTTTTTTTTTAGCTCAGCCAAGCCAACGCCTTAACTCCAAATGAATTCACAAAATGAATTATCTCAAGTGTTTGTTAAAGCTCCAACAGTTGGAAGGCCACGACTGAAAACGCTTCATATGCAATTGTACCTCGTCCCCGGCCACCAGTCCGCGAGCCAAAGAGCTCTCTGTGTGTGTGTGTGTGTGTGTGTGTGTGTGTGTGTGTGTGTGTGAATGTGTGTGAGTCCAGCTCAAATCCCACTCTGGCAGGCGGTGACAAAAGGCGGTTTCCTGCTTGATTTGCTGAGCAGCATACCTGCTAGCTTTAGAGTTACAGTTCCCTTTGCCTTTAAAAGGCTGCCGCGCTGTATGTGGTATCTGTAAGTGCACTGGTCAGGCAGGCCTGTGTCAGAGCTGCAGGAGGCTATAAATGAAGTGAAGGCTCCCACTCTCTCCTCTTTATACTTCCCCGATCCTCTCGGCGCCCACCTCCTCTCGGATTAAATTGACACACGAGTAGATATCCCAGTGAGATCGGCGGTATTACGCCCATAATTGAAGGGAGTGGCTCAGTTTTGCTCAAAACACAAACGTCCCCTCTTGCTAGCTCTCGCAATGAAATTGCCTTTGCCGAGTTTGCCGAACTAATTGCGCCTTTATAGCTTTTATATTTTGAGGTGATTATCCCGTGTACCCATAGGGACGGGTAATTTTCAGAGTGAAAGAAACGGTTGATTTCAGTGGAATTAAAACGAGGTACTCCTTGGTAATAAAAATGATTTTAAGCGTGCCTCATATTTACTAAATATTTTATGGTGCTGTAAAGTGAAGGGGCCTTTCAATCCCCTCAATCTAGCCCGTTGGTTTTAAAGAAACTGACCACTGCTGCAGGAATTAGTCTGTGCTGGTGCAGCATGATGCCTTTCTCCGTGTCTGCCAACCTGCCCAGCTGTCACTGAGGTGATGTCCTCTATCAGGAGAGGACAAATTGACCCGGCCCCCGGGGCTGCCTGAGGGGACACTGCTGACTGTTCCTGTACTGTCATCTGTGGAAAAAGCTCCGCCAGCACATCTCACTTAACCAACAAGGGAGAACACACTCACAGGCGCAGTTTACACTGAAATGTCAGGGAAGAGCGTTCACTCTGTTGTTTATTCCTACAGAAATTATAGAGTAGTCGATTTGTTTATGGGACGTGGAAAACAGACATAGTGAGACAGTAAACACGGTAAGTGGTAACTCCAGTGAATTTTAAGAAAACCAAACCAAATGTGATAACGTTTCATTTATAATTTAGTAGTTGTGACTTCCAGTGGAGTTTCACGCAAGGGAAAGTCATCCTTAAAGAACGAGCGGGGTTGTGGGGGAGTTACTTAGCAGTTAGAGAGCGTTACCTACTGTGGAGGATGGTCAGCACAGTCCCAGTCGAGGCCGTGGTGCGCCGCCAACCCTGCACGGTTAAATTGTTGCTTTTATCAGAGGAGTCTGGTAGATTTGAGGACAGCACAGATGGAAACGAAGGCTTCAGTTTCAAGTCAGAACGGGCTGTCTGATGCCTAAAAGCTATGAGAACATCCCAAATGTAGCATACGCTGCATAAAACAAGGATAAAACAAGTGTCCACAGCAGTACGTTGCTTTGCTCCCTGCTGCTGCTCCACCTTGGAGCCCTGCTGCTGTAGGTGTTAGACTGACTGTGGTACCTCATGCACCCCCACTGAATAACTACTTTGACCCAAGTAGGGCTTCATTTACTGTAGTGAACTCGACGGCTGCAGTGCTAAAACACAATTTTTGCCTGTGTGACTTTTAGCTGCTGTGTTTTACTCGGGTACTGCTGAGCTTTTTTTTATTTTTGTATTTCACAAGACGTGCAACAAAGCATGCTCAGAGTCAGTTTGTGTCACTGGCTGCTCTGGTCATTTCGGTGAAAGCATGCTGTGGCAGTTAGCAAACGCTTGTCTCAAAGCGCAGACAGTTTTAGTGTCATGGTTATATGTGTATTTGCGCGTGTGTCTTGGGGGAGTCGTGTTAGTGGCGGGCCCGCGTCGGCGTCCCCTCCATCTGTGTGCTTTGCGCTATGGTTCCCCAGAGGCCCTTACACACTCTCTGATGGAACATCAGAAGCCTCCACCTGTAAACACTAGCATCAATAATCTCTCTCTCTCTCTGTCTCTGTGTCCCTCTCTCACTCGCCCTCTCTCCCTCCGCTGGCTGACTGTTGTTTATGTGCCTGTAAAATTCAATTAGGCTGCAGGGGAGCGGGCCGGCCTGCATTACTGCCTGCCAGGGTGACATTTCATTTGCAATGAATCATGGGCCAGAGGAGGACCGGGCCGGCGAACAAAACAACACTTCTCCTCCTATCTGTCCCCTTCTTCTCTTCTCTTTTTTCCTCCTCTGTGCTTCTTCACTTACTTTACACCCTCTCCCCATCCCCGCGGTGCATAAACCCCCCTCCCTTTATTTCCCGTCAGGAGTCGTGACGTTAAGAAAACCTCCGGGGCTCACTCTTGTTTACTGTCTGTCGTCCGTGAGAATGGAGTCGTGTATTCGCCGCCGCTTTTATTTTCTCAATCATTGTTTGCCGACTTCTTTTTCTGCTCCTGTCCCGTCACCTTTATCAGGATGGTCACCAGTTGTTTACGCCTCCACCTTCGCTCTCCCTTCCTCCCCTCCAGCTTCCTGCCTCATAAAACAAATTACAGTTTCACTGCGTCGTCTTCTTTCGCCCTCCTCACTCCTCCCCTCCTTCGACTTCTCCACCACTTCTGTCAAGATGTGGTGGACCTGTCTCGTTTTGATTGAGGCCAGGACCTCAGCACTTCATCGCCGCCTCGGCTCCCAACCAAAACCCTCCCTCGAAATAAAACCCCCCCAAAAAAAAGAAAAAGTCTCATCAAATTTTAACGTGCATCACTTTGCCTGGCATAAACATCGCCGGGCCTCTGCCACTGCCAAAAGGGTTTAGACAAGGCCGGCCTTGCCTGGGGACATGAAAAAAGAATTAGATATAAGATTCTCCAAGTGCAGGAGCTTTAAGTCAGAAAATGATGGATTTAGGGAGCTTCCCACTCGGCTGTGCGAGTGTGCTGACTGCATTATTTTAGAATAGACCAAAAAAACAAAAGACAATTCTGCTTAAGACCGCAGAGAGGGACTGTTAGATGAGAAACTTGCTCTGTGCTCATTAAGGCGATGTAAACAGAGAAGAATGAATGGAGTGGCGTTGGGGAAAGCATGCAATAATGCTCTGAATTAATGCATAAACGGCCTCTCTGATTACACAGCGAAGGGATTCTACATAAATCAAGGATAAACTGTGAATAATCTTATGCAACACCATCCACGCTGAGGAGGTATTAGTGTCGCCCCTGGAAGCGTGCTCATGAAAACATACCGGTCCTCTTGTAGTTTTGAATTCAATCTACCAGAAACAGGCGCGCGACTCGTTTTGGGTTCTGCCGTGTAATTCAGGGAAACCCAATGTACACTATTAATAATTCATGTTAAGTGCTCTGATTTTAGCTCTTGTTTGTTCTTTTGTTCTCTCCCTGAGTACAAAGTTTGGGTGTTTTAGTTTTGTTTGTTTGTTTGCCCGAGTCAGGATGGGAGCGTTTTTTGCTTTCTGTATGAGGTTTGTGCTTCTGTGCGCGCTCGCCGTCGCGCGTCTGCGTGCGTTTTCAGCGCATCTGCATAAACCTGTGCATCAGCGTGCTTCGTCTCTCGCGCTCTGTGCTGTGCAGGGTGAAGTATTGACAATAGACTCAACAGTTTCCCGGCTTTGCCTTAAACCTGAGTTCGCACACAACGTCCGCACACTCACAGATTATCGATTTCTCAGATTACACGAATGATTATTCAACGCGGACTATTTTCATTAGTTCTTGAGCTTGTGAGCTTGAACAAGGCCACTGCTCCGTAGGTGCAGACCGACTAGCTCGGTGATGAACTGCTCTCCTCTGTGCTCAAAGCTGACGTACACACACACACACACACACACTTATATTCAGTATTGATTCATCTGTCAAATATTTTTTTTTCCAATTAAAGAAATGGTGAAAAAAGACTTTTCAAATATTTGTTCAAAGATTAACCGCGGTATAAAACTTGCACTTAGAATACAAGAAATGTTTGTCTCATATTTGTTTATTTGTTTACTTATAAATGACGGTGAACACCACTATCGGTTAACCTTGTGATGGTTGATTTATTGACTATTACGTGTGTGTGTGTGTGTGTGTTTTTGTGTTTGCATGAAGAACGGATCCAAACGGAAGAATCATGGCGGCTGTTCTGTGACAGTCAGAACTTTTAAGATACTCAGCTGTGTCCTGAACGCTTCGTGTTCCCGTTAAACTGTTAAACCGGCGTCCATCTTACCCGTGACGTGACGCTCATGTGACACGGGAATGGGTGTGCGTTCATGTTGTTGAGGGGGAGATTTGCAGAGACGCCAGAGAGTGAAAGCCGAGCGGTGAGGAGGGAGGGGGCTCTCGCTCCGTGTGACACCTCCGATAAGGCCGGCTCAAACGGCAAATTCTACCCAGAATGCATTACAGTTCAGCGGGAGAGAGCCGCAGCTGACCTTCAGGTATCAGTATTTGCATGTTATCAGGCGAACGGACGCGTGTGCTTGTGTTTGTCCGCGTATGATTGTGCTCTGAACTCCGCCAGCTTAAAGAAAAAAAAAATAAATCTCATTTTATATTCCAGTTGAGATGTTCCACGCAGATTGCTTTTATAATGCAGTTATCGCCATGGCACACACACATACACACATGCGTGCGGAGGAACACACACGTGTACACTTGCAGGCAATTTTGCACTCTCGATCGCTCTCTCTTCACCTCTCCCTCTCTCTCGCCATTCCTCCCCTCACACACGCTAATACGCTAAATGTCCACGGTGAGTCAGTCCCCGCTCCCAGTTTAGGGATGAGTCCCGCAGGGAAGGTGATCTTTATTTAAATCCAGTTGTCTGTGCTCACTCCTAATCTCCTCCCTCAGAAAGAAGGGATTTCTCTGCTCTGCTCCGCTCACTGATGTGATTTACACCAGGCGGGGGAGGGAAGGGATGGAGGGATGAAGGGACGGCGGTAAAAGTGAGTGATGGTAGATGGATGGGATGCGGGGAAATGTTATCCGTCTTTAAAAAGGCTGCGAACATAAAGGAAAAGGGCTGCAAATGAAAGATCACGGGGGCTGCGTAAAACCCACTGGGAGAGAAGGCCGCGCAGTCCTGCGTCTGTGTTGCTGTTCAACCTCTGGGGTCAGTGTGCATTAAAAAACACTTTCTGCCTTTTTCTTTATCAAAAGGAGGCCAGCTGACCGTTGACTGTGTGTCAGTGGTTGCGGGGCAAACGGGAATTGCTAATAACTGATGCAAATACAAAATAGAAACACATACATGTCAATGTTCTACTTCCTGTTGTCTGGATGTGTCAGAATCTATTAAAGTAAGCTCACACTATCTTGATGCTAGGACAGTGCACTTAAAAACTGAATTAAGGCTTTTTTTTAATATGGATTCATTTTGTAATATATTGTTTGCACAGGCACGCATATAGACACCTGACTGTCACCAGCCCATCCTTTCGGTGCAGCCAGGGTATGTGCACCTTAGTCTTTTGGG